>CM043119.1:5173012-5905363 GCA_023701765.1 Hylyphantes graminicola | reverse complement strand
ACGCAAATAAAGGGCCAAAGGACAAAGATACGAAATGTTATAATTCGCCCTAGATTTATAGAGGAATTAAAATACCAGTTTTTAATATTCAGATATTTTTTAAAATTTTAAATAAATTATGGAATAAGGATTGTGGAAAGGGCCATGCAACTTGTATTTTTAGAATCAGAATTTTTTTAAAACAATTTTTGTCTTAATTCACTTCATTGACGGTGATAGCTTTTATTCTAATTTAAAACATTCTTTATACGAATCTTTAAAACATAAGTAAAAATTAATTAGTAACCAAAAATAGTATCCATTTAAATAAGATATATCCAGATATAGTGCAGTCAAAATAGTCGAAAAAAAGGCCAAACCTCCGAAAAATTCCCATAACGATGAAAAATTGGTGGAGATCTTAAGAACATCTTTATAAATGACCTGTCAAAAGTCCCCATGATTCTGAGTGGTGCTAATTTTTTTATTCGAGGTCAAAGGTTAAAATATGCTAATTAGCTCGTATCTGAAAAAAATGAATAAAATAGGCATGTAAGATATCATTTTATCTTATTTCGATGGCTTTAAACATTGTTATAGCTTTAAAAAGTTTGAAATTAATATAAGAGGGTTCCATTTTTAATTGTGGATGCCATTTTGAATTTAATTAGCTGAAAATTATTTATTTCTATAAATACGAACAACATTAGCATGTAAGAAGTCTTTTTATGATTCTAAACACGGTTAAGACATTTAAAATGCATTTAGTGGCTCAGAAATTAAAATACAATAGATTTATTTTAATAATGGTGCTTTATTAAGCGTTGTTCACAGAAAAAAATATTAATTACTTGGTGGCAAGCCCCCTGCCCTAATTCATCTTTATTTGCTCCGCAAATAAACATGAAAGATTAAGATAATTTAGTTAAAAGGTCGCGACCAGCGGGGAGAGTGCGCAAGACGAAAAAGGGAAGATGCATCTGCTTCGGCTGTTTTTACGAAGCGTGGCGGGAAACTCTCAAGACCTATGCCAACAGTTGAAAAATAAGCTAGTTTCCGTGGGACTGCTCCAGGACATCCCGTAGCTCTAGCGCTAAGTAACGATCTCTACCATAGCCATAGAAGCTGCTGCTATTTTAGCTAAATCCATCCATGGCTGTTCAATCAAACCAGCATAAATGTTTATTTAATAAAAGTAACAAGGCTCGTTTTATTCCCATGCATTCCGAAAAATTAGAAGCTGCTGCTATTTTAGCTAAATCCATCCATGACTGTTCAATCAAACCAGCAGAAATGTTTATTTAATACAAGTAACAAGGCTCGTTTTATTTCCATGCATTCCGAAAAATTAGAAGCTGCTACTAGTTTAGCTAAACAAGCAAATAATGATGCGGATGTGGTCATAATTGAAACAACTTCGGAAATTTGCAGTAGATTTGAAACCATTGTTGTTGGTAAAGACGTTGATTTATTGATAATTCTGACTGCCCGAACCACTTCAAATAAAACGCTGGAAAATCTCAAAACGAAGCAAACATTCACTTATCTTCAAGTTTAGCTTCAGTGCCAATATGTAGGGGAAGGTGGGTTACCTTGGACCTATTTTGACTTTTCAATTTTTATTTTCTTAATTACTTGCAAAAAGCGAATAAAAATATTTTTACTGAATACTTTATGTTGTTATATACAACATATATTTATTTTAACATGTCATTTAAATGCTTTCGACTATTAAAAAAATAAATACAGAAAATTGTAATTAGGACCAAGGTACACCACCGGCGGTGTACCTTGGTCCAACCGGTAGTGTACCTTGGACCAATTATTAACAGGTAGAGAGACTCGATTTACAGTCCGAAAACCAATATTTATTAGCCACATAAAATTCAAAAATACATTTTACAACCTACTCTTATTTCTAGCCAAGATTGTAGTAATTGGTTATGTTAGGTCAATTGGTTCAGTAAGGGGTTTTATTGCCTTAGTTTTTTAGTGCCCTTTTGGCTTTTTCAGCTGCAATGCGATCTTTCTCGGGTGTATTCGTTAAAATGCAGCATAAAATTAAACTGTTATTTCATGCCATGGAAAAACATTTGGATGTCTTTCTGTCTTAAATTTGAAAAAAAAACCAACTCAAATATTTCCCCCTATGTTTATTCAACTAGACCTAAACGTAAAAAGGATGTTCTGTTTGATATTTATTATAAAAAATATCTTTTTAGATGAGCATGCAATAATTATTTTCTATATTATATCAATATGGTTAAAATTTCATAGGCTTCCATAAATCTAAATAATTAACTACAAAAAAAAATTCTTTATCACATCATATCAAAATTTCTTACAAATTTCCATTTTTCTATATTTTACAAATCAGGGTTGCATATTAATAGCTTAAAATACTAAATTTTTCAAAGGAAAGAATTAACTTGAATTTTAAAAAGGATTTTCAACAATCTGAAGCACATAAGACCTATAGTAGTGTACCTTGGACCAGTCCAAGGTACACCACTTGTATTAGGTTCGAGGTACACCACTTGGATATTAAAAACAAAATAGTTAATCACCAAGTTAACGTTAGACTTAACTTAATTTGAAGCACACTGTTTTATAGCTAAAACTTTGCTTTATATTGCATAACCATCGTTTCTGAATAAACACTACATGTTTGAGTAAAAAATTACACTAAAGAATCCGACAAAAATTTACTTTTGAACTTGGAATTTAGTTTTTCGAAACCTCTTTAATAAATTGACCTTTTAAACAAACAGATATAACTTCACTGAGATCCCTGGTAGCAAATACTTTAACTGCATGTGGTGTTGTTTCAATATCTAAGCTAATCGAGCTAGAATCAGCATAGGTTCGAGGTACACATACGTCCAAGGTACACCACTTACCCCTAAAGCTCCCAATTTGGTTTTGCACGCAGTAACAGGCCGCGATACAATGCCTTCATTTTTTTTAAAAAAAGGAAAAATCAAAATTTTGAAATTATTTGGAAACCGTCCTTATTTAACTGATTATGACGAAGCATTTTCTAAGATGGACTGGACTCTTCACCTGACATAATCCCAGCAAGTAGAACCCGATTTATTCTTACTTATTGAGCCAAACAAAGCATTAATTGCATGGATGAGTATAGACAGTTAAGTTTTGTGCAAAATATAAATGGAAATAAAAGTGTACCAATATTTTGATTTCCAAGACCTCCAAATGCATTTTAAATGTCTTAACCGTGTTTAGAATCATCTATAATAATAAAAGAAAGAGTCTGTCTGTCTGTCTATCTGTATGTCTGTGTGTATGTCTGTGGATCGCAAAAGACCTACTTAGACTGCTCTAAAAAATTCGAAAGTTTTAATATATAGATTCCTTTTAATACCTACGTGTGCACCTGAGGCTTAGTTTTTTCATATTTGATTGTGATTTTTAATTAATACAATTAGTTTCAAAAAAAAAAAACGTTATCCACGTGGGATTGCGGGGACCATAACAGGGCTTGAAAATACATGGACCGGGCCGAAACGGGGGCTTGACGCCATCCTCTATTAGTTTGATTGATTGAGTTTGGTTGAGATATGCGCTCGCCCGAAGGCTGCTTCATCCTCTATTAGTGTTTGCTTTTTTAAGTGCGCATGCGCCAACACGAATTTAATTTTGTTTCGATTTTGAGTGTATTTTCAAAAGTAAACATGCCTCTAAAAGAAAGCAATGCGAAGTTAACGTGTTCCCAGTAAGGCGGACCATACTGCTAGTAAAAAAATATAAAAAGACTTCTTACATGCCAATGTTGTTCGTATTTAGAAATAATTAATTTTCAGCTAATTAAATTTTAAATGGCGTCCGGAACTTAAAAATGGAACCCCCGTGTATTAATTTTAAAGATTTTATAAGTTATAACAATGTTTAAAGCCATCGAAAACAGATAAAAGGATTTATTATATGTCTATTTTTCATTCATTTTTACATGTACCAGCAAATTAGCATATCTTAACCTTTGACCTTGAATAAAAATATTAGCAACACTCAGAATCATGGGGACTTTTGACAGGTCATTTATAATGATGTTCTTAAGATCTCCACCAATTTTCAGCTTTATGGAAATTTTTCCGAGGTTGAACCTCCATTTTGACTGGATTAATGTATGTTGGATCAAACAATTGCATTTGTACTAGAATTTGATGCAGAACAGATTTTTTTTTCTATATCTTGTAACCACAAAATATTCCCAGTTGAAAATAATATCAAATAACCATATGGTGCAGACCTTCCTTCATTTGGTTGAACAATAAAAGAAGGAATGCTATCAATACCCCCTGACTCAACACTCAAATCGAAGTCGTTTCCCCAGGCCGTCTTCCACGGACCTGGCACATGCTTGCAAGTATAGCGTAAGTTACAACAAGGGGAGGCAGCAAAGAAAAACTGACCACAATGTTTTCCAATCTTTCAAAGCGGCTTTATAACCGGCGCATCAATTACGACTGTCACCAACCCAATTATCCCTAAGTCCCCCACCTTTGTAGGGTTGCTAGCTTTCACTAACCATTATGCTCGCCAAAAAACTCGATGGTCGAACAAAACTCTCAAAGATGGTCTCCCCCCCTCCTATCAGTAAAAGAAGTCAAGTGAAGAAATCAGTCACGGAATCGGGGGTCGAATGAGGGCCCTTAATACTTCTGTAAAATAGCGTTTATTTTTAATGTTTAAGTATAGGTCTTCTATCAAAGGCAGCTTCCGCAGCGGAAATTGTAGTTCTGAATTGACGAGAACATTTCTCCTCACATATAAAACGTCGGAAATCAACTAAGTAAAAAATAAGTAATGGTTGTTAAGATAAAAAAAAACCAAGATGTGAAAGTGTGAAGGAGATTAAATGAGGAAGTATTTCGAAAGCTTTTTTTTTAAAGATAGCGTCGGAGGTCAACTCTTTTGTATCTAAGTAAGATTTCTTTAGTTAGTTTGAACTATCGTCGCACTCAGGGCTGTATTGGGGGGTATACGGAGTATACCCTGTGGTTTGTTTGAAAAAATAGAGTATACTCTGTAATTATTTTCCAATTTAGCGTAAACCCTTTAATTTTTTATTGAGTTTGACACTTTATTTTAGTCTTAAAAAATTCAACAGGCATTAGTTTTGACTACTTGTACTCTGAAAATAAAAATCTGCGCCAGACAATCTAAACCCTCTGCTAATGACAATATCAACTCTGCCCTGCTCAACGGCAGAGTGTGAAAGGGGCTTCAGTTTAAAGAACATCATAATAACTGATTTGAGGATATCTTTACTGATTTCTAAGTTTAATGTCCATTAATGCTAGCGGACCACCAGTTGATCTGTTTGCTCCAAAGAGATCTGTGAGATCATGGTTGGTAAACCATCGGACAGCGACTGATGTCCAATTAAAAGCAATATTTTTGGCTGCACGGGCCGTTTATAGGTCTAAACTTAAGGTACCAAATGCGGAAAAAAGGGACTAAAAGGGACCGAAAATAAAAAAAGGGACTAAGGGACCAAGTCTAAACGCCCTGAATATGCTTTAATTTAATAAATGAAAAATTAAAGGTTCATTATTTAAAATTTGCTTTATTTTACAATACAAAATGACGTTTTCCTTCTTATTTTGAAAATCGATTTATGACATCATCACTGTTTAAATTAATCTCTCTATGAATGCTTATAAAGACCAGGAAATTCAGCCGAGTTTGGCTTGTTGAATTCCTTAAATAGGTTTTTAACCTCCTTAAAGTGGAGAAAGTTCTTTCTGGCGTTGCTATTGGTTAGATCTGGTTAGAAGGTCGCGTAGCCCGAATTATTTCGAAATTAAGATGCATTGATGCATTTAAATAGAGCCTAATTGAGAGCACGTGCCCAGGACGTCGCTTTAAGGGGGAACTCAAATTTGATTTTTAAAAAAATAACATTGATGAGAAATGTGGCAAAACTTATTGCAACAAAAAAAATACTATTAAATAAAATAAAAATGAATGTAATGAAAAACTGTCTGAAAACTGGCTGCTGATGCACAGCCACTGTGCTGGTGGGAAGAAAATCCTCTAAAAAATCGACGGGGTGCCCGAGTAAACTGCGATATAAGTACTCGTTAAATCTGGAGTCGAAAGTCCCGACAGCTTTAGCGTACGATGTCGCTCGAAGTTCCGTTGGGTTCCCGCTCTTGTGTTGACTTCGTCACTAAACCATGTTTAAAGATTAGAAGGTGCATTTGGCTGCGTTAAAGCTCCTAAAGGAGGCTAGAAATCGACATCAGGAAACGATTACATTATTATTTGATTCCGTTTCCACGCCACCTAAGAGGTAGGAATCTCGGCGCGTTATATTTTTATACAAAGGAGGTTTCACCGAAACTAGTAAAACTAGTTAAAAACTTCAGCCATATATCCTCCGGGCAACGATTGTGGCTAAAAACTACACATAAAAAATACAGATACACTTAATTTTTTTAATTAATTTTTTTACATTAACACAATTTGTAATAATTTATGTAAACATAATTTTACATTTTTTTTTATTTATATAAATTTATTTTTTAATATTTACGTTATTTTACATAAAAAAATATATTTACACAATTTATTTTATACAATTACATAATTTTTAGTTACTTTTATTTTAATTTCATCTTTTTTTTTTATTTATTATTATCCCAAGTGTATATACACAAATCCATGGACACACAAAACAGGAACACAACAATTAAACAATATCAAACAAGTTGAAAACATTAAGAAAGTCCAGAACTTGTAGCGGGTTCTCAGAGAACAGTTCCTTCTCTGACACGCCCATGCAATCAAGAAGATGTTCGGGTGAAGCCTGATTTACATTGCAGATGGTGCACGTCGGGAAAACCCTTTCTCCATTAATAAATTTAATCTGTCTCGTATGGCCAGTACGAAGACGTGACAGGGAGGAAAAAGCATGCCGACTCAGGCCAGAGTCAATGTAGGTTCCAGGCTTGTCGGGCACGTACAGCTGTGGAAATAAAAAAGTACCCACTTGAGGTTATTTCATCCGTTAGTCACCCCATAGAATCGGACCTTTTTGAGATTGTATACAATTAACATTCTGAGTTAATTGCACGATACAAAATTTGCATAAGGGGCCGTCTTCATATTAAAAATATTGCGATCTTTGAAATTTCCAATAGCAACACCCAATTTTAATAACTTAGAAATGTTAAGCACTCTTGAAAACCCTTAAATCCAAGTTTTTGTTACATTTGGATGAATATTTGACGAATTATTCAATCGAATCACTTGTGGACCTTTTGGGGACCAACTCTAAAATGACAAGCAAGCATGCATGCGAAGCCGTCTTTATTTATCAATTACACACGTAATCTTATACACAGTCCCCTAAAGGGTAATTATAAAGTATTTTGTGATTTACTCAGCAAATTATGAATAAACATTTTTAAAAATTCGGATTTAGCTTAAACTTCTTGTCTTAAATTTATTTCATTAAAAATATTAAGGGGTTTCAATTCATATTTTTTTAAAAAATCAATATAATAATTATTTAAAAATATAAAAATTGTTTTAAATACCCCAATATTGAATGCATTTTGTTTGGGTTATTATAATTTCTTTTTAGTAAAAAATTCGCTTCGTTATCTTAATTATTTATAGATTGGGATAATTTTTTATGTGTAACTCATTTAACATTATGGGACCTAAACTTTGCACGCCTCTAACTCCTCTAATAATGCTTAAAAACTAACAAAATTTTTCGTTTCGTATTAACATAGGTCAGAGATTTGAAATATGGATTCAAAAAGGGGTGTTGCTATTGGAAATTTTAAAGTTAGTAACATTTTTAATATAAAGATGGCCCCTTATGCAAATTTTGTGTCATGCAATTAACTCAGAATGTTAATTGTTCACAATGTCAAAAAGGTCCGATTCTTTAGGATGAATAACGGAGGAAATAACCTCAAGTGAGTACTTTTTAATTTCCACAGCTGTACCAGTGGCGAGATACTCCTTGGAGAACTTGCTGTTTTAGTGCCTTCTTTTGACAAGATTTAAAGAGGTCGAAGTCGATTGATAAGTCCGGAACAGCAGCAGCCTTAGCCAATTCGTCGGCCGTTTCGTTTCCCTTCAGGCCGATATGGGAGGGAATCCATTGGAATGTTAGTGAGTCATCTTTAATAAAATTTTAATATAATCTTTAATAATATTTTAATATGTTTTGATAATTTTTATATTTTAATAATTTTTGTAATTTTTATATTTTATTCATTTTTTTAATTTTTATATCTTAATCATTTTTGTAATTTTTTATTTTAATCATTTTTGTAATTTTATAACTTTTGTAATTTTTATATTCAATTTATTATACAATAACATCCGCTTCATATAAATTAAGGTTACATGGAAATGTATTTCGGACTAGTACAAACAATTAGCAATATGAATAACTTTTTTATTTTCAATTTAATTGTGTTAAAAAGTATAATGACATAGCGAATAAATTGGAAGATGAATCATGTACCTTTAGTTACATTTCGTACTCAGTTACATACTATTTCTATTCCAGCTCGGTATTCTGCTCACACGTTGCGGAAGTTTTGCTCATCACGAACTCGGCTAACATACTCGCACACGTAGTCGTCTCTCGCATTCTCATCCGGAAATTTCGACCTCAGATACTGGCAAATTCCCTCCTCTGACCCCCTCAAACTGAACTCCCGAATGAAATAGACGCAATACTGGCCACAGCACCTTGAATAGGGTGGGCCAAAAAAAAACTTCGGATCGCTATAGTGCGGAAAAGTTGCCATTGGTAAAGACATGAAAAATGCACTAATTTTTATTATTTTATTAATTAATCTTCCGTTCGCGCAATGCCTTCAAAGTTGGCGAAAAATTGTCAAAAACCGTAATTTTTCATAATTTTTTTAAACCCGATATATGATTTTAATTGCTTTCCTATATCATGTTGTTTCATTAAAATTTACAAAAAGTTAAAACTTTGAAATTTAGCAAAAAATACGAATTTTCCTAATTTTATACTACGTTGAGTGGTCGGAAGATCTGACACAAATGTATAATAACTTATTATACTATATATTATAGCATTTATTATTTATAAGTGCTATAATATTTGGATTTTACATACTTTTAGTAGTTAATTCATGATATAAGAACGTAATTAAAAACATCTGCCTTGTTTTTAAAAAAATTATAAAAAAATCACGGTTTTTAACAATTTTTCGCCAACTTTGAAGGCATTGCGCGAACGGAAGATATGGTAATAAAAAAGTAATAATTAGTGCATTTTTCATGACTTTACCAATGGCAACTTTTCCGCACTATAGCGATCCGAAATAAAATAAAAAGTTTTTTTCGGCCCACCCTAACCTTGAACCTTTGCATCTGCAAAGCAACGCCTCCTGCAACGTAGCTAATCTTAATACCACACTGTTCGATTATTTGCAAAAACAGTATCAGGTAGAGCCAATCGTGTGGTTTGCAGCCCAGTGGATCGAAGTACTTCAGAACACCATTGCTGAAACAGAAAGCCACCCAGTGACCCATCGTTGAGCGTCATATATTTGTCAGGCAATTTGTTTAAAAAATACTTCCATTAGCTGATTGGCAGAAACCGCGTCGATAAAATAATCATTTTTTACTATCGGATCGTTGAAAAGAATTTTGCGAATGTCCATATATTACTCAACTCGTTTTTATAAATAGAGCCACTCATCATCGTTGCCGAAGAAATACCTTGCCTTGCAGAAATGAGGGCGGAAGCTGTTTAAATACCCAGGGGTTGCCACATTTATTCGAATAGCCAAAATATCATCGCAAAATAACTGGATTTATTAACTTGCATTTTGTCCCATAGAGGTTCCCCCATTAGGTTTGAAATCACAACTTTTGCAAAAGAAATGATTTGATATGTCATCTTATTTTCCCGGTCCAGTGAATAGAGACTCAAAAAGGAGGTGAACCATACAAACGGTCCGGTATCGCTGATTTTTTTTATATGTTGTTAGGTTAGGTTTGAATTATCGTCGCACTAGAGCTACACGAGCGCTATTGGCGAAAGGCGTCGTATTTTAGAACCACAGTCAAGTGACAATCCGGCACCTGAATAGGCATCCCAAAGCAACCGTTAAGGGCGACATCGTACGCAGCGTTAGGACTTTGAAGGATATTTAACATGCACTCCCTTACACGGGGTATTTTTTATATGTTGTGTGTGACCCCTAGATAGTAATAAATGCGAGTTTTCGTCATCCTCGTTCTATATGCTTTTTCCGCCATCATCTTGAAAAACGTTCGAAATTTCGCCCATTTTCCTTTCCACAATTTTATTTTCATTTTCTACAACTTTGGGTCGGGTCAGGTCAGGTTTGAATTATCGTCGCACTAGAGCTACACGAGGGCTATTGGCGACGGGCGTCGTATTTTAGAACCACAGTCAGGTGACGAGCCAACACCTGAATAGGCACCCAACGCAACCGTTAAGACAACTTTGGGTCAAAAAATTCGGTTCAAAAATGCTTATGAAAAAAGTTAGGGGCCAAAAACTGGTAAATGGGCGAAATTTCGAACGTTTTTTCATGATAGCGGAAAAAGCAATATTAGAACGAGGATGGCGAAAACTCACATTTATTACCACCTAGGGGTCAGTCACACATAAACATATTAATAAATCAGCTTTACTGGACTGTTTGAATGGTAAAACTGCTTTATTTACTGGACAAGAATCATAACATCAATTTAAAACAAAATTGAAAAGAAAATCAGTTATTTTATTGTTAATAGATAAAATTTTATATCAGTGTTGTCATTTCCTGTATATTATTTTAATCATCCAAAAATATATAATTAATTAACTGGATTACATTTTCGTTTCCAATTTGTTTCATTTCGATATTATGTTGCTCCTCATACCTAGGGAATAAGGGCTAACATGGCAAAGCAATACATCTATGGAAGTTGTGATTCCAAAATCAATGCAAATTAGCTCTATGGCACTGACAATCCCCCTCTTAAAGGGGGCGAAACTAGAATTCATTGAAAATCCAAAAATAAATTAAAAGTGCTTCAGTTGCTAAAACACTGCAAAATTTAATACCTAATTAAAAAGCAGAAGGTCATTTTCTAAATCTTTTAAATCGATATTGCTACTCAATCTCATCATACGAGAAACTTTATTCATTTAACTATTAAAAAAAAATAACATTTAGTTTTGTGATACAAGTCAGTTTAGAATGAAGTCATAATATGCATCGAAATAGGAATCTTTTATAGTTTGGATTGTTCGCTTAGAAAGAGGCAGAAGGTGTTCAATTGTGTTTTATTTCAAAAGCATAATAGTTCAGGCAACGAAGAGTTGGAGAGGGATAATTTTGGAACACAATTTTTGACTTCATAACTTTGTTTAGACTATGCGTTCTATCGAAATAATTGTAATACACAAAATGAAAGCTGATTAAATTTGCTGCAAGCTAAACCCCTCAAGTGTTTTAATATCTTGTATAGTTTTCGAGATATCCGCTCTTGAAAGTCAGTAATTTTGGAAAAAACACTTCCCCCCTCTCACATTTTCCCTCTTTTTTGACCGGATAGCTCTTCAATAATCCACCGAAACACTAAATGTTGGCCCTAGAGTGGTAGAGAATTTAATTCTTTTCAATAATATATCTTATTTTATTATTTTATCTATTTTCCTTCAAATTTTAAAGCAGTTTCAGTGTTGAGTGAAGAGGGGACTGTCAGTCCCATACAGCTAATGCATTAGTTTTGAAATCGCAGCGTTTGCAAAAGAATTGCTCTGCCATGTTATCCCATTTTCACAAGGTATTAGAATCATCATAACATCAATTTAACACAAAATTGAAAAGAAAATAACACCCGGTTATTTAATTATTAATTAATAAAGTTTTAAAATAGTGGCGCCATCTGCTGTATATTTTTTGCATTTTAAAAAGATACACAATTAAATAACTAGATAGCATTTTCGTTTCAAATTTGTTTCATTTCGATGTTATGTTGATTCCCATACCTGGGCAAAAAAGGGCTAACATGGCAAAGCAATACATCTGCGGAAGTTGTTATTCCAAAACTAATGCATTAGCTCTATGGGACTGACAATCCCTCTTATGTACTTATTCTATACTGAACGTCTAAATAACACTAATACTTATTTTGTAGGCACGTTGTTACTTTAATATTTAATCTATTTCATTTCATTTGTTGAACCCCAATGGGAAAACGGTCAGATGGTTCTTCATCTTCGGAGTCAACTTGAGGTACCCCATTGAGGCAGTTCCAATGGTAAATTTGGCATGCTCTGGAACTTTTGAGACTTGCTATTTTTGCTGCAACACTTCAGCTGGCACAGTCTTACATGCATCGGCAGAACATTAATTTCACAATATCGTCAGGTGCTGCTGCTAACTCACTGTGCACTGGGACCAGCAGAAGCGCTATCGACTCAAGAAGTGGGTTGATATCCATTTCATCAAAGACACCGAGATAAAAGTCAAACAAGATGATTTTCTGCTGAACAATTTAAATAAAAATTGGCTCATCAACATACTTAAGGAAAATTGGATTTAGGACCCTTCGAGCAAAATATGATGTGGTCGTTCTTATTGGGATACGGCTGTGATAATGTCGAAAACAACACAGATACTCATTTTGTAGGCATAGTGTTATACTTTAATATTTTGTGTAGACCTCATAGTCATTTTAATGGCTACAGCTTATGCGCATAAGGACATTACTTTCATAAAGCATCTTGAGGTGGTATGGGGCTCCAACGAAAGAGGCCTTCCTCAATGCTACATGTATAATAATAATTCACTTTTCAAATCAGTGGCCACCATCACAAGCCTGATACATCTTGTCTTCTTCCCACCGAGGGAGCAGTACAACAGTATTCCCTCCAAATATCACACCAAGTTGAGCGGTGGCTGGGAAATGCCCTGCCTCCTCAGGTGTATGAGTGGAATATTAAGAATAACTGCCTGGTCCCAGTGCAGAGTGAGTTGGCAGCAGCACCTGACGATATTCTGAAAATAATGTTCTGCAGATGCATGAAAGAGAAGTCTGTGCCAGCTCAAAGTGTAGCTGCAAGAAATCAAGTCTCAAATGTTCCTCAGCATGCCAAAATTGCCAGGGACTAGCCTCAATAGGGTCTCTCAAGTTGACTCCAAAGATGAAGAACAGGAGGAGCATCTTACCGTTTTCTTACTGGGGTTCGACGAATGAAATGAAATAGATAAAATATTTAAAGTAACAAAGTGCCCACAAAATGAGTATCAGTGTTATTTGGACGTTCAGTATAGAATAAGTGTACATACGAGGGATTGTTAGTCCCATAGAGCTAATGCATTAGTTTCGGAACAACTTCCGCAGATGTATTGCTTTGCCAAGCTAGCTCTTTTTGCCAAGATACGGGAATCAAAATAACATCGAAATGAAACAAATTTGAAACGAAAATGCTATCTAGTTATTTAATTATAAATCTTTAAAATTTTAAAATGCAAAAAATATACAGCAGATGGCGCCACTATTTCAACATTTATTATTTAATAATTAAATAACCGGAAGTTATTTTCTTTTCAATTTTGTGTTAAATTGATGTTTTGATGATTCTAATACCTTGTGAAAATGGGATAACATGGCAAAGCAATTCTTTTGCAAACGTTGCGATTTCAAAACTACTGCATTAGTTTTATGTAGGGTTACTGGAATATCTGCGTATGAGGGCTGCGACATGATGCTCTCACCTGATTGGCTGGAGCATAGCCATGCTCCAGAGATACGGCACTGTTATAAATCGCATCTAAACGATATAATCAAAGGAACGTAACCACTATTTGTTATTGATTTTGTTTTTAATGATCTATATTCTTCAATATTTATTCCTTTTTGGATTGAAATTCTTAACGGTAAAGCTGTAATCCATGTTTTAATACCGGCGTGTGTCATTGCTATGGAATAAAAAAGCTGTTTAAACTCGGAAAAAGGTATAAAGCTTCACTTTTTAATCTTTGTATTGTAAATTAAACATCATGTGGACTATTACGTTTCTAAAAATAGTATTTTTTATCATTATACTACCAGAAAATGCCATTTTTAATGTCGAAGCTAACAGACGGTGTTTGGCATGTCTTTGGCATGCGTTGGCGGAACAATAGTTGGCGGGGTAACGTAAAAACAAACCGCAAATCAAAGTCATTGCTTACTTGAAAGTTGAAAACATTCTTATTTCTTCCAAACTAAGCAACAACATAATGTTTATATGTGTAAAACTGGAAAAATAACTAGTTTTGTTTTATTGGCGAGTTTGGCTGAGCGATAACGATTTTAGCATGGCTCACCTGCTAAGCTCCTTGTCGTTACCCTGAACAGCACACAGTGTATTGAAGGTACCCTAGTTTTATGGGACTGACAGTCCCCTCATCACTCAACACTGAAACTGCTTTAAAATTCAAAGGAAAATAGATAAAATAGTAAAATAAGATATATTATTGTAAAGAATTAAATTCTCTACCACTCTAGGGCCACCATTTAGTGAGTGTTTCGGTGCATTATTGAAGAGTTATCCGGTCAAAAAAGAGGAGTAGAAGGTTTTCTCCAAAATTACAGACTTTCAAGAGCGGATATCTCGAAAACTATACAAGATATCAAAACTTTCTTGATATGAAACTTGTAGCAAAGGCCCTCGCCAGATAAGACGGTGAAAAATGCCCCCATTCCAATCAGGCTAATTTTTTTTCTGAAAATACCTCATAGTATGGACAACTTCTCAGCCAAGTTTCAGCTCAAAAATATAACGCATTTTTGAGTAAAAAAATTAGTTTTTTTTCTTTTTAAATTGATTATTCCCTGAATATATTTGATAAATCCAAAAAACTACTCATGAGTTTTTAGATATCATTGAGTAGTGTTAAAAATCCGCTTATAAATCTGATCAAGTGATCATTGTTAAAATTGTGATTTTATTTTAAAAAACATTTTTTTAATACCAAAATCGCTTGGTACACCTTAAGTTTCTGTCTCTACATGTTCCTCTAACATCAATATACATTATATAATTTTTTCATATTTTTGAAAATATTGGATGATAGTTTAAAAAAATAAAATATTCTTAAAACCTGACTTTTCGCACTACTTACTCGGCAGATGGCACTCCTAACAGAGGCGGGAAAATTCAATCTGGGAGAATTTCTTTCGGACTAAAGGATTTTAGCATAGATTTAGAAAGTAGCAGATCTGCCCCTAGGGGGAAAGGTGAAGCCATTTGTTAACCAGTATCCCGTAAGGCAGTTCGCAAGCTCTAGCACATGGCATGCCATACGCCACCAGATGGCACCATGAGATAATTCGACCTAATAAAAAATATACATTCAATATTAACTAATTAAAACTTTTTACAAGTTTCGCTAGCATAATTTTATAGATGCATGCGTATTGATAATTTCTGTAAAGGCATGAGGTATATTCATAAAAGAAGCAAGTTAAAAATGCAGTTTTTATTGTATGTAACTCTTCGGCAAAACCATTTTTGTGAACCAGTATCCTGTGATGCATTGCGAAAACGGCAAAATGTGGATTCATCAAGCAATCGCGCAGTTTGCATTGCGTTGTACGGGATTGTGCAATCGATGGGCATGCTATTTCTAAATCTAATGATTTTAGACCAAAAAATCAGGCTTTAAGAATCTTTTTTTTTAGCTATCATCCAATATTTTAAAAAATCTGAAAAAAATGTATATTATAGATTGATAATAGAGGAACATGTAAAGACAAAAACCTAAGGTGTACCAAGCGATTTTTGCATGAATTTTTTTTTTTTTGAAATATAAAATCGCATTTTTAACAATGATCGCTCGATCAGATTTAGGAGCGGATTTTTCTAGGAATACTACTCAATGATATCTAAATACTCATGAGCAGTTTTTTGGATTTATCAAGTATATTCTGGAAATAATCAATTTAAATATAAAAAAAAACTTTAATTTTTTACTCAAAAATGCGTCATATTTTAGAGCTGAAACTTGGCTGAAAAATTGTCCATACTATGAGGTATTTTCAGAAAAAAAATTAGCCCGATTGGAAGGGGGGCATTTTTCACCGTCTTATCTGGCGAGGGCCTTTAATAAGCTTTCATTTTGTACGTTACAATTATATCGGTAGGGCGCATAGTTGTCGAGATATAAGCAAAAAACCGAAAAATGGGACTTTCAACCTCCCCTCCCCTCTTCAGCACAGGGGCTAGGGGCGGGGACTTTTGATATGTTTACCTCTTCACTAGTCCAAACAAAGTTATGAAGTCAAAAATTGTGTTCCAAAACTTTCCCTCTAGAACTCTTCGTTGCCTGGGCTAATAATTTTTTTTTGTATTTTGACCCGTCTTACTTATTTGACCCCAACCTATCCGAGTTTGAAAAAAAAAAAACAGCCCTCGTACATTAAATTGATATTTCTATTTTTGATTGATTTTATCGATTTGTATGTGCTGTTTGATAAATGATTCCGTTTCCACGCCACCCAAGAGGTAGGAATCCCGGCGCGCTATTTTTTTAAGGAGGTTTCGCCGAACTCAACCCTGTCAGGATATTCGTTCAGCCCTATGTCCTCCACCCGCCGCACAGTGGGGTATTTGACCAATCTAGCTGGACAAAAGTCGATTTTAAAAACCCAAACTTATGAAGAAATAATAGTCATTTCTGATAGACGAATAATGAGCCCATGTCGAACAACACTTTTTTTTTAAATGCAGAAGACTTTTTATATTCGTAATGCTGATTTAAAGTTGTTATTCAGTTGTGTTTGTTTTTCTTTTTTTTTATGTTCGTAAAAAACAGACGGAGCTGTAATTATTTTATATCCTAATTAAAACAGAAAAAAATTATTTTTTGAGTTATTGAATCTAATACAGCAATAAGAATGCATACTTTCCACCAAATTTAATAATTTTAAATGTTTTATTTTAAGCATATTAACATTTTGAAAATGTGGTATTTTTCATCATCAATTTTCTTCCATTTGATTTACATTTTAGACAATTAATTATATAGTTTCACAAAGTTCCACTTTGACTTTTAGCTTAAAAGAAAGCTTATAATCTGAACTTTAAGAATCTGTTAAAATTTCTTGCGGGTATTTGCAGTTTTGCGATATAAAAACAATTTTCTAGCATTGTAGGTATGTGAGCTAACTAAGTATGCAAACTTCAACTTTGTCTCCAAACGTTAATTTTTGTTTTAAGGATCATCAAAAGTTATAATCACGACTAGGAAAGAGTTGTTTGCTATTATGCAGCAACAGCATTTGAAAAACATAAATGAAAAATTGAAGTTTTCGGAAAATTATCTTTTAAACTTAGATAATTTTTCCAATGAGCTCACGCGGGAAATAAAGAGGGTTCAAATGTAAATTAAACTCAAATTTCGTTGTCATAAAAATCTCAAAGAAAAGAAGATAGTGAAAACAAAAATTGGCATGAAAGTTTACTTTTGATTATAAAAATTTTGAAAGGACGAGGAGACCTTTGACGACCTTTCACTGACTCGTGATCGGAGTGAAAGGAGAAAAACAAAATAATTACGAAAAAATACCGATTGGGAAGTGTTGACTTTCGCTACACAAACCAAACTTAAAGAAAGTGGGAAAGAGACGCTTCTCCTAGTACTAAAAACGTCGCTAATATCTAAATAGGGTTGGTTATGGAGCACAACACGTTCAATAAACGAAAAGCTTTAAAGATTATTCATATTCCGATGTACATATATTTTCAAAAGCTCAATCGTTCCTATATAACTACTTTGCTGTATAAATAATTCAGTCATATGGCAGAATCCAAAACAATCGTCGCCATGATATTGTCGTCCAATTAGAATGGGTTAGGTTTAGTTTGAATTGTCATCGAACTAGAGGAAGTTAAGTGACGAGCCGACACCTGAGTAGACAACCAACACAAATCGAAGGGCGTGATCATACGCTGCTCCGTGATTTTGTAGGATATTTAACGTACCCGTCCTCCACACAGGATGTAATTCGTAGGGCATTTTTCGGAGCTTCACGAGCCGTTTGTAGGTTGGCAATTGTGTAGGCAATGCAAGAACACGAACCTGGGACCTTCCGCAGGCAAGGCGACAGAGTCTATGCGAAAGTCCTCCAGCTCCTGGAAAGCCCTGGATATAATCGAATAACCCCCCATATCGGAATGGAGGTATCAATTGGCATAAAATAATAGTTTACAAAAAAATCACCGTTATTAAGGGTGCACCCGTGCACCGCCGGGTTTATAAAGGTAATCGTTGTAAAATGTTGTATTGTACTTATAATACACGAAATTAACTTAAGATTTCATCCCTTTCTACCAGAAGTGAAAAAAATGTTTTTGTCCAGCTAGATCGGTCAAATACCTTACTGTGCGTCAGTCACACGATTTCTTTTCCTATTTGTATAAAATGCAATTTTAAATTTTCACTAAATTAAATTAGTTTTTAATAAATTGATGAATTGTTGAGTCTTTAGAAACAAAAATGGCTCCTTTTATTCACCAGCAAAGAAATCTGTATATTGTTATTGCTGCCGTCCATTTAATACTACTGGAACTGGACATAATTTAAGTTCTCGTAATGGATATAAAGATGGGAAGCATAAAAGTAACGTATTGATAGAGCATGAGAACAGTTCACTGCACGGGGAACTTATGATGAATTATGTTGCAAGAATGAAAACGACTGGACAAATTGATACTGAGTTGCTGTTTACATGAGTCATCGAATCCATGGAATGCCAAAATCCCCATAAGTTGGAATTCGAAGATCTCATATTCTTTTCATTTTCGGTTCATTTCGTTTTTAAATTATTACCGTACTTTTCAGATTGCCCCTAGATGAGTGTTTTTAAGCTTGGCCCACGGTCTAATTTTCCTAATTAATTGTTTTGATAAATTAACTGATATCGTTACGATTAGCATTGCAACATTTATTACGCAACTAATGGCAACGATAGATGTTATATCAAACCATCGATGACAAACGCCATTTTTATCTTTACGTTTAGAGCAAATTTGAAATTCGACTTTATAATGCCCCCCCAAGAAGACAAGTACCGCTAGAAGTTATCAAACTGAGTGCTTCTTGGATTTTATGCGAAGAGAAACTGAACGGGGCAGAGGGTACAATCTTCACGAAATTGGCGAACTGTGCCGCTCGATGTTCGACCCCTTTCTCACCTGCCTGGTTAAAGATGGAAGCCTGCAGAAGAAAGGGGTTAAATATTTTTACAAGGCTGGAGCGGCTGGTGGAACCAAACAGGAAGCGCCAGGTTCATCGAAAAGTGCAGCGCCAGGGGGCCAAAAGACGAAGAAAGAAAAGGCGAAAAAAGTCGCTGCTAAGATAACAAAGGCACCACAGAGCTCTCCAGGTGAAACCTCTTCCAACTCAGATGATTCGTTTGAGGACGATTCGGGTAATTACTTATGAATGTTTTCTTTATTAGTTATGTTTATTGAAAATGGATATTTATTGAAAACGCTCGATGTTCGAGAAGTTATCAAACTGAGTGCTTCTTTATGCGAAGAGAAACTGAACGGGGCAGAGGGTACAATCTTCACGAAATTGGCGAACTGTGCCGCTCGATGTTCGACCCCTTTCTCACCTGACTGGTTAAAGATGGAAGCCTGCAGAAGAAAGGGGTTAAATATTTTTACAAGGCTGGAGCGGCTGGTGGAACCAAACAGGAAGCGCCAGGTTCATCGAAAAGTGCAGCGCCAGGTGGCCAAAAGACGAAGAAAGAAAAGGCGAAAAAAGTCGCTGCTAAGATAACAAAGGCACCACAGAGCTCTCCAGATGAAACCTCTTCCAACTCAGATGATTCGTTTGAGGACGATTCGGGTAATTACTTATGAATGTTTTCTTTATTAGTTATGTTTATTGAAAATGGATAATAAGTTTTTAAAATTATATTCGTTTAAATTGTGTAGATACGAATTTACTAACATTTAAAAAGTTTTGTTTTAAAACTTATTGTAATGTAATTTTTTTTTCACTGAAAGCTAAATTAAAATATAATTATAACTTTTAAAATTGTATTTGTACGTTTTATTATTACATTTTTAAAAATATTTTTTTCTATTTTAAATAAAAAGTTAAATTCACATTTTGTTTTATAAAATATTTTATAAATTGCGATATTCTTAAATATGTTTAAAATTGTCATTTCAAGATACTTTCATTCACATATAATATATATTTTTTTAAATAAAATATTGTATTTTACTTATTCACAATTTTACATTCTTTAATTTCTTATTTCATATCATAAACATCTTTAATAAAAATATTTCGACTCTAATTTTTTAATAACTAACTTTAATAATTTTTTTTAAAATTGTCCTTAAATTTTATTTTTTTTAATTCCAGAACAGCGCGCCGAAGAGGTTCGCGTGGAACAAGAGGGATCCGTGATGGTTGTCGGGAAACGATTTCCCGGCAAAGTCTTAATGAACAAAGGAAAAGTTATGGTGGATCCCCCCACTAAAAAACCCAACTCCGATTCATCCGAGTCTGACTAAGTTGTAAGTATCTATCCTTCAAAAACTTCGTAAAAGTTGCGGATTGGAGTCAAGTTCTGGCAGGGTGGATTGATTTAAATCAGCTTGATTTAAATCATGATTTAAATCAAGATTTAAATCACACGATTTTTTAAAAAAAAATCATTGATTTAAATCATTTTTAAGATGCAATTATTGCATATTATTGGGAAAACAAGTGAAAAAAATATTATACTGCCCGATGTTTGAGAAAATTCTAGAGACTTTTATCACGGTTTGGTTGTTTTATAACCCCTCCAGTTAATTAATGGGCCAGTCCTTATTAAAATGCGATTCTAGACAAAAATGTTTAGTTTTAAATATTTGCCATGTGCGATTAATAACACCATCAGCACGCGAGTCATGATAAATATCTATTTTCAAATTTAAATCAGTCAAAGAAAATGGCGTTTCACGGCATTCAAGCCTTCATCGATTTCGTCAAATCTTTCCCGGAAACAGGAATCACTTTCTCACAAGCAAAGGATTTCATCCTCCGTACCTTCAATCTCGGGGACTCTGAAACCAAACGCATTCTCAAGGAGCTGGTCGAAGAAAAAACTCTCCTCTACAAGAAACCACGGTACCGGATCAACGAGTCCAAGGAGAGAGCAGACTTTGTAAGTGTCCGCTTCGAGAAGAATGGTACCTTCTTCTCCTATTCTGGAAGTGGGCTTTATTTGCCGAAAGTTCATTTGGAACAAGACCCTCGGATGGAACCAGCCAAAGGTGTGAACATTTTTCAAATTTAAAAAGATTCAAAATGTCGACCTTTAATGGTGTAAAAATTCTTTTAGACTTTATTAAATCATTCAACGAAACCGGTGCGACAATGACACAAATAAAAAAATTCGTGTTAAATACATTCGGCACTGGAGACTCAGATACGAAAAAAATATTAGAGGAACTGCTGTGGCGAAATTGTGTAGTATTTTTATTTTTTCCCCCCAAGCGTGTGTATTGATTACGTAATCCTTTTTCTCCTTCCATTTGTATGACTAATGTGCATTTTTTTTCCCACGCTATTGGGGATTAATGATTTCTTTTCCCACTATGTTTGTAGTTCAGTTTGATTTGAACCACCGATTAAAGAACACCAAATAGAGGTGTTGTTGTGTTTATTGTGTAGTGAATCTCAGTTACATTCCGTTTTATGGTGCATCGGCCGGGAAAGTATAGTAGAAACGAATAGAAATGTGTGTACGAACAGCTATGATATCATTATTGGTCTCAATTCAGCGATTTAAGTTATGTTTCTAAGCAATGAAAATGCAGAAATATGGTAAACATTCCGAACTGTGCCGCTCGATGTTCGACCCGAACTTCGATTTTCTCACCCGCCTGGTTAAAGATGGAAGCCTGCAGAAGAAAGGGGTTAAATATTTTTACAAGGCTGGAGCGGCTGGTGGAACCAAACAGGAAGCGCATCGAAAAGTGCAGCGCCAGGTGGCCAAAAGACGAAGAAAGAAAAGGCGAAAAAAGTCGCTGCTAAGATAACAAAGGCACCACAGAGCTCTCCAGATGAAACCTCTTCCAACTCAGATGATTCGTTTGAGGACGATTCGGGTAATTACTTATGAATGTTTTCTTTATTAGTTATGTTTATTGAAAATGGATATTTATTGAAAACGCTCGATGTTCGAGAAGTTATCAAACTGAGTGCTTCTTTATGCGAAGAGAAACTGAACGGGGCAGAGGGTACAATCTTCACGAAATTGGCGAACTGTGCCGCTCGATGTTCGACCCCTTTCTCACCCGCCTGGTTAAAGATGGAAGCCTGCAGAAGAAAGGGGTTAATTATTTTTACAAGGCTGGAGCGGCTGGTGGAACCAAACAGGAAGCGCCAGGTTCATCGAAAAGTGCAGCGCCAGGTGGCCAAAAGGCTCAGATACTACAGAGATAGAACCGGCACTGAAAAAAGTTCTATTGAAGATAATGGTACAAATGATAAGGCAGCAAACTTCACAAACTATATACGATTGTGCCAATACTCCAATGAAAAGTCAATTGTTCATGATTATAAAAGTGCCCCATGGAAAGCTTGGCAGAAACTGTCAAAAATTACAAGAGTTAAAATATGTAATATTACGGAGCAATGTATATATCTTCAGTTACCGGTATAAATTTCATATCTACTATGTGTTTAGAAATAACTTTTCGTAGCCTATTAACATAATGTTTTGTATGAATGTAGAGAAGTCTGCATGAATATAGAGATAGACGGACTACTAGTGGATATACAGGTTACAAAGTATAGAGCATTTTAATTTACAGCCACCATTAGACCTTATAGACGTGTATCCAATAAATGTGGATATGCTCACGTGAAGAAACGGTGAGGAAGTTCCTTGCGGACCTCCCGAAAATCTACCTTTTTATGTAGAATCTAACACAAAGACCAAATATCTTCGAGCTCCTTGATTTAGGCGTCAACTAGAAATCTAATTTTGGCGAGTCGAAAAGTATAACAACTTGCCCATCCAGCTATCCATGACTAATAAATAGCAGTTGATGCACATACGTTAGGCAATTCCATGAAAATTGGGAAAACAAGTGAAAAAAATATTATACTGCCCGATGTTTGAGAAAATTCTAGAGACTTTTATCACGGTTTGGTTGTTTTATAACCCCTCCAGTTAATTAATGGGCCAGTCCTTATCAAAATGCGATTCTAGACAAAAATGTTTAGTTTTAAATATTTGCCATGTGCGATTAATAACATCATCAGCACGCGAGTCATGATAAATATCTATTTTCAAATTTAAATCAGTCAAAGAAAATGGCGTTTCACGGCATTCAAGCCTTCATCGATTTCGTCAAATCTTTCCCGGAAACAGGAATCACTTTCTCACAAGCAAAGGATTTCATCCTCCGTACCTTCAATCTCGGGGACTCAGAAACCAAACGCATTCTCAAGGAGCTGGTCGAAGAAAAAACTTGTATTTTACTTATTCACAATTTTACATTCTTTAATTTCTTATTTCATATCATAAACATCTTTAATAAAAATATTTCGACTCTAATTTTTTAATAACTAACTTTAATAATTTTTTTTAAAATTGTCCTTAAATTTTATTTTTTTTAATTCCAGAACAGCGCGCCGAAGAGGTTCGCGTGGAACAAGAGGGATCCGTGATGGTTGTCGGGAAACGATTTCCCGGCAAAGTCTTAATGAACAAAGGAAAAGTTATGGTGGATCCCCCCACTAAAAAACCCAACTCCGATTCATCCGAGTCTGACTAAGTTGTAAGTATCTATCCTTCAAAAACTTCGTAAAAGTTGCGGATTGGAGTCAAGTTCTGGCATGGTGGATTGATTTAAATCAGCTTGATTTAAATCTTGATTTAAATCAAGATTTAAATCACACGATTTTTTAAAAAAAAATCATTGATTTAAATCATTTTTAAGATGCAATTATTGCATATTATTGGGAAAACAAGTGAAAAAAATATTATACTGCCCGATGTTTGAGAAAATTCTAGAGACTTTTATCACGGTTTGGTTGTTTTATAACCCCTCCAGTTAATTAATGGGCCAGTCCTTATTAAAATGCGATTCTAGACAAAAATGTTTAGTTTTAAATATTTGCCATGTGCGATTAATAACACCATCAGCACGCGAGTCATGATAAATATCTATTTTCAAATTTAAATCAGTCAAAGAAAATGGCGTTTCACGGCATTCAAGCCTTCATCGATTTCGTCAAATCTTTCCCGGAAACAGGAATCACTTTCTCACAAGCAAAGGATTTCATCCTCCGTACCTTCAATCTCGGGGACTCTGAAACCAAACGCATTCTCAAGGAGCTGGTCGAAGAAAAAACTCTCCTCTACAAGAAACCACGGTACCGGATCAACGAGTCCAAGGAGAGAGCAGACTTTGTAAGTGTCCGCTTCGAGAAGAATGGTACCTTCTTCTCCTATTCTGGAAGTGGGCTTTATTTGCCGAAAGTTCATTTGGAACAAGACCCTCGGATGGAACCAGCCAAAGGTGTGAACATTTTTCAAATTTAAAAAGATTCAAAATGTCAACCTTTAATGGTGTAAAAATTCTTTTAGACTTTATTAAATCCTTCAACGAAACCGGTGCGACAATGACACAAATAAAAAAATTCGTGTTAAATACATTCGGCACTGGAGACTCAGATACGAAAAAAATATTAGAGGAACTGCTGTGGCGAAATTGTGTAGTATTTATATTTTTTTTCCCCCAAGCGCGTGTATTGATTACGTAATCCTTTTTCTCCTTCCATTTGTATGACTAATGTGCATTTTTTTTCCCACGCTATTGGGGATTAATGATTTCTTTTCCCACTATGTTTGTAGTTCAGTTTGATTTGAACCACCGATTAAAGAACACCAAATAGAGGTGTTGTGTTTATTGTGTAGTGAATCTCAGTTACATTCAGTTTTATGGTGCATCGGCCGGGAAAGTATAGTAGAAACGAATAGAAATGTGTGTACGAACAGCTATGATATCATTATTGGTCTCAATTCGGCGATTTAAGTTACGTTTCTAAGCAATGAAAATGCAGAAATATGGTAAACATTCCAAATCACATTCCATACAACTCGATATGCAATAGCAGTACAACATTAAATTTTAAAGCTTGCCAAAAGTCGACAATGGACAGAACATTCATTATATCACAGGTGTACCCTCTTTTGATTATTAATTCGGTTATTCATAAGCCATAATATGCATACATCCAATCCATCAATGCACACAATGTAATACTTGACAACTTTATATAGGGTAAGTAGAATTTCAAAAGATAGAACACATATGGTTAATTATGTAGAAAACGGAAAAATGATAAATAATTTGATAGAACAATAGATAGATTCTGCGAAATTCCAAATAAATATATAATCATAACAACTACCAAATAATAGAATTTATAGAAAGGTTAAATTTCTGGTATGATGTAGAATACTGGATTCTTTATGCATACATAAACATATGCCAAAAAATTAAAACTTTAACAAATCCCAGTAAGTCCTCTTTTTAACTGAATAACAACACTTTAAACATTCTGGCATACTTTTATATGATCCTTAATGTAATGAAAATATGGAGAGAAATCAAAACCTGTGTTTACCTTCCAAAGTTTCACATTGTACAAGATTGTGATAATCAGCGACTTTTAAAATTCCACACTTAAAACCTCTAATCAAACCTTCCAAATAGCCATTATCAATATTGAAGCGTAATTCAATCATATTGAATTTTTATTTATTAAAATTTTAAAGAGAACAAACTTTTACGAGCAGACGGTGATTACTCCCTGTACTGTATGGTCACCGCTGTCACCGCGCATGCCTCGTGATTAAATACAATTTTTATCATGTGATTTATAAAATATTTTGATAATTTGAAAATAGTTTAGTAGTAAGGGCCTTTTCACACGGAGCACCTTGATCACGGAACTTCCATAGGAATAACATGGAGAACCGCTGTAGAGAATTTTTCATTGAATTTTTTCGTGGAGACACGAAAATCGGTAAACCGGTTTTGCGGAGGGATATAGGTAGCCAATCAGCATCAAGTATAGCTCTGGCGTCTTGTTGGCAAAATCGAGTTTGCCAAATGGAGAAAAATCTACTTTATGCTCGCCAATGTTGATTTTTGTAGTTAGTACTCCTTGTTAAATCGGCTTGTGGGGAGCCTTGTGGTTAAGATCTCGATCTCGTTAACGTAAGGTCTCGCGATCGAGTAAAACTGAAGACCCACCGAATATGCAGAATACGTGCTCGTTAAATCTGTTGGGACCGAAAGTCCTGTGAGTGGTCATTACACATCATGGGTGAAAGTAAGGTGAAGTTCCAAATACTGAAAACTTCACTAAGATGATGGGGGGGGGGGGAAGCGAGGGGAAAAAACAACAAAATATGTAAAAGTACCGTCCGAATTTCGTACCACGAACGAATTTCGCTATTCTGGGCATCTTTTTATCCAAACAAGCGAATCTCCATTGATTTCTTATTCCCGGTTCTTTAACTTATAAAACTTCTCCATCAGTAAAAATTCCATATTACAAGAACTATTTAATTCTAAACTAATGACAATTTCAAAATAAGTGTATTAACCATCTCGTTTCCTGTAAGTTCGGGACCAATATCATTATCAATACATCGTTCCTTGCATAAATTCAAAAATATGATTTATCATTTGTGAACATTTTATAAACAGAAGAAAAACCAACGAGGAAAAACAACTCCGGATTACGAACATGGCGAAAATCAGCCAACGCTTATTCTAATTACGTTCCTCAAATCCTCATGTATCACAAACAAAATAACTTGATACCATAAAGCGAGTTAAAATTCTAACAATAGACAAAACAAAACTCAAACTCAAAACTCGATTAAATAAACAATCTCGCAGCTAAACCGAAAACATACATTGACCATGCGTAGTTCAGATGCAATAATGAAAGAAGCGCCGCGCCATCCGAAGAAAAACAACAGTAACATCCCGCAGAAAGGAAAAGTGACATCATGATCCGCTGTGTGACGTCACCGTTCCGATCACAGAAATAAATATTTTGTATTAAAAAATAGCCAACAAGTTTTCGATTGTGGAAAGTGTATATTTGATACAGGTGCAGAACTTTTCGGAAAAATATTTCCGTCATGCTTCCGTATTTAAAAATAAAAAAAATACGGAAATCCGTATAAATACGGAGTACTTTCACCCATGTTACACATTTTCCCCCGGGTACAGGTCCCTGGAGACTATTTCCCACCCCTTTAGGGACTTGTCTAAATTGTGGAAATGCCGCGCGATAGCAGTATCTGTCACGTATGTGTTTGTGTTGTGTCTGTCTTACATGATGAAGGATTATAAGCGGGTCAGTGACCAAGCACACAAGCCTGAAAATATATGTATACCAACCAACCAATTCCTACACGCGATAGAAATTTGCAGAAATATTGAAAAATTGAAAAAATGTGCCAAGAATAGCGATAAGTTTCATTCACAAAAACCCCTCCAGGAACGTGTGACGTCGGAATCTTTGCAGGTGGACAACCCTGTCCGAGCAGTTCCGTGCACAAGGAATACCGTGTTAAAAGGCCTTTAGTTAACTGGTGTCCCTGTATCTGTAACTTTCAAATGTGATTTCTGAGATCAGTTAAGTCTTGGTTTTGGTGTTTTTTGTTCGTTATTATCGTTAGTTCTTAGTTATATTGTGATTTTTACACTATGTCAAAAATTAAAGAAACCGGAGCTCAAAAGGCCACATTTCTGAGTTATATGAAGCGTAACACCAAAGAAGGTGATGGATTGACTCTCCATGCCATCAGGCACTCTTGTCGGGCAATATTTGCGGCTGGCTTCGAAATGCACCCGTTCCTTGAGAAGCTTGTAGAAGAAGGAAGACTAACTAAGAGTGGGGCATACTACAAGTACAGAAAAGGCAAGTTCACCGAAGCAGATGGTGCTGACCTTGCAACTGGCGAGCATTCAGGTAAGAACGCATTTAACTTTCTTTACAGCACCAGACAGAACGGTCGTTCTGACCAACCTTTGAGGGACTGTGTTTTTTAGAGAGTGTTAAGTCTAAGTTATATATATCCATTGTGCATTCCTCGTAATAAAGTTGTATTGACGATATAGTAATAAAACCGAGCCAAATACTTTCACCGGGGCGGCTGGCTCGATTGAAAACTGAAGGAAAGCAAATACAATTTTTATCATGTGATTTATAAAATATCTTAATTAAGCAATACAAAATACCTTAAGAAGTTTTTTTCTAATAAAACTTTATTTTTGACATTTATTAAATGTATTTATGATTTTTGATAATTTGAAAATAGTTTAGTAGTTAGTTAACTGGTGTCCCTGTATCTGTAACTTTCGAATCGAATGTGATTTCTGAAATCAGTTAAGCCTTGGCTTTCGAAATTTTTGTCCGTTTTCTTAGTTTAGATTTTGAGTTCAAAAAAGTTTACAAAATGCCCAAAAAAAATCCCGCTTTGGCCCAAAAGGCCACTTTGGCCCAAAAGTCCACTTTTTTGAATTATATGATGAGAAATACTAAAGAAGGTAATGGTATTAGTTTTCATGATCTGAAGCATGCATGTAAAAACTTCTTCGCCGAAGGCTTTGACCTGCATCCATTTTTGGAGCAGCTTGTGGCCGAAGGCAAATTATCCAAGAAAGGCTCAAAGTATAAATATAAGAAGACTAAATTCTCAGCCGTAACTGGATTTGTCCAAGACACTGGCGAGGAGTCAGGTAAGGACTGAGTCTGAATGAATACAAGCTCTTTTTCACAATGTATGAATATTGAATATCGTATCAACAACTCCTACCCTTATCAAAATGCGATTCTAGACAAAAATGTTTTGTTTTAAATATTTGCCATGCGATTAATAACACCATCAGCACGCGAGTCATGATAAATTTATTTTAAAATTTGAAACAGAGTTCATTAATTGTGTTTCGAAAATGGCGAGTGGTTTGAAAGCAGTCATTGATTTTATAACATCTTTCGCAAATAGTGGTGTGACTTTCAGTCAACTAAGGGAGTTAAAAAAAGTTTACAAAATGCCCAAAAAAAATCCCGTTTTGGCCCAAAAGTCCACTTTTTTGAATTATATGATGAGAAATACTAAAGAAGGTAATGGTATTAGTTTTCATGATCTGAAGCATGCATGTAAAAACTTCTTCGCCGAAGGCTTTGACCTGCATCCATTTTTGGAGCAGCTTGTGGCCGAAGGCAAATTATCCAAGAAAGGCTCAAAGTATAAATATAAGAAGACTAAATTCTCAGCCGTAACTGGATTTGTCCAAGACACTGGCGAGGAGTCAGGTAAGGACTGAGTCTGAATGAATACAAGCTCTTTTTCACAATGTATGAATATTGAATATCGTATCAACAACTCCTACCCTTATCAAAATGCGATTCTAGACAAAAATGTTTTGTTTTAAATATTTGCCATGCGATTAATAACACCATCAGCACGCGAGTCATGATAAATTTATTTTAAAATTTGAAACAGAGTTCATTAATTGTGTTTCGAAAATGGCGAGTGGTTTGCGAGTGGTTTTTTTTTTCAGGACACTGTCACCTGCTTGCTCCAGCAATGGCTGGAGCAAAACCCTTACTGACTACTTCAGGGAGTATTGAATGTCGTTGCTGGCATTACGACCTTTCTGAGCGGAAATCAAATCACAATCCTGAAGTTATAATGTTCAGGTAAGAGTCGCACTCAAAAAATCTCACTCATCAAAAATTTTGCTAGAGCCTAAAGAGGTTGTTAGGGAAAAACCATGTATTTTCCCCGACCTGCACTCACGAGCAATATGCAAATTCTTCCGATTTATTTTGCACACCGTCATCGGCTGCGCGATTCGCCATTTGATGTAACGGTGATCGCATCTGCTGGCAGTCGGTGATTGGTGTGACGCAATTACCAGGTGAGGGCGTTTCTGCCACAGCAGAGCTTAAATACTTTTGCCTGATTCTCACAGTGTGACTTTTGATCTTGCCTGATGAGATATTTCAACATCCTTAATCGCTGCACCAAAACTGCCACCATCTAGTCAAATATATTTATATTTTAATAAAGTTTACGTTCTTGAAGATCTGCAATTAATTTCAACTCTGCTGCTCAACATTCACACCAATAGAGGTTGGACTTGTTCTTCGCCTGTAGTCATTAGCTGGGCATGGTGGAACGGCCTTCACGCCTTGGGTGGCCCTGCCAGGAGAAAAATCTCCGGACGTACTTCGCCCGTTCCGCCCAGGCACACCCCCTCGCCACTTTGAGGCTGACTACTAGGACTTGAGGGGGGAAGGGTAGGGTTGGCATGATTTTACCCAACCCGAAAAAAACCCGGGTGGGTTTTTTTCAAAAAAAACAACTTGAAAATACCCAAGTGGGCAATTGAACTAAAATCCCCTTTATTGAAAATTTTTAAAAAAGTTCAAACTTTTTATGCAAACAAAAATATATTTCCTATCATTTTGAATTAATATTTTAGTATTATTCTTACTATGTTTAATTCCTTAAATTTTTAAAACATGTTTAAAAATTTAAATGTGTACACTTTCCAAAGGTCTTTTTGCGGGTGAAACAGAAACAATGAATCAATATTATTCTCAATTTATATTTTGATTTAGGAGATTATTGTGATTTATTTATTATCTGGAATGTACATATTATATGCTTTATTTATTACACATAAATCAAAGATACCCATTTAATTTGTCATACATTTAACTGTATTCCTCTGCTCAATTTTCCAGAACCTCACTTAAAAGATTGCTTGTTATGTTGTTTCTTTAAAAAAAATTTTACAAATAATTAAAACTTCCCTAAATAAACCACAAAACCCAGACAAAAAATATCCAAAATGCATGAAATAAAAATAAAACCCTGAAAAAACCCCCAATAACCCTGAAAACACCCCAAAAACCCAAGTGGGTTGGGTTTTTTATGAAAAAAACCGGGTTTTTGACAACCTTGTTTTGAGCAGTGGAATACAAAAGAAAGACTGAAAAGATCATCTTCCATTTAATACGACAGAGATATTTATTAGGACAAACATTGGCCTTGCACACAACAAATGTGTTATAATCCAAGAACCAATCTCGCACATGGAACTTCCAATAAACCCCAATTTGGTATTAGCCTATTGCCAAAAGCTCAAATTTTCTAAAAATGTTGTTTTCTATTTTTAAATGAAAAGATAATTTTACAGGATTTATTTACTAGTCATTTCATATATATACAGTATTAGCATGACGGAAGCCTTATTTCCTTCGTTCAGTTATTACTGCAAGACATGTCTCTTCTTTTAGAAACAAGGAAAAATAAAGAATGGATTTTTTTTTCAAATCATAAGAACCTATTTCTGTTACAATGATATAAAGTCTTGAAAAGACATTTTATTGATCCAGGGTTATTAGCGATATTGAATTTTAAAATTCTCTCTGATCATCTTATTTTTTCCTCTGATTTAGCATAGCTTCTTCTGATTAATTCTGTATCATAATGTAGAAATATTTTTTATTTGAAAAAAGAAGTACTTTTTAAAGGCCTTTCCTTTTTTTCTTTTCTTTTTGATGTAATATTTTAAAGTAATTACACTACACACAAACTAAATTATAGTATGTTCTTAACATATTAGGAACAATCAAATACAGCAATGTAATTTAATTTTTACATTAAATTGTTTTGAAGAGTTAAAAATATGTTGCAACAATTTCCAATTTAAAGATTTATGGGTAGACTAATCATGGAAGTTTGTTTCTATGGATCAGTCATTATTTATTGTAAAAATCTGGCCATCCTATATGGTTAAGGAATTTTTGAAAGTTTCTACATCATGAAATTCTAGCAAACAAATATGACACATAGAAATTTTAAAAAAAAAAATCCAAAATGTACAGAAATAAAAAACAGCTAACTACTGAGGATTCTAATAAAGTAAAAATTAGATTGTTATGAATCTTGGAGCGAGTTGATGTCCATCTCCAGTGGTCATAAAATCAACTCCAGCATTCCTGAAGAAGTAAGAAAAGTCCAGCGATCCAAAAGTAACTAAATCAAAGATCCTAAAATTTCAAAAATCAGCTTATCTTAAAATCAAACTCATACCAAACGTGATGTCCACATTTTTATGTTCAGCTTACTAAGGTTTTGGACAAACAGACCAACGTTAAAAACCTCACTTGTTAGAGAATCAGCACCCTAAAAGACTTGACATATTTCATTTTAGGTAACTAGCAGTATGGTCCCGCCTTACTGGGAACCCGTTAACTTCGCATTGCTTTCTTTTAGAGGCATGCTTACTTGTGAAAATACACTCAAAATCAAAACAAAATTAAATTCGTGTTGGCGCATGCGCACTTAAAAAAGCAAACACTAATAGTGGATGAAGCAGCTTTAGGGCGAGTGCATATCTCAACCAAACTCAATCAATCAAACTAATAGGGGATGGCGTCAAGCCCCCGTTTCGGCCCGGTCCATGTATTTTCAAACCCTGTTATGGTCCCGCAATCCCACGTGGATGACGTTTTTTTTAAACTAATTATATTAATTAAAAATCACAATCAAATATGAAAAAACTAAACCTCAGGTGCACACGTAGGTATTAAAAGGAATCTATATTAAAAATTTCGAACTTTTTAGAGCAGTCTAAGTAGGTCTTTTGCGATCCACAGACAGACTCTTTTATTATTATAGATAGAAAGTAAAGCGTTCTGTCAAAGTTAGTCGGTACTGGGGAATAAACAAAGTTTGCAAAAGGCATTATCCCCCAAAACTAGAACTGCAGAGAGAAAAAAACCACTTACTAGTAGATGATATCCCCAGCAAACGGATCACAATCGTTGACCAAATCCAGGGCTGCATCTCCTCCCTCTGCGGTCAGCATCATGTAGATTTCTTTAACCTTCTGTCGGATCCAGGGTTGGGACTGTATTTACCATGGTTTTTACCTTCTGAAATAAAATTACATTTATTACTAAAAAAACAGATAAAATTAATAATTTATGTTCTTGTTAATGATGATGAATTCTAGTTTTCTTTATATTGTGGCCATATGCAGAGTTAGATAAAATGACGAGTTAAAATACACTTGCTGCGTGCACAAGATTTGGAGTAAAAATTTGCTGCAAAAAATATTATTAATAATAAACTTTTTTAACCCGTAGGCTATCATGGTTTTCATGGGCAGGGTGGTTACAAAATTCTAGAAAACAAGTTCCCTGATATTTCCATGATTTCCCTGATACTTTCGCAAACATTTTCCCAATTTTATAATTATTTAGAAAACATGCAATGTAAAAAATTCAATGCAGTATAGAAAATTTATTCAGACATCATGGGAATTAAGACCCTTCCCGATTATGGGTTAGCCTACCTAACTTTTTTACATTTCCGTAAATCTGAGTTCAGAGGAATCATGTGATCAGAGAATCATGTTACAACATTATTCTTGAGAGAGATCGATCCTTTCTCCAAGATTGGTCTTTCATGCAAACCGGATCAACCAGATTATATAATTTTTTTTATCAAGTGTCCATTAGTAGTGATCACAAGAACCCAAACCTGCTGTTTAAGTAATCCAAAATGGAAAAAAATTCCCTGATATTTTACAAAATTTGAAAAATTCCATGAGAATTCCCGGTTATTTCCAGAACTAAAAAGTTCCCTGAGAATTCCCTGATTTTCAGGTTTTCCAGGTTCTGTTACCACCCTGCACGGTATTTACCATGGTTTTTACCACTTTCAGTAAAAACATGTTTTCCCACCTTCCTGAAATAACATTACATTTATTACTAAAAAAAATCCAGAAAAATTAATATTTATATTCTTGTTAATGATGATGAATTCTAGTTTTCTTTATATTGTGGCCATATGTTTGAAGAACAAATATTCCATACAAATTACTATAGATTATCCTTTTTCAAAAATATTAATTCCACAATAGGAAGAAAAAAAATTATAAACACCAAAAACAACATCTGGCTATTTTTTACATTCTGCATGTGTTCTATCTAATTAAGCATAAATTATATACAGATTTTGAAATATTTATTTTTAAGCAGAGGACAGATAATGGTTTTTCCTGATAAATACCTTGTTTTTACCAGTTAATACCAAGTTTTTACCATGTTGTAAAAACCCAACCCTGGTCGGATCTCCATAAAAGACTACATGAACTCCGTAAGTCGCTTCTTGTACAGCCCCAACTTGCGCTTTTCTTGGAGCAATCGATCGTTGCGCAGGATCATGAGCTCATCGTAGTTCGCCTTGTATTTTTTATTTCTGAGGGAAGAGGTACAGGACATATTGATTGGGGATTTGTTTCAAATTAATGGGAGTTATTTGTTTCTTATATATATCCTAGGATCAAATAAACAGAGAATTTTTGAAGAGGAAGATTCAAAGTGCTGGGGATTTTCGAAAATTCCCTTGCGTTTCTGGTTCTGCAGGAAAGGACATGGCACTAATTGGCATTTTCCTTTTACATTAAAAGAAAATTACAGTATGTTTTATTATATATCCTGGGATAGAAAAGGAATTTTTAAAGGGAAAGCTTTAAGCTCTAAGGCTTAGAAATCTGAATAATTTCCATTGTATTCCTGGTTCTAAGGGAAGAAGCATGACACACAGGAATTGGGATGTTTTAAATTAAAAAGAGTTACAGTCCCTTTTATATCTATATATCTTTTAATTTTAGTTCCACATAAGTTTAATGAATTAAAATGCTAATTCATTCGACATTAGCTTTTAAGCTAGTCTTTTTTTTTAATATAAGGACCAAGTTGACCGAAAGCAACTACTTAACCCTGTAGAGGATACAGATGCATAGATCAGTCAGTAATTTTTACGGAGTTTATAAAACTATCTACATAAGATATACAATTAGAATTTTGAAATTTATTTAAATCCATACAGTAAAAACAAGTTGAAACCTTTGACTGACTGCACTTAATCAATTATCAATGAATACTAATATAGTTACAAAGTGTGTTCAATCCAACTATGGTCATTTAACAATTTACTTTAAACTCTGTAAATGTAACCTAGCATTCAGAAATTACCTTTTTTTTTCATATTCTGTGATGACACTCAGATCTTGCTTATTGTCTTCTATTTGGACTTTCAAAATTTCTAAATCTACTTGGAGGTTTCTGATGTTGAAATGTTTAATTACTTCCTCAGATAAGGTTGGAATCTCGGTCGGATCGTCTTCTATTTTCCCCATCTTTAGCTTTGTAATCTAAAAAAATGGTATTCCATTCAGAGTTTCAGAATTTGTTGACACATTATAAAATTTAAAAACTAATTTTCTTTCACATAATAAATCATTAAACAAATAAATTCATTTTGGCTAATAATTTGAAGCAAACTTTTTTTGCGGAACATTATTGATACAGAATAAGAATGAATATAATATATAAAAAAAATACATCGATACAAATCTTTTTTTCTGATCTGTAATGCTTATATAAGCTCTTCAAGGCCACTTTAATATTACATAGTACTGGTACAGGAATTAAAATTATGATTTTAAATAGCTTTCAAAAAATTTCAGAATTTTTTGATAAACAAAACTGAAATCTTATTCAGCCAATAAAAAAAGATCAATTTGTTTTTTTGGAGAAAAGTGTTCTTTTGGTAGGACAGTGAAAATTGAATTTTTAATTTATTTGATTATTTATTAATGCCAATAATTTTACTTGCACTATAGTTATGCATATAATATACCATATAAAAAAAATCCATTTGGAAAATAATTTGATTCACCTTGGCATTGAGATCACCTATGTATACCTGCTATTCCTCTTCATTTGCTTCATACTTCTTCATAGAGTTCTTAAGTTCAATCTCTGACTGTTTCAGTTTATGCTCCTTTTCACTGAAGACGGCCATTTCCTTTTTCAATTCTTTCTGTTTTTGGACAAATTCTAAAGTTTCTTACTGGAAATAAATATATAAAAAAAATTCAATTTATAAAAGGGCTAAAAATTAACTTATTTTTTGCCTATCAAATGGAGATTTTCAAATTAATAATCAAAACTCTAGTTCAAGCAAATTCTAATCATAGCAAAAGCAAATTAAAACTCTAGAACAAGGTAAATATTGTGAATGAAATTTGATTCGTTAATGAGTATATACATATTTTTAAAACAGAATTTACACATGCACACACACAACCCATACCAAAATTGAATCAAATTAAAAACCTATAGAAAATTAATGAATAGCAGAAGTAAAAACAAGTTGCATGTAAAAAAACAACTAAAATAGAACACATGATGCAGGGGGGAAAACCTGCTCACTTTGAGAACGATATATCTCAGGAAGTACAAAAATGAAACCAAGTAATTTGCATCATTTGAAACAACCCCAATAAATTTAAAATTAAAATACTAAGACATTTATAAAAAGCAAGTTGCTTTTTCTGGAAAAAGTACTTTGGTTTCCAGTAATTGGAAAGTTACTTTTAAAAAGTAACTGTGTTAGTTACAGTTATTAAATATAAAAAGTAACTTGTAACAGTTACTTAATACTAAAAGTAACGAATCACAGTTAAATTTTATAAATTTCAAGTTGTAAGAAAATTTTTAAATTAGCCATCTTACCCATTTTCTAAAGAGAACCCAGACTATATAAATAGGAACAATTGGAAAAATTTAAGAACGAAAATTCAGCTTTGATAAAAGATAAATTTTAAATAATTAAATTTAAGCCGAATGTTGAACTGTGCCGAAAATAACCGTATAGAGTGCAGCAAGAAGGCTAATAATTCATAGGGTTAAAAGGTCAAAAAAGTAAAAAAACAGGACACTTTTAAAAAACAGAACAGATTTAAAATTGCGATAAAACCATATTATTAGCACAATAAACATTATTACATTATATTAATGAAACATTATTATTAACATATTTTTCTACAGAACAAATTTTTCTCAATAAGTCCTTGTCTTTATATATATATAGCAGGGTTGTTATGTTTAAAACATTTTGTTTAAAACAAATGTTTTAAACATGTTTAAAACACAGTAATAAAAAACATGTTTAAAACAATTTTATTAATTATTATATGTTTTATAATTTATTGGCCAAATACAGTTCATTTAAGGAAATAGGTTTTATTTTAGGATATTTGACCATGCTGTATTACCTTAAAGATTAAGATTGTGGTAAATAGTAGACCCTGATGAAATGGTAAACCTTGTATGTGATACTTTAGGTCCCAAATGGGGCACTACTGACATTTGTTAATATTCATTAATTTATTATAGCCCCTAATTTGTGAGATTTATGCTAATCATCAATGTGGTACATAATTTTAGTTCATTTAAATAATACCAAACATAAACTAGTATTACATTATTAGTTTATAAATTCTTCTATTAACCCATCCGATTTAATCAAAGGAAGACACCGAATCGCCAGATAATTGAAGGATTTCTTGTATTCTGTGATTCTTCGACAAATAAAGATGTTAGGCATATGCCTAAAATTATTGGAGATGGAAGTAAATATAAGAAACTAAAATGCAAAAAAAAAAAAAACGTTTTTTTTAAAACCTAAACAACTTGTTCAACAACCAAAATTTAATTGTTTAAAAAAAACATGTTTTAAACAAAAAAAACACGTTTAAAACAAAAAAAACATGTTTTTTTGTTTTATTTAAAAAAAACATGTTTTTTTCCAACCCTGATATATAGTCATAAAACTCAATACAGGCAATTATTAGGTTAACGTTGATTGCAGTCAACATTCTATCGGAATCAATCTGTAGTCTCTTTCTTTTGTCCATTAATAATATAAAAAACACACTCAATATTGGCATTGTGAGTCGATATTGTAAAAAAGAATAGAAAGCTTAAAAAAAAGTAAGTTATTACACTTTGAAATGTATACACACTTCTTTAAATTTAAAGATCTTCAAAAATTAATTAAATTTTCAAAAATACAGACATTTAGGGATTTTTAAAAAATAAATACGGATGTCTGGTAATTCAGCTTAGGAAGAATACTAGTATTAACATTACCTTTTTCAAGAATACTAATACATTTGTTCGGCAGACATCGCTTCGTTGAAGTAGAACATAACTTCTTCCAGTGGGAGTCACAGGAGTCAAGTCCAAATTTGGTGCGCATTCTTTTAAGAGCTTCTCAAGCTTCAGCGGCACGTTCGCAATCGCCGATGTCGTCTAAGAAGGTATCCTTAACAATCAGGAACTTGAGTATTACACAGTGCTTTGTCGTTACGTCTGCCTTCGCCATCTTCCATGTTGGGCCCCGTAGCCCGGATTGACAGCTTCCCAGAACCGCTTCGGAATCATGGCCAGACGAGCACGAATCGACCATAAATCGTTATTTTCAATATTCAACTTCGGCATTTCGTAGTCATCAATCGTCTTCAAAAATAAACAGCAAAAACTTGAGTTCGTTTCAAAAAGGAATTACAATCTTTACTTCGTCAGGTTTCGTTTCTGAGTATCAAGGAACGTCAACTAAGTTCCAACCTCAAATTTCTCGAGCTTGTCGCGCTGATACCGTTGTTATTAACAAATAAAAAAAATTAAATCTTAAAATAAAATTAACAAATCTTAAATTAAAATTAAATCGCACAATAAGAACACATCACACACTAAACTTTTTCGAATTCGGTTTCATTTCATAAAAAGCAAAAGTGTTGCCAATCCGCAAGATACAACTTGCAAACTGCAACTGGTGGCTCTACACTAGCGTGTTTGTCGTTTGTCACAATTAATTTCAACAAAAATCGGATGTCGGAATGGCGTTTACATGAGCCATCGAATCCATGGATTAAAGAGAAAACTCAGCAATTTTTCCCTAGTGGAGATTTTCCCTCAGACAGAACCGGAAAAGCAGGGTTCATTGGGGTTTTTGAAAACCCACCAATGAAGTGTGATGAAGCCTCTTTTCACCGTATTTTTGCAATGCATCACGGGATATTGGTTCCAAAAACTGCTTTTGCCGAAGACCCGAAGAGTTGCATGCAATAAAAATTGCATTTTTAATATGCTTCTTTTATAAATATGAACCTCATATTTGTCAGAAATTATGAATACGTATCCTGCTATAAACTTATGCTAGCAAAACTGGTTAAAGGTTTTAATTAGTTAATATTAAATATATATATATATTTTTAGTCGAATTTACATTTGAGCAGAACACTTTAAAAAAAAAACGTAGGAAAAAATAGGGAACTTACATTATATTAAATGTTCCAAATGTCCAGTCTTTCATCGAAGCAAAACTGAAGGCGTTTTGAGCATATTCTTAAGAAACGCGTTTCAAAATGCTGGGGAGTGACTTCTTGCACCCTTTATATAATGGTATTTTTCAGATCATCTATTGTTTGTGGATTATCTTCATAAACTTTGTTCTTTAAATATCCCCACAGGAAAAAAAATTAGGGTGGGGGAACGAGGCGGCCAAAGATTTCTTGAGATGAGTCGATCGTTAAAAAAATCTTGCAGAATGTCCATGGTTTCATTACTTGTATGGCGTGTTGCACGTCATCTTGTTAGATCCAAGAATCCTATTCATTCACTTCTAATAATTCAACAAATTGTTGGATAAGTTCTCTGTACACAGTTCCATCAACACTTGGCTCGAAAAACAGAGATTGCAATATCCTTCGTTGTGTTTTTGCACAAAATCTTGTGTAACTATTTTCGGTCTTCCACCGAACCAGGCTCACGAAATCTCTGAAAGTGTATCTTCACTCGGAATAGCATCATCTGGATATTTATGTCGCCAATTTTTTTTTACATCTTTTATATGATTTACATCCAAAATAAGCCTCAAGCAAAGTAATTCTCTGAATGCGTGGTAAAATCATGTTGCAATGAAGAACAAAATGACACGGAATTTTATTATAGAACAACTTGAGCGCGAAAAAAACAAGCGATAAAAACAAAAGATTTCTTGAAACAATAAGCAGACGATAAAATTCAATATTTGAAAAATTAAACATATACATATATTTTTTTTAAGTTGGAGTATGGGAACTTTTAAGACACCCTGTATATATTTGAAAAAATTAACTAAAAAAAATGAAATTTATATCTATTAAATAATTTATTCTTAGGAATAGACCGACATTGTATTTACCTTTCAGTGGCCCAAGGTCAAACTCGTCATTCGCTAAGGTATTCTAAAAATGGGGATCGTTCGTCCAAGTACCATTAAAAAAGGATTTGTAAAATATAGGAGACTAACAATGCCAATGTTTTGGCAGATAAAAAAAAAATCTTACTCTTTTTGAAATTAAGTTTCTTTTAAGGAAAAAAATTTTTTTTTCTCAAAAACTTAATTTAATGTAAAACAGATTTTTTCTTGCAAAAGTGACATTTTCCTAATCATTACGTCACACAAGGGATTACCCCTCTTAGCGTGACGTAATTTATGCAATCCTTAAATGTGGTAAACATTTTTCACTTCATATAACTCCAGGTATAATAAGGATTTTTTACTATTTAAGGAATTTTTACAGCACCAGGAATTTTCAAGCTTGCCAATAGATAAACATTTTATTTTTGATACAGGAGAAAAAAAATCATGATTATGAAATGTGCAAGAAACCTTTCAATCATAAAACTTGTCTGAAAGTCTACACCCCCCCCCCCCCCCCCCCTCCCATAAATAAAGATTCTTATTTAATTTAGTGCTGTCATTTGTATGAATTTTTGAAAAAAAATTCTAATTATCTACTATCTTTACTTTATTAGTTATTCATAATTTATTTACTACAATACATTTTGTAGTTTTAGATTCGAGAGAAAAACTTTCTTTCAGTGTTTATCTCATGATTTATTCAGAAATAGTTTTAAAATTTCCCCATTGGATGTATAGATGCGTTATGATGTAAGGGACTGTCAAATTCTGAATAAAATTCCCAGGTGAAATAGATGCAATAAATGGATGAACTGTACCCTTAGAGCTTTTGGTAAATCTATTTTAGAAGTATTCGAACTGTGTTTAAATATTCTACTGAAATTGACAGAAGCCTCACATTGTTAAAACAAGAAAAACAATTCAAAGTATCCACACACACAAATAAACTATTTGAAAAATAAAATTTCACTGATTAAAGCAGAAAAACCACAGGAAATTCTTCTTGGAATGTTTAACATTTCAATAAGGTTTTCGTTTCATTTTTTTTTAAATGGAAAGTTTCAAAAACAAATTGGAAGTAATGCTTTAAATTAACAAAAAAAATCAAAATGCTGTAATTTACTTTTCCATGACTCTAAATGAAGCACTAGTTTTCTTAGGATCTAGAAATATAAAATCAATTAATTTCTAGAAGTATAGGAAAAATCCTTAGAATTAGTTATTAAGACCGAAAACTACTGTGCTTAGGCAATAGGGAACTAAATACACGGAGGACCAACCAAACAGTACATAACAAAAGAAACACACCAACACAGAGTATTATACAATAATAATAAAACGTTTTATTTACAGAAGCATCTGATGACCTTGGCCATGGTTAACATTAAAATTAATAGGAACTATTACAGGTTTTGTGTACAAAATGCGCTACACACCATCGGTGGGATCTTGCTCCTGTGGAAAAAATACAAAGTTGTTTTACTCAAACATTCTAACTATATAAGGAATGGGGATTCTTTTTTTAAAGTCTTTTGTAATGTGCATATGAAGAGTACAAGGGAAAGAACTGCTTGATTTATTAGGAGTCATCCCTTAGTTGAGTTTGCTTGGCGGACATTGGTGACAGAAAACCAGTTTCTCTTTTTCTTCTTCGCTTGGTCCAAGCGTTGGAATCATGCATCGCGTGAATATCGGCAGGTAGAAACTGGTTTCCTTATACAACCCCTGGCAAAAAGTATCCGATCACTGAAAGCATCGCCTATGATACGTTCATATCAGTCATCATTTTAATACAATTTTAATATTTTTTTCAAACCTTTGAGGTGTTTTTGTGAAAAATGACTATATCAGTCAAATAATATTAAATATAAACAGAAAATAAAATTATAGTTAACAATTTTCACAAGAAAATACGTTAAATCGTGAAGGAAAAAAGTTTCCGATCATCCCTTTGTGGGGAAAAAAATATTCGATCGCAAGCAAACGCAAAGTAATTTAATATGCAAATTCCATGATATATGCAATTTATTTTGCTCGGCGCATAAGTACAAGATCTAAATAAACAGTACACAAGGTTGAATCGTAGTTAGACAGTTAAAATTAGTTTCGAATCAGCGTAAGTATGTCTCGAAAGAAAAAATTGTCTAAAGACCTAAAACTTTTAATTGTTAAAGGCTTAAAAAACGGAATGTCTCAAAGAAAGGTATGCTCAGACATTAGCCAGTGCCTTAAGGTACTGCTTACAAAATTTGGGAAAATGTCGCTCATAATGATGTTGACTAATGATGTCAAAAATCTTCCTCTAAGTGGTCGCCCAAGTGCAACAACAAGTAGGCAAGACAGAAAATTGGTTGATTTTGCCAAATCTATGAGAAGTTGTACGGCGAAACAACTTCAGGCCGAGTGGTCGAAATATCGGGTAAAGGTATGTGCACGTACAGTGCGAAATCGTTAAAACGATAAATTATTTCACTTCTGCAAAGCCAAAACGAAACCATATATATGACTACAAAACATGCAAGGCGTCTGCAATGGTGCAAGAAACATAAAAGCTGGTTAATTGGAAGCTGGATGGCACCTGAATGATTGGAAGAAGGTTATTTTTAGTGAAGAATCTCGTATCTGCCTGGGAACTGGAGATGGCGTTGGAATCTTTGTGTGGAGAGAGCTGATAAAAAGTTCAAAAAAGATTGCCTCAAAACTAAAACTAAATATCAGCGTTCATTTGTGGTGTGGAGCTGCATGGCTTCTGAGGGAGTCGGTAAACTGTGTAAAGTGTTACGAACAATTAATTCTGAAGTGTAAATTGACATTTTATAATGTTTTTTTTTATTCCAATCATCGAGGAAAGGTTTGGTGACTGCTCCTGTTTCATTTTTCAAGATCATAACACATCGTGCCATCGAAGAAAAGAAGGTCAAGAATTTTTTTAATCGAAAGGGTAATTCTCCAATAAAGACTATTGATTGTCCTGCAAACAGTCCGGATCTCAATCCAATCGAAAATGTTTGGAAAGTTTTGAAAAGAAACATTGATAAGAGAAGACCAACAAAGATGGAAGAACTACCCCTAGCCATCAAAGAATTCTGGGGTAAAATTCCATCAAATTTATGCCACAAGTTGGTTGCATCCATGCCTCGGCTTTTACAGTGCTGGAAAAAATAATAGGGCCAAGCGAGAAACTCTGATATTTTTATAACCTCGTTGCTTAGACTGATACAAATTTACCCACGATGACGTAAATGACATCCTCTTTTATTCGTATCAAGATATCAACACAATTCTAAATTTATTTTATTCAAAAATTCAGTTTTGTTTTTAATATATGGGAAAAGCTGGAAAGAATATTAGGGCCAAGCTTAATTTTAAACCGTCTCTTATTTTGTTGATTTTCTGCGGCACTTAATGTTTGTGTTTTGAAGCTTCTTAATCGAATCAAAGGCATGTCAGTAAGAAATTTCAATTCTTGTGAGAATGGGAAGAGGTAAAACACTAATAGAGATTGAGCGAGGTAAGATCCTTAGTTTCAAGGAATGTGGTTTGAATTATCGTGAAATAGCAAAGAAAATAAATAGATCTGTCCGTAGTGAATAACTTTTTAAAAAATTCTGATTCTTATGCTCAGCGAAAAAGGTCACGACGTCGTTCTTCACTGGCTCCTCGACAAAAGATAGCTGTTTTTAGGCTTGTAACTCGTAAAATACTTTCTACTTCACTGATTGTTGATGATTTGAAGCTTCCATGTACTAGCCGAACTGTTCGGAATGTTTTATCAAAAACCCAATTGCAAAATGCAGTAAAATAAAGGCCCAACCCCCTCCAACTGAAAACCATGAAATGGAGTGCCTTAAATTCGCTAAAAATCCTATTACCTATGGCATAGGTAATAGGATTTTTAGCGAATTTAAGGCCTATGGCTATAAGTGGCAATATGCTGCTTTACGATGAAAAAAGTTTAATTTTGATGAGCCAGACGGGTTTAGATACTACTGGCGTGATATCCGAAAAGAATCATTTTGTTTCTTGAAACGCCAGTTTGGTGGGGGATCTGCTATGATTTGGGGAGGTTTTGCAGCCAATGGGACAACACCGATTGCTTATCCCGAAGCAAAATCAAATTCAGAAAATCACAAAGATATTCTTGCTGATAAACTATTGCCGGAGGCACCTCTGATCACATCTAGAGAGTACACATTTCAACAGGACCATGCTTCCATACGCAATTCCAGCTCAACAAAATCATGGTTTGAAGATAATAATGTCAAAGTTTTTAAATGGCCATCAAGGAGCCCACATATCTTAACCCAACAGAAAATTTATCGGGGTGTTTTTGTACGTGAAATTTATGGAAATGGCAAATTCTATAACACCAAGGAGGAGCTTAAAATGGCAATAGAAACCAGTTGGAAAAATCTCCGAAGAACACCTTGAAATGCTTTTCAACATTTGTGACCTCGAGAATGATAAAATTCATTGAAAAAAAATGGAAATTTTTGGATTATTAGAAATTTTTTAAGTAATATCTCTTGTGGCCCTAATATTATTTCCAGCTTTTTACATGTATAAAAGACAAAATAAAGTTTAAATTAAAAATAATTGATATTTGTACATTTGTTTTAATAAGTATATTAAGAAATTGTCATTCTTTTCATTATATTTCTATTGGCAAACCTAGTGAATACATAATTGTGAAAATGTGGAAGTTTTTCGCTTGGCCCTATTATTATTTCCAGCACTGTAAATGCAGTAATCAAGGCAAAAGGAGGACCCACAAAATATTAAAGTGACTCGATCGAATACTTTTTTCCCCAAAAAGTGATGATCGGATACTTTTTTCTTGAAAGACTTTATTTAATTTATTTTTTGCATCTTTTAATTTAACTGCAATTCATTGTATTATCATTTATTATTAAATAAAATAAGCTAACTTCTTGTAATAAAATAATTTAATTTGAAAATTATCTCGTATTTGTGGAAAATAACGTTTTATGTTAACGTATCGTGGTCAATGGTTTCGGTGATCGGATACTTTTTGCCAGGGGTTGTACCAGTTTAGGCGATTACTCGCTACCATCGCCAAAATGGCCTGCCAAGGAAAGTTCTCTACGAAATTAAGCGGTTTTTCCCCTGTACTCTTCATATATGAACAAAAGTAATAGAATTACAGAGAATAGTTTATAAACAGCATAAAATACCATCCAGGGTTGCCACAGAAGTTTGAAAACCCAATTCCCTGACTTTTCCAGGTTTTCCAGAGAATTTTAGGAAAATTCCAGGTTTTATCGGCACGAAATAAAAATACAATATTAAACTTTTATAACTAAAGAAAACTGGTATAACATGTGCCAGAGTAACAAGGACTATTATTCGTTTCTTAAATGGACTAGTGATACCTTGAAAACTTTTTTTAATTTCTAAGAAATTTAAAATTTGATATTTGAAAAGATATCTAAGCCAAGGTTGAAATTGTTTTCTTGTTGCTCTAATAAATTCATACATAACTTAAGAAAAATATAAATTATTTATTAACAACTTTTAAATGTTTATTATTATGTATATATGTGCATACTATCTTTTTTTAAATTTTACTTAATTTTAACATTTTTCTCAATAACTATTTAAGATATCAAATTATGAATTTTTTTATAGTTCATTCCTTACTTATAGCTTTTTGTTTTAAACGAAGGATATTTCAAAGTATAAAAAAATACTTGTATAGTGATTTTAAAATATGTATTAAAAACTACAAAGAAATCCGATTTAAAGTTGTATAACCTTTTTTGGAACAGAGATATTTAAAATTCCTCAGTTTAAACCAAAGAACTATTTATGGGGAAGAAATAATAAAACAAAACATGTTGATATCTCTTATAGTTCCTGAGAAAAATGTTTCGAATTGTTAAAAAAAACCTTATATTTCAGGAAATACAAAAGAAAATTAAGGTATAGGTAAGAACTGACGTACAGAGTTTCTGAAAAATGCTTATATAAAGAAAAACTACTAAACAGAAAACATAATCTTGGTCTAAAATTAAAGCTACAGTAATGGATATTAAAATTGACGAACAGAAAATCGACATTTTTTACCCAAACATCTATCCGACTCCCCTTAAAAAAGTTTATTAAAAAATACTTCATTCATTACATTATAATTTTTCAAAATACTAACTTTAATTTACTACTTTACATATGTTAGCTTAATGAGTTATTTCCTTAAGTTTTAAGCAAGATTTGAACATTTCGATTGATAAAAAACCTTCAAAAATCGGTGGATCAAGGACCTTTCAAAATCAGGAAATCGAATTTTTTGAATATTAATTATTCACAAAATCTCAAAGATCGGTAATTCCCGAATTTCAGAAAGTTTAGAAAACTGCAAATTCTCAGAAATCGTTGAATTGCGATCCTTCTGAAATAGGTAAATTGCGAATACCCTAAAAGTCGTCAAATCATTAACTTCATAAATCGGAATTTCGCGAACCATTTAGGCACGAAAAACCTCTTAAACTCTGAAGATCCATCATCACAAATTGCAATTAACGACACGTTGAAAACCCATAAATTCCGAAATTATAAAATATAAAGCTAAAAATAAGTAAAATAGCAAATTTGGCACTGTAAAGAACCACTATAATCAAGACACCCTCAATCCGAACACTTAAATTTCGGCCAATAGTCCGATTTTTTTAAAACTTAATTAAACCAGTCTAAAATAAAAAATAAACAGAAAGGCCAAAGTAGAAAAAACGTCGAAATAAAGTTTCAAACAATGTTTATAAGCAGGGTCCGACCAAGCACACCAAGCCTGAAAATATTTGTCTATAAACCAAGTTTCAAACGTAAACCCAAAAAAAAAAAAAAATCAAACTATTCTTGTGATAACTAAGTCACGATAATCACGAACGCTGATAAAAGGAAAATATTCTGGTTGGTCCGATTGGCCTGAACCGGAGCTACAAAAGTATCGCGGCGATCTCTTCCGATCTGTCTACCATCCAAGTTTCAAACGTAAAAAAAAAAATCAAACTATTCCTGTGATAACAAAGTCATGCTAATGACGAACACTGATGAAAGGAAAATATTCTGGTTGGTCCTATTGGCCTGAACCGGAGCTACAAAAGTAACGAGGCGATATCTTCCGATCAAGCAGTGACAAAAAACAAACACTGTTAATCATTATGGGTCAATGCGACTTCATCAGTAGATTGTGTGAAAATTAATTACTAGGCAGCAAAATAAGTAAATCAGGAAGCATTATTGGATTATACTAGCCGGTAACTGATATTCGAAACATCTTAGAGTTATCAAATCGAAATTAGTCTTCAAATTATAATTGAATTTGTTTATATTTATTATTAAAATTTATTATTTAGACTTATTATTTTGTACTGCAGATCAAAACTTCGTCGTCGACAAATTATTGACCCTTACAAAAAAAAAAGACAAATTAGAACATAACTCGAAAATCAATTAGCCGTAAAACCATCAATGTCGGCAAATCAAAAAAAAAAATATAATAACATATAAAATCGTCAAATATCAGTAAAAACGATGAAATCGCAAATACGAAATATTTAAATCGAGAAACTGAAAATGTGTACATCGGGCATCTTCAAAAATTGGAAAATTTAAGTCTCTTGAAAATAAGCGAACTGAAAAATTAGCATACTACTTAACTTTAAATTCCGCCCAAAATAATAAATCAAGGCTAACTTCAAAACAACGGAAAATCGAGAAACCAGCAAACGAATCGCGAACCTTAAAAACCTATTAACAAATAACTTTGAAAGACGAAATACTAACGAAATTTTAACTGACGAAATTCTAAATAAAATTTAAAAAAAAAAAAAAGAACAATCGCTTAGAATCGGACATCCTCAGAAAAATCGAGAACTTAAAAACCATCTAGGTGGTCAGCCTAATGATTTATTTATGGCAAAACGTAATGTCGTAATCTTTCGATTTTATTTAGCGCCAAGTAATTGTTTGCATGATTTCATCTTTCTTCTCCCCAGTAGCGTTTAAATACTACCTATAAATCTTCTTAATCAATTTCATAAATAACTTTTAAAACGCAACGAAAGAGAAGTAAAAAACATTGGGAACAAAAAAAAACAACCACTCTAAGAACGGGTGGTTCGTATTGGCACAAGAGCGATGATCTTGTGAGGGAACAGGCGGGGGGAAAAGGGTAAGCGAGTGTTTTCGTAGAACAGGTAATTGTAGGAAACCACTCTAGCGGTTTCTGGCGTATTTCGCGCGACAAATCGGAATTAAGTCCGCAAAAACTCGAATAAATAAGTTGGAAAAAAAGTAGAAAATCCATGGAAAAGAAAAATTCCCTGACTTTTCCAGAAAATCGGAAGATTTTGGTTTTTCCCTGAGTATTCCCTGACCTTTAGAGGCCGTTTTCATTTTCCCTGACAATTCCAGGTTTTCCATATTTTCCCGGTGCGTGGCAACCCTGACCATCACAACCTCTAGCTGAAATATAACAGTTTCTGTCACTTGAAGCATTATGAAATTAAGATTTGGTAATGTTATGACAATTGAGCTGTACCACGTGACATATGGTCCCTGAGGAAAGCAATGTTTGCTGGCAAATATGACGTAAAAGCCGTCAAGGAAGCTGGGTTTACAGATTCAAAACAAGCATTGCTATTGTACTTTTGATATATTTATTTACACTACAGATTGAAAATCCAATTACCGGTGTTGGAAGAAAATCAAGGGGAAAAAACCGACTAACAATATAAAAGAACATTTGGTTTTAAAACATTCAAAAGACATGTTAAAAACATCTAAATTTTCACAAGTACTGTCGAAAATTCAGTAAAACTTATAAATTCAAAGTTATTTGTATGACTATACTTTTACAAAAACATTTCTAAAAAAGTGATGCCTTCTGAAAATCCGACTAGGTACAGATATTTGTATAGTGCTCAGTACTTCATTGCAGTCAATCAAATTATGCACTTTAAATAAAAACAAAACACAGGATAATTCTCTTCTAGATTTTAAAAGTGGAATGAAAAAAAAACACTGCACAGATGAGTGGTCGAGGATATATATTGAGCACTAACGTTAGCTTTTGTAATATATAAATAGTGTGTAACAATGTGGAATTGAACCTGTTCAACAACATTACTTCTATTGTCATAGTAGAAATAAAAAAATAACACGATAGTTTGATTGTGATATTATAAATTTCATTATATAGGCTAATAGAGAGGTGGGAGAATCATTTGCCAGCTTGTCCTTTGAAATAAACCAAAAAGTCCCTGAAGAATACTAAATAAACAAGGACATCTTAATATGTCAGTTTCAAAAGATAATCCATGTGTAACTTTGAAGTTTATTTATCAATAGTATACATGAATCTGTCCTGTTTAATCAGTTAGTTTTATTCATGTATTTCCTCAATACAAAATCAAGCCGAGACATCTGAAATAATCTAAATTTAGATTAAAAATTGTCAAATTCACAAAAGTCCAAGCATAATGATATGCAATTTTAAGCATGTTTGTCTCTTTCAATGAGTCGCTAAGGGCCGTTACTAAAGCCTTGAGGGAGAAATTCCGATATGTGGTACAGTTCTATGGAACATTACATGGCAACAAAATATTTGCAAGGGAAATGCATGAAATATGCTAAACATTATCTAAAACAAAAGTTAAATTTTGTTGAAAAAATTTGAAGTACAATTTTCAAAACAAAAAAAATTTAATCAGCCAAACATTTTATTTCTCATTTATTTTTGTTAAAAGGTAGAATTAATAATATTATAAGTTGGTATTTATAATTCAGAACACAATTAGACTTTGTAAAAATTTGTAAACAAATTCATAAAATGTTTTTGTTTTGTAAGCAAAAAGAGGTGATAGAAAATTTAGTGGTAGTCATGAATGACTCAATTAAAAATAAATACAAAACTATATTTTGAAATCCTTCAAATAACTTAAAGTAGCACTAACAGGATCTTACCTTATGATTTAACAAACTACTATGTTGATCTAAAGTACTATCAGGCCTTTGTAATATCGATGAGAATTCTCCCCCAAGCATCTAGAAAAAATATTTCAAGTTTCACAAATTTAAGTATATAACAAAGTTCATATTACACTCTGTGCAAACCTAACATGGGTAAAAACAAATAGTAAAAAGGCAGGGGGGAAAGCGCGATTGGTCTATTAGTTGGAAACTCTTGTAAGGTAATATTTACAAAATGCAAAATGATCTGAATACCATTTAACCAAAATACACATTTCATTCTAATAAAATTGCAAAATTTTCTCAAATGATATTCAAACCTGTTAGACCTTAAATGAAATTGATGTTTATGAAATTAATGTTTTAGACATGTTTTCTGGATGGATTCACAAATAATTTATGAAACTCTTTACATCCGTAGAAGGATCTTCTCCATAGCATATTTCTATTAACCCAACTTAGGTAGGAAAGGAGTGTACAGTGGTGGCCAAAAGTGTGGACACTTTTTGAAAGTATCATATTTTTCAACTTTGTGTGATTACAGAACATATTAATTGTATATCAAATTAAACAATTGTGTATCAAATTAAAAGTAATTTAATCTTCATGAAGACCACTGTGTGCAGATCGCTGAAGCCGTCTATGAGACCTTTGGTCCCATATAATCCATATCCATGGACACAACATCATCATCATCAAAGTAATTTAATGTAGAATTAAAAACAAATACAGAATTACAATATGGGTATTACGAATAAGTTATGCAACTAATAGTATGATCTGTCTTAGTTTTCCAAGTCATTGAACCACCAACTTGTCTTGCAATTTCAGCACAAAAGAATCCATTGATTGTGCTTGTTTGTTCAACTAAAATGACCATAACTTTATTTGTAATACAGATACTTTAATTCTGTTTTTTTAGAGAAATTCTACATTAAATTTACTTCAAAATTAATACTTAAAAGTTTGTATTTAAGCGAAATTTAATAGATGCAAGAACACCACAGGTAACAGTTGAAACACATGAAACTTTCAAAAAGTGTCAAAACTTTTGGCCACCACTGTATAAGTAACTCAAGATAAAAACCAAGAGTAATATAACCATAAGTAGCAGTGTAACATGATATTGCACTGCACACAGAAATGTGACATATTGGGCAGTTAAACTTTTAAACTATTCAAAACTTTCATATCTTGCTATTAAAGCAAATCCTAAATCGATTGGTAAAAAGTTGGAATACACTTAGCTAATACAGTGAAACCTCTAAAAGCGACCATCTTCCCATTACCTAATAAATCCGTCGTAAATGGAGGTTGGTCGCTCCCGGAGTACAAAAAGTTAATTAGGTAGAAGGTTGAAATATTTTACAACATATTATCCATTCAAAAAACTATTTATCGTTACGTTTATTTATTAATTCCCAAATAATGTACACAAAATTATACTAACTTACTTTTGAACAAACTTCAGTATGTAAAAAAAATACTATACTAACTTATTTTAACTAACTAGTGTGAACTAATAAACCTTTTTAAAGTAAGAAGAAATTTCTGACTGGTTTCACTTTTTTTTCGATGTTTCCCAAATTACCGCTTTTTCTAATTCTTGAATCAGAAAAAGTCACGTTTTGAGATATTTTTTTCATGAAATAGGATTTGAAATCGGTCGTTTGGGGAGTGAAATCTGGTCTCTCCCAGAGTGGTTTTTAACATTGAACACATGGGGAATAGGTGCCTTGAAAAATTGGTCGTAAGTAGAGGTGGTCGGTCGTGGAGTTTTTACTGTACTGTTATTTTATATAATGAAATGCAAGAGAAAAGATAACCTTCACAGGATTTAGTATGACAAACTAGCTTTTTGCTGGAACATTTTTCTGTGCACGGTGTTATACAAGTTGACTATCTTTAAGTCAATTGTGTGCGAAATATTTTGATATTGACCCTTTTAGTCCCAGTGATGCCATTTTGCATCATCATGTTTCTAATCATACTTTTTTTTTAAATGGGGCTGACATCTATTGGGATTAATAAATATTTTCTAATAGAAAAAAAGTTTGAAGAGTTGAATAATGTGCTTTTGATATCATAAATGGCTATAGACAATCAGAAAAAAAAATTCTTAAATGATTATGCCAAATTGTCATTGGGACTGAAAGGGTTAAGTCAGCAAATTATTTCATAGAAGTATATTGTTCACAAAAAAGTTTACATACCACCCACATATCTTTTCTATTGTTTTTATTAAGGTTATTGAAAAGGGTTACGTTATTCAAGCATTGGGATCAGTGCTTCATATTACTAAACATAGTCAGATGGTAAGGAAAACATTTCACCTGGCAAAGACATGTGAGAACACATTTACCCTGCAACCGTTTCAATTATTTAAAAATGAATACTTTCATCTGAATTCTTCTTGCCAACAACGGCAACTGGTTTACAGCAAATAGTTACTTTTAATTTCAACTTAGTTATTTCTTGTTTTTCTTATTATTAGTGATTGGTGTATAATACAAAATAGCAACAGCAAAAACAACTGATATTTAACCAAATGTTTAAAATCAGCACAAAAAAAACATTCATCAATTGCATTTATTTTGCCTGAATTAAGTGATCATCGGATTTAAATTTTATTAGGTGTATTTTCAAAGCAATTGCTTTTCTTACAAAAGTATTTTTTCCTACATAGGTCTCTCTGATGATCAAACAGTATATACATAAAAAAAAATTACCTGAGACGCAACATCAATGAAATCTTGATCTACTTCCATGTGTTTCAGGCAATTGGCTATCTGAATATTTCAAAGGAAAAATAATATTTTAGCTCACTAATAGAAATAAGAAACATATTTAAACTTATGCTCACAGTATAAGTACAAATTTAACAACTACTAATAAATCCTAGTGAAAAAAGAAAGTTTTTAATAAACAATCAATGGCACATAAAGCTGCATCTTATATATTGTCTCACTATTTCCATTGATAATTCATTTAGCACTGAAATTATTTTTAAGAAGGTACTGTTTTATTTTACCTAGGAGCATATGATAATTTCGACATCGTTATTTTAAATTACAGGTGTGTAAAGCTACACTACTTTCAATTACCCCTCAATAGATCAATACATTTACAAGAAATATAGTATAACCCTATAAGGTAATTTCAATAACTTTAAAATCCAAACAGCTACTCTTTGAGCATGTGTGCAATTTCCTCAAAAACCTTTCGACATCCAACAAAGCTCTGTTAGTTTGAGCTGTAGAGTGGTTTCAACCATACAGTCAAATGTTCAAAACCATTTTTCAGAATCTGCACCTTACAGAATATGTAAAAAAACCCACAAAATGTCCTTTTTGGATTTTCGACCTCTCATCGCAATACTTTCATTACCTTATATTTTATAATAGGTGATTAAAAGTTAAGTAAAAAAACTTATGTTAAACTAACTGTAAAGTAATAGACAAGGATCATTTCAGGCAATGAATTCTAAAAAATGATTGTTTAAGGTATTAATATTGTACCTTAGACAACTTTTTCTTTTAATTTTTGAGATACACTCTTACAACAGAGAAGATCAGGCACATAAAAACTAGCATAAAAATATTTATTGCAATAAAAAATATATATTTTAAATAATAAATTAATTAGCAATTGATTTAAATGGGCCAAATTGTGTGCAACATTATGACATTCTTAATTACTTGTTTTACATATTTTTTGCAGAAAAGGAATCAGTAAATATTCAAGCATGTGATCATGTGAATTATAAGCCCTATATAAGTAAAGTAGTTATTTAAATATGATAGTTTAAATGGCTAAATTTCTTTAAAATAATTTTTTTTAATAATGTAATTTTTTATTAAATTATGTAGTAAATTTTATTTTTTAAAATAATTGTTATAAAAAGTATGACCAAATGCCCTGATTTATACTCTTTAAAATGCACTTTAAATTTTCTTAAATAGATTTCAGAAACTGCATTCAAGGTTTTCATCGTACAACTGATGACCATAGAATTGCCTTTAAAAGACTACTTTTAAATTAAAAGCTATCTACAGTACATAAAATCAACTGGTACCATTTGAAAAATAAAGAATCAGAAAATATTTTAATGCAAAAGTGTCAGAACACATATTTTGATCAATTTTTCTGTTTTCTAAGGTATATGGATACCTTAAGGCAGTGGTTCCCAACAGGTGGTCCGCGGACCCCCAGGGGTCCGTGAGCTATGCCAGAGGGGTCCGCAAGATGCTATTAGAATATTAAAAAATATATTAAATATATTTCGTTTGATAACAGAATTTTTGTTTTGGCCGCTTTCTGCATGAGCAGAGTCTTGCGCAAAACTATCACTCAAAATTTTCTCACTTATCTTGACTTTACTCAGTTGCGTACTACTTACTCATGTATATGAACACTTTAATTTGTTAAACTTCAGTTTTACAAGGAAAAAATGTAGACACGTTCAAATTTGAGGGTAAGATTAGTGCTATGGTCAAAAAGTATCAGGTCCGGGCGTCAAGGATAGAAAACAAGTCACTAACTTTTCTACTTTAAAATAATTCTCGGGGTCATTAGAGGAGAATTTGCCCGACCAGATCAAGATCAATGTTGCCGAGCCACCACTTTTAGAGAGTATTTCCCTGAACCTGACGTCAGATGGGTTCGAAATTCCTTCAGCTGCGAAGAAATACACAAAATCAAAGGCCTCACTGAAGAAGAGCAAGATCAACTTGTGGATCTGTCCAGCAGTGGTACGATGAAAAACCTTTTCATCGGTAATAAAATTACAGACTTCTGAGCATTCAGCACGCAAGGACTTTAAGAAACTTGGAGGTAAATCTATGAAAAAGATCCTTCCATTTGCAACCACATTTCAGTATGAGCAAGCAGTTTCTTTTTTTTTTTCACGAAAACCAATATAGGAATCGGTTCAACACGCGGTCGGATTTCAGATTGAAAGTTTCAAGTTTGAAACCTAATATTTCAGAAATAATGGGGGCTCGAAGGACAGATTTATCTCATTAAGAACTGAAAAATAAAACTAACTATATACTGATGGAGATCTCTGTTGTAGCTGTAAAAAAACTTATGAAATAAAGAAAAAGACTCTTAATTTGGCTCTTACTTTTTAATTTTAGGATTAGGAGTTAATGGGGGTCTTTGTCACAGTAAAGGCTCGATAAGGGGTCCGCGCGAAAATTTTGTTGGGAACCCCTGCCTTAAGGAAACCAAAACTTACCTTTTCTTTAAGGCATTCATCTCTTTGCGCTGTGAGATGACTTGGTCCCCCAGAATCAATCAGCATTCTAGAAATTAACAGTTGCGTAAGAAAAGATTTACAAAAAATACTTGGAATAAAGATTTATACGCGAGTAGTACAATATTTTAAGTAATGATGCATTGGGGAATATTTTAAAAGGTAAGAAAATTAAAAATTTACATCACATAACATTTAGATATAGACTTTAGTTATAGGGGTGGGTCCAGAAAAATTTGACAGGGTGGTAAAGAATATTTAATGGAGAAAGTAATTGGTAATGCTAAAAATCAATAAAATTCGAATTAAAAGGTCAATAAAATTCTTCAACTACTAATATGTCCATTCGTCATTAAGTATTGAACTTAATTGAATAAAAAGGATTGTCAATCACATAGAGATAATGAATTAGTTTTGGAATCACAACTCACGCAGAAGTATTGCTTTGCCATGTTAGCCCCATTTCCCCGGGAATCAACATAACATTGAAATGAAACAAATTTGAAACAAACATGTTATTTAGTTATATATTTTTTTAATTTTTAAAATGCCAAAACTATGCAGCAGATGGCAACACTATTTTAAAACTTTATCAATAATTCAATAACCGAATGCCTTCTTTTCAATTTTGTTTTAATTTGATGTCATGATAACTCCAATACCAGGGTAAAAAGGGGCTAACATGGCAAAGAAATTCTTTTGTGAAAGTTGCGATTTTAAAACTACTACCATGATCAGAAAGTTCCCGGAATAACCACCGTGAAGCGCTTCTATCGTTTCGATTTGAGTTTTGTTTTTTTATTAAGTTGGTACATCTGTTGTTGGTATTCCCTCTAAATTTTAGCGTCATAGCTTGACAATTGCAAAAGTTACTTAGCCAAGAGTGCATCTATCTCTGTGTGTGTCTTCGATTTTTTTTACAATTTTAGAAATGGACTTAAATTTGCAACAATGAACTCAAGTCAAATTTTGTGGACGGATTCATAGACAAGTTCAAGTCCTCCGCTATCCTCCTGATGGTTAATTTGCGATTTTTTTTATTTTATCAATGTTTTCATCCGTTTACAATGTCTATGGTCTGCCACTGCGTTCATACTCTTCCATGGACTAGCAAACTTGTATCAAATTTTGCATAAAAATGGATTTAATGGCGCGCAAAAGTGGAAAATGTAAGAAAAGTGTTTCCGCAACGATTCTCTGAAGAAACAGGTCGTTTACCAGTGGCACCAGTAGTTTAAAAGTGGTCGTGAGTCAATCGAAGATGATGAATGCAGTGGCGAACCATCGAGATCGAAAAAAGATGAAAAATTGATAAAATAAAAGGTCAATTACTGCAAAAAATGTTGGTCAGTAACCACAAATTAACCATCAGAGAGATAGCAGAAGATAGAACATTGCATATGGATCCTTCCGCAAAATGTAATTTCAGTTCGTTGTTGCAAATTTAAATTCATTTCTAAAGAATCGAAGACACACACAGAGATAGATCCACTCTTGGCTATGTAACTTTTGCAAATGTCAAGCTATGACGCTAAAATTTGGAGGGAATAACAACAGATGTACCAACTTAATAAAAAAAAACTCAAATCGAAGCGATAGGAGCGCTTCACGGTGGTTATTCCGGGAACTTTCTGATCAAGGTAGTATTGCATTAGCCCTATGGGACTGCTAATCCCTCTTAAGACTCAAAACATTAGTATTTAACGTATCCCAAACACTTTTTTAATTAAATGCATTGGTAGTTAACAAACACATTTAATTAAAAGGTCATTGATAATCAATATCATATTTAAATTAGAATCTATCTTTAATTGCATGAGAAGATTATGCCTCCATAAGAAACCAGACTGAACAAATTGGTTCTATATAGGATTTCAAAAACTCAACACAAAGAAGCAGACATCCATTCAATGGGCTTTGGGTAGGAAGGGGTTAAAAAGAAAACTTATTTTGTCAACAAAATATGACAGCGAATCAGTGCCTTGCATTTGTAGTACAGGCTGTCAGGGCTTTGAACTACAACATATTCTGTTTATCAAGATGGTTTACTCTGAAATGCATGAGTTTTATTTTTCCTCCTGAAAAAATATATTTGTACCTCTAATACACACACATTATGGGAAAAATACTGAGAAAAATTAACTGCATTGGAATTTAAATAAGTTCATTTTTTTTTTTAATTTTGCCAGATGGCAAAAACCAACAAAATTCTAATTTTGATAAGAATGACTAAAAAACTACTAATATTTTAAAATAACTCTCTTGAACTATATGTTTTCAAAACAATTTATTTGCATTTAGTAATAATTTTATTATACTTTGAATATTGCCAAAGACGTAATTTCACAACAGTTAATAACTTCCCTCTTTAATTTTGAAAACACTTTTACTACTGTCATCTATGAGGGTTATTAGTGACTAAAACTTCGAAATGGAATGTAATAGATGAAAATACACAGATTTGTCGAGATGGAGCTCTACTTTAATAGAATAAAGTGGATTATGTTACTTGTTACCATATGGCAACAGTATGCAATAGATGGTTGAAAAGACGACAGAACCCACAATGGTATCCTGTGTGAATCAGAGACAAGGTGTTTCACACACAATAGTAAAAGAAATATCTTGATTTAATTAGCAAAAAGATTCCTCTAGCTCTCGTTAAGCACAGGGCTGCTTATCCTAAAATCATATCCATTATAGCATGATTGAAAATTATTTTTCTAATCTTTCAAAGATAGGGATCACAATCATTTAACTTGTAGTACTTTGACAAATGTGCAATGTTTATTCAAAAAAAATATGAGTATGTTATGCACAGGATATTTTTATGAGAATGGCCCTTTAAGAGGTTATTAGTAATAACAACTTTATTAATATCAACCAAGAAAATATATGAATAAATACAAAAAACAAATCATATTAGCAACTTAGGGGAACATTCCGGTTCAAGCAGCCATGATATTTAAATTTAAAAAGTTTTAACAAAGTACTAATAATAAATTACCTATCTTTAAGTTCTTTAGAAAGTTTTTATAAGCTGACAAGCAAAATACTTAAATCATAGTGGATTCTATTAATTTTCAAAAGCAATATCAAGGATTTGGCTATACACAACAGTTTTTTTTTACGTCGGGAAGCTGGACCTATTGGACATTTCCCTTCTTGAAGGTAAAAAAATTACAAACATTGGTCAGAAAGGCACAATTTGTCAAATGATTAAAATCCATAAAAGTTCAAATTGAGCATAGTGGGCAGTCAGGCACCTCCGAAATACCGATTATACACTACTGGGCATGTCAACAACCAACCATGCAAGCAAGTTGGAAATAAAGGTAAACAATTGTGGTTGCTAGTCATAAAAAAAACTACTCCACAGGTTAATATTTGAGGAGTTGGTTATGGTTCAGAAATTTCATGCCCTCTTAAAAGGTATTTTCAAAGCAAATGAGAAAGCATTCCTCACCTGGTCCTAATGAGGCATGACGACACTATTTGTATCCCCAACATGCAGAGTTCACACTTTGAAGACTCGGAAGTGCAGGTTTCCGATGCAGCTATCAGGCGGTCCCCCTCCAATGAAGGACAGACTAGATCGGAGTTTGGGGAGGGGACGACTTTCTCCGCTGAGGCAGACTTTGAACACTTGTCTTTTCCTAAGGAAAAACAGGGAATTTAAGATGTAAATCTTTAAAAAAAATCATTACAGTTTTATCGCCTCAATATTGCTATTTTTATATATAACAGCATTTGTGTAATTTGCATAGAGAATCAAATTTCAAAGCTTTAAGCAGATGTATGTCAGGACATACAGCAAATTTAGGAGATGAATCTTTATTTTAAAAAATTATTTTTTTTTGTTGACTGAACATTGTTATTTTTGTATATAACAGTACTTGTATATTAAATCAAATTTCAATGCCTTGGACAGATGTCAGTACAGATAGACAAAAAGTTTAAAAGATATATCCCTGATGTCATACTTTTCTAACAAAATAAATCATAACATATCAACATTTTTATTTTTGCATATAACAGGCATAAAAGTGCAAGGTAATCCAAAAGACTAATCTAAAATAAATCATTATTAAGCCAATTTAAAAATTGAGTTAGTTGAATGAGTTTAAAAGTTGAGCTCTTACAAAATAAAATGTAGGCAAATGTGTCAACTGTCAATCTCAGAAACAGCCGAAATGAGATACAATTTTACATTATTAAAAGTTATATTACATAATTATTACAATTTATATTTTTAAACAAACAGGATTATAAAAAATTTTATTTAAAAGAAATTGGAGGTCCCTCTAGTTTTGAACTATAGTCTGTACAACTAAAACTTAAGCTTGGCTTCCCCTACCCCTAGTGTGGTTTTCCAATAAACTACATGAGGGTGCTTTTTTTTCCCTCCACCCTACTTAGGTTAGGAGAGTATTTGTGATTAACTTCACAACAGAGCCTCAAACTATGTATGTTTAGAACATCAACAGTCAACAAACTCACATCGTTTCCTAGGAAACCACGCAAGGTGGTGGGGAAAGCCAAGCTTGTGTTGTCATTGTAAGGACCAGAGTTAAAAATTTAGCCTCTAGATGCAAAATGAAACCAAATTCTACAATTTTGCAACTTCTATATAAATTTAGTCTCAGCAATCGTGACCAACATTTTTTTTTTAAATTTAACTATCAACCTTTTAAGGTGGTTTCCAAAGACCTTGCCAAAAAAAAAATCAGCTTAAAATTGCAAATCTTATAAATTCGTCAAAATTCTACTCTGTGATCCTTAAATCACAAAAGTCCGGCAATACATAAAAGCGATGCTCTAATGATGAAATAATTTAGAAACTCTAAAGATCAATACCGATTCCTAAAATTTCGGAACTTCAGCTATTCTGAAATTGCGAACTCCAGTGATTACTTTAGTACATAACAGCAATTGTAAGAGTGTGGATAAATTACATAAAACCAGCACATTTCAATAAATATGCTAGTTTTTGCATATGCAAAGCTTGACTGTATCTTAAATATTGTACAGTGAAAATTCCACAACCAACCACCTACATTAAACAACCACCTCTACTTACAACCAATTTTTCAAGGCACCAATTTTCTTCCCTATGTGTTCAATGTTAAAAAGCACTCTGGGAGAGACCAGATTTCACTCCAAATAACCGGTTTCAAATCCCATTTCATGAAAAAATCTTTTTCTAACATGACTTTTTTCCCGATTTAAAAAATAAATCAGAAAGCAGGTAATTTGGGAAAAATAAAAACAAAAGTCGGAAATTTCTTCTTACTTTAAAAAGGTTAATTTCTTCACACTAGGTTTGTTAAAATAAGTTAGTATAGCATTTTTTACATACTACAGTTTGATCAAAAGTAACTTTAATTAGTATAATTTTGTGTACATTATTTGCAAATTAATAAAGAAACGTAATAATAGATTTTTGTAAATTTGTAATGGTTAATAATACGTTGTAAAATGGCATTTAAACTTTCTAGCTAATTCACTTTTTGTACTCTAGGAGCGACCAACCTCCATTTACGACCGATTAACCCTTTCAGTCCCAAAAATTTAATACACTACAGAAACATCCGATATTCATAAAACAAGCTTAGGTCAAAAATAAGAGTTCCATAAGAAAAAATTCATTTTAATTTTTTATATCGTTTTGAAAAACTGCCAAATTTTTTTAACTGTGGAAAACAACAAAGTAAAAAAATATATATTACCTAAAACACTTCCAGTTATATATTTTAAGGTATCTGACCATATTATTAAAAAAATTAATAATTATTTTAACCAAAATAGTTTAAATCGTGTTTTAAATATGTTAAACTGAAGTGAACTTTTCAAAAATCAGTTGAAACGCTTGTTAGCTATTTTCTAAATAAAAAAAATAGTTCTGACTTCTATTGATATTAATATAAAATATAGTCTAATAAAACAAAGTGTGAAGAATCGAATGAAGTGTGTTTGGATGTCATAACGGGACAAACATTTGGAAAAAAATATTGAAAGTGATGATTCCAAATGGCATCACTGTGACTGAAAGGGTTAACAAGGCTTGGCTGTTCTCCTATAGTAGGCCCATTCCATAGTGACATGTGTGACATTTGGAGTCACTTTACAATGTTTTGCAATAAAAATACACTCTCATATAATTGATGGGAAAAGCTTGTTAATATGGTTTTGTCATGCATAAGTGACAGGACATTTCAGTGCAAGAAGTATTCAGTTTTAGGTTTTGCTTTAAATAGGAAACGACTTTAAAGTCATGTGACGTGTGTGACCATTTTGTAAGGAAAATTTTCAGTTTGATCTGCAAATTACATTTTTTCTGTGATTTATGTTGATCTATAATATTTATTTTAATTTAAATGTGTAACAGATACTTCAAATAGTTCCTATAAATCACTGTTTTATTATTTAAAGTCATGCATATTTAATTAAAAAATAAAAATGCTTGTGACGTGTGTGACTTCAAATTGTGACGTGTGTGACACGTGCAAATAGTTAAAATTATTTATTATGAAACTTGGGAAATAGGAAGAACTTGCAAATTAATTGAGTAAAATAGGTAAAATAAGGTTTAACAGCAGATTTTTAAATAAGAATATTGTAATTTATAGGTCCTCAAAGTAAAATTGTCCACGTGAAGTAGCTGCAAATGGAGGATCAAGTTTTCCAATTACGTTACCAAATGTATAATGGGCAATGTCAGTGTTTCTTGCCCCTTTATAGTATCTTTTCAGATGTAATCATACATGAGTTTTCAATTCAGATTTGTTATGATTTTACCCAACCCGAATAAACTTTAAAAAAAAACACTTGAAAAAACCCATGTGGGCAATTGAACTTAAAATTGCCTTTACTGGAAATTAATGAAGTTAAAACTTTTTATACAAAGAAATAATTATTTAATTTTCATTAATATTTTATTATTATTATTGATATACTTCTACTTTCTGTACCTTAAATATTTATTTCTAAAGTTAGACGTAGTCCTAAACACTGCATTTTAAAATTTAAATGTACATTTATATAACAATTAAACACACTTAATTAGTTTTTAATCATTTTAATTTAAATTACAACATTCCTGATTATCTCTATAACATTCGCTATGCATTCTGTTAGTTTTAAATTAAATTAAAATAAATAATTAAAACTTCCCTAAATAAACCAGAAGACCCTGAAAGCATCCAAAATACTGGAAAAAAAACCCTGAAAAAACAACTAAAACCCCCCAAAAAAACCTAAAACAATGAAAAAAATCCAAAAAACCCATGTGCCATGCCACCCGTATTTTTTCCACACCCTACATGGGGAAATACTAACTGTTTTGATTGTAAACCTCAAGCGCGCTAGGATTAGATAAGCAATGTTCCCCCCTTTTCCTAGAAAACCCAAAGAAGGGATGGGGGAAGAGAGTGTTTTCGAAGCTTACATTCTGGCTGGAAATGGTATAGCAAATAATCAATTACAGTAACCCCTCGCTATATCGCGCCTCGTTATAACGCGCATTCGGATATATCGCGCCCTGTATGATGTCTCCCAATTTTTTCAATGTAATTAGTATAATATTTATCAAGTCGCTCGTTATATCGCGCATTCGGTTGTATCGCGGTTTTTTGCTTGTCTCTCGATAAACGCGATTTAACGAGGGATTGCTGTAGTAAGAACTGCCCCCACCCACCCTGGAGAGAAGGGCTCCTCTTGGCCTTGAAATCACAGCAGGGCTCCTCCTCTTCTTCTGGCTCCAGATCGGGAGTGCTGGGGGGGAAGTCGGGCAGCCGGAGCTTGAACAGCCCAGCGTAGCAGAGCGCCAGGCGCTGCCAGAACTCGGGACAGAGTTTGTGAGCCTCCAGGCAACAGTGAAGGGCCTCGAGCTCCTCTGGAAAGGGGGAACAGATGTTAGAACATAAAATAATGCCAAATATTTACACATTTATTTGAACTTGGTTACATATGCAAGTTTATAATGCTGTAAGCACTCTGTCCCTTAATTTGCTTATAGACTCTAATGTTTTAAAATCTTGCTTATAATGAAAATATTTATTTAAATCCCCAGTTATAACGCTAAAAATATATGGTTATATGATATCTAAAATGCCTTCTAAAGAAAAAAAAATTAATTTGTTTTTACTGTTTAAATTTTATTTTATTCGCCAAATGATTCGAAATGTTGCTAAATCTATTTGAAATATATTACTGGTAAAAATTTATTCAATAGATGTCATTTTATAACTTTCCTTAATAATATGAAAATAATAATTTACATACATTTTTCATTATAATTTACATAAAAATATTTTACATTATTTCATTTTCTTTTCACTTAATTATCAACCTAGTTTATAAGGTTACTTCAACGGCATAAATTTTGCAGTTTCTTGAATAATGCTGACCGGGTTATACTGTATTAAAACTGTTGACATTTTGGCAATTATCTTTACATAAAGCTTCAAGAATAGCACAAAAACATTTAATTTGAAATTTAGTTTTTGAAGCGAAGATTTTAACTGGTATAATTAGAATTTGACTAGTTATTAATTAATTTAAGACTTTTCCTGACTAATTAAATTAACACTTTGTAAAATTTAATTTAATATGTTCAACTTTGACTTTACACTGGCCCTCTCGTTGAGGGCTCAGTTCAACATTTATTTTCATTCTCTTATTTTAATCTCCCATCTATTTCAATTTCCAGCATCAGGTTTTGAGAGGTTCATACTTGCCGATGAACCGCACACATTGTATATTTTGTGATTGTTAGGACATATTTAAAACTACTTGAAAACTTTAGTATGCTTTTGATGACTCATAGCACAAGTTAGAACCCACATTTTTGTGCATAAATAATTTATCTATAGTAATTAAGCAGTACGCAGAACAGACCTAAAGATCAAAAATGTTTTAGACTAACCAGACCTCACAAATCTTTAAAAAGATTAGATTGCATTGTAAATAAAGATTATCATATTATCAATACATGTGGTTGCAGGTCATGAGAGGCATGTCACAAATTTTAAGTAGTTTATAGGAAATATTGAAATTATAGTCGGCAGTTATTTTGGAATTACCCAGATACAAACCTGAGACCTTTGGCATGCAAGGCAAGTACTTTAGTAACGAGTAATTTATTTGAGGAAATGCAAGTAAAGTAAGTAGAAGGCTACACACATTTTTATAGCCATGCAATGTAGTAGTGTTTCTATTTTTAGTTGGTATCTCCAGTACAATTCCAAAATAAGATGACATTTTTAATAATGGAATAAAGTTTTAAAGGGTCCAGAACACGTTATTGAAACAGTAAACATAATAAAATTAAAAGCAATTATCAATATCAAATTACAAAACACTTCAAAAATCTATTCTAGTCTATTTACAAATAAGTAACAAATCAACAATAGCTACAGTTAAATTTTGATCCTCAAAGTAAAACTTTTCAAAAATTTTGAACTTTTACAATGAAGTATTTTAGAAAATATATGAAACAAAGTTGTTTTTACACTGGCAGTGTGTTTATAATCATATCCTTCATGGATTGTGAATTGCCACATGAACCTCGCTTTTAAAACAAAATATAAAAAATACGAACAGAAGTCAAAAGTTTAACATATTTGACAACCATTTTCATTTTGTTGATTCACAATAAAATGCAGGATTTTTTTCTGTTATTTCATTAACTTATTATTAGTAACTATCTACACAAAAAATAATTTAAAATAACTCACCTGCATACTTTTTTAGCTTATGGCAAACGGCAGCTAACAAATTCATAGAAACTATTTTTTGGTCGGCATTACAAGATGACTTGTCCTAAAAAATTAATTATATTAGTATAATTAAAACCAAAGAATCAGTTATCATGCAAGTTTAAACATCTTTTTGACATGCTTTTTAATGATAAATTTATCAAACTGGTCTTTTAAACATGGAAGTCTAATAACTAAGAAATATTATTAAATCCAAAGATCCCTTTAAAAGAAATGTAGGTCCTTTTAAGGGCCACTCAAAAAATTCTATCTGAAAAAAATGATCTTTTATTTTTTTTAAAAAAATGAGAATATAAAAAACTTAAATGAGCCCTCCCATAACAAAATTAGGTATTTAAAGAATTTAATATTTATAGGATAAATAAAAATACTTAAAATATTTCAAGACTTTTACTGCTATTATAATAATTGCACTGTTTAACCAAATAATCAAAATATGCATATCTGGATATAGATATAGTAAAGAATTCCTTCTGTCCGCCTTCAATGTCTGATGCATTGTAACCAATTTTCAAAATTAATTTGTGCTTGAAAGGTATGATGATGTTTCTTTGTAAGTGTGGTCCGGTTCTTAACCTGTTTAATGATCTGATAGTTTCCAAGAAAATGTTAATAAAAGTAAAATTTAACTTTCCCTAAAACACAAATTTAAAAAATATGTATGAACAATATGCATTCATTCTTAATTTTTCATTTGTTTTTACATTGAAATTTAAAAAATTCTAGGAAAAGCCAACATACAGGGTTGGTTTTCCAGCAAGCAAGGAAAACTTAACAAATATGTATTTTAAACGTTAAAAAAGAATTTCATTAAACTTATGTACAGTTAATCAATCTAAATAAAGATAAGTTATTTTTCTTGTGGGATAAAATTGATATTAAAACACAAGATACACAAGCCAACGTCACAATCTGGACAGTAGTTTAGTTTCCTTCCTTCCTGAACCTCTTATAATTTTTATCTCTAGTCTTTTTACTACTGAGCACTCCAGCCTGGAAATATCACAGGAACAAGGAGGAAAGGAATAAAGATTAAGATTACGTTAAGATGTTAGACAAAAAGTCCCAAAAGAACTGAAATAGCCTATTTTTTTGTTATTTATATATTTACTGAAATTCTTATAGAGAAAATAAGTAGGTATGTAACAGTAACTGTCACCTAGAACTGCTTCGGACAGACGGACAATAAGTATGAAAGATTGGTCTGAGGTCATACCTATGAAAAAAAGAATTTATAAGATCCAATGGATATAACCATCGGAAAGGGGGTATATGAAAGGGGGTACGGACAGATATAGATCGTCAGCATGTGAAAAGTAGGCTAAAAGTCGGACTGCACGTAACCATATCTGTACCATTTATCATATAAAAAATAATGTTTGCAAAAATATTTCATACAGCGGAAGAAATGTGGCTAACTAAATATTTTTGTTTCCCATTAGGCTAAAACACAGAGACACTTTGATTTGGAGACCCTCGGTCATTCCGGCTCATCTGCTCTTAAAGGGTTATACAATGAAAACTACACGAACGACCCCCTCTACTTACGACCATTTTTCCAAGGCACCGATTCCCCCTTCCCCCCATGTGTTCAATGTTGAAAACCACTCTGGGAGAGACCAGATTTCACTCCTTAAACAACCGATATCAAATCCCATTTCATGAAAAATATCTTTTCCTAACACAACTTTTTTAAAAAATAAATAAGAAAAAAGTTATAATTTATTTAAAAAAATCGAAAATAATGGAACTGTCAGATATTTCTTCTTACTTTAAAAGGCATAATTAGCTCACATTAGTTTGGTAAAGTAAGTTTATTATAGATTTTTTTCTTGCATACTTTTTTGCATGTCTGTTCAAAAGTTAGTATAATTTCGTGTACATTATTTGCGGATTAATAAATAAACGTTATGATCAATAGATTTTTGTAATGGTTAATTATACGTTGTAAAATGATATTTCAACTTTCTAGCTAATTCTTTGTACTCTAGGAGTGACCAACCTCCATTTACAACCGATTTATTAGGGAACAGGTGGATGGTCGCTCTGTAGTGTAGTGTAATCGTTTTCCGGCTGCCTATATAGCCTCCATTAGGAGCTTTAACACAGCCAATACCGCCTCGTAATTTAGAACCCTTGTCAAGTGACGAGGTCGACACCTGAGCGGGTGCCCAACGGAACTTCGAGCGACATCGTACGCTGACGCCGTTGGGACTTTGGACTCCACAGATTTAACAAGCACGTCTGTCCCAGTGTACTCGGGCCCATCCATCACGAGTTAGCTTTTCTACTCTTTCCTAGTACAGATATCCGATTTATAGGATGACTCGCAGTAGGTTGAATTCGAACCCAGCACTCCCGAGAAAGCTGAATCCTGAGGCAGATGCCTTAACCACTTGGCCACGGATGGGCCATGGTCGCTCTTAGAGGTTGTACTGTAAAAATTTAGAAAAACACCAACCAGCTCGAAGCTCCACTCCAGGGCCTTCTCCGGCTGCCCCATGTTGAGGTGGGACCTGGCGATGTTCTCCATGAACTCCCTGCGCCAGGTGGCGTTGGTGCCAGGCGGCACCATGCCCAGGCACCGCTCGTACGTCTCGGCCGCCTGGGAGTAGCTCTTGCGCGCGTAGTGGTGGTCGGCCTGGTGCTTCAGTGCGTGGAGGGCGCCCTCTTCGTCGCTCTTCTGGCTTGAGTCGGTGTCCATGAACCACTGCAAAAGTAGGGTTGGGAAGATTTTAGGTAGGGTCAAGTGGGGTAAGTGTGATACGGTTTCTGCATTTTTTCATTAAGAAAATTCGTTTTCTGCTTCAAGTAAATTCCAAATCCTAAAATTGGTAGTGAATTATTATAAGAAACATACATATGTAGAAAGAAAAATTATATGTTTGAATTCCAATTTTAAGTGCACAAAATTTGCATTTCAAAATCCATTGCTGTTTTATCACACTTACCCCACATAGGAAGACCCACATAAAAAGAAGACAGTTGCACTTAAGTTCAAAAGCTCAAAACTTTCTTTAAACAAAAAATAAGGTCAATATTTCTTTTTAGTTTAATTATAAGTGGTCTAATGTTATATATTGCAAACTTTCAGATTTTTTGGATTAATTTCCAAAGTTACAAGAGCTGTTTATCACACTTACCCCACTTGACCCTAGATTAGGTGCATTTCACGTCCAGTTTAGTTTCCTATTCAACTATCTAACTATAAACAATTTCAAATAGTATTTGTTTAATTTTTCAGTCTTTTCAAACCAAAACGCAAATAAAATATTAATTATGACATTTAACTGAGAATTTCCTAGTCAAAAAGTTTATTACTGAAAACAATCTGGACAGGCTAATTTTAGGAGTTAGTTCGTATTATTGTCACACTAGAGCTGCATGAGGGCTATGGGAAAACAGGCGTTGTAGTTTGGTGCCACAGTCAGTAGCGGATTTCTAAATAGGCTAACTAGGCTAAAGCCTACGGCGGCAAATTTTCTACGGCGGTATTTCGCATGTTGGGGCAATTCTTTCAAAATGCAACAGAAGTTTAAGTACTCTAATACATTGGGTTATTTTTTAATATTTCACCTCAAGCCCTATTTTATGTAGCATAGCAATAAAGTAAGATATCAGAAAAATTACATCTAAATGATGAAGAACATACATACAGCATTTTTTAAACTTAATTTAGTAATTTAGGGGCACTAACTTTCCTTGAACAACGGGTTACAATTAGATAAATCAATCATCCATTGGTGATCAACTTTTGAATCGTTTTTTACCCTCCACCTTCCCTATAGACGGCAAATTTTGGTTCAGCCTATAGGCGGCACATTTGGAAATCCGCCACTGGCCACAGTCAAGTAGGGGCATGAAGATTTTAAAGACAGTGTTAGGTTTAATTATCGTTACACTAGAGCTACAAAAGGGATATTGACAACTGGCATCGTAATTTGGAGCCACAGTCAATAGAGTAGGGGTGGGCAGATTTTAAAGGCTGGGTTAAGTTAAATCATCCTTGCATTACTAGAGTAACACAGGGCTATTATTTATGTCTGTCATCGAGGGGCACGTGGTACTCTGTACTCGAGGGGGATTTTCTGGCAATCTGTCTCACTTCGACTGATGATTCTAATCAATTCTCTACTTCACACCGATGATGTTTTCCGGCAACCCTATCAGACCGTAAAAGTCGCCAAAATAGGGACTTTCGGCGTGATATTGGAAAGTTCGATAAGGATGACCATACAGTAAATTTCAACTGCAATTAGGGATGTATGGAATATTCAGGTATGACTTTCAATTAAGTTAGGAATTTATTGTGAATATTCAGTTGAGGCTAAATATGTTGTTCATGTGGATCGTTTTAGTTTTAAAGGTCCTCATTTTATTCAAGATTATTACACACAGAAGTCACACAGTGATTTTACACACAGCAGACCACACAGGATTTTACATATGCCATCTTTTATGGCGTCCGATCTCATTCCACACAGGAGAAGAAGTGATGCGTGCCTCCCTCTAGCGACGAACCTCATCACACACTTTGTGCGTGCGCCACATAGGCATAGAAAAAATAGTTCGCTCGCCAAAAGTAACCACAAAATACTGTGACCAATGGTGTGCTAAAACCTAAGCAATTTTGAATTTGTCTCCTTGACATTCAAGAACATTCAATTACTATTCACGACCTAAACAAATATTTACAAGCCGAACCTATTGGATTGGACTTCTTTTAAAAGAGTTTTTTTTATATTTTCCTACGCTTCTTTAATAGGAAACAATTACTACTTTATTTTCTGTGGTATCTTCTAAATTCAAAAATATTTAGTTAATATGAATAAAAGTGCAGTTTATTTACAATACATATGCTGGAATTAATGAATACAATTGTCTTGCATTGAGAAAATACAATTGCAGTTTTAGGTAGGGTAAAACCAAATATTCTTCCAAATACAAAATGCACTTATGTATTTGCAATCTGGTCATCTCTAAAAGAAGTGGCCTTATTAATTTTGACAAATTGGAACTTCTAAACAAATTATGAGAAAATTACCAATAGCTTTCTAACATTTTTTTTATTTAATAACGGAGACTACTACACTCCGCGTGCCAACAAAACTTGGGTAAAAACAAATAGTAAAAAGGCAGGGGAAAAGCGCGATTAGTCCGTTAGTTGGAAAATTTTGTAAGGTATTATTTACATACAAAATTAGCTTAATACAATTTAACTAAAATACACTTTTCATTCTAATAAAATTGCAAAATTTTCCCAAATAATATTCAAATCTGTCAGACCTTTAAATGAAATTAATGTTTTAAACATGTTTTCTTGATGGAATCACTTGAATAATTAATGGAACTCTTTACAACCGCAGAAGGATCTCCTTTATAGCATATTTCTATTCACCCAAGTTAGGTTGGCAAGGTTAGGTTTGAATAATCGTGACACTAGAGCTACACAAGGTCTATTATTGACGGGCGCCATATTTTAGAACCACAGTCAAGTGACGAGCCGACACCTGAATAGGCACCCAACGCAACCGTTAAGGGCGACATCGTACGCAGCGTTAGGACTTTGAAGGATATTTAACATGCACTTCCTTACACGGGGTATTATTCGTTGGACATTTTTGGCTGCACGTAACGTTTATAGGTCGGCAGTTATTTTGGTGTTGCCTGCACCTGAACCTGGGACCTTTCGCATGCTAGGCGAGTGCCTAACCGACTGGGCTAGGTTGGCAAGGAGTGAATCAATTATTCCACAAACAAAATAATGATGATGCATTTTTGTTAGCTTTCATACTTGCTTACATCACTTAAGTCAAATGATTTCTACACATAACATATCAAGTTCTTAGTGAATTATAAAGTAAAGAAAAAGCAGAAATCCAGCTACTATTGAAAACAACTTCTACTCAATGAAATGTGAATTTAAGGAGTTATTTATTTATTCGTTTTTATTTAATGCTGTAGCAAAAGAAAAGTTGCATAAAAAGTGATGTCTGAAGATAGTCAGATTGAAAAGTGATAGTGGTTTTCTGTCAAACAAATAAAAAAGTAAACTAAAAAAACTATTATACAAGACAGCAATTTTACTTGCTTGAGAACTTTATAGCAGAATTAATAAAAATTTTGGGGGTTTTCTAATGCTCCTTGAATAATGTCATAATAAGATATATTAAGCAAATAATTGGATTTTTTCCCTAAATAGTTTAAACAGGCATTTATTAAATATTCACACACTAATTGATATTTAATTTTACTTTTAAAAAAAGGTGCATTTAAGCGAAACATAAAACATACTTTGCATATTGAAAATTTTATGAGGAAAATATTTCATTAAATTTTGAAAGCATGCTGATGCTAAACCTAACTTTCTACAAATAATAAAATTGTATTGCAACATTTATTCATTCATAATAAAAAAATATATTTTGTTTTTTTTATAATATTCATTATTCAAATAAAAGCTGCTATGCTTAAAATTAAGCTCAGTAAAAGTCGTTTAAGATGTTAAGTTTAAGATGATGCATTTTAATTATTCAACTATTTATTACGCTTATTTTACATTAATAAATATTTTTTAAAGAATTTTAATCGTTTAAATAAAAGTAATGCATCACACGCCTCGATTTTGGCCTATATTTATGAATCGATACCGGAAAAACCTGGAAACTTGCATGGTGAATAAACTATATTGATATTTTTCAAAGAATGCACAAAAACCTACAAATTACGAAAATCATTATGCTGCATGCGAAAATGTAAGGAATTGCAGTTGATTGTAAAATAATAAAAGATATCATACATAATTGACGCAATATTTACTTACAAGAGGCTTGAAAACTTTAGGTTCATACTTTGCAGGGCCGTTTAGTTGCCTTTCCTTGGGTTCCTCGAAAAAGTCGTCGTCAAAATCGGCACCAAATTCCATCAGCAAAAATGAAACTCATTGGGGTCGGGGAAACAAGTAAACGAAAAAGATAAAAACAAATTCTCAAGAGCAGACTTTGTTGATGACGTCCAAATACATTACTTACTATAAAAAGTAAAAAAAATATATATACGATGCGCACGTTGGGTTTGTTTCTTCATTTTTAAAAAATGACGTTTGGGTTTGGGGCTAGTACTTAGCCTATCCATTGAAGACTTCCATAAATATTCGTTTGTTTTGGCAACAATAATGTTATACACCAGAAGAGTGAAAATAAATAGGACTTTTTCACATGAAATAAATGGGGGGAGGGTTGTTAGCGAAATCGAGTGTTTTGATTTCTCCCTGAACAAATTTATTTTTAAAAAATCAAAAACAAAAAATTCCACAGTAATTCTTTTAGCAGTAACTCTCAGTTGGAACCGATTCCGCAGTTCAACTAAATGCTATATACATGCTTGGCGATTGTATGCTGCATTGTTTTCTAATTAAATTCACAGCATTTGCCACTCTCTCCCGATTGAACGATTTGATTTGTAGTCACTTATTTTGCTCTTATTTAAAATAAGTTAATAAATATTATTATAATAAGTTTATTGCATTGGTTTTACACTAAATACAGTAATTTAACACACATTCACAGTAAATTCCGCTGTAATTGATTGCATCTGGCGCTGCAAATATGATTCAATTCAACAGTACTATGATTTGATTTATCAGCTTGTGCATGCTCTGTGGTCTTTCGTCGGTGTTCTTTTCTACCAATCGGGAGTTAAAAACTGGATCCTAGCTAACTGAGACACATGTGCCTGGAAATTACAGCACACGTTACATGTAGGCGTTACAATTTCCTGCAAGAGCGCTTTATTTGGACTGATATTTATTTTTTATTTTATTTTTGCTCAGTGAAGAGCTGCTGCACAATGGGATCTACAGCTGACAGTTTGACTAAATGCAAACTTCTAAAATTACATATTTTGAAAAGAAAAGCTTTTACTATTTTATCTTGCTAAGAGTAGACTATTACTTACTATGTTTGACTATAAAAAAAATTTCCTCCCCAAAGCAATTTATACAGGTATTTTAGCTCAGAAGTTTTTGTCACATGTACTTAAATTAAGTCAAATTACTGCTAAGTTTTTTTATGTTTTGTTTTTTAATCTACACCCCAGGTGTCAGGTAACCACAACAGCCCTGACTCTGTGCATACTAGTACAACTCGAAATTGAAAATTATTCAAGTTGTACAATTATACTATTAAACTATCATAAAATTTTTAACCTTATTTATACACAAAAATAATAAAACTACTATATATTCTACATAAGTAGTAGTAATAAAAACAATTTATACATCAGGTTGATTTTTGATCAACTATTAGCTTGTAAAAAGTGACAAATGAAATTTTTTCTTTTTTCCATACCTAGATATGGAATAGTTGCATCACAATATCTAGCAGAACACTAAAGTACTAAATGCACATTAATTTGTTGGATGGTTTAATTAAACTAAATTACTCTATTGAGAGGGGTACTAAATTGAAATTTGTTATTTTTATAAAAATTAGAAGGTTTTTGTTTTTTAATGACATAAGAATATTAACATTGAATGACATTTTGAATATTTTAAAACAAATGTCATTTTGAACTGAAATCATCACAAATTCCATCAATGCATACCCTCGGCATAGATTACAATACAGTTCTACTAAAAAAAACTAAACTCCCTGGCGCAACAGCCCATTACTGGGCCAAGGCCTGCCGTGACCATTTCAGCTTTCGCGACCCAGGGCTCTGGGGTGCTAGGCATATGTCCCGGTAAGGTGGTCAGCCTCACGCGGAACCCCCAGGGTTTAGTTCCCAAGCATGCTTGGTACCCATTTTATGGACCCACTCAAGGGATGAAAGGCTGGGTCAACCTCGCCCAATCCAGGATTCGATCCCCAAACCTGTGGCGTGGCAATGCGAAGCACTACCACTCGGCCACTGAGCCTCATACAGTTCTACTAGCTGAAACTAAAAACGGCAACTGAAATGAAAAAAAAAAAACAATCTAAAGAAGCTTTATTAGAAGTTTAACAATTGGTTTATTATACAACTTTTTATTTACTATACACTATCTGCATACAAAAAAATTATTTGACATCTTGATTTTCATTGTCTAAGCATGATTCTACATCCTCTGGAAGGATATCTTCAAAATCTTGGGGGGATGTAGATTTTCTCGACTGATACTGATAGTCTCTAATGCCGTTGGTTTTCTCACAAATTTGACTGTAGACATCGCAGAGTGCCTTCCATTCCTCCATTTCCAGCTCGTATGCACGTTTCTCTGGGTTGATGCCCGTTTTCTTGAGAATTTCTTCGACTAAATCCGGTCTGCTTTTAGGGATTAGGTTTCTGAAATTCATAAGAAAATTTATTCAGTTGGTTAATATTAAATTAAGTAGAGGCCGTCTGTTAGCTAAGAAGATATTTATTAGAAGAGACAAACGAAATACAACACACGACTATTTATAAGGTTGATGACATCATTAAACTAACAACCAATGAAATTGAACATGAGTGGCTGATGTAATATCTGAGTGCGATTACTAAAAGGATGATGTAATATCTGAGTGCGATTACTAAAAGGATGATGTAATATGAAATATATATTCCATCATACAGAGGCCAGGGGCTGATGCAACTAGAATATGATATTACAACAGTTAAAAACCTAATCAAATATATAAGCTTCTCATAAAATTTTTTATGTGTGTCATTTTTTAACACCAGGTTAAATAGTTTAAAAATTAATATCTGTAACAGACAGTTTGATACATTAAAAAGTTATTTATCACTATGTTATAAAATGTGGAATATATTTTTAGGATTACTATTTGCCAAAAATATTTGCTTCTTAGAACTAAAACTTTAATCAGACCTATTGTCCTATATGAAAGTGAATGTTGGACCCTCAATAAAACAGTAGAAGAAAAGTTGCTAATATTTGAAAGGAAATTACTAAGGAAAATATTCGGACCTATCAAGGAGAACAATGAAGGAGAATTCTTTACAACTATGAAATTTACAGAAAATTTGGCGGGACCAACTTTGTGAAAACAACTATAAAAGCATCCCGAATTAGGTGGCTGGGCCAACTGTACAGATATCCCAATGATTTTCCCACCAAAAAAGTGACTTTTTCCAAAATCGAATACACTAGACGTAGAGGACGACCACCCACATGATGGTTAGACGATGCTGAAAGGGACCTCAATTTAATAGGAGTCAGCCATTTAGAGCCATTGAAGCTAATAGGAATAACTGGAGGAGGATCAGCGAGTCAGCCTTAGTCTGCAAAAGGCTGTTGAGCTTGTGAAGAAGAAGAACTAAAACTACATAATAAATCCCACAATCAAATAAAAAGAAAATGTAGAGAGGTCACTGTTTATATTTAATTACTTTAATCTTTATCAAAAAGAGTAAGTCTTCATTTAGTAATAACTTCATAAAAACTAGTAAAAAATAAAACTTGAACATTCAAAATCAAGGTTGCAAGTGTATAAACAATTGGAAGCGGATCCAGACACTGGTTTTGGAGGGTTAGGTTAGGTTACATCTACATTATCGCCGCACTAGAGCTACACATGGGCTATTGCCGACGGACATCGTATTTTAGAACTACAGTAAGTGAGGAGCCAATACCTGAATAGGCAACCAACGCAACCGTAAGGGTGACATTGTACGCAGAGTTAGGACTTTGAAGGATATTTAACGTGCACTCCCTTACGAGGAATTATTCGTCGGACATTTTTGGCTGCTCGGGCCATTTATAAGTCAGCAGCGATTTTGGCGATGCCTGGACCCGAACCTGGGACCTTTCGCATGCAAGGCTGCTAGGCGAGTGCTTAACCGTCTTGGGCTCACCAGCCTCTGGCTTTGGACAACTTATATTACATTGTGATTATGATTTATTTATAAACCATGTTTCTTTTGAAATCATGTTCATACAAGGTAATAACATGGGGGAGGGGGGGGGGTCTCTTATCATTTTCCCCTCCCTATTTGGGTTTGAAAAGCAATTGTGATTAACCTTACAGCACAGCTTCAAACAAGGTAGGTTTAGAACAGCGCCGCTAACAGCATTTCCTGGAAAACCTCATGAGCGGGTTAAGAGGTGAGCAAGAAAGTACTTTCAAATCGTGTGTTGAAATCGTAAGACTATAAAGCAGTAAGATCCCAGTCTAGATATAGCCGAAACACCCCAAGCTCCTCCTCTGGACCTGCTACTGAGAACAATGAATATCGTATGCACATTTAAAACTGAAAACTGGTGGAAATGGAATTACTTGGATTAATCCATTAAGAAATCAAAGCATTCATGTAAAAACTTTACATTGAGAAAAATGTGTTTTACCCTTTCAGTCCCAATAACAATTTGGCACAATCATCTGATTCTTCAAACTTTTTTTCTATTCGAAAATATTTTTTATTAATCCCAATAGATGTCAACTTTATTTTTTTTTTCAATAATGAACATTTTTACAAATATGATTTTACATTACAAAAGTAGCTGACTCACAGGGCTTTATAATCGCACTTTTTGAAATTGGAACGAATATTTTTGCGGGAAATTTATCGAAAATCTTAAAAAGTGGAATTACAGAGCATTGTAGGTTAGCCATTTATAGTATTAAAAAAATGTTTGTAAACTGCCTTCAAATTGCTGAGGCTTCAAAATTTCTATCCATAGACAAGACAACATCAAATCAATTTTTATCTATTGCATTAACAGATGGTTACTTTGGTTTGGAGACCTACATCCATTCCCTCTTAAGAATGGTGTTTTTACTTTAAGATTAGGGTCAAGTGGGGTAAGTGTGATTGGGGGTAAGTGTGATAAACAGCTCTTGTAACTTTGGAAATCATTCTAAAAATCTGAAAGTTTGCAATATATAACATTATAACACTTATAATTAAACTAAAAAGAAATATTGACCTTATTTTTTTATTTAAAGAAAGTTTTGAGCTTTAGAATTTAAGTGCAACTGTCTTCTTTTTATGTGGGTCTTTCTATGTGGGGTAAGTGTGATAAAACAGCAATGGATTTTGAAATGCAAATTTTGTACACTTAAAATTGGAATTCAAACATATAATTTTTTTTCTACATATGTATGTTTCTTATAATAATTCACTACCAATTTTAGGATTTGGAATTTACTTGAAGCAGAGAACGAATTTTCTTTATGAAAAATGCAGAAACCCTATCACACTTACCCCACTTGACCCTACTTTTAAGGTTGCCCCAAATAATTGTTAGCCACGACCACATAGCACAGTACGGGGAAAAGTGAGCTATCGCCATGACTTTTTGATTTATAAATCCTACAATATTCAAATATCTAGAGATTAAAGCAAAAATTAAATCAATTGGTAGAACACTTGGAATGCAGTAAGCGAATTGCTATTTTTTCAATGCAATGGAAAAAATTAACTTCAGAGGATTTTTCTGAAAAACTAGTATTTTTTAAATAGGTCTCTTTTCAGCGTACATGTGCGATATGACAATGTAAGCTTAACTAGTTAAAAGACACAGCATAGCTCAAGGAAACACCCAAACAGCACTCACTCAATGCCGTATCTGCAGAACTTCTGTCGATGGTGGAACACGACCGTGATGACCTTGTTGATGAGCTCAAAGGGTTGCTCAATGAGGGGGAGGATGCGGGGGGTGAACTTGACAACCGCCACGTCCACGTCTGGCTTGGGGAAGAAGGCCTTGCCTGGAACACAAGATCGACAACACATTCAACACACGTAAAATGATGCTGGTATCCTCAATTTTCACCTTTTTTTTTAACAGTCTCTTAAGGGGGAGTCTGATGTTTGTTGGAGCCAAGTAATTTTGCTTGTTTTTTTATTTGTTTTGGTCAAGAGCAGTTTAACTTGAACCGCAGTATATCTACTGACTTTAGGTAAATTTAAGTGTGATAACTTTGTATATAAACCCTGACTGTGATATCAATAAAACTTCTTCTGTTCTGTTCAAAATATGTTTCGCTAGTCATTTTTATGATATTAGTTATGCTTAGTAGCTCTAGCCTAAAACAATGTTTCTATCTTGCCCACATTAATTTCACTAACTTGAGGAACATTTTTCTAAGGAACTATGGAGGATATCATTTTGAATTTTTTTATAGTTTGTTCCTTACATATAGCTCCTTGATTCAAACCAAGCATATTTCAAGGTATGAAAAATACTTTTACAGTGATTTTTCAAAAATATGTATTAAAATCCCCCAAACAATTCGATTTAAAATTATACGACTTTTTTTTAGCAGAAATATTTAAAATTCCTCAATTTAAATCAAAGAGCTAATAATGGGGAAGAAATAATAAAACGAAACATGTTGATATCTTTTATAGTTCCTGAGAAAAATGTTCCTGGCTGTTGAAAAACCTTATATTTCATCAAACACAAAAGAAAATTGAGGTATAGGTAGGAACTGATATACAGAGTTTATGAAAAATACTTATAAAAAAGAATACTGAACAGAAATTGATGATCTTAGTCTTAAATTAAAGATAATAGTTATGCAGATTACAAATAAAATAAAAACAGAAATCAGCATTCTCGTCCCAAACACCCATCTGACTCCTCTTAACCATTTATGCCCTGACAGTACTAATAAGTACCACTTAAAAAGGGACAGTTTCAATGTTTATTGCTCGATTTAGAGAAAAGATGGAACTTTTTCATCGAAATATTCGGTTTTAGCACGTTAAAGTCTACAACAGTCAGGTAAATTCATCCTATAACTTTAACTTTAGTTATTCTGCACCAACTCGTGTTGCCTAACGATGCTTATTAGTATCACTTAAAAAGGCTGTTTTATTTTTCATCGTTCTTGAAAGGGAAAATATATGGTAATAATGGGGCTACCTTAATACAGATGCTGTTTCAATATAGTAAGGATGTATTTATTTCATGATACCAAAAATGTAACACATATTATATTCAGTTAAAAAAATGTCATTTAGTGAGTGTAATTTAGAAATTAATTATATAAGTAAAAAGGAGGAAAAAAGAATATAATTAAGGACACTAAAACTGCTAAATTTTGAATTAGCACTTTACTATATCCGCAAAACATAAACCTTCAAGGAAAACTTATCTCTGCAACAGATACAGCCATTGTATTAAGAATATTAAGATGGTCAAACATTGTGTTAGACTTTACATTGTGCAAGACAAGTGTTTAGTGCTTTGTTTGGTTATACTACTTCATTACTTTTTTTTGCATGAATTATAACATGTCTGTCAAATACTCACTGCAATAAATTTATGGTGGACATTTTGCATTAATACCAATGTTAGAACAGATTATTAACAACAAGAAACTGATGCTTTATGTTTCGTCATAGCACACAAAACAATAATACTGTTCAAACTTTTAAAACTCACTCCCCTCAGAAAATGTTAAACAATATTTTTTTTTCCAAAATTAATTGCAAAACTTAATTTCAAAAATATAGGTGTTTCAAAATATGTTTATAGAAACAATACATTTGTGGGAATTTTGTTCTGGAGAGTAGAGGTTAAGACTAATAATGATGTTTGACAAGTGGCATTATTATCATTAAAAGTAGCATTGTGTACAAAATAGTGTGCAATGCATCTTATCACAAATATGACAGTCATAATTAAATGTTTAACAATTAAGGTCTGTCAACTGTCTGAAAAAAATTATTTTTAATAGAATTAATAAAAAGTAGTAGGGCACACATGCCTGTATTCATACTCTTTATAATATACACTTTTTTTTTAATTGAGGCATATGAATTTAAGATATCATGTTCTGAGTACAGGCATAGTACAAAAACATTCGTCCCTCAGAAAATTACTTCAGGATTTTCATTGTACGATTGCTAATAATAAAATTGCCTTTACAAAACTGCCTATAAATCATAAACTATTTACAATGCAAGAAATATACTTGCACCATTTGAAAGATAAAGATTCAGAGAATATTTTAATGTGAAAATATTGAAACACATATTTTGATCAATTTTTCCCGTTTTCTAATGTATATGGATACCTTAACAGTACAGTACATCAATTTATTCCATTCAATACCAACTAAAAAACTAATTCTTAAACTCACTCAAACAAACTGCCCCGATCTAATATTCTTACCCGGAATCGTAAACAGCAAGTCAACATGGCACAAGTACTGGCAAATCACAGAGAGCCTACACCGATCGCGTGCCCCCGCCATGGACACGATCCTGTTGCCAACTTCCAGTTGAAAAGTTAGCGTGAGTTGCGTCCTTCCATGCACAAAAGGTCCCGTGCGTTGGGAACAGTGCCTCAGCCACTTGATGATGAGTGGAGTTGAGATGTTGAAGGGTAGGTTGCCCATGATGTATAGAGGGGGAGGGTAGGACGTCCAAGGCCTAGCGAGTTCTCTGGAAATAGAATTTATTAGGTTAGACTATGGTTTGAGTTTATTTAGTATAGTTTGGTTTGAGTTTATTTAGTATAGTATGGTTTGTAATGTTTTAATATGGTTTGAGTTTATTTAGTATAGTATGGTTTGAGTTTATTTAGAGTATATCTGGAAATAGAGTTTATTAGGTTAAACTATGGTTTGAGTTTATTAGGTTAGACTATGGTTTGAACTATCGTCACAACTAGAGCTACACGAGGGCTATTGGCGACGGGCGTCGTATATTAGAACCACAGTCAAGTGACGAGCCGACACCTGAATAGGCAACAACGTAACTGTTAAGGGTGACATCCATTACAACTTTGAAGGATATTTAACGTGTACTCCCCTTATGCAGGGTATTATTCGTCGAACATTTTTGGCTGCACAGGCTGTTTATAGGTCGGCAGTTATTTTGGCGATGCCCAAATCTGGGACCTTACTTTTCATGCTAGCGAGTGCCTAACCGACTGGGTCTCTAGCCCTTAGAATTTATTAAATTAAGTGCAGGTGTTAGTTAACTGTGCAAGCAATCTGTGAAGTTAACTTTAAAAAAAAAAACAAGGAGCAAACACACATTTATTTGGGATCATTTTTGGGAAAAAAATTATTTAAAAAATGCTATTTTTATGTAATTTATCCACAAACAGGATGTCTGCAGTAACTCCCTATGATTTTAAAATGGCCATAGTTGTGAACATATAGCAGGGTTGCCACACATTTTGGTTAAAAAAAATCAAGGACTACTTAAGGGGGGATCATAGTTAACAAAAACCAAAAAATCGAATTTTTGAAACCAGTTTTTTCTGATAGATGGAAGCCCAATCTATCGAATAAGACCAATTTTGTATCGATCGGTTAATTATTTCTTATAAAAATTAAAATTATAAAAATAAACAAATGTGCCACACCTCCTTTGAATTACTAATTGTATGCTTGTATTATTTATGTATTACATTATAAAATATGAATTTTTTTGTGTTGATATTTGAAAACTATTCACTAACTCAATGTAAAAAAAAAATCCTGACGATTTACATGAAATTCGGTTAACAAGAAATGTTTCGGTGGTCATTTCGAGTTCGTGTTAACGGGATCGACTGCATTTGTTTTTCGCGTTTTTCTCAAAACTATAATTTTGAACACTTAGGTACACTTTTCTCCAAATCTATTGAATATTTTTTAATAATTTTTTTTGTGTGTTATAAAACTATTTTAGATCTATTTAAGTCACCTAATTTAGTCTTACACATTAAAAAAAATATTTCATTATTTTACACTTTTCTTCGTTGAAAATCAAAATTTTTATGAATGTCGAATATAATGCTTTTAAAATAAAATTTAAAAATTATTTTAAGCAAAAAAAATAGGTGACTTAATTAGATCTAAAATGGTTTTATAATACACAAAAGAAATTATTAAGAAATATTTAATAGATTAGGAGAAAAGTGTACCGAAAAAATACTTGTATTTTTGAAAATTCGTAATTGTATGTTTCAAAAGATGTCTTTTTTCAAAAATAATAATTTTTAAAAATAAGATTCTTAGGTGTAAATATAATAATAAAAGTACAATTTATAATTTGGTACAATTTTTTTTATTGTACCATAATTTTCAAATGATTTAGAGCCTTTCGAAATCAGTACTAAGAATTGGTCATTTTTGCTGTCACTAACTATGATCCCCCCTTAAGGACTTTTCAAGGATATATTTCTCCATTTTCCAGGACTGTATATTTGAACATGAAACACCTAAATTTCTCAATAGTTTTTAAAAACTCATTTAGAAAACGACTAAGAGCTCTCTAACTTTCAAATCAACTTAAATATGTGTTGTAAAATAACCATTTAGTTATTAAAAAATCAACCTGAAATCATTTGCTCTGAATGTTTGGATTGTACAAACAATCAATCAAAAATTTAAATAGGAACCGATTCGCATTGAAAAAGTGTTTTTAATGAAGCCAAAATTACCATACAACACTTCAAGATAAATTCGTGAACCCTAAAAATTAAGGAGGTTTCAAGGCGGGTAATGTTTTTCAAGCACTTTCAAGACCTTGAAAATCAATTCTTTTTTCAAACACTTTTTAAGGTTTTCAAAGACTGTGGCAACCCTGGTATACAATGCCTCAAGCTAATGGATACCCTTAGAATAAAGGTTGTATTTATTAAGCTGAAGTAAATTCTTTTAGTAGAATAACACATTTTTAAACCAAAATATTAATATATTGTGTTAAGGATTGAAAAATCGGTCATTTTAATTATTGATAATTTATTAAATTTGTATTTTTGGAAAATAGAAAAATGTCAATAATATGACAAATAGGTAATTTCAAATGTAGATCATTGATAAGCAATTAAATAAACTTTGTGGATAAATCAATCAATCAACATTTAAAAAAAAAGCAAAATTGTAACAAACAGCGAATTTCAAAATATCAATAAATATTGATCATATTTATATTATGAAATTAAAACCAAATAAAATCCAAGATTAAAAAACTGCAATTCGTGGTATTGTGAAGATCATGTTCTTATTATCAAAAAAAAACTTATCAAAGTTTAAGACAGGCAAAATTCCAAAAATTTAATAACAGACAATTTGCTAAACCATTAACTGCTAACCAAATTAATGTGAAATCAATCTTAAGTTTTTGGAAAACTTAACTTGACAAATCAACAGAAAACTTTATAAGTAGATACTTTTCTCAGTAAAAATAACTTTAAATTAGGATTTCTTGTATAAATTTCAGAAATTGTAAGGACCCTTAGAAATTCAGGATTTGCAAGGAGTACGATAGTAACACCCTTCTTATTTCTTAGATTGCTTTTTTAAGAAGTCAAACATTATGCATAATGTAAAGAATATTGCAATATTTTAAAGAGTGCAAATTGATGTAAAACATTTCTGTGCAAAATACACTAAAACCTACCAATAAGTAAAATAAAATATTCATTTTTTTACACAAAAATCAGATAAAAATTTCTATATTTATCCTTAATTTAATCTTCATGCATTGTATTTAATATATATTATCTAATTTACACTAATTTTCAAACAAAGTCATTTAAAATCAGCTGTTTAAACTTTTGCGAACTGATAAATCAGTGATCAGAAATTATACCCCTTCTCTCTATCTCTCTCTCTTCACTACAATTTAGAGGGAAGAAAATATTTATTACTCAGTATGAAGAGAGATTTTAATACCAAACAAACATTTTATAACCAAAGAAGTATTGTTTTTTAAACCAATAATATTTTTTTTAATTGTCTGTTAACAACCAATAACATTTTTTTTTCTCCCAAAAGATATTCATTCTAGTGTTGAAAACTAAAAGTAAGCTTTAGAATTTAAACTTTCCAAGTCTAAAATAAAGCATAAACTAGAACTAGCACTTTAGTTCAAAACTTATAACTTTCTTAATACAGAGAAGCTGTAGGAAGGACATATAAGAAGAGCTTTCAAAACCATAGAAGAAACTTTCTTCTCTTATTTTACTCTACTATAGTATGTATATTTAGAATGTAAGCTTAGAAAGCATTTCCTCCCCCATCCACGAGTGTGGTTTTCTTGGAAACGGGGTGATTTATAGCTGTTTCGGCTTTTTCACCACCCTACATGGGGAAATACTAACTGTTATGATTGTAAACCTCAAGCGCGCTAGGATTAGATAAGCGATGTTCCCCCCTTTTCCTAGGAAACCCAGTAAAGGGATGGGTGAAGAGAGTCTTTTCGAAGCTTACATTCTGGCTAGAAATGGTATAGACAAAACACGACCACAATCTCACTTTGGCAAAATGTTTTCTAAACTGAGATCCATGATGTCTGCCAGAATAACTTTTAGACGTCCTCCCGAGGCATCTGCAAGAAGCTGTAAGAAATAAAAAGCAAAATTAGAGTGAAATAAAAAAAAAAGAAATATTTTTCAGTAATATGATGGAAGAGAAAGATTAAAATTTTAACCTAAGAATATGAATTTTAAAAAATGATTTTTTTCTACGACACATTACAATGAATTTCTGAGTGCTTTTCCCTCCATTAGTAATTTATAAACATTTGTTAGTTCATATTTAGTCCTGTTAGTAGGCAAAGGGTTAAAACATTTTTAATGCAATAAATGTAGGCTTAAAACTTAAATCTAATACAAACTTAATGAAATTAATTATGTAAAAACACGATTAATTCTATATTAAACATTTAACAATAAATTTGGCTATTTTCAATTATTTTCTTTGGAAAATTCAATAATTATTTGTTATTTGCTAATATGATTTATACTTCTAAGAATAAATATGTAATTTTCTTTGCTGTTAAATAGAAGGAAAACATTTCATATGAACATACAATCAAAGAATCTCTTTGTGAAATATATTCGATGTCATTTCAAACTGATTTGTGGCCTAAAAATAAATTGATTTCAATTTATTGTTTAAAGAATTAAAGTTGCTTGAGCGATTGTTTCGAATTTCAATGGTGATTTAATTTTAATAAAATTGGCTACATACGTTTTTTAAATGAGCATCAAATTGTGCAGGTTTTTAAATAATTGAAGTAGTTGGAATTTGAATTTTTTTTTAAATTTTCAATGTCTTCTAATTTCGATGCACTGAAGATCTTGATGCATCACACTTGTGTGTAGCATTTGCAAATTGGTCGATGAAAGTGGGTGACGGACTGAACGATTGTACACAATACCTTCCACTTTTTTCGTTATAAACGAAGTGTGGAAGCTAAAATGGATTTAGGTTAAAGTCAGGTTATGTATTTGCTTTTTATATTACAGCAAATATCAATAACTACCAAACTGTTACAGTAGGTTTTGCAATGCACATTACAAAGACAAAAGTTGCAAATTGTAGTGTACATTGTAGTGTCCGATAGTTAAACAGATTAAAATCAGTTAAACACATTACAAACTCAACTGATAGTTCCAGCCCAAGCGACAGATCCCATTGAAACAGTAATCTCAATCAACAAGTTAAGCAGTTCACTACTGAGGGAGAAGCCTATTCATTTAAATATAAATAATAATTTTTGTGCACACAAACATACAGAAAAGAACTGGAAGAAAAATAAACAATTAAAAGAGTAACAAAGCAGTCAGAACACCAAAGGTCACAAGAACCATATTGGCGAAGACAAAAAAAGTAGATGGTATTCATTTACCAATTGCATCTACTTGCTAGAATTAGTTTCTTAGGATCAGGGCTGGATTTCTAAATTGGCTAAGTAGGCTATAGCCTAGAGCGGCAAATTTTTCGGTAGGCAAATTTTAGGAGCTATTAAAGCAGCATTCGACATAAAAAATGATTATAAAGATACTAATAGTTTTAAGGAAAAAACAAATAATTCACAGCTGTAAACGTATGTACAGGTAACCTGTAAACGTATATATAGTAATAATATTTAGTAGTAAACATGGTAGCTGCGAGGGCAATTAGACTCCCCCTGATTTGGAAGTTGAAAGACAAATAGTAGAACAGTTTAAGAAATTCATCTATTTCGCTTTCGATTTAGAGTGTACATAGATGATTTTAATATGTAGAAAAAATAGTGAAGAAAACTATATCTGACGGCAAATCGATCGTAGCCTACAGGCGGCAAACCTTTTAATTCGGTCCTGCTTAGGATCTAGAAATAGACAGCTCGAAATAGTCAAACCGTTATAAAAAAATTACTCACCTCCAAAGAGGGCAGGAACCTCCTGTCCTTCTCCACCACAAGCACACTCCTGGCCCCATTCTGCAGGATGCAGCGGGTGATGTTCCCTGGACCCGGGCCCACTTCACACACATAGCAGCCTTCCACCTTCCCGGATCTGGTAGAAAAAAGTTGGGTTAGGTGAGGTTTGAATTATTGTCGCACTAGAGCTACACAAAGGCTATTGGCGACGGTTCAAGTGACAAGCCGACACCTGTATAGGCACCCAACGCAACCGTTGAGGGCGGCATTGTACGCAGCGTTAGGACTTTGAAGGATATTTAACGTGCACTTAAACACAGGGTATTATTCGTCAGGCATTTTTGACTGCACGGGCCGGGTTGGCAGTTATTTCCGTGATGCCCGGACCCGAACCTGGGACCTTCCGCATGCTAGGCGAGTGCCTAACCGACTGGGCTCCCCAGCCCCGGTAGAAAAAAAGAAATATATACAGTCAAACACTGATAACTTTTTCAGTCCCAGCTTTTTACTTTTTATTCTAAAAATCAGAAATGTGTGAAATAGCTCATTATGCATCCAGAATGAAATACTAGTAAAAAGCAGAGGAAGAAATCTTTATTTTGTAATTCTAAGTTAAGGAAAAAATTGGAATCATATATAATGAATAAATTATAATATTCTTTTAACCTTAATTCGTTAAAAGCAGTAAAAATTAAATCTTTAAACGTTTAAAAATACAAGCATGCAAAGAATTTATGGCCAATTTATCACACAATTATTCAGAATGAATTTTATTTCATATTTATACCACGTTGTTCATCTTTTCATTTAAAAAAAAAACAAATATTATTTAACTTGCTTAAAAGACACGATTCTTATACCTAACAATTCAAAACTCAACGAAAGCATTTCCTAAGCTTACATAGTGATATTAAGGAGTACAGTCACAGATATCTTCCAATGTTTATTTAACAAAAAATGAAAAACCATGTCTGCAACTTGAGACAAACTCAAAGAAGCAGAAGATATCCATTTACTTGGTGACCAACTTGTTGTTGAGGCGGCTGTCCAGCAGGAAGTTCTGGGACAGCTGCTTCTGGGCTCGGATCTTGTACAGCCTGAGCAGGTCTCGGGGGGTGGGCAGGGGGGGAAGGCGCTGGACAAATGAAGGGGAAGAAACCTGCTTGATGACAGTTTCGGTCAGACAGAGGAGGGTTGAACGCACCATCTACGGAGAAAGATTGTTGGGATCAGATTAACTGTACAGTTACCATTGGCGTGTTTTCTTCAGATTTGGCGATAAATAATGTGTTGTGGCAACATGTCCGACTTCGGCTGATGATTTGAATTCCTTGACCGCAACGATGATGAATATTACTATTTGGAACAGCTATGATATAATGGCCGGTCTAAAGTTGGCAATTTACGTTAAGTTGCCAAGCAACGAAAAAAAATTTTAATAAACATTCCACTTTATATTTCATACAATTTGATTTACATAGACACCCTGCATTAAAATTTCGAACTTGCAAAAAAAAAGCCATTGAACAGACCGGAATTTATGTCATAGCTGTAGTGAGGTATGTTTTTAACCCCATAGACATAATATAGGTAGGGTTACCAGACGTCCATATTTAGCAGGACATGTCCTTATTTAGAGGCTCTGTCCTGCCGTCTGTTTTTTAAAATCTTTAAATGTCCGTATTTTTGAAAATTTAATTTAATTAATTTTGAAGATCTTAAAGAACTATGTATACATTTCAAAGTGTAATAGCTTACTTTTTTAGTGAACTCCAAAAGGTGTTTTCTGACTATGTATCAAAAGACAAGGACTTATTAAGAAAAATAAGCTAATAATAATGTTTAAATAATATAATGTAATGTTTAATGTGCTAATATTAAGGTCGTCTCAATTTTAAATGTGTCCTGCTATTCTTGCTTTTGTTCTGCTATTTAAACGTAAGTGTCCTATGTTTTAATTATTTGACCTGGTAACCCTAAATATAGGTTATTCTCCATATATGCATAACTTTTTGACAACACAATTCAAGCAACACTCTGTGATATTTATGTGTTAAAGAGTTGCTATTAAATTAAAAATCACATTTTTACTATATGAAAATTATAATGACAGGAAAGTAGAACTAATTTTTAAAAAAATATATCTCTTTTTTTATTATTAATTTGGAACAGCTATGATATAACGGCCGTTCTCGAATTGCATTCGTTGCCAAGCAACGGAAATGATCAAATGCTGTAAAACTACCACTAAAAAATATCATACAATTCAATAAGTATGACAACTCACTTCAAATTTTCAAGCTCGCTAAAAGTATCCAAAGAACAAACCGGCCATTATGTAATAGTTGAAACAACTTTAAAACTCACCGCAGTATTAATCGCACAAATACTATCTTATTACTAAGCCCAGCGATGTATGTTTGAGACGAAATAAATGCTTTTTGGTGCACTTATTAATGAATTATGTCATTTTATAACTATATATTACACTATTTTAAATCAGAACTATTCGCTTTAAAAGACAATTTTTCCACATTGTTTACAAATAAAATTCAAAGCAGTTGCAGTTAGTACAGTTACACCAATTAATCCAAAATATATTCAAAAACAATAATTCAACTTTCACAATCAGTATTGTTGTAACAAGAATCATAATCAGTTACATAATTTTTGCCTAAAAATAGTGACTAATTTTAATTAAAGAATTTAAAATAAAAAAACAAATGAAGTCGAAATTATCAATTTAACTTTAACCGCTTTATCTTTACTTTCGTTTTCTCCAATAGATGGCGTTACTACATTTACTTTAAAACAAGATTAAAATAACTAGTTTTGGTTTTCGTTTCCAACGGATGGGGAAATTTTATCTCGTTCTTGCAAGACAAATTATATTGAGACTATCAGAACGCGAACGTTGAATGTATTTATATTAGTTTCTGACGCAAAGTACAAATCTGATTTCCTCTATTGCGGTTTTGTCACAGTGATTTTTTTTGTAAACTTAAAAAAGGTTACATTTTCACTTTTTGTGGCACATAACTAAATTTTATTTAAGATTCCTGTTCTTATAACCGAAAACTCTAATCTGTTATGTTTTAATGTATGCTAATGGATAATTTATCTATATAAGATCGCTTTTTTTTTTAAAGATAATACTATTGATATAGGCAACAAAAATAGTTTAAATGCAGCTTTATATAGTTCAAAGAAAAAGTCATATTTTGAATAACCCATATAGAAAGCGAAAGCCCCATTCGTATTTTTTTTTAAAGATTTTTTCAAAAATGGAGCTACTACTAACTTTTAAAAAGAATAAGAATTTATGTAAAAGATTCTGTAGAAATATCAAGAGTTAAAATTATTGAGTAAAGCAATTTTTTTTATTAGTTTCGACTTTGAAATGAAAATGTGCCAAACGTGTCATAAACAAAACAACAGCGAGTCTAAAAAACGTCCTTTTAGTAATATAATTATATTAAATTTAGTTGCAATTGTTTTTGCGACTCAAATATCCGCAAACGAAAAGTAGATGTGCCAAAAAAATTTTAAAATGTATATAACTTAATTATTATACATTTAATTTGCGCCATTATTTCATTAAAAAGCCACTATTCATCAAGACACCAAATTTTTCCTTCTTATTGTGCTGGTTAATACTAATTATTTCTGCATGCATTGCAAAATATTATTTTATACCTTTTTGCAGAGATAAACCAATTTAATTGTTGACTTGGAAAAGCTTCTATTGGGCTAAAATAATAAATTCAATGACGTGACATTTAAAAATACGCAATAGTCTGTTTTCTCCCACGAAAACATATTCATATCTGTTTATCAAAATACTAAACTTACAACGTAACACTTAATTTATGCGTAGCGTACTCCAATAGTTTCCAAAAAGTCGTCCGCGTCCTCTTTAATTGATTACTTGAAAATGTCCCCATGTATTGGATTTGATAATAATAATTCACAAACTTGAAAACTTTAAAAAATACCCAACGTTCTGTTTTCTCAGGAAAACATTATTAAAATTCTAAACTTGTAAACGTAACACTTTTGAACCGCGACATTCCAAACGAGTTTCCAAAGAAGCCATCCCATCTATTTCCCCAACCACCCTTGCCGAAAAGGGAACCGAGGAAAATAATAATAACTATTTTGATTCCAATTCGAATACGTTTCCTTCTCAGCAAATTAGACAGGTCGCGATGACGGGCCCAAAGGACTTGCCCATTGTAGCCTTGAAAGGCCGTCTCTGGAATCACGTGCCCCGAATAAGCAGTCAAATGTCCTCCGAGGTCAGCGCTGGGTCGCCCAGCTGTGAGGCAGACTTCCCGTCTCCAGCGCTCGAGAATTCTTCCCGCATTCAATAATAACACGGGATCCGGCTGTGGTTGTAGCACAAGTCATAACGCCCAGATCGTTTGGCTATTTATTGCTAAAAGAACAATTTTATTTTTCCGACCATATTTTACCAGTTAGTATCGACCAAAATGTAAAAAGAATCGTTTGACTATTTATTGCTAAAAGAACATTTTATTTATTTTTCCAACAATATTTTGCTAGTTAGTATCGACCAAAATGTAAAAAGAATCGTTTGACTATTTATTGCTAAAAGAACATTTTATTTATTTTTCCAACCATATTTTACTAGTTAGTATCGACCAAAATGTAAAAAGAATCGTTTGACTATTTATTGCTAAAAGAACATTTTATTTATTTTTTCAACCATATTTTACTGGTATCGACCAAAATGTAAAAAGAATCGTTTGACTATTGCTAAAAGAACATTTTATTTATTTTTCCAACCATATTTTACTAGTTAGTATCGACCAAAATGTAAAAAGAATCGTTTGACTATTTATTGCTAAAAGAACATTTTATTAATTTTTCCGACCATATTTTACCAGTTAGTATCGACCAAAATGTAAAAAGAATCGTTTGACTATTTATTGATAAAAGAACATTTTATTTATTTTTCCAACCATATTTTACTAGTTAGTATCGACCAAAATGTAAAAAGAATCGTTTGACTATTGCTAAAAGAACATTTTATTTATTTTTCCAACCATATTTTACTAGTATCGACCAAAATGTAAAAAGAATCGTTTGACTATTTATTGCTAAAAGAACATTTTATTTATTTTTTCAACCATATTTTACTGGTATCGACCAAAATGTAAAAAGAATCGTTTGACTATTGCTAAAAGAACATTTTATTTATTTTTCCAACCATATTTTACTAGTTAGTATCGACCAAAATGTAAAAAGAATCGTTTGACTATTTATTGCTAAAAGAACATTTTATTAATTTTTCCGACCATATTTTACCAGTTAGTATCGACCAAAATGTAAAAAGAATCGTTTGACTATTTATTGATAAAAGAACATTTTATTTATTTTTCCAACCATATTTTACTAGTTAGTATCGACCAAAATGTAAAAAGAATCGTTTGACTATTTATTGCTAAAAGAACATTTTATTTATTTTTCCAACCATATTTTACTAGTATCGACCAAAATGTAAAAGAATTGTTTGACTATTTATTGCTAAAAGAACATTTTATTTATTTTTCCAACCATATTTTACTAGTTACTATCGACCAAAATGTAAAAAGAATCGTTTGACTATTTATTGCTAAAAGAACATTTTATTTAATTTTCCAACCATATTTTACTAGTTAGTATCGACCAAAATGGAAGAATCGTTTGGCTATTTAGTGTTAAAAGAAAATCGAAATCAAGAACATTTTATTTTAATTACCATCGACTGCAACAATTAATTTTTATTCTAATTCATGGCATTCGGCTGTTGCTGGTTAGCACAAGTCATAACGTCCAGATCGTTTGGCTATTTAGTATCTAGTGCTAAAAGAAAATCAAAATACGAACATTTATTTTTCCTTTACAAGTTAGTATCAACGAAAATTTAAGAATCGTTTGGCTATTTAATTCTAAAAGAAATTCGAAATTAAAAACCTTTTATTTATTTTTCTAACCATACTGTACTGTACTAGTAAGTATCGATCAAATTGGAAGAACTACTAATTTTCATTCTAATTTTACTGTATTCAGCCGTATGACAATTTTTTTAATAATAATACGGGATCTGGCTGTGGTGTAGCACAAGTCTTAACAAACAGATCGTTTGGCTATTTTATTGCTAAAAGAAAATCGAAATAAGATAATTTTACTTTTTTTTTCCTATTAGTATCGATGTCAGTAATTGTAAATGTTAATAATTAGCAATTTGTTAGTATCGATAAAAATGGAATAATCGTGTGGCTAGTGCTAGAAGAAAATCGAAATAAGAACATTTTATTTGTTTTTCCAATTATATTTTGCAAGTTAGTATCGATTAAAATGGAAGAATTTAGTATTCATTTAATTTAATTGTTGAGCACATTGCATGCACAAAAACAGTTAATATTTTAATAATAACATTGGATCCGGCTGTGGTGTATAGCACAACTCATAAAGCCCAGAGCGTTTGGGCTATGATAAAAGAAAATAGAAAAAGAACATTTTATTTCTTTGACCATCAACTGCAACTAAATTTTACTACGAAGTATGCAAAATGGAAGGATTAGTTTTTAAGTCTAATTCAATGGATATTCAGCGTCACACCGCCCAAATCGTTTGTCAAGCAAAAATTCGAAATAAGAACGTTTTTATTTTTCTATATGGAAGAATTGTGGATTATTATTCAGGACCACCACCTGCAACCGGCGACCGTTTCTTACAAAAAGATAAAGCCAAAAGGAGTAATGTTTTTGACTTTAGTACATTCCTGAAGTGACGTCAATGAAAACAAGTTTCAGAGAAATGGTTTTAAATTGAAAACGGTTTAAGACCGTAGGAAGTAGGCTAATCGTTTTTTTTTTCATTCATATTTATTTCAGGTTCTTGGTTTTTTTTCAATTATTTCATAATTTATTAAAGTTTATTTTGTTATTTTTTAATTGAATTCCGATATTTTACTTCGATCTTATATTGACTTTTGGTGGCTGCCTAGCGCAATTGAAACCTCGGGTCTCAGCTTAGTTAGAAAAAAAAAACGATTTTTACAAAAAACTGAAGATCTTGTAAAGTTATGTAATCTATTACAAATACTTTCGACGAAGGTGCGTTAGATAAGAAACAAGCAATTTATGAAATTAACGAAAAAATATAAATGTCAGGATTTTTTTTTATTATTACAGCGAATTAAAAAAAGTGATGTAACGATTTGAAACCTTTCAAACTTCGCAAAAAAATTAAATTTAAAATATAAAAACCTGTTTAAAATTGAAACGCTCTTTTGTAAAACTTAAACTATCTCCTACGTGCATTCCCCAATGTATTTTATTTCTTCAAACACTTCCATTAAAAAAATTATTTTTCGATTGCTAAAAATCAATCCTTTTAATTTAAGTTTTTGAAATTAATTTTTTTTATCTTCGTATAAATTTTGTGGGTAAGGAGCATGAAATTGCAAAATAATATTTGATTATGTTAGTAATATTATAAAATGTTTTCCAGTCTTTGGAGGGGCGGGGGAGCTAAAATAAAAGTTTTCTTGTCAGAATAACTTTTTAAAAAAATAGTTTCGCGTGCCATATAGTAATTACCATTAATCTGATGGGTAGAAAAAATTGAAGTCTATAAAACTTGTCGACCATAGGCATTCCACCCATAAAGCACTCAAAACAGAACATAAAAATTCCAACGCTTTGCCACTCTCTCAACACCTGTAGATAAAAAAAAAAGAAATAAAATAAAACCGAAATGCAATCAACGCGTTCACTCCATCCCACCTGTTATCGCATTCCTCACAAAAAAGATGTCGCCAACCGGCCGTGGGAAAGGAATCATTCCAATGGAGAATAGGCGCAGACGATAGAGAATAGTTTACGCAGACGATCTCGGAGGTGCCGGATAGTCTGCCACACACCTGCGAAGAAGCCAAGTGGGACAGGGGGGGAAGGGGGGAGCGGCCGAAGCAAACGACAAGTGGAGTTAACTGTTGATAATTTGGCGATCTTTTGACCCTCCGACACGTGGTGGCGGCTGTCTGGCGCCACTCGGCACACCCTCGCCAGCAAGGGTTGCCGGCCCTCAGAAAAAAACGCCAATATAGCGCCAACACACTCTACACACCACGCCAATTATAATCATTAAATGAAATAAAGTAACAAATATTTTTTTTAACTATTAATTTCTTGAAAATATGAATAGATATTAAAATATTACATCATATACTACGTCACTTTTTCGTTTTAGATAATAAATATTTAACGAAATTCTTCATTGTTGCCAAATAAGCAAAGAGTAGCCAATTCTGTCAAACTCAAATACCACAGTGGTCTTGTTTATTATAGGATTGGTGCCTCGTGGTTTATGAGGGGCGTGTTTTTTTAGCTGCATTTTTGTTGGCGGAACCACTTCATGATCATTAGGTGTTCATTGGCGGTTTATTTAGATGTAAATTATTATGCTAAAAGAATAGTCTCTTTTTTGTAATTGGTTAATACGTAGAGTATTTATTAATCTGATTTATTCATGATTTTTTTTTTGATATTGTAGTTAATTGAAACCAGCTTTTAGAATACTTTAATTGCCCTAAGCAACGGTGCAAATAAGAGTTTAAAAAGCTACGTTTAAAATGCAAATGAATACAATTTGTACAATACAACACGTTGCTTTTTAAACTCTTATTAATAACGAAAATGCTTTTGAACATTTTTATAACGGGTCAAACGTCTGTTTTATAGCATTTTATGAATATACCAAACAAAAATGAAGATAAACAATTTGTAATATTTTTATTTTATAAGATTTTGACAACTTAATTATCAAACGACAGTTATGCTTTTATGGGAGACCATAAAACATTTTAAATAACTGTGCTAATACATAAAACTATGCACCAAACTTTTTAACAATTGTACTCCAACCCAATACATTCCCCTAAGAAATTAAGGTCACAGATTAAGGGAGGGGGGGGGGGGATAAACAACATTACGAGGCGTTCGGCGTCGGCCCCCCGGGGTGGGCGACGGGACGGAAAATATGGAACACAATTCTCCAAGGCATCACTCCCCATTGTCAAGATCCTAAACGCCGCGTTACAACGCAGACGACAAACAAGGGAGCTGGCGCCACTCGGCACACATAGAGAAAGTGGGAAGAGAACACGTTATTTTAAAAGAACGGCTTGTTGGGTTTTGTTGTCTTCGTTGGAAGTATGAATGATGTACACTCCGTGACAACATAACTTGGGTAAAAACAAAGAGAAAAAGGCCGGGGGGGAAAGCGCGATTGGTCCTTTAGTTGGAAACTCTTGTTTGGTAAAATTTACATACAAAATGATCTTAATACAATTTAACCAAAATACACTTATCATTCATGTTGGAAAAATGCTAGATTTATATAATTTATCCACAAACTATTGACTCTTACGACGATCACCGTTGAGATCATTGAAGATATGCTATTTTAGGATGATTATTTTTGGCCAGATTAACTTAGATAAATAAATTAACAAACGATGAATAACAATAAAGAATTTGTTGCAAAATTTTTATTTTCTAGACCGAATTTATAATTTGCCAACGAAGTAAAATTTGAAATATAGTTTTGTGATGAGTTCATGATCTTTATCCGATTGTAGTTCTTTAGATGGAATAAATGTGACACAGGAAAATAATTACTTTCAAACTATGTATTTTTAAAAACTTAGTAGATGTTTAACACTTCAAAGATACTTTAAACTAAACTGTGGTTTTTAACCGTGATGCTATACAACTATTATTATTGCTTAAAAAAGATTTTTGTGTATATTTACCTGCAGATTGTATTGGCCAACCGCATTAGTCTAAGTCAGCTCATATATCAAATTAAAAATTCTTGTAAAATTTAATTTGTATTTGTAAATTCTTAACTAAATCGTTGGACTTTAAAACCAAACATAACAAAAGTACAGTGGAAAGTTGCCTGATATACATAATAGAAATAGTGTGTCATTTCATTAAATGTATCAAAGCGTTATAAATTCATACCATTACAAAAACAATTTTTTATTGAAGCCTAAAAGTTGTGCTACTTGCTGCATAGCTCAGCCATTTTTCATCACCATCAAATAGAAATCGAAAACAAAAACGTCAATCTTAATAACACAAAAAAAATATCCCACCGGTGGGGAGCGGACACCCCCATTCCCTTTCCTACCTCGATCGGGCTGGCTAATGCTAAGTCTATGGGGAAAAATTGGTTTTTGTTCCAAAAAAAAGCAAAGAAATTATAGGAATATTTTGATGCGGTTTTTTTTAAATTCATAAAACTCCAATAAAGGTGTGCTTTTAGAAGTTATTTTTTTAAAAACGTTATTTACTTTTTTTTAATCGAAAAAAATTTAGATTAAAAAAAAGTAAATAACGTTTTTTAAAAAATAACATCTAAAAGCACACCTTTATTGGAGTTTTATGAATTAAAAAAAACCGCATCAAAATATTCCTATAATTTCTTTGCTTTTTTTTGGAACAAAAACCAATTTTTCCCCATAGACTTAGCATTAGCCAGCCCGATCGAGGTAGGAAAGGGAATGGGGGTGTACGCTCCCCTTAACCGGCTCTCTAGATTAAACAGAGCAAAATAGCATCGTGAGAACAAGTGAAAACAGATACATTTGTTATTTTCCTGCTCATCTACCTTTGCAAGGTGCGACGGCCGATGGGGTAGGTGGGAATAATCGAACCTTAGGCGGCCCTTTTTTTGTGTTGTTGCCTACTCTTTGCCCAAAATATCAATAGTAGTACCCACTGGGTCATCATAAATAGACAGGAGCCACTTTGGCTGCGTGCTTTGCTCAGTGGGTTGCCGTAAACGCCTTTTATTTGGTGTTTAGAGGGGGGTTAAATACTCCCCTCTAAAGTTAAATGTTAATGTGGTGAAAAGAAATTGAGCTATGTAGCGAAATTATTTCATTATTTTGTGGGGAATTATTTCACGAGAGTATTTGTTTCATTTTCTCTCAACGACTTGTCTATCATCTCGCGCAGTTCTATCTTTTTGAAATTCAGGTTGTCGTTGGCCTTTAAAAAGTTAGTTAGGTTTTGGCTCTTAAGAATTTAATAAAAGTTTATATCTCTGTCTCTTAACTGAATTCTGTCATTTATGTCCGCTGTATTGTAAAGTAACATTACTATAGCTAGAGATTAAAGTGTTAATTTTGCAAAATAATTTGATTTTTTCTATCATAACTGTGCTTTTGCAGAGTGATTTGCGGGCGATTCCAAGACACAAAATATAACTTCCAACATTTTTCAAATTGAAGCTAATGAATTTTTTACAGATAGGCATAAGTTTTTTTTATTATATTATTTTAACATTATATTTTTTATAGAATTACTTATACATAGTATATTATTTTGTATAGTACAGTAACTCCTCGCTATATCGCGCCTCGTTACATCGCGCATTTGGATATATCGCGCCTTGTATCATGTATCTCAATTTTTTTAAATATTTTTTATCAATACGTACTTTCCTTAAAATCGATTCTAATGTTGGTGGATAAATTCATCTAATATTGGTGAGATGCAGTTAATAAACTTTTGATCGTTGATATTTACACGGATGAAAGTTTTACGAGAAAAATAAAAACAGTAACTTTAGATGAATTTTTTACTTCAAAATGCGTGAAATATTATAAAATTACCTGTGCAATAATGTGTAATGATTATAGTACTCCTAATAAGGCCTTTTCAAATTTTTGCTCCTTTTAGAGATTTAGTTTTATCTTTCAAATACATGCTGTGCTTTAGTTTAAAAACTTTGTTTGAGCATAAATACATCAAAAGAATAATATTTATCAAATCGCCTCGATGTATCGCGCATTCGGCTATATCCCGGTTTTTTGCATGTCTCCTGGGAGGCGCAATATAACGCGAGGAGTTGCTGTATTACTTATATTTCAAATTTTAAAAGCTTTTCTATTTACTTGGTGGTAAATTATAGTGAATCTAGAGAAAAATAGCAGTGATTAGAGTACAGAGTAAATTTTGTACAGGGTAAAATATAGAAGATTATATAAATATAGAATCGCCCACAAATTACTCTATACTAAGAAATGTGGGCAAAACCCAAACAATCATTTCGAATTTTTTCAAATTGAATTAAATGTTTTTATTAAAGATGTTAATTTCCTAAACTATCTTTACATGAATTTTTTTGACGCCATTGGAAAAAAAATATTAATAAATATTCAATGTGTTTGTACAAGTTTTCAAAAAAGTTTCACCTAATATATTGCAAAGACATTATTTTATCATTAAATACAATAAAATATTTGTTTCTTAGCTTATAAAATTTATATTTCATTCAAAAAAATCTGACATAACTTTTTGACAAAATGGTTCTTTTACATTTCATTCTATACGGTTATAACGTAAATGGGAAATTTTATAAGCTGGTTTTAAAAAAATTATCCAAAAATCAATGATAATTCCGTAATGTAGGGCCATTTGATTTCAAATTCTCCTGTAACATCTCCCTCTCAATGAACATAGGGAAAATTAGAGATGGAATGAGGAAAAAAAAATTAAAAATTTAATTTAATAGTTACTAGGGACACGCCTTAAACTCTAAAAATACACATTTTTGTGCTATAAATCCAACAAAAAAGGCTGCACCACTTACTTGTAGTTAACAGATTATTTTATCTTTTTTTTAATGTAAAATGCCTTTTAAATTAATTACTAAGAGAAATTTTTCAAAAGTTTGAAAAAAAAATTATTTTTTTAAGAACTCTAAAATCGTATTGACCCTCGTTCAACTTAAATTTTTTATGGAAATAAATGACTGATATCTGTAATCAAACGCTACAGCCTTTGATTACAGGTATTAGTCTTCTACTTATTACTGATATTTCCTACTGATATTTGGATCTTCTTCGATCGGACCAGGCCAATTTCAAAACTAATTAACGTGTAAATTGTATGTGGGGATTCTTTAAATTACTTGAAAAAATCAATCAACAAATTAGCCAATTTTTTAAATAAATTTAATCATTCAATAAATTAGCATCTATTCACATCGGCTAATCTCCTTTTGGTTTGTCCAAGATGACCCACCACAAAACGTATAAATTCTCGACATTCCACCACAAACAGAACGCAGCTGTACGACAATTTCTCCCACAAAAATTCATTCACAGAAAAGAAATCCGCCAATTATTTCCCACAACCAAATTTCCCCCCACAAAACAAACAGGGAAGATTCCGCGAAGAAAAACCACGTGCGTCGGTTGCCCCTAGCAACCAAGACGCCGCTAACCCAACCACAGGTGCGAGCCAGACTTGCTGGCGCGACAGCTACGCCCCTTAATGCACAAATTGCGAATGGGTGGGAATTAGATCAGGAAATAAGGTTTAGGGGCCGGTGGGTGTTTAGGGTTTTGGGGGCGGGTTTTGGGGTGTGGATACCAATAGGGGAGAAGATTTGGAGTCCAGTAACCCTGTTGTGGTCTATGGTCCATTGGGAAAGGGTTGTTTACCTTTTAATTAAATTCCAAGATATTTAGACTTATAAAGTTTGTATCAGTGATTATGTATCTTTTCTGTAAAATTGTTGAGAAAATGTCATGAATCTGCTTTTATTTATGTTGCTTTCGTCTGGAAAAACAATAAATAAAACCGATATCTACTTTCGTAATTGTTGTAATTAAACTCCCCGGCGCAACATCCCATTACTGGGCCAAGGCTTGCCGTGTCCATTTCAGCTTTCGTGACCTAGGCCTCTGGGGTGTTATGCATATGTCCCAGTAAGGTGGTCAGCCTCACGTGGAACCCCCAGTGTTAAGTTCCAAAGCATGCTTGGTACCCATTTTATCGACCCACTCAAGGGATGAAAGGATGGGTTAACCTCGCAAAATCCGGGATTCGATCCCCGGACCTGTGGCGTTGCAATGTGAAGCAATGCCACTAAGCCACTGGGCCTCAATTTTTGTAATTAGATAGTTGAATATAAACTGCACTGGAAAAATGCAACACGTCTAGTCATCCTACATACTTTATTATTGTAATTTGTTAATTCCATGGAGAATTACCCTTTCTTTAGTGTAAGTCAAGTGTGTTAAAAAGTAATTATCATTTAAACTTTTAATATTAAATGAAAAAAAAATAAGCGGAATATCTACACTTACTGCAACTAAATAATGTAAACCTGTTTTATTTGATTTGATTTTTTTTAATTTAAAAATCTTTTTAATTAGCGATGACCACTGCAAAAATCTGTAGTGTTTGATGTAATTATTCAGTGCAGTAACCCTATTGTATTTCAAGGGGGGGGGGGAGGAGGAGAGAGAGAGATAAAATTTAATTGTTATTTTTCCAGATAATTTTATTTCCTTATATAATTCTGTGCGTTTGCAGAATAATTATATCTATACGCAATCAAGTAAGTAAGAGAATACCGGGAAAAAATTTATGAGGGGTTAAAGTCACCCTCCTATTATGACGTCACCAATAAGATATAACTTAATTGTACACTGTCAACAAATTTTGATTGCACCGATGTCTTGAAATTTTCTAGCTACCGCCAGTATGTGGAGCGTAAATTTACCAATTTTGTGGTAACAACCATAACTTTAAGTTATGTACACCGCAAAAGTGGTGAATCAACACTCCACATTGTGGTGCAAGCTTGAAAACTCAAAGATTCCGGTGCAATCCTGCACCAAACTTTTTTATACTGTAAATTACGATACTGCAAAGTACACTAATCCATTCATTTTTATAGTAATTATATTTCAAGATCCATCAAAATAAAAATTGATGTGGCTTGCAGAATTTCTCCTGAAATTTTAGGCTGGTTTGTTCTTTTATTTTTTATATAAATATTTAATGGGGTTGTTTCCCATCGTTACTTCTGTTTTTTTTATTCGAAAATGAGTTTTCTAAGAAACTGTACTTATTAAATATTTTAAATTCCACCATCTTGCCGTGCTGCATTTTGATTGTTCAAATCATTTGTTAAACAATTTTTTAATTTGTTTAAATTTGTTAAAGAAAGCCTTGCATAGAAACAAATGTTTCTTTTCATATATGGCGGTCGTTTTGAGAATAAAACCGAAACAACCAATGAAATCGCAGGACATGGAAAAATGAAAACAAGAGCTTACATATCATCTGGAACATTCCCATTGTGCACGTATAAAAAACTTTAGATCTGTATAGAGCTCCCTCTCGACAAATCTGTATTTTTTCATTTATTACATGCCATTTTGAAGTTTTAGCTACTAATAACCCTCATAGATGACAGTAGTAAAAGTGCATTCAAAATGAAAGAGTGAAGTTGTTAACTGTTGTGAAATTACGTCTTTGGCAGTATTCAAAATATAATAATATTAGTACTAAATACAAATAAATTGTTTTGAAAAAATAATTATAGTTCAAGAGGTTTATTTTAAAATATATTTAGTAGTTTTATAGACATTCCTTTAAAAATTGAAATTTTGTCGTTGGTTTTGGCAGAATGGCAAAATTTTTAAAAATTGAAATTGTTTAAATTCCAATGCAGTTAATTTTTTGTTCAGTATTTTCCCCATACTGTATGAGTATTAAAGATACAAATATATTTTTTTCCGGGATGAAAAAAAAATCATGCAGTACAGGGTTAATTACAGAATTTGGGGAATCTGGATCACAATCTCTTCGCATACACCGATATATTATTATTATTATGATACACCGAGAAAAATACCAAGTAATTACCCTGGCCACCTGTGGCCGATGCCTTTGCAAAAAACGTAAACAACCCTCTCCTCACTTATCTCTATTATGAAACGAGAACAAACTCCGCATACTGGAACACCGAGATGAAGAAAAAAGTTCGGTTGAGAAACAATATGAGAGTAACCGAAAGAAAGAATGACATGTAATAAGGTTTACTGAGTAGAAAAGTTTGACTTGGAATTCGAGAATTGTTTTAAATTTAAATTTTGATGGTATTTTGTGAAAATTACAATACAGTATATAAAATAGTTTATTATATAAAATAATTTTTAGAACAAATAATAATTTTTATTATAATGTAATAAAACAAAACTTCGGAAATTTTTCTGTGGAAAAAATTAAAAAAAATTGTCACTGGCAAAAGTACTGAATTTTTTTGTTTTGAGTATTTTTTTCGTTTCTCTTTAAAATAGTTGATTTTGAAATCGTATTTTTAAATGCTTTTATTTTCTTACTTCCATTCGTTTCTCTTCAATTCATATTATTCATTATTTTAAACATTAACATTATTTGAAAGAGAAAAAATTAACTTCTGGCTCGGATGTTAAACATAGTATCGTTATTTTAACCACAGGCAAACAACAAGTTTCACACTACAGACTAAAAAAGTATATTTTGTATGATGATTTATTTTTTTTGATGAGTTTGTACTATTTTTTTTTATCTGTATGCTTTTCGAGCTATGTTTAATAAATAAAACTGTTAATTAATACCATTTTAATTTTTTTTATTTCTTGTTTATTATAAGCATGTCATAAATAAACAAATATCTAACCATTAAATATGAAGTTTCTAAGGAATTTAATTCAAAAAGCCTTTGAACACTTTTAGAAGAGTAAATATTACACCTTTATTAAAATATGCTAGTCTGGTGGTACGCCAAAATTTCTTAAAAAGGCAAGTGGTAAGCAGGTCCAAAAGGGTTGGGGACCCTTGCCTTACACTCTTAAAACAAAAAAGTGAAATCCACTCTGGTAGGAGAAGTGCATTTTCGACACTGGAAAGGAGTGAATATTTACTCAGACTGTGAGTTAAAATCACTCGTTTGTTTTAAGAGTGTACGTCATTTAAATTATTCGTTCGATTCTTACCTCCCGCCTCCCCTTTTTGTTTTAAAAAAGACATAAAAATTTACATTAAAAAACTCAACTTTTCGAAGAAACAAATCACTGTACTTATTATCGAAATTTTTTAATACTACATTTAAACGTTGTTAAAACGAACTTCAATAATCCTCAAACCAACTAATTTTTCTGCTAGATCTTTCACCCTCGATAAAAGCGCCATCAAAAAACAACGGGCAAAAAAAAAAATCATGGCATTAATCGCTGACGGAATAAGAACAAAAAAAAAAAGATGAGATAAAAGAACGAATCTGTGTTCCATCCCCCCCTCCTCAAGAGTTCACACGGAGTTACCGATTGTTGCACTTTTGCACGTGCGCACTAGCACCTGATTCTGGGTGTGTGTTGCTTTTCGAATCACAGGTGTGCTGCAGACAGGCCGTCGCCAGACATGGCGGCTCGAGGCGCAAATGCACAGGCGAGTCGGAGTTGTGAGGCGCCATCTAGGGGAGATGGGGGGAACTGGTTATTGCGTTTGTAAAAAGAAATTTGGTGTGAGGGAATGATGTAGTTTTAGTTTCAGTTTAGGGGTGATGGAATTTTTTTTGCGGCTGTTGCGCGTTCTAACACTTTTATTTGTGAAAATGACCTGACGTCAACTTACCACAATTCTATCAATTAAGTCCGTCTCCAAACTTTTTATGTTAAATCCAAATCTATTAATATTGTTTTAGTAAATTTAACCATTTCCAAATTCATTTTAAATTGCTAAATTCATTAAAATTAATCAAAAACCAAATAAATGCATTTTCCGGACGTTTTTCTTATCAAGCCTAAATATGAAAAACAATTTATTGTGTGTTTAGCAGGGATTTTAAATTTTCTCATTTTTAACTTCGTTTCACTTATAGACGAGCTACTGTAACAACAAAAAACGTAAAATATAAATAGTAGTAAAAGTCATTGAATTTCATTAATACGTAGTTTTGAAACAGAGTGAGAGAGAGATAGTTTACTAACGTAGCTTTTTAAAATATCATTCCAAATTCTAGTTTTTCACGACTACAACTAATAGAAGAAAAAGTACCAACACAATTTATTAATTTGAAATTTCACATTTGTTTACATCTATACCATCTTTCATCCAAACATGGATTTACAAACGTTCGTTACAAAGTCAGCAATAACCATATAATTTCGAAACACGAAATAAATTAAAAAAAAACAATCAAAGTTGTGTATCGCCGTGCAAGATGCTCTACAAACACGGCAGATAAGAGGATAAGTGATAACAGCGTAAGTGTCGGTGGATAAGTGTAAACAAGGCGAGATGCAATCAGGTTTTACGAAATGTAAACTATTCTTAACAGATATATGAATTAATTGTTCAAACTTCATAAGTTTTACTTTACAAATACAAAAATTGTCGACCAACAACAGGCCAGAGGCCCAGCAAGGTTGGTCCAAAGAGGTCCAAGGTTGGTTACAATTTCGAACTCATTCTGTAGGTTTTAGCTACAACTTTTAGCCAAAACCTGTTGATTAATCGCCTAGCGCTTAGTACCACGGATAATTTTCTTTCTCGCAAAGCTTTTAAATAATAAAATTATAAAAATGCATTTTTGACTCTTTTTAGGTGTACAGAATTTCTCAAATGAATTTTTAGAGATTTTTTTAGGGTTTATTTTTAAACATAAAATCTAGCTATTTTATTTATAAAATAAATTCTTTCTCAAGTCCCGATTGGAAATCAATATGTCACGTTGGAACAGAGCAAAAATCGGAGTTCCAATCTACGGAGAGGTAGGAATGAAAACTGGAAGCTGAAAGGAAAAGACGTCATTTAAAACAAGCCAATACTGGCGGTAATCAAGTTATGAGTCGTTTTGCGGTTGATCGTTGCGCATTATCTTCTAATAAAATGACATTGTTCAGCGTTTTAAGTAAATAATAAATTGGACATACATATCGTCAATCTTTAACGGCAAAACATAAAACGTCTACACCTGATTCTGAATTTTTGAACTTACCGTTAAAAAAACGTTTAGATAAAGTATTAAACAATAATTTTTCAAAAGATTAGTTTATCTAAGTACACACATTAATATTCTATTCGCAAAACCAGATAAAATTTTATTGCGAAAATTATCTCAACAACAAAAATTATTAAATCCACACGTTAAAAAAATCGAAATCGTTTGCTTCTTATTATTTAAAAAAAAAAAAGATTATAGAATCTTTTTTAAATGACTTTTTCAGGTGCGCACAGTTAATTGCGCAAAGATGACGTTTATTAAGTCTACTCACGTAGGCAAGAGAAGAATTCGAAACTGTCCACTCTACTGTTTTGAAACTCGCGAATATTAATCACTTTAGTTTCTTTATTCTAACACTTTCCAACATAATCAGGTTGGCAAAATGACCGCGCATTTTGTTGCAACGTACTTGCATAATTACTATTTGAATAATCCTTTGACAATTTGTTTTCAAATCATACTCATAAATAAGCTAAAGAAATATTCATTCCACAACGAAATATGTATTTCTATTCAGAACGAAATATCGATATTTTAAATGAAATATCTTTAAAATACATTTTTTGTCTATGTCCTGCTATTTCTAGTATCACTTTTGAAACATGTCGAATGTCATGTTACAAATAGTCTTGAATATTTCTTAAATTTTTCCATGGCAGATGTAAATATTCTTGTATACCATCAATTACAATATTTCGAGGAATGTAAAAAAGCGATATTCGCATATTCTTAGAATTATGGTTTGGAAACAAAACGAGCATATCTCTGATATAATCATGGAGGTAATGAATATCAGATTATATTATTATTTTAACCGCTATTTTGCGCACCTGTGAAACGTAAAGTGTTCCACGTATTATTCGATTTATTATTATAAGATTTAAAAAAAAAAGAACGTGCGTGAATAGGAAACCCAAAAAATTAACAAACTCGTTTGCGCGAAAAGAAGCGGAACACGATAATAATAACAATAAAAAAATATACTTCAACTTCGACCCCAGACCACGTGCATTTGTGAAGAAGTCGTGACGCAACGATACGCGGGAAATATTCCAAAAAAATTCCGCGAATTCTTCATCCATTTTTGTGGCGTTACCTGAAGTGCCCTCTCGTATTTAGGGGATTGCGTCAGGTGCCTATTTAGCCAATGACTATATGCATCATGCATGAAGATATTTGCATCAGACATATTTAGGATTCAGTTGTGAACAACAGGAATGGGCCGCTATATTGTGGCTATTGTGCTGGGTATTATTTGTTGTACATTCTTGATAGTTAACAAATGAAAATAAAATAAGAATGTGGTTCTCTCAAATCAGAGTCTGATGTTCTATTTGTCATAAAATAACAAAAGAAATTTTTTAAAAAGAATTTTTTTTAATGTTATGAATGTCGCAGCATGGCCGCAAGAAACCTTCCGAATAACTGTCTCCTGTATACAAAAAAGGTTTTTTTTAATAAAATATTTTTAATAAAATTTTTTAACATATCATCTTGCTTATTCAAGTAAATTTTATGCAACAATATTTAGGATGATCGATCAAACGTATTGCATTTGGCAAATGGCAATACAGTACACTCTTAAAACGAACGTGCGATTTTAACTCCGTCTGAGTTAATTTCACTCCTCCAGTCTGAAAAATGCACTTCTCCGAAAGGAGTGGATACTTTGTGCGTTAAACCTCCGACAAGATCACTCCAAACGAGGGATTTTAATTCAGTCTGAGTTAATATTCACTCCTTTCCAGTGTCGAAAATGCACTTCTCCAATTTGAGCGGATTTCACTCTTTTGTTTTAAGAGTGTACTACTCTTTCGGATTTGTCCTGCCTGTTTCAAGGCCTCTTAAAATATGCAAGTCCTGTATTTTTGGATTTGTACTGAAAAATTTTCTTGTTTTTTTATGGATTTGTACTGCAAAATGTCTAGAATCCTACACTCTTAAAACAAAAGAGTGAAATCCACTCCAAAAGGAGAAGTGCATTTTCCAGTCTGGAGGAGTGAAATTCACTCAGACTGAGTTAAATTAGGAGTTTTTGTTTTAAGAGTGTATGAGTGATAATTTATAAAATTGCTCCATTAGAACGAAAGCCATTATTTCTATACTTTCAATCAATCAGTAGTCCCTCATAAATGACACAGGCAAGAGCTTTATTGCATGGTATGTATTATAAAAAGTTATTTATGTTTTTCAAAGTGAACTTATCCATGAAGTTATCAAGTCTATACAGTTAAACATTATATTAAATTATGAAATTTTCTTTGGAAATTGTCGTTTATGAACTTAGTAGAGAAAAGAGATGTCGATCCTAAATTGCTGTCATATTGTTAATAATCATTTTTTGTTTTCGTGCAGCTTATGATCCTATTAACGTTAATTACGAAGGCAATCAACAACGATTTTGAACCCCTCAGAACAGAATCTCTGCACATATTCTTGGTGGGGGGCCAAGGATAAAAAAAATTCAGTATTTCTGGCGCAAAAGAGCCGCTCTCAATGAATGACTGTGGACAGGTGTGGAGCTCAATTAACTCCGCAATCAGCTGATCCCGTTTGACAAAAGTGCTACTTGTATTTAATTAAAAATTTGGAAACTTGTATTAATTAGAAACTTTTATTTAATTTGAAATTAGAAACTTTTATTTAATTTGAAAATTTTTGTTATCTGTACAATCTTTTCGATAAATCAGCTTGATTTTTGTTTGGAAAAAGTACAAATTTATTCTTTTAAAGTTCAACTTAGTGAAACGCAGACAAAAACGATTTTAATTAACTGTTCATTTGATATCATTTAATACCATTACTTATAACAGCATAGTCTTATTAACAAACTATCTAAGTAAACAAAACGAATTTTAAGATATTGACACTAAAGGTTTTAAAACAATTCTTTTTAAATATACGATTTTTAATAGCAAATGTGGAGCGAACAAGCAGTAGACAGCTTACCGATGCTATTGTCATTCCATTTCAAAGCATAGAATCTAACCCTAGAAAAATAGAAAACAATTTCCTGCTAAAATACAATTTTTAGATATCAAAACGTACCCAACCCTAACACCCAGTAAAAATTTTTGTGTGTGAATAATTAACTTTAAAATGCTGCAGATTTCTTGTAAACTTGTTGGTAGCAGGCAGTTCAAAAATACTTATAAATTGCTGGTATACGTTGTTAGTAACAATATAGCAACACAGTATAAAGTTTTTTCAAATAAACATTTAAAACGGTAATTTTTTTAATGTGAATTGTAGTAATTTTTCTTCTACACGAGTACTCATGCCACCTAAAATCAGCCGAATATCAGTTACATCCATGTCTAACCAAATCCATGAATCCCCGTTACCTAAAAATACTGATTCGGGATGTCATTTTCCACTCCTGTTGTCGGCATTGCTCACTTCTTGGGTGTCGTGTCAACGCTTTTTTGACGAGATTCTTTTTTTTTTAATTCCGTATTCCGAGAGAAGATTTTAGAATCGTTTTAGAAACAGGGGTTGTCCCTCTTGGTAATGGGACAAAATATCGCGGCCGAAATATCGCGGGCCCAAAATATCGCCGTAAAGTAAAAATGGAGTGGATTTTATGGTGTTTGGTAGTGAGAGGGAGTTCGATGGTAAAATGGTATTACTTATCTAGTACATTGTGATGAAGTTCGGTTTTACCTATTAGTACCTGGATTTTTATAAAAATGTATTTTAGGTCGTGCATTTTTATGCATTTTTTTTTGTTATGACCATTTAGTCACGAGTTAATGGGTTAAGGTTTTATATTTGAACTTGATTTTTATAATAGATATGGAGTTCGATGGTAAAATGGTATTACTAATCTAGTAAATTGTGATGAAGTCCGGTTTTACCTATTCGAGCCAGGATTTTTATAAAAATGTATTTTAAGTCATTCATTTTTATGCATTTTTTTGTTATGACCATTTAGTCACGACACGAGGGGGGTATAATGGGTAAGGTTTTAAATTTGAACTTGATTTTTAGCTCGATCTTTTTGGCCGCGATATTTTGTCCCCAAACCGTCCCTCTTTGCACAAGTAACGTGGATAATGAAGAAGACAGAACACTTATTAAAAATTAATAAGATATACATTGTACAATTTTTTATTTTTATTTTATCTTATTGTTCGTTTCGTCGTCTTTGTTCTCCTTATTGTTCTTTTGTTACGTATTGTTTGTTTTCTACGTTGCGTAATTGATTATACTGTAATCTATAGAATAATTTAACTAAATACCAAATAGAATATAATACTAATATACTATAGAATATAATACTAATATACAATAGAATATAATACTAAATAGAATATAATACTAATATACTATAGAATAATTTAACTAATCTGCGGATTTTTCTGTGCGTTGAGACTGAAACCGCGACAACAAAGAAATGCAAGAGTGAAAACTGGGAATTTACGTCATCTGAAACAACCTCATATACGAACCATCTTTTCAATAGTGAGCATTACTAAAATTTATAAAATATTTCAGCTTTCAAACCTGATATTCGTTGAAAAACCTTAAAAAGGAGAATTTTCTGAAAAGTGGAAACTAAAAGAGGCCTTACAGAAAAGTCACTTTTAAAATCTTGGAACTTCTTTTTTACTCTCAATTTTTGTTCTTATTTTTTTCTCTCGTTTTTTTTCACTAAAGTATCGTTTGGCAACATCTCTTTTCGAAGCGAATTTAAAAATGGCCGCCGCTCTTTAGAAAGTTCTGAAAGAGAGATGAAAATAATGCGAGGGGAGAAATGTTACTTTGCCTGGCACTTGTCACAAATCGTTCCTTTTCATTTTTTTTTTTTATCCTTTAAAGAGAATCTTTATTTAGATTTCTTTCCGCGACTGTGGGAGAAGTAATGAAATCTCATTTTCTTTCCATTACAAGTTTTACCTTTTGGAAGAGAGGAAGGAAGTTAACGATACTTTCTACTAATCGCAAATGGAATCATTTTTAATGACGGTAATTAGTTGCAAATTGTAGAAGCTGTAATTCCATTTGACATGAATATAGTTAAATATTCGTGTTTTTTTTGTTGGAGTAAAAATGGTAATTGTTCTGGGTTTGGTTATTTCAGCAGAGTTTCAAGAAGGTTGGAGTCCTATGTTCATGTTTCACTTCTTAAATGACAACAGTTCCAGAGGAATGAAAATAAGGTCTGGTTAATCAATGTAGTGGGAGGAGCTAACCATATCAAACCGGAACTACCAATGAAATCCAGGAAAGAAAGCAAGATTGAATTACGTCACGTGAAACAAGCCAACTAACATTTCATTGGGTATTTTTTCCTTGCTCTACTGCAAACTTATTTCCACAAAACTATTATCTTATTCGTACTTTTTTTTTAACGCGTCATATGGTAAAAAAAATCCAGCCCACCACTAAACCCCATATAAAATTATCTTGGCAAATCTACCTATCAGGTAAGTTAATTGACAGCATTAGGCTGAACCGTTTTGAGCGAGAAACGACCTTTACTCCACACTTTGTGAAAAAAATATGGGAGGGGAGGGGGCTAGGCCGTTTGAAGGCCAGCCAGCAAATTGCGATGGTTATCAGTATTTTTTTCTTCAAAGTAATAATGAAAAAAATGTTGCTTTGAAGCGCCCTAATAACACCCAGTCGGTCGATATAAAAGCCAACGTTGTGGTTACTTGATTAATTATTATTTTAAGGGAAGGGGATGTTTTTATCCTTATTTTTACAGGTACAAAAATCTGTCTGGAACATTTGACATTAGACTACTTACGAAAAAAAATTAAGTTGAATTTTTATTTTCAAAATTTTCCAGAATCTGCATCAGATTTTCAAAGCCACTTCAAGTTTTCCCACAGCCAAACAGAAGTCTGTAAAGACCCTAAAAACGTGACTCAAGTTGCTATAAACTGCGTGTGGCAACGGTTCAAGAAAATTTCTCGGTAAACAAAATTGGGAATATAGGTTCTAAACTAATATTTAAAATTTAGCCCCCTAAATATGTGTTTGATTGCAAATAAGTCATCACAACGCTAAGGAACCCTGCTACACTCCGTGCCACCCTAACTTGGGTAAAAACAAAGAGTAGAAACGAAGAGGGAAAAACGCGATAGGTCCGTTATTGGAAACTCTTGCAAGGTAATATTTACATACACAGTGATCCGAATACATTTAACAAAAATTCACTTTTCATTCTGATAAAATTGCCAAATTTTCTCAAATGCTATTCAAATCTGTTAGACCTTAAACGAAATTAATGTTTTAAACATGTTTTCTGGATGGATGCACAAATAATTGATGGGACTCTTTACATCCTGCGGCAGGATCTTCTCCATCGTATATTTCTATTTACCCAACTAAAGCCTTGGTTTCCTCGGAGTCTGTCGACAGAAAAATGCGACCGCTATTATACGTGGATGACGTCACCTTACCTGCCACCGCTATATCGGAACGTTACGTTGACACGAAACTGGAAACCTAGCGAACTCACTCCACTAACTCTGTTGTAGTTTTGGTTTTCGTTTTTGCATGTCAAAAATGGAAAATTTAGGTTCTTCGTGATTTCTCACAAAATCAATTAGCATTTCTTCCTCGGCAAGCGTAAAACAGTTTTCGCCTTCCGTCATTTCCTCAAATTTTTAATTTTTGGCAAGCACACCGCACAACAGACAACAGCAAAAAACGTTGTCATCAGGATTTCCTCAACAGCAACTCAATCTGGCGGTCGTCGGCAACGCTCCCGAGGAAACCACTCTAGCGCAATCAATGTCAATAGTTTATATAACGTCAGTCACCGCATTTGTTCGACCGCTTAAATCTGTTGACGGACTCCGAGGAAACCGAGGCTTTAGGTTGGCAAGGAGTGTAGTACGACGATCATCACGACCACCAAACAAAACACTCCACAAGTGGTGTATCTCAAGACACCATAATCAGCCAGCTTCAAGCAGCCCGTCCTAATCTGGTTGTCAATCAAGTGGCCAAATATTTACCCCCTATTCAGGACGATTGCAACTCTTCAGGTGTCTTCCGAATAAACAGGTGTCTCTTACCACCTGATAGGGGGTCGGGGGGGTCTACCCCTTTGACCCCCAGAAGTAGATAATAAGGATGTGCCTCAGAAAGGGGGTCTCCCAATTGAGGAGCTTAGTGTAAGAAAGTGCTAAGTGACAAAAAGGCGAAAACGAGAAAAGGAGCCAGTTTGCACTCAGATCTGTTGAGAACTCACTTGCAAAAGCTAAAAAATGTACTGAACTAAAAATTCATAAAAAAGGTGTAATTTGTTATAGTTAAAATGGTTATTAATGTGTTTATTGATACAAAAATATAATTTTTTTCTGAAATGTCACTTAGCATGTTCTTCCACTAAGATCTTCAATGAGGGGGTCCGTTTTTCAGGAGATTATCGTAGTTTGGGTTTGGTCAAGCTGTGTTTTGGGGACTGTGCAGCACGTGTGGTATGGTAAGTCATTTCCTGGAAGATCCTGCACCACAGATGGTTTTATTAGAACTAATTACCATCTGAGGTTGCTAGAATCCGGCCCTCTGGGGTGGGGGAGGTTTCTAAAGTCCGTGAAGTCTTGTTCATATTAAGGGAAAAGTACATTAGTACTTATTTAATTGAGATGTAGTACTTACTCATTAGAATAAGTTCAGATGCATTGGACATCGATTCAATTCATAAACTTCTACTTTAGACTTTGGGCAGATCCTAAGGGAGAGAAAGAAAAAGGATATAAAAAATCTTAGGCCTCCGGAAATCTTAGGCCTCACGAAATTGAAATTAACTTTGTATTTCAACATGGGAAAGTGAAGAGAGTTCTGTTATCAAGTGAAAGCCTTGGGAAATTTCGCATAGCTTAATAAATTTAGAATTTTGTTACTGTTTCGACAAAAGCCACCAGAAGTAGTTATATGGTTTACTAATCATTTAATAAAGGTTGATCGAAGTTACATGGCACATCAATCTATTCCTACTATCGAGGAATACACACTGTACACAGTGTTGAACAAATTTTAATTGCAAGAACAATTAATTAATTGGTAAATGTAACCACAACAACTAACAATTCATCAATTGCAAATGTGTAAAATTGCAATTAACAATTACTCCATTATTAACTGTACTAGAAACAATTAACAATTGATTAGTTTTCAATTATTTTGTTAATTTTAATTAAAAATAACAATTATCCAGTTTTTTATTCGTCTTAAAAGTCTAAGATTTACAGCTTAATCTTCCTAAATCTTTGCTCATTTCGTTTTAATACATAAAGCTATTTGTTTCATAAAACAACTAAAAAAAGTTAATTGCAATTACTTTAATTGTGAATTAAAATTGACATACGTTAATCAAATTAATAAAATTGAAAGTTGCAATTCAACGTTCAATTGCGATTAATTTAATTACAATTACTTTTTTAGTCAATTAACAAGATAATTGACAAATTAATTGATTAAGGCCCAACTCTAACTGTACATCTGCTGGTCCAAATGGTGGCCTTATGTTTCTGGATCCAATATGCCATTGAGGACAGACGCCATTTCCTGATGACTCCAGTCCAGGTCCAGATGGTTTTATTATTCCAGATGGCTTCTGTGGGTAAAGGCCACGTGTCAAAACCAGAAGGCCTAATAATAAAACCAAGTAATCAAGGAAGTATTTAAGGGACGTTCCTGTATTTAAAGACTTTACTATAATAAACTCATTTTATCAACCGATTTCGTTGATTATGTACTTTGAGCTGCATTGCTGAATTAGGTGGACCAAGTACAGAGTTAGTAATTAAGGGGGGGTCCGATACCTCGGACAATTTTTTTTTAAATTTTTGTACTTACACATTCCATTTTTTTTTTCAATTGTTAAGCATGTATTAAAAACACAATTCATCTATTAAAATTTTATATAAATCTGGTTTTTTTTAATTATTTTTTTGTTAAATTTTTAACAATTTTGAAATCCCTACTCCTTTTTTTATTTTTCAATAATTCTTAAACACAAATTTTTATACAACATTTGGAAGATAATTCCATTAAAATTGGCCTTCGTGTGCTTTTTAAATGTTTATAAATTTGGATTTTTTTTTTTTAATAATTGGTGTTCTTCGAAGCTAATTTCCCCCCCGAGATATTGAGACTTTAGTTCTGAAATTTTTTTGACTTATGATACTTTCTGCAGCATTTCGAGTTTTAGCTATAAAAATGGAGGACAGATTAAACCTTTTATAGAATCTTCCACACTACTTTTATAACGTAAAAATTGGAAGCTTATATATATAAAAAAAGGATACTTTCTCTAACAGATTCACTCGCAAATTCCAATAACCCAAATTGCAATGAGCCAATTATCTTCCGATACTGATTTTAAGTACTTTTTGGTGTAAAATACATAACAATCATTTCCGATTTTCAATATTCCACATATATCATTCGATTCCAGTTACAGTTAAGCAAGTTGCCCACAACCCACAAGCCCACACACGAAACTTTTGTATTCGTAATGGAACAAGCGCCCAACTTCGAAGAAAACGGGAATCATTTTTGCATTCCGGCCCCAAGAGCCCGCCAAAAAACAGGCCCTAACTCATCCAAAACTCATAATCGAAACAGGAACCGTCCAACAGGTGTCCTATCAGCGGGGAAGATGACGACACAGATGCCACCTGTGACGATCGGCGCGTACCTGTCGACCCTAACTGAGAATTCCATGGACGAGATTAGATGTGAAATTTCACAGCGTAATGCACTTTTTCGAAAAAGAAAAGCTAATTTACTGTTACTTTACGGTAAGAAATATTTATGTTTTTTTTTCTCATTTGATTGGGCATCAACAAGATCATTCTTTTTTGAATGAGGCATAATAAATAAATGATTGTTTAATACAAATTATTGTAATTATTTTTACGTCAGTTTTTGGTAAACGTTTATGATTATTTAAATTCTCAGCTAATGCATTTGAAGATTTTTGAAGTGCTAAGTGGAAGAATGTGCTAGGTGATAAAAAAGTGTAAACGAAAAAGTAGTTCTTCAAACTCTCATCTGGATCATCAAATCTCTCTCTGGATCAACTCTCAAATTATCATGGTGTGAGGACAAAAGTATCTTATCTACCTTGACTCCTGTTACATTGAAAATAGTTTACAAAAAAAATAGTTTTTTTTTCACCGTAAGAACCCGGTACAAATACCAATTTTTTCCCTCTAATGGGGCTGCAATATTGGCGGTCAAGCCTTTGCAGACTCGGCATATTCCCCAGAACTGAGAGCCATTTTTTTTTGTGGCACCATCTAGGCGGCTCTGGCTCATATTATGATGAATCTGAGCTTTCGGTGGATGAAGTATGCTGAGATTTAATTTCGCCGAGAGAACTCAAACCAAATGGGGGACTCCAGGATCTTTTACATGCCACATGATCAAATGTCATGCATGCCCAGGATTTTCCCATCCAGAAAATCTGACAACTCAGCCGGAGCTCGAACGCACGATCTTGGGTTTACGAAGCGGACCACAACGAACACCAAATTCAGTCTTCTAAAATGGGACCTTATGTTGGGATCGGCAGACTCGCCGTCCTCCACTGATTTTCGTGTCATTGTTCACTCATTAAAAATGGCGGCCGATGCAGGTGCGAGTTGTACTGTTCCTTCTCCTTCTAATCACTGTTTCCGCGCACGTGCAACTCGAGGGGAGGGATAGAATGGGTGAATCGTTTGAGCTTTTGTGATGAGGGTTGCTGCTTTATCTCCCAGATATGGAATTCGCCAAAAGAATAACTTGGGAGTGATTACCTTCTTTACAAAGCAATGAAAATGCTAAGCCCTGTGGGTAAAGATTGAGGTAGAAATTTATAATGGCATTACCAATACGTCAATCAGTTGTTAGATAATTTTTCAGTCAAGGATTGTCAGTATGTTAGAGTACCATCTCAACCCGAAGTTTTCCGTTTTAGTTCAACTGAAAGAAAAAAAAAATGTTCACAACATGCGCCTCAGTAAGGTTAGGGTAAGAAAATATTGGATTGTTCAAATGTAACTCCAAAAGTCCCAACACTGAAAACAATGTCAATACCGTTGGAACTGTTACCACCCACGACGTGAACCATGCCCATTGATGCAAATCTCTCTGATTTTACATTGATTTAAAATTTGAAGATTTAATTAAGTTTCATTTAACCCTTTCACTACTGAAACAGCCCACGACGGCCGTCCGACTAAGGATTCGATAATGATATTCCTATCACATATTATGAGGAAACAAAAAAACGAAAGGGTTAAAGTCCAGCGATTTTAATGAAATTTATAACATCAAAATTCAATTGATTTCAAGTCTATCGGAAACGGGTCACTCTTTTAAATACAAATAATACAAAACATACGAGTTATCGCCAAAAATGGAGGCACTGCTCTATTGTTTCTTGACAAGGGAAGAGAGGGTGAGCGATTTTTTTCCTTCTTAAAAAAAGTGTGCTTACTTGGTATTTTTTTTTAAATCCGCACCTGGTGTAAGTGGGTGGAAATGACAATACTCATCAAAAATTACAATCCCAAGCCACAGTTGAACAGGATATCTGAAAGTAGGATGTGTCTTCGAAATAATTGTGACGCAAATGTCCCGTGTTATTTTGATGACGTAAAGACTGAGTTTCAATTTTTTTTTTCCTTTTACAAACTCTCTGAAATTTCCTCCGTGTCCAATAAATTCAGTTTAAAGTCAATAGGGTTTTTTTTCTTAAAGTTTTGAATTGATGAATATGAGAATGTTTTTTTTTTTTTCATTTGGGAAATGAGAGAAAATAATTAAATATAAAATAAATAATAATAATAATAAAGAAAAATAATAAAATAACTGTAATAAAACACATCTCATCGCATTCCTTCGTTCGACAACCATTTTTTAATAAATTTACAACCTACAGTCTCGTTTTTAGAATAAGTACTCTATCTTGCAGATGTCTCTTACGTGAAAGTCATAACGTATTTTTACAATTCAGCATAAAAATCATTTAAACATTCTTTTTTGGAATTATTCCGAATTAATATTATTAACACAGAGAGAGAGAGGCTTTATTTTTATTATATATAATACAGCCTTTTTCTTTCCCACGGTGGCCACTTAGCCGGCGGTGCTACTTTTGCCACTAACATCTTTGCCTTCCTATCCAAGCAGGTGGCAAAAGTACGTTATTTGTAGTAGATTATTTTTGTATATTAGGGGAGAGTGTTGTACCTTGGGACACTGACAATTTCTAAGAATCTATTGGCAATATTCATACATTGTTTATTTCTAATAGTAGCCTTAACCAACAGACATCATCATAATAACATTTAACACTAGCATCCTTAAATTGATGAATTGGTGACAAAAAATAATATTTCAATACCCCCAAAGTAAATATTTTTCTCATTCTAATATAATTTTTTACCTTTGTACTTTTAAAAAAGTCAACTGCATTTTATTTTCTTCATAAAAAGAAAGATTTTAAAATATTTTGGTTGTGAGAAAATAATGATAATGCATTTAAATTGGCCAATATCTTGCTTTTATTTAAACCATGTAGTGTGTTGTATACCTTGAGGCAGTAAAGCATGTTGTATCATCATATAATGTTAAATAATTTGGACTTGCAATTTTGCTGTATAATTTAAATTATTCTTGAATTATGAAGTTTTATTTGTGTATTTCCTTGAAAAAAACAATAAAGTTTGATTCCTGATACAAATTAGTTCAAGTGTATGACTATTGACTGAATTATAAAGTATGTCCCAAGGTACAACATCATATTGTACCTTGGGATAGTTTATCCTCTCTACTTTAAATGAGTGGCAATTTTTTAATTTCAAAGCTGCCTGAATTTTAAAAAAAATACATTATAGAGGAATATATTGGTGTGTTGAAATGCTGCTTTTAAATTTTTATTTTGACTATAATTATCGAAGAAAAAAATTAAAATGTAAAAATTGCCCCAAGGTACAACACTCTCCCCTAATGTTTGTCCATTAATTGTCAATGAGAATAAAAATTAGTTTTAAATGTTCTGTTTACGGGGATATTTTAATTTAAGTGTTCTAAAACCGGAAAAAAACTACTCTACTAGTCTAGTTCAAAACCAGACATTTTTCTGTTTCACGTTGCCATCAGCTGAAGAAATTAATTTAAACCCTTATAAAAGTACGTAATTAAAGTTAAAATTTATTATTTTATCCCTAAAAAAATTCCGAACATTGTAAGTAGCTTTAAAAAAAATTTAGCATCACATTTTAGCATACAAAGTTTTAATAAGTCAAGTTAACTTATTTGGATTGGACATGTCTTGAGTGACAACAGACATGCTGATAGAAAACAAATTTACGGAGCCTCGATTGGAGAATCAATGTCACGTGAGAATATACCAGCAACTGGAGCACCGATCTAAGGAAATGCAGGAATGAAAGCTAGCACACCTAACTACCCATACAAGGACGTTTTCAAACAAGTGATGTCAAAAAATTTGTTCCGTGAAATTTGTTTGAAGTGCGGGAAAAATTTGCCGCTTGCAACACCATTTAACATTGACACCACTTGATTGCAAAACCGCCAGTCCGTTTTTTTCCCCGCCGCGTGTGAAAACCCTATTCACATAACATTGCCACGACAATAATCCGGCACCGCAAGTGCTGCGAAAATTACCGAAACAATTCAAACGGGTCTATATTCTATTCAGATTATTTAAAAGTGAAACAATGGTATTTCAGAATTATGCAAATCTTTTCTGATGGTCCAACACATGTGACAGCATACGTTTGCCAGTAATTTAATCAATAACTTCAAAATAAATCACTTATCGCAAGTAGTAATTTCTATTAAGCACATAAAATAATATTCAGATGCGTATATTCCGTGACATCATGTGGATATCAAGTCACTACACGTTCCAAACACAATCATAACATCCATTCTCATAATTGCCATCATTACATCACCACACTTTCCCACGCTGCCTTATACTCCCGCCGGCGGTGCTTAAGTTGCCCATTAACAACTATACAAACACTACTATATCTTCTTCCTTATACACCTGGTCAGGTAAAACAGCAGTATCTACGCAAATGACATGGACCATTTTAGTCCTGAAATGGCAGATCTTTAGTAGTTAGTTTCTTATGGACCCGTTTCAACAGTTTCGGTAATTTTCGCCGTACTTTGCGGTGCCGGATGATTATTGTAGTGGAAATGGTAACTGAATAGGGTTTTCACATGCGACGGGGAAAAAAACTGACTGGCGGTTTTGCAATCAAGTGGTGGCAATGTTAAATGGTGTTGCAGCGGCCATGTGCAACAGCAAATTTTTCCGCACCTCACATTCACTTTAGATGACGAACGTTGCTTCTATCGAAGAGGAATCAGGAATGAAAACTGGGAGGAACTACATCATTTCAAACAAGCTGATTCATAGTACTTGTGGAGTTGAGTTAAATTAACATAGTACTAGTGCTGCGTGATGGCTATTGGAGATGGGGGTCATAATTTTGAATCACCGCAGTCTTGTGACGAGAGCTGACACCTGAATAGACTAGACACTCAACGGAACTTTTTTAAAGGGCAACATCGTACGCGGCCTCGGATGTTGGGAGCATATTTAACTTGCACTACCTACACACGGGGAATTATTCGTCGAACTTTTTTGCTTCACAGACCTTTTATGGGTCGTCGGTTATTCTTAATGAGTCATCAAGAACGTATTAAAAGAATTTGATATTAAACTTTGAAAAAATATATACTTTAGTCGAACCTTGTTAATATGAACTCAACCCGACCTAGGACCTTTCGCATGCAAGGCTAGCGCCTTACCGACTGGGCTCCCCAGCCCCGAATGTTTGAAGTCGAGTGGTCCAAGTCGTCAGTGTAGATACGGCTGATGCAGCAGACTACACCTGAGCAGGTGGACCAAAAGGGGGGCAGGTGGCTACTACGAGAAATGTCGAGAAAAGAGCAGATGGTTTGCGCCCATGAGAAAATGTCCGCTCTCTTCTCTTCCTACTTCTCTTCTCGGACGAGATTGTTTTCCAGGTACCAGTTATTTCATATTCCCAGAAAGAGATTGTGTATATCTCGTGTAACTTGTCGAGTTTTTGATGAAATAGTTCCCGGGTAGATGCTTAGTGCATTTCCTCATAAAAATAAGATTTTTTTTAAAGAGTGGAGTTGGGGGTGTTTTAATGAATGTTTTAAATATAATATAATTCGAGCAGATTTCGACATTTTTGGGAAATTTGGTAAATGAATGTTTTAAAAATATGTAATATAATTCTAGCTGATTTCTACATTTTATAAGAATTTGATTAATGAATGTTTTTAACATTTGATATAATTTGAGCTCATTTCATATTTTGCTGCTTGTATAGAGCTGTCGTCCGGTAGTGGCGATTTTTTCTTTCCACGCGAAATAGTGCAAATCACTCGCAAGTGTAAAAAGTGATTATCAGTACAACTTTTAACATTAAATGAAAAAAAAAATGGAATATATCTGATCTACACTTATTAAAACTAAATAATGCAGCATGCTTCATTTAATTTGATTATTTTTCTAATTTAAAAAGCTTGCAATCTTCTCTTATACTGGGATTTACACTACATGTGGAAACACCATGTATAACCAACCGCTCGCCGAAAAGAACGCGCGGCATTCCTTACAATGAGGAGGAATGCCTGAGAGTGGGGCAAGGTAAAAGAAGGGGCAGTTACTCGGTATTTTAATCTACTGAGGATAACAGTTGATAAGAATCTTATAAGCCCGCATGTATGTCGGTTTCTGCCCCCCTTCCCCACTCCCTAGGTTGAAAGTGACTGGGGTTTGAATAGCTTTTTTAAATGGGAAATACAGAATGCAGATGAAAGTTATGTTTTTCGGTGAGGTGCCGACCACGACATTGGACTAAAGTTCTAAGTTACGAGGCGTAATTTGGCCGTGTTAAAGGTCCATGGATGCTATAAATGGACGGAAAGTTTACAACCAAACTGATAGCCTCAAAATAAAGCTGCAGTGCATCGTTCTTCGACCAATCATATTTTTTTAAATTTTAAATTTGCTATTAGCAACTCTTAATTTTATTTCTACTTTCGCTATATTAAGTTTTATAAGTTTTTTTAAAACGTTGTTTCACTTTAATAGCATTAACTGTCTGACACCCAAACGGTTAAGAAGGCTGAGTAACCCAGTCGGTAAGGCGCTTGCCTTGTATGCGAAAGATCTCAGGTTCGGATCCGGGCATTGCCAAAATAACTGCCGATCAACTGTCGGTGCAGCCAAAATTAGTCGATTCCTGTTCATCAGTAGTTTTCTTTTTATGAGCATTTTTCAGAAACTCTGTATATCAGTTCTTACGCAAACCTTAATTTTCTTGCATTTCTTGAAATATAAAGTTTTCATTTTTCTCAGGAACTATAAAAGGTATCAACATGCTTTGTTCTATCATTTATTCCCCATTAATAGCTCTTTGATTTAAACTGAGGGATTTTAAATATCTCTGCTGGAACAAAAGTTATATAACTTTAAATTGGATTCTTTTGGGTTTTTTATTACATATTTTTAAACAATCGCTGTAAAAGCATTTTTCTATACTGTGAAATCAATTCCAATACTTCACCAATTTTTTAAGTAATTTCCCGTTGCTGTACCTCGTTGAGATTCTTGCTTTTCCGCCCTCAATATTGCATGCGTATTTCTATACCAAAACACACTTTAAGTTTGCAGCATTGAAATGTTCTAGGCGGATAAAACAGCGTAAACAACGCTGCTGGCGCCGAAATTTTTGCTGCTCTGATTTGTCGCTCCTTTGCGATACGGTCACCCTGATATTCGTGCGCCCTGTTACATCAAAATCGAAGGAAAAAATAATTCATATTTAATTCTAACTGAAGCAAAAACTAATAAAAATATGTCTTGAAATAACGAATAAATTGGTTTATTGAATGTGAAATACCTTTTTGTATTCGATTCTCGTATTCGAAAATGAGAACTATTTACCCTTTTTCTCGTAGAAAATTTCTAATGAAAATTTCTTCATTTGATGAAATTATTGATTTCATTTAATGAAAATTTCTTCATTTCTATACTGCAAACTTAATGAGTTTTACTGTAAGGAAAATTGTGGGAAATGAATGAAAATTCGGCGGCCCTATTTGCGAAGTGTCCCCCATCCCCTCATGCAGTGGCGAGTGATTCATCCGGGCGGATGCCGCAGATGTGTGACAGATGAATCCCGGAAGTGGACATCGCTCTCTCTCACATCCGACCCCCCGCCAACTGCATACACTTTGTGGTGAACGGGTTCCTTGCATTTGCTACATTGAACCGGTTATCCAATTTTAAATTTTAACACTTTTAGTCCCAGTGATGCCATTTGGAATCATTACTTTCAATAGTTTTTTCCGAATGCTTATGTCCTGTTATGACATCTAAACACACATCATTCGATTCTTCACACTTTGTTCTATTCGACAATATTTTACATTAATCTCAACAGAAGTCAGAGCTACTAATTTTTTTATCTATAAAACAGCTTAAAATATATAGCTCGAAGTGTTTTTAGGCAATATATATTTTTTTATTTTGTTGTTTTCCACATTTAAAATTTTTTGGCATTATTTCAAAAACCATATAAAAAATTAAAATGATTTTTTTTATTATGGAACTCTTATTTTTGACCTAAATAAGCTTATTTCGTGAATATCAGTCGTTTCTGTAGTGTAGTAAATTTTTGGGACTGAAAGGGTTAATGTAGTAAAATGTGACATGGCCCCATGACGCAGTTGTAGTGTTTTGCATTGCCATGCCATAGGTCCGAATCCCAGAACTAAACACTGGGGGTAGGGTCCAGCATGAGGTGGTTGAAACCCTAACCGGGATATATGCCTAGGACCCCTGGACCCTTGGTCACGTAAACTGAAATAGGCGCAGCAGGCCTTGGTCCACTAATAGGCTGTTGCGCTGAAGAGTTTAGTGAAATGCGACAGATTACTAATTTGACAATAAAATAATAAATCCTCTTTCAACTTGTGAAGGTGTGAAATTTAGATTATCTCTAAACGACTACACCATTACAATCGAATTATTTAAAAAAAAAACTTCAATTATTTAAATAGTAATTTCGTACCCAATGTTTCCAACCTCTGCCTGATATGCGAAAGATCCCAGGTTTGGACCCGAGCATTGCCTAAAATGACTGCCAACCTATAAACGGACCGTGAAGCAAAAAAAAAAAAAAAAAAAAAAAGACCTTCGAATCATACTCCGCGTAGAGAGGTGTACACGTTAAATATGCATCAAAATCCCGACTCCACGTAACGATGCCGTCCTTAAGAAGTTGCGTTGGATACACTGAACTGAACTGAAACTCTGGAAGAATCATCCCATGATAAGCTGGTGAAGCTTTTTTTTGGGTCACTTGGCGACAGCTTCAGGGAGAATATGTGCCATATTTGGCATAACCTCGCCGATCAAAATGGACACTTGACTTGCAGTTTGCATTGGATGTCGCCAATCGCTCGCCAAGAATAGTACTCCAAGTAATTTAAGTTTTAAAGATTGTTGCCGCAATTCTATTTTTTTAAAAGTACATGTTTCCGAAACTTCATTATGTAAAGAACCTCCTAAAGCAATAACCTATCAATTTTCTGCTTAAAAAATTCTTGAAAAAGTTGGTTTAAAATGTCTATTTTAACAGGTAAAGTATAGGATTGGCGGCAAAAGTTGGGTTACTCTTACAGGGTTGCCGGGCTTCACCGACCCGTTTGACGAGTGTTTCGAAACTCCTTCCAGAGTTTCAGTTCAGTTCAGTGGTTGGATACCCTCTATATCATTTCTAGCCAGAATAGAAGCTTCGAAAAGACTCTCTTCCCCCATCCCTTCACTGGGTTTTCTGCGAAAAGGGGGGAACATAGCTTATCTAATCCTAGCGCGCTTGGGGTTTACAATCAAAACAGTTAGTATTTCCCCATGTAGGGTGGGGAAAAAACCGAGGCAACTATAAATCACCCCGCTTCCAAGAAAAACACACTCGTGGATGGGGGAGGAAGTGCTTTCCAAGCTTCGATTCTAAATAGACCTACTTTAGTCAGGTCGCCAAGGGGGGGAACCCTGCACTGAAGGGTTAAGTTTTTTTTATTGATGATTCTTATAGATTCGAGGGTGTAGATTACGAATCTGGAAGGTACTTTTTTGGTACCCTTGAGCATTTTTAGTTATTCAAGATGGCGTCTCCGCCATCTTGAATTTTGTAATCATAATATTTGACGATCTAATCGACAAAAGTAAATAGTTTTTGTCTTTATGGATGCATTTAATAATAAAGATTCACAATTATCAAGAAAATTTTAAAAATGAAAAATTCAAAATGGCGGAATCCGCCATATTGGATTTTTTCACTTTTAATACTTTTGCTTTATATTTAACCCAACAAAATATTTAAATTTTCACTATATTTTTTATACCTAGTTACTATAGAACATTACTTTGAAGAAAATATAAAAAATCAAGATGGCGGCATCCGCCATATTGGATTTTTTCGCCGTTTAGCGATCCATAGGTCCTAAATTAAAAATTCTTTTTATTTTAGTTTTATCTTAATTTTAGTTTCTATTTCAGTTTTAATGTGTAGATTATGAATCTAGAAGATATTTTTTCGCTGGATTTGAGTATTTTTTTAAATTTAAAATGGCGTCTTCCGCCATATTGGATTTTTTTCCTAATTCAATTTTTCGGGTTCTTTTAGGCCAAAATTAATAATTTTTTTCTTTTATAGGTGCATTTTGTCTTAAATAATTACTTAAAAACTCAAAAAATCCAAAATCAAGATGACGGCTTCCGCCATCTTGGATTTTTCAGATTCTAATATTTCGTGATCCACTGGCTCGAAGTTAAAAATTCTTTCAGTTTACTTGTATATTTTTTCTTATAAAATGCATTAAAATCATCATAAAGTTTTAGTTAAACACTTAAAAATCAAATTCAAGATGGCGGCTTCCGCCATCTTGGATTTTTCATCTTCTAATATTTCGTATTCCACTGGCTCGAAGTTAAAAATTCTTTCTTCTTTAGTTCTATTTTTAGTAAGAAATGGTTTAAACTACATAAATGGGGAACACAACTGCAAAATATCTGAATTTATGGCCATTCAAGATGGAATCTTCCTCATTTTTACTTTTTTTAACATTAGTATTAGGCGATCTATTAGCTAGAAATTAAAAATTCTTTCTGTGTTAGGTGTATTTTTACTACAGAATTATCGCCGAGCTTCTTTCTAACTGAGTACAAATATGTAAACTCAAGGACCAAGTTGTTTAGAGTTGCTGGCTTTAAAGTTTTTCTGACAATCCTTTTTGGACAATGGCCTATGCTTTTATGTAGTTTCAATCCACTATTAATTCATTCCAAACTCCGGCATGTGTCTCATATAACGATATCCGATTTTTAAAAAGTTCTTTAACACATTTTCGGGTATTTTTTTCATTTCTCTTAAATAAAATAATGCATATCGTTCATAGTTTTGATAACCAGATGCAAATAAATCGGGTAGAATTGGCGAGCAACTTCAATATGAAGGGACCAATATCTTGCCCTTCCAGCTCCCACATCCTTGAAGAAAACTGGTTTCAATAAACAGTTCTCCGATACTCTACTAGTGTTGCAATCCGTCAAAACCCTTTATTTTTAAAACTGACCGAAGATCTCCGCTGCAGTTTGGCTGAGATTCCTCATATAAATCCCGCATGACTTATTTTGCAAGCGTTCTTGAAGTCCTGAAGTTTTGGAAACTTCTTCCCTTTCTGCATCTGTTGGACTCCTACAAACACACTAGGCATAACTTTGGATAGACCACTACCCAATATTAACCCCACACAACCTATAAAACTTATCAACATGATGATTTGCAAAGCCATCCTTCAAAACTGATGATCCCAAGTAAATGGCAAACTCTTGACCAGCTCATTTAGTGAGTGCCTGGGCTCCTGCTAAAGATGTCATGGTTGTATCTGTATTCTGGATATGAATCAGGTATCGGGTCTAACAGTGGTTGATACTTTACAGCAGTTCCTGGTTGACTCTGAAATTCATATTTTCGGCCAATTTAAGTATTTATTCAACTCTGGATAACGTTCTGAGAATGTCTTTGAATAATTTGAAATCTTTATCTCTATAGCATTGTAAAGAGAAACTTTTCCATCACATAATAGTCTAGTCTAAGCGGTAACTCTGTTATATTAAAGAACATTCAAGAGTCAGGCGGTTTATTTTCAAGATCACATGAACGATCTTTAGGTTGTAAGGTATAGGGATTTTGACATTTCTTATTTTTTGGTATTGTTGAAATTGTATCCCTCTAGTTTTCTAATAAATAGATTACCACTTCTTCTGGTTGAATACATTATTTCTTCCAGAGTCTTCTGAGTGTTTACTAACTCTTGAACCCATATTTTTATAATTGTACCACTCCACGAGATCTCAGCAAGTCCAAAGCCATTACTTCGCTTTATAAACTCCTCCTGCCATTACTTAAAAGTATTCTTGTTTGAAACGAGGAAGCATTTTATACGAGTAGAGCTCTTAAAAGAGCTTGTGGTAGTAATTTTGCCGGATGAATAACAAAAAATAATAAATTAAAATACTTACTTTAATATGGTGGAAAACATCTTCAATATTTTTCCTTCAACAATCATGGTTTTAAAGTATTTTAAACACAATATGCGGAAAAAAAAACTGAAAGAATTTTTAATTTCACTCCAATGGATTACGTAATATTAGAAGGTAAAAAATCCAAGATGGCAGAAGCCGCCATCTTGAATTTGGTAAGTGGTGGTAAGGTGGTTTTTTTTAAGTATATAAATAAAACTTTATGATGATTTTAATGCATTTTATAATAAAATATGCAAGTAAAACAGAAAGAATTTTTAACTTCAAGCCAGTGGATCACGAAATATTAGAATCTGAAAAATCCAAGATGGCGGAAACCGCCATCTTGATTTTCGATTTTTTGAGTTTTTAAGTAATTATTTAAGACAAAATGCACCTATAAAAGAAAAAAATTATTAATTTTGGCCTAAAAGAACAAGAAAAATTGAATTAGGAAAAAAATCCAATATGGCGGAAGACGCCATTTTAAATATAAAAAAATACTCAAATCCAGCGAAAAAATATCTTCTAGATTCATAATCTGCACATTAAAACTGAAATAGAAACTAAAATTAAGATATAACTAAAATAAAAAGAATTTTTAATTTAGGACCTATGGATCGCTTTATATAAACGGTGAAAAAATCCAATATGGCGGATGCCGCCATCTTGATTTTTTATATTGTCTTCAAAGTAATGTTCTATAGTAACTAGGTATAAAAAATATAGTTAAAATATAAATATTTTGTTGTGTTAAATATAAAGCAAAAGTATTAAAAGTGAAAAAATCCAATATGGCGGATTCCGCCATTTTGAATTTTTTATTTTTGAAATTTTCTTGATAATTGTGAATCCTTATTATTAAATGCATCTATAAAGACAAAAACTATTCACTTTTGTCGATTAGATCGTCAAATATTAAGATTACAAAATTCAAGATGGCGGAGACGCCATCTTGAATAACTAAAAATGCTCAAGGGTACCAAAAAAGTACCTTCCAGATTCGTAATCTACACCCTCGAATCTATAAGAATCATCAATAAAAAATACTTAACATCTCAGTGCAGGGTTCGGCCAAAAATCGGGGTTTGGCGACCTGACTACTCTCAGCGGTCTGCTCGTTACTTGACTGATTTTAAATGACGACGTCCGTCTGCAATAGCGCTCCTGTACCTCTTGTGCGACAATAATTCAACCTAACCCTAACCTGCTTGGATTAAATTTCACATGCGCAAATGGTAGCTAGCTGCCATAGAACTTTTTAAGTTTTAAAGTTATTAAAATTATTTAAATATGTTCATTAATTTATAGATATATAATTGAAAGTCATATAGTGATAGGCACACACACCTAGCTTTTAAATAATAGTTTCATGCATACTCAATGATTCCAGGCTACGTCCTTCGGGGCCGTCCTTGCTAAAAAACCGTCTGCTCCGGTTGGAGCATGCGATAGTTGCAAACGATTCGTGAGACCGGCCCTGAGAGAGGATCACTTTCACTGCAACCGCCCAGGGTCGGCAGGAAAGGTGTCAAGGGCCTCCACAGCGCAGACGATTAGTTGGGCGCATTGCCACCAACTAATATTCTATTCATGCTCACTATCGTTTGCTAAAATTAATTTTGATACTCAATTGAAAAGAAACGACTTTTGCGTTTTATCAAGAATTGTTACGAAATAATTTGAATGTGGGATTGGGGTTAAAGGTTACAGGGTTGTAATTTGAATATAAGTAGGTTTATTGAAAAAAAAAAGCTTGCACGTTAAGGTGGGTTGCACACAATCTACCTTCGTCAAGATCTTACTAAGTAATTCATTTTTAGCCATACTTTTTTTTTTATTCGAAAGAATTAAAAAAATGACATGCTAACGATGGGCGTCAAAGTTTAAATTACAACTGGATGCTGTGAGTGGCCGAAAAAAACCAACCAACGTTTAACCAACGGCCCTCAGTTCTTCATTGGGTGTCGACGCATGAAAACAACCCTACAGATGCTCTAACTCCCCCCCCCCCCTCCCACAATATAGCGCCCCCTTTATATCAATACAATGCAGAAACCATATGCAGAAGGACTGATATAGAAGTGATACCACCTACTTAAATAGAAATAATAATGAAAATTGAAAATCGATTTTTTTTTATTTCGAGAATATTTATTGAACGCTTGAAAATTATAGCAATTCGAAACTCACATTTGAATACTTGGGAAATTTATTGGAAACTTATTATATTGAATACCTGTGCTGCCACTAACTTACACAGAAATATTAGGAACAATTCAGAATCGATATTTTCGACTTTGAGAATGATTGGAGCATGCTTGAAAAGAGTTAAGTTTTGAATTATCGTCGCGCTACAGCTACACGAGGGCTAATGGCGTCGTAATTTAGAACCACAGTCACATGCTTGAAGATGATTATCATTAGAAACTTGTATTGAACATTTGGGATTTTTATTACACTGAATATTTTAAGATTATCATTAGGAAAAACTTTAATATCAAGTACTTAATGAATCTTTAAAAATAATAGGTCATTTCGCCAGCTGCTTATACGATCCCAGAGACCAAACGGTACCCCGCCAATCATCAACACCAGGCCGATTCGAGGCCGAAAAACCCCGTGTGAAACAGCCATAACCGCCATTAAGTTCTTTATTCGGTGTCAGCACATGAAAACAACCCTACAGATGCTCTAAACCCCTCCCCCCTCCAATATAGCACCCACTTTATGCCAATACAATACAGAAACCATATGCAACAGAACTGATATAAAAGTGATGCCACTAATTTAAGAGTCATGACGCCGAATTTCACCCCTTGAAAATCGTAATGTTATTCCTATGGAGAATCTTCTCCGACTAATTGCCGCCACAATTTTAATAAAGGCCACTAGTTTCTGGCACCATTTTAAAGAACAAAAGTAGTTAAATACTTTTTACGAAATTTTTTTGTGAAAATCACTTATTGAGTATTTTTAATAATGTTTTAAAGTTTGGAAATCGTTGAAGAATACTGATGTCCTAGTGTGTGACGATGCAACTCAGTCAAAAATAAAGATACTGCGATAATTACAACTTTTACAAACAATCGAAATTTTTATTTTTCAATTCATAACGAAATAAAAATTTTAATTTCAACATTTGTATTTTTAAAAAAATTGAGAAAAATAGAAACTAATTCGTGAAAGCGAGTTATGGCAACCCCACATTTGGCGATCAACGGCCAATGTGTCTGCCAAGTCAATTAGTGTCAGATCTGCTAACATCTGGAATGGGTTTGGATTTGGAAAGGGGATCTGTGAAAGGGGAAGAAAGAACCTGAGGGCATTTCGAAGAAGTGTCTTTGTTGCTCTCTGCCTCTCCCCGATTGACCAGTGACACGCTTTGCTGCGCTGCAATGCTTGTGTTATGTTTTGAACAAAATAGAGGCATGTCCAGCATTTGACGATTGGAGAAGTCACCTACTTTGTTTAGGGCACTGGACACGATTTCTGGTGTTAGGATAGAATTGAGTCCTGTCTGTAGAGTCTTTAATTTACAAATTTATTTTGAAAATATTATAGGTGTTCCTTCCTCTCCTCCCTCCCAAGTTAGGGGAGAGGATACTATATTATGAATTGTAATCTATATAGTTCGTGTAAAGCCATTTTCGAACAGTAAAGTCATAAATGGATACATGAACAACAGAACAAGATACATTATAAAAGTGCCCCTGTTTTTACTTATTTTTTTTTTTGTGAAAATACGGTGCATTACTATTTTCGCCACGATGCGCAATAGGGCAAAAGTCGCATAAGATGGCCAAAAGAAAATATTGTATTTTAAGCAAGTCTTAAACAATTTCATTGTACTTTATGATGATAAATGAAGGTTTGTCAAGAAATACATTCTGTCACCGTCGTATCACGCCTCAATGAATATTACATGCTTGATGCTTGCCAACGGTTTACGGCAATACGGTTTGGCCGTACAATAATGCTCTAGACTGGGAATTTTTAATAGTAGCCAGTGGCTACCAGAGTGAAAAAAAATGGTAGCCACATTTCGATTTTTAGTAGCCAGTTTTAAATTTCATTATATACGACAAAAAGAAAGTGCGATTTTCCACAAAAGAAAATTTTATTAATGACATTTTTGATATGATAAGATTGACAGTAAAAAAAATATCATACAAAATATGATATTAAACATGAAGCTATTTGAACATATTGTGATTAGGCTTGCTCGGCAAATTGTGAGGTCAAAATTGAAGACATGACCAAGAAAATGACTTTATATTGTACAAATATGTACAAACAAAGACTTATACCTAAATTCTCAGTTCAATTTTAATAAAAATTAATACTCAAATTAATACTCAAATCCAGCGAAAAAATATCTTCTAGATTCATAATCTGCACATTAAAACTGAAATAGAAACTAAAATTAAGATATAACTAAAATAAAAAGAATTTTTAATTTAGGACCTATGGATCGCTTTATATAAACGGTGAAAAAATCCAATATGGCGGATGCCGCCATCTTGATTTTTTATATTGTCTTCAAAGTAATGTTCTATAGTAACTAGGTATAAAAAATATAGTTAAAATATAAATATTTTGTTGTGTTAAATATAAAGCAAAAGTATTAAAAGTGAAAAAATCCAATATGGCGGATTCCGCCATTTTGAATTTTTTATTTTTGAAATTTTCTTGATAATTGTGAATCCTTATTATTAAATGCATCTATAAAGACAAAAACTATTCACTTTTGTCGATTAGATCGTCAAATATTAAGATTACAAAATTCAAGATGGCGGAGACGCCATCTTGAATAACTAAAAATGCTCCAGGGTACCAAAAAAGTACCTTCCAGATTCGTAATCTACACCCTCGAATCTATAAGAATCATCAATAAAAAATACTTAACATCTCAGTGCAGGGTTCGGCCAAAAATCGGGGTTTGGCGACCTGACTACTCTCAGCGGTCTGCTCGTTACTTGACTGATTTTAAATGACGACGTCCGTCTGCAATAGCGCTCCTGTACCTCTTGTGCGACAATAATTCAACCTAACCCTAACCTGCTTGGATTAAATGTCACATGCGCAAATGGTAGCTAGCTGCCATAGAACTTTTTAAGTTTTAAAGTTATTAAAATTATTTAAATATGTTCATTAATTTATAGATATATAATTGAAAGTCATATAGTGATAGGCACACACACCTAGCTTTTAAATAATAGTTTCATGCATACTCAATGATTCCAGGCTACGTCCTTCGGGGCCGTCCTTGCTAAAAAACCGTCTGCTCCGGTTGGAGCATGCGATAGTTGCAAACGATTCGTGAGACCGGCCCTGAGAGAGGATCACTTTCACTGCAACCGCCCAGGGTCGGCAGGAAAGGTGTCAAGGGCCTCCACAGCGCAGACGATTAGTTGGGCGCATTGCCACCAACTAATATTCTATTCATGCTCACTATCGTTTGCTAAAATTAATTTTGATACTCAATTGAAAAGAAACGACTTTTGCGTTTTATCAAGAATTGTTACGAAATAATTTGAATGTGGGATTGGGGTTAAAGGTTACAGGGTTGTAATTTGAATATAAGTAGGTTTATTGAAAAAAAAAAGCTTGCACGTTAAGGTGGGTTGCACACAATCTACCTTCGTCAAGATCTTACTAAGTAATTCATTTTTAGCCATACTTTTTTTTTTATTCGAAAGAATTAAAAAAATGACATGCTAACGATGGGCGTCAAAGTTTAAATTACAACTGGATGCTGTGAGTGGCCGAAAAAAACCAACCAACGTTTAACCAACGGCCCTCAGTTCTTCATTGGGTGTCGACGCATGAAAACAACCCTACAGATGCTCTAACTCCCCCCCCCCCCTCCCACAATATAGCGCCCCCTTTATATCAATACAATGCAGAAACCATATGCAGAAGGACTGATATAGAAGTGATACCACCTACTTAAATAGAAATAATAATGAAAATTGAAAATCGATTTTTTTTTTATTTCGAGAATATTTATTGAACGCTTGAAAATTATAGCAATTCGAAACTCACATTTGAATACTTGGGAAATTTATTGGAAACTTATTATATTGAATACCTGTGCTGCCACTAACTTACACAGAAATATTAGGAACAATTCAGAATCGATATTTTCGACTTTGAGAATGATTGGAGCATGCTTGAAAAGAGTTTAGTTTTGAATTATCGTCGCGCTACAGCTACACGAGGGCTAATGGCGTCGTAATTTAGAACCACAGTCACATGCTTGAAGATGATTATCATTAGAAACTTGTATTGAACATTTGGGATTTTTATTACACTGAATATTTTAAGATTATCATTAGGAAAAACTTTAATATCAAGTACTTAATGAATCTTTAAAAATAATAGGTCATTTCGCCAGCTGCTTATACGATCCCAGAGACCAAACGGTACCCCGCCAATCATCAACACCAGGCCGATTCGAGGCCGAAAAACCCCGTGTGAAACAGCCATAACCGCCATTAAGTTCTTTATTCGGTGTCAGCACATGAAAACAACCCTACAGATGCTCTAAACCCCTCCCCCCTCCAATATAGCACCCACTTTATGCCAATACAATACAGAAACCATATGCAACAGAACTGATATAAAAGTGATGCCACTAATTTAAGAGTCATGACGCCGAATTTCACCCCTTGAAAATCGTAATGTTATTCCTATGGAGAATCTTCTCCGACTAATTGCCGCCACAATTTTAATAAAGGCCACTAGTTTCTGGCACCATTTTAAAGAACAAAAGTAGTTAAATACTTTTTACGAAATTTTTTTGTGAAAATCACTTATTGAGTATTTTTAATAATGTTTTAAAGTTTGGAAATCGTTGAAGAATACTGATGTCCTAGTGTGTGACGATGCAACTCAGTCAAAAATAAAGATACTGCGATAATTACAACTTTTACAAACAATCGAAATTTTTATTTTTCAATTCATAACGAAATAAAAATTTTAATTTCAACATTTGTATTTTTAAAAAAATTGAGAAAAATAGAAACTAATTCGTGAAAGCGAGTTATGGCAACCCCACATTTGGCGATCAACGGCCAATGTGTCTGCCAAGTCAATTAGTGTCAGATCTGCTAACATCTGGAATGGGTTTGGATTTGGAAAGGGGATCTGTGAAAGGGGAAGAAAGAACCTGAGGGCATTTCGAAGAAGTGTCTTTGTTGCTCTCTGCCTCTCCCCGATTGACCAGTGACACGCTTTGCTGCGCTGCAATGCTTGTGTTATGTTTTGAACAAAATAGAGGCATGTCCAGCATTTGACGATTGGAGAAGTCACCTACTTTGTTTAGGGCACTGGACACGATTTCTGGTGTTAGGATAGAATTGAGTCCTGTCTGTAGAGTCTTTAATTTACAAATTTATTTTGAAAATATTATAGGTGTTCCTTCCTCTCCTCCCTCCCAAGTTAGGGGAGAGGATACTATATTATGAATTGTAATCTATATAGTTCGTGTAAAGCCATTTTCGAACAGTAAAGTCATAAATGGATACATGAACAACAGAACAAGATACATTATAAAAGTGCCCCTGTTTTTACTTATTTTTTTTTTGTGTGAAAATACGGTGCATTACTATTTTCGCCACGATGCGCAATAGGGCAAAAGTCGCATAAGATGGCCAAAAGAAAATATTGTATTTTAAGCAAGTCTTAAACAATTTCATTGTACTTTATGATGATAAATGAAGGTTTGTCAAGAAATACATTCTGTCACCGTCGTATCACGCCTCAATGAATATTACATGCTTGATGCTTGCCAACGGTTTACGGCAATACGGTTTGGCCGTACAATAATGCTCTAGACTGGGAATTTTTAATAGTAGCCAGTGGCTACCAGAGTGAAAAAAAATGGTAGCCACATTTCGATTTTTAGTAGCCAGTTTTAAATTTCATTATATACGACAAAAAGAAAGTGCGATTTTCCACAAAAGAAAATTTTATTAATGACATTTTTGATATGATAAGATTGACAGTAAAAAAAATATCATACAAAATATGATATTAAACATGAAGCTATTTGAACATATTGTGATTAGGCTTGCTCGGCAAATTGTGAGGTCAAAATTGAAGACATGACCAAGAAAATGACTTTATATTGTACAAATATGTACAAACAAAGACTTATACCTAAATTCTCAGTTCAATTTTAATAAAAATTATTTTTATAAAAAATTTTAATAAATTTTTTTTAGGAAAAGTTCTTAAAATAATTTCTAATTAAAATTGTGCTGAGAATTTAGGTAAAAGACTTTTTTTGTACATATTTGTACAATATAAAGTCATTTTCTTGGTCATGTCTTCAATTTTGACCTCAAAATTTGCCGCGCAAGCCTAATCCCAATGTGCTCAAAAAGCTTTATGTTTAATATAATTTATTTTAGTTTTGGCTAAAGTTTCATAAATTTTAAAATTTGCTTCATAATAAATAAATCTTATAGAATTACATCTAAAAAAATTATACTTATATATTGAGTACTAATTAAAAAATGACATGAAAGATCAAACTATGCTTTGTAGTTCCTTCTTTGCACATTTTTAAGACTCCTATGACCCCTTAATCAGATGTAAATCAATCACTTGTAGATTGCCGAAATCGTAAAGCAAAATTTAAAAATCAAATTTGCATTTAAGATTTTCATCGATCAACTCCATTTTTACGTCACACGGAGGAGGATGGAAAATTTCACCGATGATCAACAACTTTTATCAGGTCTTTCTTCCCGACACAATCGAATCGGATCGTTTTATTATTTTAGAAATGCAGCTTCAGTATTAATTATTTGTTGAACAAAAAAGAAAAATTATGATCGCCACATTTGGCGACTGGGGTTCGATTTTTAGGTAGCCACTTTCGATGTAATAGTCTCCAGTTGGCGACTGGCGACCGCTAATCTAGAGCTTTACCGTACAATGTACGGATTTTCAGTTGTAAAATTTTACGAACAAGTGAAAATATTGACCAATTTTTTAAAGAAACATCTATATATAGATTTTTTTTTTTTTTCTCATACTAAAACAACCAAAAACATACGATTTAGCCCCTGACCGACCTTCACTATTCAAACTTTAAAGTAACAAAATATTATAAGATTTGATTGACCGAAAATTGTCCGGAACTAGATTTGAGTTTTATATCTAAAAATAGTCATTACTAAATGCCGCATGTACTCATGTAGTATGGTCAAGTAAATTTAGAAAATATAGTTAATTAAAGAGGGCCGAATTCCTGATTCACTTATTTTACTGCCTACACTCTTAAAACAAACACTCCTAATTTAACTCAGTCTAAGTGGATTTCACGCCTCCAGACTGGAAAATGCACTTCTCCTTTTGGAGTGGATCCTTTGTGTGTTCAGCCTCCGACAGGATCACTCCAAGCGAGTGATTTTAACTCAGTCTGAGTATATATGCATGCCTTTACGGTGTCGAAAATGCACTTCTCCAACTGGAGTGGATTTCACTCTTTTGTTTTAAGAGTGTAGCAATTGAAAAGTATCTAAAAAATAAATTACATTTCATTGCTAGTATTTTCCAAAACATCTATTATTAATCTGAATGTATATTTAAACTATTTTAATATAATTTGCAATTAAAAAACGGTGCCTATTAACTGTAAGTCCTGTAAATCTACTCCTGTAATTCTACAAAATATATACATGTAATGCTAACAAAAATATATTATATGTTTTACAGCACAATTTTTAGTAATTATTCACTTGAAATTTTCTAGGATTTTCTACAGATTTTTTTTCACAGTGTACATTACAAAAGTGCCATTGTTTATACTTTTTTTTGTGAAAATACGGTGACCCCTATTTTCGCAACGGTGCAACAAACCCCTATTTTCGCAACGGTGCAACGGTCCCCAAAAGTCGCATAAGAGGGCCAAAAATAAATATCGGATTATAAGCGCAGCTTAAACAATTTTATTATAATACTTTATATGATAATAAAAAAAAAATTGTCAAGAAATACTGTCGCCGTCGTATCACGCCTCAATAAATATCTGATGCCCAAAACTCTCCGAAAGAAATCCTTTCAAGAATCATATCACTGAAATAAAATAAAATCGCCATATTTTTATTGAAAATCATAGCATAAAATATTTCCTTAGAATAGTTATCTATTGTTTCTAGGTATTATCTATTTGAAGCAAATTAAAATCGCGATAGTTTTAACTATTTTACATCGCCACATTTTTCGACTTTATATTTCTTCAACTGAAAGTTCAGATGAGTGAAATTTTTTTTTAATTCTTTTATCTCTATATAATCTACATTGCTTGATAGCTGAAGAATTAGAAAACCAAGTTCATTACTCCTTTCGAAATGAGAAGTGAGTGTCATAATTTAATTTCCAAACTACTTTGTATTAGATTTGCATGTCAAACAATAATACGTATCTCCTTTTGGAATATACCAAAATATTAAATTTTTAAAGCCTTCTGTAACACATTTTCTTGAAGAAAGTATACATTCTATGCATCATATTGTGATTGCAGGTTGCAGGAATCGTCTGTCACCCACATCGACTTTCCAAATGTATTTGCACAACAAAACAACTGTATTGTGGTTGAAAGAACTGTAAAGTATTTTAAAGAACTATAACCTTATACCTTATACATAACCTCAACAGACGAAAAAAAAAATTTCAAAGTAAAAAAAAAACATTGTTAGGAGGATTCAGCACTCACCATAAGCAAAATTTGGATTTTTGACCCAACTTCAATAATTTCATTACATTGTCTTTCATTTTCGTTAATTTAAATTATAAATTAAGCCAAAAACGTGTTTTTTTTCCGAAAACATATTTTTAAACCGCTGAATAAATCGCAAATGAACACATACCGCAAAACTTTAAAATAAACCAATACTTCAACTTCATTGAGTAATCAAAAAGTTTTAATTTTTGCAAATTTGTTTTAAAACCTTTAAAAATAAATTTTTAGAAAAGATTTTTTTTGTGCCATAAAGAAATTATTCTTTTGGGCAATCATTACAAAAGATTAACTTTTAATCACGTAATATGGTTTCAAAAACTAATATCCCTTTTTAGAATTTCTTTACTTCTACAAAACACTGTGCCAAAAGCTATTATAGTAAGCTTGAGTTTCAGAAGGAAATCAGCTAAAATGGCATGTAGCTAAAACATCCAGAATCCGAGAAAACCTCCCTTCAAAGTTGTCTTTATCTCTAGGGGGGAGGGGGCTGTAAATCCAGCCCCTTAGTCAAAGACGGATAATCACTTGAAACTGCCCAAGGGAAAAGCAATTATTCGTAGAGGGGGCCTCAAATTTCATTGGCGATAAAAAAGCTCGCCGATGAATTGCAATCGCGCCTAATAGGCGATAAAAAGTTTTTTATAGTTTAAAAACACAGCGACACCTGGTTTTGGAAAAAGTTAGAAAAAGAGTTCGTGCAAATGACTTCATGATTCTTAACTAGAAATAATGAAAATTCAATATCGATGTTTTTAATATTGAGGATCTTTGTTGAACGCTTGAAAATTATAATTTGAAACTTATATCGAATATTTATTCGAAACTAATTAAATATAATATTCGAAGATTATCATTAGAAACTTATTATATTGAATACTTAAGATCTGAATACTTATGATGCCACTGATCAGTGGCGTAGCTACATAGGGGTTAGAGCATACTCGCCTAGCATGCGAAAGGTCCGAGGTTCGGGTCCGGGCATCGCCAAAATAACTGCCGACCTATAAATGGCCCGTGCTGCCAAAAATGTCCGACTTATAATACCCCGTTTAAGGGAGCGCACGTTAAATATCTTTCCAAGTCCTAACACCACGTACGATGTCGCCCTTAACGGTTGCGTTGGGTGCCTATTCAGGTGCCGGGTCTTCACTTGACTGTGGTTCTAAAATACGACGCCCGTCACCAGCAGCACTCGTGCAGCTCTAGTGCGACAATAATTCAAACCTTAAATAACCTAACAGTGGGGCCCCATTTTTTGATTTGCCCCAGGGCCCATGGTTACCTAGCTACGCTACTGCCACTGATTTACATAAAAATAATAGGACAAATTAAATTCCGATATTTTCAACAGTGAGAATCTTTGTCAAACGCTTGAAGCTTATCAATAAGGACTTATTTATTGGAAAATTAATGCATTGGATATAAAAAGAATATTAATTATTACTGTAAATTTATATGATAAAATACTTAATAACGTGTATTAATAGGTCATCTTTACCAGCTGCTGTACAATCTCAGGACCACCAACTGTACCGCAAAAATTCGAGGTCAAAAAAACCCGTGTGAAACAGCTATAACCGCCATTACGTTCTTTATTCCGTGTCGACACATGAAAACAACCCTACAGATGCTCTACCCCCTCCCCTCCAATACAGCACCCACTTTATATCAATACAATACAGAAACCATATGCAAAACGGATGATAACAGGCCAGCAGCATACTGTTCTTTGCACTGAAAAGAACACAATCTGTTTTTTTTTGTTAAATAATGGGGGGGGGGGCGACATATGCGATTGGAACGTTGGAACACACCCGTCCCGGGACGATGGCACGCGACTTTCACCGGGGAAATCGTCTGCGCCCCTTTTCAGGACGTTCTAATTCGATCATGTAATGAATGGGGAGAGAATTCGATTGGGGCGATGGAAAAGAAAAGAATGTGTTGGTATTTGTATGTGGTATTTAAAAATATCATGTGCTTGGTTTTTAAAAAGGTAATCATTGCTGAATGCTGTTAAGTTAAATGTTTCGATGTGCTTCTGTGAGACAATGAGACAGTTTATTTTAGATTATGGTAATCGGTCAGACTTTAAACTTTTATAGTGCAGTCTGTCATAGTGGCGAACCATGGCAGATTAAAATATCAAAGTTTATGTTAAAGTATAATGTTGAAGTCCGACAACAACAAATATTGTGACCATCATTTAAATTTTTTAAATATAAACCATCAAAAGTCAAACCTAAATATAAATTATTTACTTGAGCTTCATAAACGTAATTTCACAGCAGTTAATAACTTCACTCTTTAATTTTGAAAACACTTTTACTACTGTCATCTCTGAGGGTTATTAGTAACTAAAAATTCATAATAGAATTAATAGATGGAAAAAAAAGATTTGTCGAGAGTGAGCTATACTTTAATAGAAAGTGGATTATGTTACTTGTTGCCATATGGCAACAGTATGCATTAGAGGGTTAACAATTTGTTATTCATGCATATTGCTCATAAGACTGCAGTTTTACATTTGAAACACAACAAAACAATGAATTCAAGAGAAAGAAAAATGCACTAAAAACGCCACCAACGAAAAAAAATAACCTCAACACCCACCCACTGCTCCCTTAAACTAACCACCACTCCCCGTTCTTTTTTTCCCACGAGCGGCGCATCGGGGATCGCATGTTCCGCGGCGCGTGCCTTGGGTCGCACGCCCGCAGATCTGTCATTGTTAGCGCCAGGAGCCGGGCCGTGGGAATTAATGAACACACGTGGGCGGCTGTGGTCGAAAATGGGGCCGGATAATGGACTACTGAATGCGAGGTATATGGTATGCATACGGTAGATTCAAAAGTTATGGTGTGCATTATCAATAGAAATTTATTTGTACATATTATACTTAGTCACTTAAAATTGACGTATTACGTACAGACTTTCGGGGATTTGGAGAAGACTTCCTTTGATTACCAAAGGAAATAAAGAGCTTTCTAGGCCAATTGCGATGTCGTTCTACCCAGGGCCTGTTCTTCCATAAGGAATGTTAGGCCCGGGCAAAGGGCCCCCAAATTTTGGGGCTTCTGAATTTCAGTTTATATTATGCTAAAGGCTGTAAATCCGCTAAATATCACTAAACTAAAAAAAATTCTGATACTCCACTTTGTTTTTTGCTCAATTTCGACTCAGAAATTGACTAAGCGTGATTGTTTCGATCGATGTTTTTAAGGAAGCCTATAAAATTGCTGCAAAAATGTGATACACATGTCATACAGCACCGTCATTACTGGAAATCATAAACTACATTTTCCCTAAAAGGGCCTCCAAAATAGGTTGTGCCTACCAGAATTATGAACTTGCTGATCGAGAACTGTCATATTGTGTCTTTAGTCTTCCTATTGCTCTTCGAAACTATCTCTCTTGAAATTATTTTAATAATTTAGAAAGAGTTTCGAAGAGTTAAATAAGTTTTAGTTGGATTTCGGTAAAGTAAACGTGTTGCTTAAAACAATGATGTTTTCGATCGCCAAATTATTATCTGCTACTAAAATAAATTCGCGGCTTCTTTCCATATCTTTGGTGAAATTCTAGGTTAGAGATATAACGTGATTCATGGGCAGAGAAGAGTTTCAGTTACTTAAAAAAAAAGTTTGTACATTACATTTGTTTCAATACGGCAAGAAAACTTAGCATTGTTCAAATTAAATATAATTCCAGAAGGTTGCCAATAGCCTTCGTGTAGTGCTATTGCTACGATAATTTAACTCAAGTAAAATTCCTTAATCCCCAAGAATGAAAACAATACCAATTGAACTGTTGCCCCTCACGACGTGAACCAAGCCCCATTAGGCGCGTTTACATGAGCCATCGAATCCATGGAATGCCAAAATCCCCATTAGGGGGAAAAGAGGTCCGCAGGATTTCTAACCCAAATGATAGTTTGTGGCCGAATCCATGGTATGAAACATCAAACCCTCCTTCATTGGAGGGGGTTTGCGAAACCCCCCAATGAAACCTGGCAATTCCGGTTCTGTCTGTGTTAGGTTAGGTATTGAATTATCGTAGCACTTGAGCTACACGAGGGCTATTGGCGAGGGGCGTCGTATTTTAGAACCACAGTCAAGTGACGAGCCGGCACCTGAGTGAGTAGGCTCCCAACGCAACCGTTAAGGTTCTGTCAGGGAAAAAATTCCCAAAAGGGAAAAATTGCTCAGTTTTCTCTTCAATCCATAGAATCGATGGCTCATGCAAACGTGCCTTTTCAATATCCCCAGCAATCTTGTATTAAAATAGAAACCAGGCGTTTCCATGCGGAGTTTATTGAAGCAAACAAGAGAATTACAGGAAAAGCTTTGTTTTTCGGGATGTTCCAAACGGAAGCCTGACGCCATCGCAGTTTGTCAGCCGCCTGTCAAACGATAATTCACTCCAGGAAGCTGGCAACAGTTGTCGAGCCGTGTGATTAACGCCACTGACCTTCGGCGGCAGTTTTGTTCTGCTTTTCATATGCGTATAGAAGTGTGGTTCAATTAAATTGATGTCACACATGTAACGTAATTTCTTGTATAGACCTATTCCCAGTGAGAGCGTGTGCGGACCTAACTTGGGTAAAAAGAAAGAGTAAAAAGGCAGAAGGAAGAGCGCGATTGTCCGTTAGTTGGGAATTCTTTTAAGGTTATATGTACACACAAAATTATCTGAATACAATTTAACCAAAATACACCTTTCATTTTGATAAAATTGCCAAATTTTCTCAAATAATGTTGAAATCTGTTAGACCTTTAACGAAATTAATGTTTTAAACATGTTTTCTAGATGGATTCAGGAATAATTTATAGAACTCTTGACATCCGCGGAAGGATCTTCTCCGTAGCATATTTATATATTAACCAAACTTAGGTTGCCAAGGAGTGTAAATCCCGAATATCTGGACACCAGCTTTCCCCGACCTGCAATACAAGGTAAGCGTTGATGGAATGGAAGTTTAACCCGAATATTTTCTGCGTCCATTATTCCAATATTAAGTTTAAGCTGAATATATTCTGTTTTCATATTAATAATAACTCAGAACTTTTTGGGTAAAACAATTATGCACAAGACTATAGAGGAGAAAACGTCTCAATTACAAGTCACGTCTGTCTGGCCTAACCTGGAACAAGATTTAGTTTAAGCTTTAGGTAGAATTTTGAGTAACAGATCATAATATATGCGTTCTGTTTGTGGGATAAAGCAAAAGGTTAGAACGGCGGTCGGACGGTTAGAACGAAAATTGAAACAATTGAAGACAGATGGGCGAACGGAAAAATAGGACGGACGTGCAGACAAAAAGTGAAAAGATATCTGAAGTCACGTCTCCCTAACACAAAAAAAATCGACCATTCAATACAAAATTTGAAATAATGGGCGGGGTGGGGGTGATGGGTTACAGATGGGACGAAAACCTCTATCGTGTCTAAAACCAACTTTTTATTTTTAAAAGTTCTTTCGACTTGAAGAAAGGTTAAAATTTAACTGGACCAGATTAACGAAATGGGTTATCTTGGGAATATTCGGTAACATAACAGAACTTTTCACAGAACGAACGCGACACCCTCGGTTAGCACATGGTCTCATTCCCTTTAACTCATTTCACATGGTTGTCAACTCCCACCCCACTATCCCCCCGCTCGCGTAACAAACACACATGCACTTTCCAGAAACCACCACAGATAACACATTGTGCAATCTCATATTTTATAACACAGCTAACAGGGACAGAGAAAAAACACACGTTGCACCCTCCGCTTGGAACTAAACGATCCCACGCTCTTTCTTTTCCCCCCTTCTCTTCTCAGTCTCGAAACAAATCTGTAAAACGTTCTTTTCTACTAGGTTCGATACCTAACTGGAAAAACAACACAAAGGACAGACGGATTAATAATAGAAATACATGCTAAATTTGGCTAGTTTCGGATCTTTTATTTTATTTCGAAAATTTAATAATTATTACTTATCGTTTGCAAAAATTAATTTATATTTCAAAGAATAAATATGTAATATTCCCTCGCTTTTAAATAGAATGAAAAACGCTTCATATCAGCGTACAAAGAATATCGTAGTTCATATTTGACGTCACTTCAAACTGATCGATGTCGCAAAAATAAATTTATTTTAATTAATTTATTGTCTAAAATAATTAAAGTTTGCTTTAATTAAATTAATTAATTGTTGCTAATGACAATGGTGATTTATTTAAAGTACTTCAAATTCGAAAAGAAATATTAATATGACATTAAATGGACTCGCTTTGATTTTTATGTGAATTTTGAACTACTTTTTTAACCAAAATGCTTTAAAAATGTTCTTTAAATCCGTGTCTGACATAACCCCACGTGGGGTAATAAGATACCTGTGCAAATATTCATATATAAACGTATATTCATATAGAGCAATATAAAATAAACTATAAAACAATTTTCGCATTTTTTAAAAAATTTTGATGCTTACATCCAATAAAAAAATATTTTGTCTAAAAAATTATTTAATTTTTGAAACATTTCTATTTAATATCTGAGAAATTTATAAGATTTAAAAAATTATAGACTTTTCATTAATTAATGTGTTTGGGAAATTAATTTATTTTAATATTAAGCTTTTAAATAGCATATTATATTTTATAATAGATCTACATACGTAATTAACATAACTTAGAAGTAAACCAAAAGCAATGTAATTATTTTTGGCAGGGTTTATTTGAAAATAGGCAAAAATCAGGCCGATAAAAGAGCAAGATGTAATAAAAAAAATTTCATACTTATAAATAAAATTATTACGTGATGAAGTATTAATTAATAAATACTAACTTACACAAAGACATTGAAAGCAAAAAATTTACCTAAATATAACAACCAAATTAGCTTTTTTTGGCCGATACGTCATTTCCCTACAGCATATGCTAATACGACGGTTATTTCACTTCACGAAACATTAATATAAAAAGTCGTCTGCCCTATCAAGGGGGGGTTCTCCCACACCCAGGAAGAGAATCTTCAGCTGGCGTGTGTGGGAGTCCCGTGGGAATAAAACGGGGGGGGGGGGGGGGTCTGATGTTTGTGCCCCCCCCCCCTCTTTTTGTCCGTTGTCAAACGATTTCAGACAGATGCGCACACGCGGCCGTTAAAGAAGCCGTCTGCGTTTAATTAACGAGAGTTGGCAACAATTTGATACGACGGGCCTGTAAAATGTGTTAATTTTTTAAACCTCAAAAATATTAAAAATTAGCTTATTTTTTTTTAACTCGTTAACGATGATTGGCAAAAAAATTTATTACGCGGAAATAACCTTTCTGCTTAAGTTTGGCTAAATAAACAAAATAAGGCAAATAAATACCATAATACTGAAAATTTTATGTCGAAAAAAACATTTAGTTACATGGTAAAATAATTGAAAAATAAGACATATTTAAGAAAAAATATTAATTAACCTCACAGACTCAAGAAAGAATTTATTTGCTTTCAGCATTTCTGCCTGAAAGCCTGAAACATTTCCATTAGCCAGATATTTTCCTTAAAAAATGTGTTCCAAAATATTTTCCTTAAAAAAATTTGTTATAATTTTTTTTATACCTGGTACAAAAATGCATGCATTAACTCTGACACATACTGTGTTTTTTAATATTTGTGCAAAGCAAATAAACATTCAATAAAAACGATACCAATTAGTATTATCTCACTAAACCAATGCAACCTAATTAAATAAAAGATAATTTCTCAAATGCATTCAATTTTGTTACTTCTAAAATTTTGTTATCGATAGCAACAAAATAGTAATATGTAGTATTTTTCTTACATATTACTTTATTCGTCATCAGTAAAAGAATTAAGTCGAAAGAAAGATCGAACTTTCCTGTTTCCTTATTTGCGTAAAAAGTTGACTTCTCCAATTTCCTTATCCTCGAGTAAAACGTCATGTCTCACTATTGAAAGCAACGATATCAAAATAACTGCATTTATAGATAAAAGTGAATGCAAATAAGTACTTAAGTTTGGAAAATAAAATTTTTAATTCACAATTAATGCACATTTCAGGTATTGATCTAAAGTACAACTTCAATTCAAAAAATAAGAATAATGCAAAAAAGAATGGGTTGAATGTTGCTCAATTTGCATATTGTGTTTAGAAGAAAATGTATTAAACTTATCTAATTATCTTCAGAGCATTAATGAGTATAACATAAATATTTATTTTTATCTTCACATTAGTAAATTGACTAGTTAAAAATATTACAATAAAATTCAAAGACTTAGAATATCTAGACAATATGATTAAAAAATTTGGAATAATCAACATTTTTCTATTGTTTGAGATAACTGCTGCAGGGTTAACCCTTTCAGTCCCAAAAATTTACTACACTACAGAAACATCTGATATTCCCAAAATAAGCTAATTTTAGGTCAAATATACGAGTTCTATAAGAAAAAAAATTCATTAAAAATTTTTATATGGTTTTTGAAACAATGCCAAAATTTTTTAACTGGGGAAAACAAAATAAAATATATGTATTTTTTCCTAAAAACGTTATATATTTTAAGGTATCTGACCACATTATTAAAAAAAAAATTAGTAATTATTTTTACCGAAATAGTTAAAATTGTGTTTTAAATATGTGGAACTGAAGTGAACTCATCAAAAATCAGGTGAAGCGCTTGTTGGCTATTTTCTAAATAAAAAAAAAATGGTAGTTCTGACTTCTATTGAGATTAATGTAAAATATTGTCGAATAGAACAAAGTGTGAAGAATCAAATGATGTGTGTTTGGATGTCATAACGGGATATAAACATTTTGAAGTGTTGATGCCAAATGGCATCACTGGGACTGAAAGGGTTAACAACTGCTGGACTATAAAATGTGTTCCTTTTGCACTTTAAATCTGTTGTGATTCAATGTTTCTACGCCGCATACGATGCCGCTGAAAGGTTGCGTATGGTGCCAGCCCCCAATGGAAAAACCAAACAATTACCCAAAAAAAATTCGTGTAAAATACGTTTGGAATGGCAACCTAATCGACCAGCCACCCTCTGGCGGAAAATATCACCAAGACCTAATTTCCAAATGCAAAAAACTCAAAATCAGTGATTGAGGCATGATATCCCAAGCCACCAATTATTATGCTTTTGTGACGCTGTTTACTGCATTTCAGAAGACAGACAAAAAGTTTTTCGCTTTTTCTCGATGATTATTTTGGGGCCGCCAGAAACTTATAATTATTATTATTGTGAATACCTGAAAAAAAAATTTTCTTCGAAGAAGTAGGATTGGGAAAAAGGGGTCAAATCGTGACTAGATCTTTTTAGTCGAAAGGGGTGAGCTTGATTTCGTCTGTCAAGACGTCCTTGGTTAGATTTGTCTGAATAAAACAAGTGTCTCTAAAAGTCTAAATAAAAAACTATTTTCTCTGCCACATTCCTCCGGCTGTATTGAATATTTTTACAAACGGATTTTTTAATGTGATAAATGTAGATGTGATGACTTACTGGTTCCGACAATATCACTTTATGAAATTAGTTAGATTTTTTGCAAAATTATTTATTCAATTTTTTTAAAAAAAAAGTATTCGACGTCCTTATAAAAATCCTAGAGTCCTAAACATTCCTACCACCGTGTCTTATCATATAAACCCTTGTTCCACTATACAAATGGCTAATTCCATTCGTGACAGACATGACATAAGACAACTTTCTTGGCTCTTAAAAAGTACTAAATGTCAATTGACTGTTAAAAAATGACCTTGGGGTGATGCAAATAAAGGTCTTGATTATAAAAAACGCTGAGATTTTCATTCAAGAGAAAATACTTAAAATTAATTGGGTTAAAACATACCGTGACTGACATGACAAAATTGAGACACATATTTTTAGTGACCTTATATTATTACCATTTGCTTTTAACTGGTATGCATTTCAAGTCTAGAATTTTTATGGAATCAATATAAGATTCTGATGTGCAAATCAGAAAGAAAAAAAATTAAGAAATTTATATAACTAGTAAAATATTATAAATATTTATTAGCTTGACTGACATGACAAATGTGACAGACATGACAAAGTTTTGATGTTCTATATTTAACTTAAATTTTAAATTTAATGTTAGAATTTTTTACGAACTGTTTATTTTGAGGTATAAAAAGAGAAAATAAAATGTCAAGAATTTTTGCCTTGTAGATTTTGTTCAAAATAAAAAAAAAGTTGAAATTAAAAAAATGATGTCCATGGCGCATTTTCGTGGAATCAACCAAATACAAAAATTGTCGAACAACAACAGACCAGAGGCCCAGCAAGGTATTTCGCCTATATATTTCTAATTCTTCACTAATATCCAATAACTATCGAGAATCTACCACTCTCTTCGAAAGCACAACATAATCTGGTAAAGCATTCCACTCATTAACAACTCTATTGGAGAAGTAATGTTTTCTTATCTCCTTTCAGAAGCAAGATTTTTTTTTTAAATTTCTGACCATGTTCTCTGGTCCGGCTATTGTAAAAACCTAAGCCCTCCATGTCTCCCTGTTGGAGGAGTTATGAATAACTGAATTAAATCACCCCTTGTTCTCCTATTTTCAAGGGAATACATATTTAAAAATGTTAATCTCTTATCATAATCGCGCGATACCAGATCAACCCTTAATCATTTATGTAGCCCTATGCTGAACTTTTTCAAGCAACTCGAAGTCTTTTGACAGAGAAAGGGCGACCAAAGCTGCACTGCTGCTGAACATACCATACTTACTTTACTACACCAAAACACACCTTAAGTTTGCAGCATTGCAATGTTCTAGAAGGAGGAAACGGCGTAAACAACGCTGCTGACACCGAAATTTCGCCTACTCTGATTGGTCGCTCTTTTGCGATACGTTCACCCTGATATTCGTGCGCCCTGTTACGTCAAAATCGAAGGAAAAAAATAATTAATATTTAATTCTAACCGAAGCAACAACTAAAAAAAAAATAATAAAAACAAGTCTTGAAATAACGATTGGTTTGTTGAATGTGAAATACCCTTTTTTTAGTAGATTCTCGCACTCGAAAATGAGAACTATTTAAACTTTTTCTCGTAGAACATTTCTATACCGCAAACTCAATATGGGTTTTACTGTACACATATGCTGTAGAATAAATTCAACCATACACCCTCAAAAAAAAAAAAAAAAAAAAGAAAACATCTTCTTATTGCCGGGTTCACTTACCACCGACCAGATGGCATTCCTCAAAGAACACCCCCTTCTGCAATTTAGAACAGAAAAAAAAAATCGAACGTTTTTTTCTTCCGTATTCGAAACAACTTTCGAATGACACTGAGTCACCTCACTAATAACAATATAAATAAAAAGTTCGAGAATGGGGAACAGGGGGTGCTAAGGAACACGTCCAAGACCGAACAGGTGATTCTCCGAAGTGTGGGAAAAAGAGAACAGCTGGGTTCACAAGGTGAGGACCCGTTGCCACCTGCCCGCTAGAAGATCTCTGTTTATTCCTCAAACGATTTCTGCACTTTGCTTGTTAAGAGTCATGACGCCGAATTTCACCCCTTGAAAATCGTAATGTTATTCCTATGGAGAATCTTCTCCGACTAATTGCCGCCACAATTTTAATAAAGGCCACTAGTTTCTGGCACCATTTTAAAGAACGAAAGTAGTTAAATACTTTTTACGAAATTTTTTTGTGAAAATCACTTATTGAGTATTTTTAATAATTTTTTAAAGTTTGGAAATCGTTGAAGAATACCGATGTCCTAGTGTGTGACGATGCAACTCAGTCAAAAATAAAGATACTGCGATAATTACAACTTTTACAAACAATCGAAATTTTTATTTTTCAATTCATAACGAAATAAAATGTTTAATTTCAACATTTGTATTTTTAAAAAAATTGAGAAAAATAGTTGCTAATTCGTGAAAGCGAGTTATGGCAACCCCACATTTGGCGATCAACGGCCAATGTGTCTGCCAAGTCAATTAGTGTCAGATCTGCTAACATCTGAAATGGGTTTGGATTTGGAAAGGGGATCTGTGAAAGGGGAAGAAAGAACCTGAGGGCATTTCGAAGAAGTGTCTTTGTTGCTCTCTGCCTCTCCCCGATTGACCAGTGACACGCTTTGCTGCGCTGCAATGCTTGTGTTATGTTTTGAACAAAATAGAGGCATGTCCAGCATTTGCCGATTGGAGAAGTCACCTACTTTGTTTAGGGCACTGGACACGATTTCTGGATCATCGATCGCTTTGTAGTAAGCCCAAACAAACGATTTTGGCGAAATATTTGGCGCAATTCTTCAGAGGAGTTTGTACAGGATTTTGACTTTCTAAATAAAACCAGAATTACAACTCATTTTTTTAACTGTGAAGGGAATTATTTACATTTTGTAAAAATTCAGATCTTTTGATGCAGACTACAACTGTGCAAATAATCTTTTTTTTTTAATTAACGCTTTTTAAGGATTAACCGTTTCGGTCCCAGTGATGCCATTTGGCATCACTATGTTTCTATTAATAATCTTTAAAAAAAATAATAGGGCTGACATCTATTGGGATTAATAAAAAATATTTTCGAATAGAAAAATGTTTGAAGAATCGAACGATTTGCTTTTTGATATCATAAATGACTATAGACGATTAGAAAAAAAATTCTAAAATGATGCCAAATTGTCATTGGGACTGAAAGGGTTAAAACTTTAAACCATAATTACAACTCATTTTTTTTAACCTGTGGAGGAAATTATTACCATCTTCTATAAGTTTTGTCTGTCTAAAACTGTACAAATAATAATTTTTTTATTTACGCTTTTTAATTATTAAAATGAAGCACGAACTAACATTGGGTGGTTTATTTTGGCTTAATAGGGTTGCTTGGCGAATTTCTTGTTGGCTTCACCTTGTTTCTCGCCAAGCATTTTAATCCTCTTCTTAACTCTAGGTGTATTTTGCTGTTACGTAGCAACGGGATCGGAATTTTGATGCGGTTTTTATGGGATGGATTCATTCGAACGTTAATTTTTTTTTTCGTTCTTAAAATCGCTTGGCAGACGATTACCGGCTGCTCGGGGAGCGCGCACCTGGGTGGAACACCCACCACAAACGCATTATCGGCGTTCGAATGCCTTATTTGGGGGTGAAGTGGCAATTGGAACGTATTCTTCACTCTCAAGGAGTTCGAACTGATCCCAAGGAATGTTAACAAAAAATATGTACTGTAATTGTTTGGTTATATCACCCATATGCGCTTTCGGGGTTTTTCCTTATCTACGGTTTCTACACTGCTCAAATCAATTAGGGGAGCGCATTGTTAAAACTCTTTCATCGACAATGATTCCATTTGGAATCATCAGCTTGCAATTTTTTTTATGATTAAGTTTGCACTTATGTATCGTCAGATGGAAGAATCATGTCTTTTGAAGGATTAAATAATGTTTGTTTTAATTAAATGAAAATATGAAAAACATGGTAAAATAAAATTCACTCTAAAACAATTTTAGCAAATAAATTGACCCTTTATTCTTCATTCTTGCATTTTTTAGGTGTTTAAAATTTGGTTTGAACCATTTCTACAAATAAAAGTTTGAAAAAAAAATTGTTATAATTCATTCAAAAGTACTGAATCTAATTTTTTCCTCTTAACTTTTAGTTGAAAAAAAAGATTTTCCCTAGTTTTTTTTTACTATTTCATTCCTTACGCATCCATAATGAATTTATTTCACAAATTTTAGATTTTTAGAATGAACATTTAAAATTTTTAACTGAAAGTGATGAGGCAAATAGGAATGTTTCTGTGTACACTTCTTCTTTTACTAATATGTTGAAAGGAAGACATGTAGCGGGAAATTATCCAATGGACATCGGTTAGTGTGCCTGTGAAAAGTATCTTTCATTTGTAACGTGTAAGCGTATTTTTTTTTAAATAGGCCAACAGTAAAAAATTTTATAAATATGTTGAATAAATTTTAATAAAAAAAATCACTAAAATTATTTAAAAATCTTAATTTGTGTTCTTGAAACAAGCTGATGAATAAATAATATATAGGTAAAAAATATTATTTTGGCATGACATTTTAAAACGCGACTCATAATGTCAACCTTTGATATGAAACGTAATGCCTCCAACCCAACTTTGCAAGTAAAAGTTCAGTTCAACTGGGTAGAAGCAGAAGAAGCATCTGGAATATAAATTTCATATTTCTCAGTTATTTAAAAGAAAATACCGAGATATTTTGGATGAGTTCCCACGCCCTGTCAGAGCATCTGGGAAATAAAAACCGCCATCTGGTCAGCAGTTCCACGAAGAATCCGAGACGAGAATGTTGAATGGAAAATTATCTCATAATATATACTAGATAGACTGTTCAAAATCGAGAAAACGCAACCGATGCCAGATACATGGAGACATTTTTTTTTTTTTTGGCTTTGTCTTTAACTTTGGTGGTGGGTTTCGGTTAATTGTAACGTTTGGTTAATTGTAAAGTTGTTCGTTTGGTTAATTGTAACGAGTTCAATTAAAATATCATCGCACTAGAGCTACACGAGGGCTATTGGCGAAAGGCGTCGTAATTTAGAACCATAGTCAAGTGACGAGCCGACACCTGAGCAGGCAACCAACGCAAATTTTAAAGTCAACATCGTACGCAGTGTAGGGACTCCAGAACATACTTAACGTGCGCTTCAAGGGTTATTATTCGTAGGAATTTTTGGTTGCACAAACCATTTATAGACCGTTTATACTGTTTTATATGTCGGTAGTTATTTGGCAATGCCCGGGTCCAAACCTATGACCTTTCGCATTCAAAGCAAGCACCTTACTGACTGGGCTCCCCATCCCCCTTTGTAACCAGCCCTTATATTATTTATTTATCTATTTATTTAGAAAAAACGACCCAATTATAATGGTGGGAAGAAGAACAGACATTCAATTACATAAAAACCGTAGACAATTTTTAAAATCATCGAAAGTTGAAAATGAGTCAAGTTCATTACTAAAAAGATTAATCACTATAATCACTACAAAATCTATAAAGTGTATGATTTCTTAAATAATTATTTTCACATAGTGGTACAAACGCAAGACATGACTTTTTACAGAAAAGTTAATCAAACACAAAATTTCATGAAAATCAACCATATAATTTATAATTTTATAAAAGAACAAGAAAGACGCCTTTTTGATTTTAATGTGGGCATATGTGGAGGTCATATTATAATCTGTATTATTGTACAGGGTGGTTATAAAATAACACTCGCTATTCGGAGTGATCTGTAGCTTGAATGAATAATCCAAATGCAAAAAACTATGAGACACTTACTAATCAAGAAGGGGGGGAAAGAATGGAATCATAAAAAACAAACTCGTCTCTTGACCAGGGTTCTAAATTACGAGGCGTAATTGGATGTGTTGGCCGTAATTAGCCATAATTGGCTACTTCTCGTAATTATAACCTTGGTCAAGAGAAGAGTTTCTGTGTTATAATTCTATTCTTTTTTGTAGTAAAGAAACTCGTCTCTTGACCAGGGTTCTAAATTACGAGGCGTAATTAGCTGCATTGGCTGTAATTGGCCATAATTCTGGCCTCGTAATTTAGATTCTGGTCAAAGGACGAGTTTGTTTTTTATGATTATTCTTTAGGATTCTGTCTTTTTTATGATTCCATTCTTTTCCCCCCTTCTTGAATAGCAAGTGTCTCAATTTTTGATGCATTTGGATAATTCATTCAAGCTACAGACCACTCCGAATAGTGAGCGTTATTTTATAACCACCCTGTATCTGACTGTTCCCCCAGTAACTGCCCCCCTTGAAAGCAGTCCTAATATTATAAACTGTATATCGCTGTGTGTGAAGGATTTATGGCTTATGGGAGCACGTTCTATCGAAAGATGACTCGAAAGTTGAGTTCAGAGATAACCCGGGTCGTGAGAATCGAGCCCGGGGTCTGCAACAAGTGACGAGTGACTCGGGACACATGTTCTATGAAACCTGACGATCCTGTCTAGATATCATATTTTTGGGTCGTAAATTGGATGCTAACAGGTTGGGTGTTGAATTGGTTTGAAGATCGTTAAACTTGGACACCAATAAAAATACCAGATGGTATTTTGCTCAAGATATGCTCTGCGCATACACTCTTAAAACAAACAAGCGAAATCCACTCCAGCCGGAGAAGTGCATTTTCGACACAGGAAAGGAGTGAATATTAACTCAGACTGAGTCAAAATCACTCGTTTGGAGTGATCCTCTCGAAGGTTTAACACACAAAGAATCCACTCCTCGAGGAGAAGTGCATTTTTAAGACTAGAGGAGTGAAAATTACCCAGACTGAGTTAAAATCGCTCGTTCGTTTTAAGAGTGTATATAATTCAAAACTATAAGCAACTCTACATTCGTATAAATCAGTGATTTAGAACTTTGCAAAGTGGTTGAACGTATTGCACTCCTTTTTGTAAAAAACATCGTTGTAAAAGTGAACATAAAATGTAAATATGCAAATAAAATTTCGGGGGTATAGAAGAATTTATTAGATTGGAAATGTTTCTGATTAACCGCTGCATATAATTCAATTTGTTGACACCCTTTTTGTAAAAAAACGGTCAATTTTAATAAATGAAATTCTAAACAACTATTCGGAAACTTTATAATTCAAAATGCAAAATACTACCCATGTTTCCAAAATTAGGATTCTGTGAAAACTTCCGAAACCAAAATACATAAAAAATGGATTTTAGGTTGCAAAGGGCAGCAACAAATACACAACTGTCTTTCAAGACGTATCTTACAAGTAATAAAGAGACCTTAAATGCCATATCGTTGACAGAAGACAGCTAGACACATAAACAATGTCAACAAGTGTCTGCTGCTCAAACACAAGAGCCCATTCCATTAAGAATTCAAAAGCAAATACTCATCGTCTCGTGAACGAGAAATGCGTCATTGCTCACAAGAAATCTCCTTTTTAAGCAGCTGACCGAAAGGGGGAAATGGCCCAGTGTGACATCCGGCTGTTTAAATATCGTTAATTATTATTGTTTCGGGATACAGCTGTGGCAACACTCGTGACGGCACACGGGATCGCCGGGCACGAGATCGACTTGCGAATTCGCCAATTTAGGTGTATTTATTTCACCATTCTAGCGATAACAGTTCTAACCTGGACATAACTTTCCAATTGCTCCGTTTTTTCCCCCTCTTTGGAAATTTTCATAGGTTGCAAGTTTGGCATGTTTCTCTCCTCTGTTGCGACTTTGAGAGTTGCCTTGTAATGAGAGATAATTTTCGTTGTACGACCCCCTACTAACAAGGGGAACACTTGAGCTGAGTCAATTATGAAGTCCCCTGGTCTTACCAATCAGCTGAGATATGGTTGGCGCCGCCTTCGGAGAAGAATGTATTATCCCCGCCTCATTCACACAAGAATTGGGGGGGGGGGGGGGGATCGTCAAAGATACAGATATAGTTGTAAATTTAAACCTTTAAAAGCCAATATTGGCGATTTTCAGTAATTCTTTTAACAAATTAAACTAATATTCTTTATAAATCGCGTCTTTTTGAATGAGATTGCCTAAATACTTTTTTTTATTCATTTACATTGATTACCGAATGACACAAAAGTAACAATGATCAAGCGACAATGGATTTTCACTTAACGACAGTTACATTTATAGATCAAGGAAATTGGTAAAAAAAGGTTCCAAAAAGCAGTGGCAAAATTAGGATAAGAAACCAAATTATTTTCTCCAGGTATCTGTCATCGGTCGTGCATTCCTTACACTTAGTAAGATATCCAATAAATATTATAGATTGTTGACAACAACATGCAAACTATATATCATCTTCAAATAATTTCTCAGCGGAGTGATTTTCAAATACTTTCGTGAAATTAAAATCTGCAAAAAGGAAATATCACAAAGAATAATTTGTATTTTCACGCCCTTATAAAATTATACATTAATAAAAAAAAACTAAGGAAAGAAAATTAAAGCTAACCATTTTTTTATGCATTTTTTAAATGGATTTTTGTATTCTGCTTTCTTAGTAAACCTACAATAAACAATCAACAGTTTGGTACAGTTTATTATTTTTTAAAAAAATAATTTTGGTATGTAATATAATATTTTTTTTCGAATTTTTGAATTTAGACTAACATCACATATTCTTACTCAATGATTATCCTTCCTTTAATAATATAAGAAAAAAATGGTACATCCAACCTTAAAAATAGTAAATATTTTTTTTAATATATTAATAATAGATTGTTTATGTTCTAAACCTAAACACTGTATTTTATATCATAGCTTGATGATTGCAGTGTTATGTCTTTCTTATTTAAATTGTAAACACATTTTTTTTTATTATATGAATTTAACGTTTAGTGTTTTTGGAAGATTTGTCTTAAAAAGCTCATTTTATATTTTAAAATTGAATTTCCTTTTTTTTACTAATACCGGGTACCAAGAATTAGCTAAGACGCTAATATAGTTAATTGTCGCTAATCAGAATTTTTTTGTACATTTAGTCAGGAAAATCAGGGAAAAGTCAGGAAATTTGTATACACATATGGGGACGTACATAAATTACGTCACGCTCATAGGGGGGAGGGAGGGGTATGCGACAACGTGAAGGATCGTGACATGGAGGGGGGGAGGGGTAATCGCTTGCGTGACGTAACGATTCAAAACTTCCAATTTCGCAAGGAAAATCTGTTTCTTTTTAAGAACGATTTTTAGAAAGAAATCTGAAATCTTTTTTTATCATAAGATCATCATAAGAAACACTAAAACAAAGGAAAATATTAAAATCAACTTTAAAAAAAGGGGGGGGGGTGCGACAAACGTGACGTAATTTTAGGGGGAGGGGTTCGACCAAACGTGACGCAACGTGACATAGGGGGAGGGAGGGGTCAAAAAAGGCCAAATTTTGCGTGACGTAATTTATGTACGTCCCCTATTGTGTAGCCATCCTGTAATTTCTACTTAGTAATTATATAATATTCTAAGCGCTTCATTAAGGCTGCTGCTCATTACCCCCAATCTATGCTAATGGTAAGTCTATGGGGGAAAAATGGTTTTTATTCCAGAAAAAGCAAAGAAATTATAGGACTATTTTGATGCGGTTTTTTTTAACTTCATAAAACTCCAATAAAATTGTGCTTTTATAGAGGTTATATTTAAAAAAAAGTTATTTACCACAGCTTTTTTTAACAGAGAAAAATTTAGATTACAAAAAAATAACTAACGTTTTTAAAAAAATAACCTCTAAAATCACAACTTTATTGGAGTTTTATGAAGTTAAAAAAAACCGCATCAAAATATTTCTTTGCTTTTTTTTTTGGAATAAAAACCATTTTTCCTCCATAGACTTACCATTAGCTAGCCTGATCGAAGGAAGACCGGGAATGGGGGAAATGTCAGAATTATTATTGAAAAATTGCATTAAAAACTGACATTACGACATCTCAAAAAGTTAGGTTTGTTTTGAATTTTCATGACTATAAAATCACCTTTTTCTTGCTTCAAAACAAAATTTCTCGATTCAAAATACTAAAATAAGAAATAAAATAATACAGGGTACACTTACACTTGCTGACTGTTTTTCTTATTTAATTGTCAGAATTATTACTGAAAAATTGCATGAAAAACTGACATTACGACATCTCAAGTAGTTCGGTTTGTTTTGAATTTTCATGACTATAATAAAATGACCTTTTTCTTGCTTCAAAACAAAATTTCTCAATTCAAATTACTAAAATAAGATATAAAATAATACAAGGTACACTTGTTGACTGTTTTTTCTTATATAATTGTCTGAATTAATATTAAAAAATTGCATTAAAAACTGGCATTACGGATTCTTCAAAAGTTCGGTTTGTTTTGAACTTTCATGACTATAATTTGACCTTTTTCATGCTTCAAAACAATTTTTCTCGATTCAAAATACTAAAATAAGAAAGCCTGTCATTAAGAATACCTGTAGCCTCAAAAACCTTATCATGAGATGTGACATGTATTCAAAACTCGAGCATCAAATTTGGAGTCTGTAGCCCTTTTAGTTCAAACTGTAGAGTGGTTTCAGACAGAGAGACCAATGTCCAGAAAGCACTTTTTTTAGAACCAACATCCTCTAAAACTTGTAGAAAACACAAAATCTTTTTTCCGACCCCATCGTAATACTTTCATTATCTCATATTTCGTATTAGGTAATTGAAAGTAAAAATTTAAAATATTGTTCTTAGTTAATTCAAAATTCAAATTTCTACTAAATTCTTTGTGGCCCGTGCAGCCAAAAATGTCCGACGAATAATACCCCGTGTAGAGGGAGTGCACGTTAAATATCCTTCAAAGTCCTAACGCTGCGTACGATGTCACCCTTAACGGTTGCGTTGGGTGCCTATTCAGGTATGGCTCGTCACCTGACTGTGGTTCTAAAATACGACGCCCGTCGCCAATAGCCCTCGTGTAGCTCTAGTGCGACGATAATTTAAACCAAACCAAACCATAATTAATTGAGATTGTGATCGATTTTTGGTACTAGGAACTAGCCTTACCAAACTTGAATTTTTAGTTCTTTTTGTTCGAGCAGTAGAGTGGCTTTAAAAACACAGTCTGACTTTTTCAGAATCGATACCCTTCAAAACACAAAAGAGAGAGCACAGAGCAAGTAGAGAACACAAAATTTCCATTTTGGATTTTGGACCCTATCACAATACTTCTAAGTGTGATTACCTAATATTTAATATTTTCATTAAGTAATTCAGCAAATGAAAGTAAAATCACAGAAGTTAAAAAAAATATGGGTTAATCAGTTTTACAGTTTTTTTTTTTTTTTTTTTTTTTTTTTGCATGAAAGGTATAATTTTTTAAGATGAAAAGGTATATTGTGAAGTTTTTGGAAATTTCATTTTTTTGAGAACTCCTAATAAAGTTAATTTTAAAAATTAGGTTGTATTTACGGACTTTATTTAACTGGATACGATAAATTCCTCAAATATACTACCCCGATTCAAAAAATTAGAATAATGTAAAAAAGAATGGGTTGAATGTTTCTAAAGTGTCAATTTCGATATTGTGCTCAGAAAAAAAAAATATTAAACATTACTTATCTTCAGAGCATTTATAAATATAACACACATATTTGTTTTTATATGCTACATTAATAATTGACTATTTAAAAAATATTACAATAATTCAAAAAATTAGAATATCTGGACAACATGGTTCAAAAAATTAGAATAATCGACTTGTCGGAACAGAGGGGACGTACATAAATTACGTCACGCTCAGAGGGGGAGGGAGGGGTATGAGACAACGTGACGGATCGTGACATGGAGGGGGGGAGGGGTAATCGCTTGCGTGACGTAACGACTCAAAATTTCAGATTTTGCAAGGAAAATCTGTTTTACATAAAATAAAGTTTTTTAGAAAGAAATCTGAAATCTTTTTTTATTATAAGATCATCAAAAGAAACACGATTTCTGTAATAAGTTGGGGGGGGGGGGTATTGTATGCCACAACGTTCGCATTATTAGCCTTCTACATTTTATGGACCGTTTCCTAATGGTACTTAGTAGTAACGCACAAAATTGTGACACTACCTTGAGGAAATCGGAGGACTAGCAGCTACATGGACGAACACCAAAAAGACCCAGGACTAAACAGTTGACAGATCCGATTACATCCCGACCCCTTTTTTAGATGGCGTTAGGGAATAGCTAGTTTATCCTTGAACACCAAAAATGTAAATACAATGTCGATCCATTCCTATATATAAATTATTTAACCGAGACAACTTTTACTCTTTTTTTCCTTTCAAAGTTAATTTTAAAATATGGTTTTATGAATTTTTTTTAAATTTCAAAAACAAAGGGAAATATTCAAACCAACTTTTTTCTTGAAAAAAAAGAAGGGGGGGGGGGTGTGACAAACGTGACGTAATTTTAGGGGGAGGGGTTCGACCAAACGTGACGCAGCGTGACATAGGGGGAGGGAGGGGTCAAAAAAGTCAAAATTTTGCGTGACGTAATTTATGTACGTCCCCAGATGAGAGATTAACATCTGGGGGACTAATAAAACGTGTTCCTTAGATGAGGAAGAGTCGTTTGGCTTTGGATTTTATTGTAGTAGTTATGCTTAATAAGGAACGAAAGATTGACTTATCTGAATGTATAAAATTTCCTTTTTTGGACTTGCACAAAGGAAAACACAAATTTGTATAGCAAACTAAGTGAAATGTTCTCAAGCATGTGCGAGTAAATTTTTTAGAGAATATATTCTAAAAATTAGTGTTTTAAAAATAAACCCTTTAAAAGTGGTCGAAAGCCATTAAATACAACAAGAAATGAAAGGAAATTGTAAAATAGTTAAGAAACATCGCTTTCGAAGTGTGATATATTTCTGTCGATATATATCTTTCTGGTATGGGACTGCATGACTGTCTATCAAGAAATTCTTGAACATTTCATGATTCCTTCAGCTGAAAATTTGTGATGACGATTTCTTGTTTCAGCAAGATTTAGCTTCTCCCCACACTTCCAAATCAACTAAATGGCTCAGAGAGAACGACCTAACTCTACTCCTTTTGCCTGTGAACTCACCCGATTGAAATCCCATCAAGAATTTGTGGATAATCATTGAAAAATAGCTTCTTGAGTCTATTGACTTGACTTACTATAAAGAGTGTATTTAGGCAAATACGGATAAGGCGAATTTGGACTAAAAAAAAACTATGAACCTTTCGTTAATTATATGCCAAACTGCTTAAGAGCTGTAATTAAAGCTAAGGGTGATGCGACAAACTACTCATTAGCAAGTAGTAACACTTAGAGTTTAAATTCTGTACAATATCTTTACATTATTGTAATTTTTTTAACCATGTTAGGAAGTATTCTAATATTTTGAATTTTTTGTCGTTTGCTGATTTAAATATATTTTCTATTTCATTGTAATATGTTTACATTTTTATAAATCTACAAATGTGCAGATTTATATTAAAATAATTTATATTTCATATAATTGATTATTTGTTTTATAAATTACAATTACAATTTTCTTGAACGCGTTTTCTTTCATTATTCTAATTTTTTGAATTGGGGTAGTCTAACAAAAGTTCGAATAGAAAGAAATTATTTTATGAAAAAAAAATATCAGTATGTTTATTCTAAAATTTGCGAAATCGTTCTATTGTAAGTTGAGAGTTATGTAATCGGTCATTAAAAATAACATTTGCTTGGTTCAATTTGATATAAAACCTAAATATTCAATAGGTTTTTTTTTTGTTAAAAATTTCGATTAAACATATTTGTGCTAATATTCGTGAACTACATAGTAGTTAATTTTAAAGAAACTTCATAAGTCTATATCGACTTAAATTTTTTATCTTAAATAACATTTTATTAATTGTTTCTTATGTTGTATTAATGTATTCTTTAAAATGAATATTTATTCAAAAATTGCATAGATTTTTTATCCGTCCTCGTTAAGGTAGGCGAATACCCAAAATTTCCCAAAATTCTAAAATTTTTACTATTGCTTTAATATTTTCCAAATTTGGCATAGTGATTTCAAATATAATGAATAATACTATTTAGGCTTTTGTTTTTATTTAAATATAATTTATTTATTTTAAACGGTGTTTTTCTACTAAAAAAAGAGGTTTACGCCAACAAGTCTACCACATTGAATTTTCATCCTATGAACATTTATTATGTGTTAAATTCTTCGTTTTGAACTGATACATGCAATGACCCTCTAGAGTTACATACAAATTACAAGAAAAAAAGTTATTAAGAAAAATGTTATAAATTAACCACAAAAACAGGATTTTTTCTATTATTTTACACTTGGACATTTAAAAAAAAACATTTACACCACATGTTAGAGGTTCATGGCACAGATATATATTGAAATAGCATCTGTGAAAAATTTCAGGTAAATTAATGTAAAACTTTTTATGCTAGAAGTGTTGGCGTAAACCCCTTTTTTTTAGTTGAAAAACACCGTTTAAAATAAATCAATTATATTTAAATAAAAAAAATTGCCCAAAAAGCATTGTTCATTATATTTGAAATCACTATGCCAAATTTGGAAAAGATTAAAGTAATAGTAAAAAATTTAGAATTTTGGGTATTCGCCTACCTTAAGTATGTGAAGTCTAAAGTTCTATAAGCAACGAGTATGATATCGGCCCTGGGTTGCGTTGGGTGCCCGCTCAGGTGTCGACCTTGTCACTTGACAATATTTCTCATTTACGAGGCCTAGGCCAGTAGCCAATAGACCGACCTCTTGAAGCTGTAATATGAGTTTAATTCAACCCTTTTAATAAAATACATGGTGAATTAATTTTTCAGAGCAATGACAATTGTTCTAGTAGCCTTCATACTTCATATAATCTATAGCTTTAGTGCCACGTAAATTCTACTAACTAAATGACAAAACTTAGGTCACTTCTTAGGACTCAATCTCAAACAGTGCCGTCTCGACAACGCGCGAACTTGTCGAGACGGCCCTGCCTCAAACCATAGTCTGTGAAAGTGAGAACCGTTCTTCTTAGAAAAGGATATCAGGGGGCGACCATATATTGAACTGCTTGGAGTTTGTAATTTGGCTTTTATTTGGCCTATAACGGAGCATGCGATCGAACCACACTCGCCAACATTCTATTGGTAGTGAGACAACCCCAAATTCTTATCAGCGAAGGGGATCTTTACGCCAAGCTTGGCAAAGTTGGCGGGGGCGATCCCCTGCCCGGCGATCAGTTGAGCCCCAACCGCAACACTCCTTAAACTGGAAGACAGAGGAGAGATTTGCTGACAGCGAATGCGACTTTGTGACTGTGTTGGAGGTATTTTTGTCCAAAGACCATATGCAAAATAAGAAAAAAATTATATATTCAGCAATCACCGTTGATTTTAGGAATGTGTCTAATTTAGTGAATATTAACCTCTTAAGACCCGAGCAAAATCCTATACGTATATTCTTAATCTTAATATACTTGTCATACAAATATAGCTAAAAAGTACGCTTTGCAAAGAATTTTTTTTAATAAAAAAATATGTTTAACAGTTACTTAGGGACACGCTTTAAACTCTAAAAATACACAATTTTTGTGCTATTAATGCAACAAAAAAAAGGCCATATCACTTATTTGTAGTTAACACATTTTTTTTAACATTGTTTTTAATGCAAAATGCCTTTAATTTTAACTACTAAAACAACTTTTTAGAAAAGTTTGAAAACAAAAATTTTAAATATATTTTTTTTAAGAACTCTAATATCGTATTGACCCTCGGTTCGACTTTATTTTTTTTATCGAAATAAATGGCTGATACCTGTAATCAAAGGCAGAAAACTGATATTTGGATCTTCCTGTATCGAACCAGGTCAGTTTCGGAACTAATTAACTTGTTAGTCTGGAGATTCTAAAAAATATCCCCAAACGGGGACGCCAGGCCGCAAAAGGTTAAATATGCTTTACGTGTGAAAAACTTTTTCACGAAATTTTGCGATATCATTGGCTCAGAGTTGTTGGCTGTCGTTCTGGGATACATATATGTTTGAACAAATGGTTTCTACATCCCCATCTTGGAAGCACATGGTCAGATGAATCAAATGGTTCATAACGAATTGGGGGTGGGTTTTGAAAATCTGTATCTTTTGAAATGTGTTGCACATATGAGCAGGGCCTGTTCAAGGAAAACTCTGACTGTAGGCACAACCTATTTTGGAGGCCTCTTTACGGAAAATGTTGTGCAGGATTTCCAGTAATGATGGTGCTATATGACCTATGTATCAAATTTTGCTACAATTTTATTGGCTTCCTTTATAAACATCAATCATAACAATCACGTTTGGTAAATTTTTCATTCAAAATCAAGCAAAATACAAAGTGGATAATCAATTTTTTTTAGTTTACTGATATTTTTGGTTTTTACAGCATTTAGAATAATAGAAACTAAAATTTAGGGGCCCCTAAAATTTGGGGGCCCTAGGCCCGGGCCTTATATAAAAACAGACCCTGCATATGTGTTTACCCACTACTCTTTCAATCTAACTCGTTAATCTCAAGTATACAACGCCCATTCTCAAGCATACCCACTGAAGTATACAACGACAGTAATTTATATTAATCGTATGTTTAAGTTTTCTACAATTATATGTTTCCTTTTTTTAAATATTATATCTGATGAAGGATTTTACTTTTATCGCATGTATATCAAGTAACAAAGTGGTTAGAGAAAAAGGGCCTCATCTTGTCATGGTCAGGCCCTGGGTCTGTGCAAGTGCTGAGAACCAAAGCCAACGAGCTACCCAGAACCCTCAAACTTATCAACACCTCCATATAATACTCCGGACATACAGCTAGCTCCCTGCAGATAAGAATCTCTAGATCACTGACTACGAAGAAGCTGAGCCATCCACTTTGTCCACCCACACCTGAAAGGAAATGACAGTTGACAGGGGGAATTCCCCCCACCCACGTGGCGGCCCTGTCGACATCTGTCCCCGGAACCCAGGGTGGGGTTGTCCAAATGTAAAGGGGTCAGCTGTCGATCCTCTCATGGGGGGTCCGGTTAACTCTTTTCGTGCTGTACTGTAGTAGTAGTAATTCGATTTGGGGGGCGTCCCGTTTGAGAGAGATGTAATACGAGATTGGGTTGGTTGAATGAAGGTTGTAGTAGAGCTAACACGAGGGTTATGGGTGAGGGGTGAATTATAGCGGTCAAGTAAGGTGGCTGATTATAAATATAGATATGAATGGACTTAATTTTTATATCGACATATATAGTATAAGGTAAGCGGGGCCGGATTTCTAAATAGGCTGTAGCCTAGAGCTGCAAATTTTTTGAAAAACTAAAGCGGCATTCATCAAAAAAAATTATTTTAAAGATACTAATATTTTAAGAAAGAAACAAATAATTTACATTAACGTGTAAACGCTAAACGTATATATAGCACAAATATTTAGCTGCGAGGGCAATTAGACTCTCCCCCCTAATTTGGAAATTGAAAGACAAATAGTAAAACAGTTTAAAATATTCACCGGTTATTGAGTTTAAAAATTCGTTTTCGATTTAGAGCTTACATAAATTATTTTAATATGTAGAAAGAAAAAAAATAGTAAAGAAAACTATATATGACGGCAAATCGATCGTAGCCTACAGGCGGCAAATCTTTAAATCCGGCCCAGAAGGTATAAGTTAAATTAATCGTGCACATTGTGAGTTGAGTTCAATTGAATTAACTTCGCACTAGAGCTACACAAGGGCTATTGGCGACGGCCGTTTAGAATCACTCTCAAGTGACGAGCCGACATCTGAATAGGCAATTAACGCAAAATTAAAGACATCATACGTGGCATCGGACCTTTGGAGCATATTTAAAATGCACTCCTTCTACACGGGGTATTATACGTCGGATTTTTGGCTACACAAATCGTTTGTAGGTCGACAGTTATTTTGGTAATGCCCGGGAGCGAACCGGGGATATTTCGCATGCAATTCAAGCGCCTTATCGACTTTGTACACCAGCCCCTAATACCAAAATAGGAAAATTATGCGTTTAAGAAAAGCAAAACCACTAATTTGATTTTTTTTAAATTGCTCCTTTTCTTCAACTTATATTTTTCATTTGAAGCAACTAAGCTGCAAAACCACTTTTTTCATAAAATCTTTAAGCAATGGAAATTACTCCATCAATCACCTAACGTCGATATTTTTTCAATTCTTCGATTTATAGACAACCCTCAGGCAATTTATTTCTATCCGTTCGAAAATATTTGTGTGTTCGGAAGCCTGTTTGTTCTGCGACGGTACGCGTTGCTTTCCTTGATAAGCGTTATCGTTTGAACTCAAGATGGAAATAGAGAAAAAATTCCATGGAAGGCCATATTATCGTCTGAGTGTTAAAATAAACGATGTAAACATAGAACTTATTGATAAGTCGTCGCGGTTCAGCGGATTTTGATTGCATCGATGTGGTAACCAGTTTTGGAAAGACGTGGTGAAGGTGAAATGTCGATTGCACCAAATATTATTTTAAATTCAAATCATAGACGCTGCCTCTAAACATTCAGGCAAAAAAGAATTAAAAAAAAAAGTATTTAAGACGTCAGATTTATGCTGTTCAGATGTCGTCATTCCTTCTTACGGTAACGACTATAATTCGTTGTTTGATGACCAATTTTAATGAGCTTTAAGTTTTTCGTTTGATTTTAAAGAAGTTAAAAAAGACACAAAGGGAAAAATGAAAACTTGTTCACTTTGAAGCAGGCTAATTGACTCAAGCATTGACTCAAAAATGTCACTTGGAAAGTTCTTTCCACTCAGTTATTCACTGATGTTGTTTAGAATTGTACATTCCTTGTAACGATAACGAAAACATTTCGTTATTCGATGATATTTTACTGGACATCTGTCATTTTAGGCAAAAGTTTTAAACGGAGTTTTTAAAGAAACTCAAAAATAATTTCAAATATATATTTAATTGGCTTTATTCGTATATTGTTACCTATTTGTAAGCAGATTTGCGGGATAAAATGTATAAATATAATGGAATGGAATACTATAAACAGCCCATTAAAATTACATAATGTCAGGCTAACATGTATCCGCATGGCTGACTCAGTCTCTAATTTAAGTAATGACTTTTTGCGGCCAAAAGATCCTTCTATTTGGGCGTTGTCGTACGTTGCAGACGATAATAATGTTGAGGAGGGGGTGCTCGCAAGGGGCGATTTGGAATGCGGCAGAAGAAAACGCGCGCAGGTGGCAACGGAGACCCGTTCCCACGACGCAGACGATAATGTAAAAAAACCGTTTGCTAATAACAATAAAGATTTCTCGAAGACACCCGGTTTTTTTGCTGCCATCTGTGCGGTGGCGTATTCGAATGTTCCTTTTTTTTAAGGGGGTGGTTTTGCGCGCGCTTTTCCTTCCTTGCAAGGGGGTGTTTGTGTGGACAACAGGTGCTCCGATCGTCTGCAGATGGAACAGTTGCGAGGAGGGCCATCTGCAAATGAGAGGATAGAAACTTATTTTATAAGAGTGAAAGGTGTTCAGAAATCATTAGCCACGCACAAAAGCAATTTTAGCATGTGGCATGGGCTGCCATGTCAGGTGTTGCTCGCTTCGTCACCTGGCCGTGGCTAAATACTACAACGTACTTTTTCCAGTGTCCTTCTCCTTTGGGATGAACCCAATGTAGTGTTGCCGTAGATATTACAACAAACCAAAAGGTACCTCAAAGTGATAAAATTGAATAAAAACTGACATGTGTCGACACGAAGCGTCCTTCCTCCTTCATTGAAATCTACCTGAAAATAGGTTAATTTTGATAGGGCTGGACAAAATCCCCGATGTAAGATCACGGTAATGACCTTCGGTTTAATATCTGTTATAATCTAGATGACTGATAGTAATGCAATAGTAAATCAGCGACATCTACACTCTTAAAACAAAAGAGTGAAATTCACTCCAGTTGGAGAAGTGCATTTTCAACACTGGAAAAGAATGAATAGTAACTCAGACTGAGTTAAAATCACTCGTTTGGAGTGATCCTGTCTGAGGTTTAACCAGAAGCGTAGCGTGCCTTGGCGGGGCCCCGTATAAAAATGTGTTTTGGGGCCCTTAGGAAGGGTAAAGATTTCTCACAAAGGAAAAAAAATGCATAAAATTAAAAGCAATATTTGGGCAGTTCTACCATAATTTTTAATTTCAGGTATAATTTTTTTTAAAAATTTACTTTTTTCAAAATAACTTTAAATGTTTGTCAAAAGGTTTATAATGGTTCTATATAAACGAAAAAAGATTCAGCAAAGCTCATTTGTAAAAAATAATAACAAGTGATGGCAGTTTTTAAAAACACCGGTGCCAAAGAAACTGGTTTAAACCTGCCTTACGAAAATAACTGTTTTTCAATGAAACCAAAATCACAAAAAAAGTTTAGTCTTAAAACTGGTTTCGGTTTTCCATCCCTATATCATTACGACGGTAAAAACCGGAAAGTCAGAACGGAAGGTAAGGACATTCACGATATTTTCCGGTCTTTTTTGTGTTGAAACTAACTCCAGTTTAATAAAAATGGATTTTTTTACTTCTTGTACTCCACTTAAACAATATTTATAGAAAAAAAACAATTATCAAGCAAAAATTAGCCTTATATACCTGGGAGACTGTAAGGAAAGCAATAAAGCCTCGCAGCCAATTTTACCGATTTTTTTTAATGTTGGGCTGATTGGTGAAGTTTAGCAAGAATATGTGGCTACTAACTGAAATGTGAGTTTTTTGCAAAACAGTTCTCATGGTTGAAGAATCACTGTAGCTCAATACAGTGCCTCTCTTCACCACTTTAGGAATGAGGTCAGTGAATGTACCAAAACCCATGGACAAAGTTAGGAGACGATAAAAACACATTATAACTATTAAAATAGCCAAAGTTAAATGTAAGGAATTTGTTAAGCTACAGTATTAGTTCAATTTAAAGTCCAAATGAATGTAATTTTTAGCTCAAATATGTGTTAGCTTGAGCCCTAAAGTAAAAATTTGACATTCGGGACACACTACGGTAAGGACTTTTCTGCATTGTTCTGTGTTCTCGATTTTTTTTTTTTTTAGTTTCTTTGCTTTAAAATTCCGTTGTGCAATTATATAAGGAGCAGTCTTTTAGTATAATAAGAATTTTTTTAAGAAATATAATTTTTTTTAAAGTTATTCCCAAGGGACATAAAATTAAAAATTATGGTAGAATTGCACAGTTATTCATCATAATTAATTCACTTTTTATAAAATAAAATTAAATGTACATTCTCCTTGCCTTTTTACGGCAAATTGATTAATTAAATCATTTATAGATGATTCTGACTTTAGTTTTTCGAAAGTTTCTGGCTCTATGGACAATATAGTGACAGGTCTGACAGGCGTTCCTATCCCATCGAAATTCTTAGGTAATTTTTTTATCAGTTTCAATTCTGAAAAACCTCTTCAAGCAGTTGTGGTTGTATCTGGAAGCGTCAAGAATAAAAAGCATGCTGTTATTACCTCGAGAAAACTGGATGCAAGACTATTGAATTTTATCAGCAATAATTCAATTAGTCTTTAATGGAATGAATTTTTTGAATTTCAGATTTTAAGCATGTTTTAGAGCCTTTAATTGATCATAAGTTTAACTGAGATGTCTTTACTGTAAAAAGCCGACAGTTTTGTGCTCCTGAAGCGTTTAATATATCTTCGTTTGATTGAGACAGGTTAGTTAGTTTTTGAATTATCGTCGCACTAGAGCTACACGAGGGCTAGTGGCGACAGGCGTCGTATTTTAGAACCGCAGTCAAGTGACGAGCCAACACCTGAATAGGCACCCAACGCAACCGTTGATTGAGACAGGAGTTTCCCGGTTGTAATACCATTTTGAACATACTACTCAGGTCGCAAAGGCTCTGAAATCTTTGTTCCCGCTTATGTCTATGTTCCCGCAGCCCGTGATAGCCGATGTAGGATGTTGCCTACTTTTGAACGCACGCTTTACGCGGGGAAAAAATAAATTGCTTTAAAAAAAAAACTTTTGTCATTTGTGAAAAAAAATTGGGAAGTGGTTTTTTATTAATTTTTGATAACGCACGTTGGGGGCCCACTTGGCTCGGGGGCCCCGTATAATTGATACGGCTGATACGGCGGTAGCTACGCCCCTGGGTTTAACACACAAAGGAACCACTCCAAAAGGAGAAGTGCATTTTCCCGACTGGAGGAGTGAAAATTAATCAGACTAAGTTAAAATCGCTCGTTTGTTTTAAGAGTGTAGCGTGGCTGTTATTTGAGTTGGCTTGTTCTGCGGGCCATCACATCCAGATACCTAATTCAATCTATATCTAATGCAGAAAAATTTCGCCGCATTTAAAAAAAAAAAAAAAAAAACAGAAAATCCTACTGAAACGAATGCCGTTACAAAAATTAAGTACTTATAGTCGTAGAAAACTTAAATAAGATTATTCAAAAATGAGCGTTGTCATAAAAGCAAACATAATTATGAGGCGTGAAACAAAATGTATGGCCAGTTTTGAAGTACCAGGTCCTGGCCTTGTAGGCCTAGGCGATGGGCAGGGCCTACGTGGGCCAATTCAGTAGTCAGTCTCAATCACTACCAATTACGCTGTTTGTTACGCTATTCTAATGCCTTAACAATACCAAAATCAATTTCGAATACCGGATGCAAAATCAACAAAAGATTTTACAACTCCAAACCATCACGAAACACTCTCTCCTTCAGAATGTAGAGGAGCATAAGAATAAAAGACCAATTATAATGGAACAATTTCGACTGGAAAAAGGGGTGAAAAACATTTGCAAACGTGACGATCGTGAGCGGTGTATTTCGTGAGCAAACGGTCTGCAAAATCAGGTGCAGAAGATTCGAAAAAAAAAAAAAGTAAAAGATCACAACGAGAGCGAAGCGAAATGAAGAAAAGATAAAGCCGAAAGATCACGAAATGGTTCTGCACCGAATCCCGGAAAAAAAAGCACAGGAAAAAAAAGCATAGGAAAAAAAAGCACGGAAAAAAAAGCACAGGAAAAAAAAGCACACGGAAAAAAAAGCACAGGAAAAAAAAGCACACGGAAAAAAAAGCATAGGAAAAAAATGCACGCGGTCAAAAAAGCATAGAAAAAAAAAGCATAATAAGAATGAACTCATAATTATCGAGATGCATTGTTTATTAACGTCGTTAATGACGGCTTAGAAGGGTTGCGAATACAAATTAGGATTGTGGTATGGGTGTACACGAGGGGGTGAAGTTATAATCGAGATGAATAATGTATTTTTTTTCTGTTAGAAAGTTATGACATCTGCGACCCAACTTCCGTACTTTTTTCCGTCTGTCTAATTGAAATTTAATTTCAAGTCATTTAAATCGTTGTTTGAAAATATTTCATTTTGACGTTTATAAGTTTAAATTATATCTGGATAGCTGTGTGCGACTTTTTTAATGTGTGATAATCTTTTTTTTTAATGTGTGATAATCTTGTATAGAAACATTTGTTGATGGCACTTACTATTACAAACCCACTTGTTTCGGAATGCGGAGGGGAAGAGGGGGAGGGGTACATGACACTTATTGATTGATCGCTGAGACCAACTGGGGTCACCTCGCCCCTTTACGGTAACACTGTCGCGTCGGTGCTAGACCGATTTCTATTTCTCCCTAGGTGGTAAAAGGGTCATTCCTGAGAAAACGCACAAAAACATGTCCCCAGGCCCTGATCATTGCCTAGGCCTACAAGGCCCGGGCCTTGGGCCCCTGATTTTAGGGGGCCCCCAAAATTGGCTGTAAACCTATGCATTTTGTTTTACAAAAGTTATGAAAATATATTTTTAAAATAAAAGTAATTTTAAATCATAGTTTTGAATTGTTAGTACCATTTTTAGAACCCTTAGCCTTTCGTTGGCCATGCATATGCATTCGGCAAGGGGCCCCTGAAAGTATCTGGGCCTTCGGCCCCAACTGGTCATGGTCGGGCCCTGCATGTCCCCGCAAGATATCTTTCATATGAAGAAAAGTTATGCTTCCACTTGAATAAATTAAAATAAGGAATATTTTATCTACTTACTAGCGTTGAAACAATTCAAAAAATTATTTATCCTGTGTACAAATTTGAAATTTGTGTCCACAGACTATGACAAGTCATGTCCGTGAGCAGTCTCACCGTCATGTCCGGGAACTGTTTTTGTTAGTTTATACTAATTAAATACCAATTTTTCATAACTAAAGTTGATTTTTAGTTCAAATGACACTACTAGAACGTACAAAACATAAAATCTAATCATTAAAATAAATATAAACATATATATATTTCCGTGAAAATAAAATGTCCCACAGATTTTCGTCATGTCCGTGTGCAACTTATTCCTTAGCTTGCATAACTATCTAGAAATGATAATAGTACTCTGATTCAATCTTATTAGTATTCAATAATACATTTTTAACGTTGCATCACGTCAATAGTTTGAATACCACAATAGCTAAAAAGTAATTCGAACTTAAAAGTTAAAAATAGGCCATTGACAAGATCATAGCGTCATTTCAGTGGTCAAGATATGAGGAGGTTGGCTAATGATTTTCACCTATAATTTTGTATTTATAGAAAGAAATAAGGTATATATTGCAAGTTTCGTTCTCTAAAGCCTAAACCTCTTGCGCCTGGAAGCTCTTATTTACGATTTTGTCATGTCCGTGGGGACCATCATGTCCGTGTATTCGGTCCATGTATTCCTATATGAATAATAAATATTAATTGTATGATGTGGACTGATATTATTTTTCCAATGCAGTACGTAATTGTAACTCAAATCCAAAGTTTCAAAAACTTTCATAAATATTTTTTTTTCGAGATTTTTTTTCTCAAATTGCACGTTTTCTCAGGAGTGACCCAAAAACCAGATAAGCTGCTGTCCCTCGCAATATAAAGGGGAATTATAGAGGAAAACTGTACGTAAATTAGTGCTTTTTTTAAAAAAATAAAACACGCTTATTAACAACTTTCAATCGCCAAATAAAACATTTACATTAACTTTATTTCCCAAAGTTGATCAATGTTATTTATCGTTTGTTAAACTAATTTGGAGTTCGGAGATAAAATATTTAGTAAAAATGTTTTAAGCATCGAAGCAAAACTTTGAATTTTTTTTTTTTTTTTGAAGAATAATTGTACTCTTTTTTGCATCTTTATTATTACATACATAAAAAAATAATTAACCATCCAAAGAACATACTAAAATGTCACAAAAACTGATTTATATCACATAAATTAATTTTTTTATTCCTTTCTATTTAATATAAAAAAAGTTTCTTGTACATTTGTTACATTAGAAGTGGCAATGTTGATTTAATTACAATAAAATTTACTTCTTTTGCGCCTTAAATAAGCATTAAGGTTTTTTTTTAAATGATAAAATGCTTGTCCAAAACTACTTAGCACTTCTAATATTTTTTTATAATTAATTAAAATAATTTGATCAAATATTGAAATTATTGACCAAATTATTGACATTCACCCAACCAAATGTAATTCCAGACGAACCAAAATTGAAAAACATAACGCTGTAATTATTGCCATACATATGGCGTCAAGCATGCTTACTGAAATACTTCGAAATTGATTTTTTTTCTGAGATTTTAATTTGTTTTTTCAATGCGCAGATTTTTTTTTTTTTTTTTGATATGCCAAACTTGTCTGCAGCAAAGTTCGCTCTATGAAAGTGGGTGACGTACAGACAGACGGATTAACATTGACTTTTGCTTTATAAACTTAGTATGGAAGCTATATTGACTTTAAAATTTACGGAAAAGTCAACGTTTTGTTTACATATTAAAGACTCTGAATGACATCATAGCTAACATCAAGTCGGATTTTTTTTTTCATTTTTACACTTAGCTTATTTTGAGATGAATCGTTGTATGACAAAAAAAAAAAGGAAGAAACATAACATAATGCATGCAAAATTAAAAAGTACAAACAGAAAAGTTACCGATTTTTTAGCTTATGTTTATTGATGACTTTTGTCCACATATTTGGAAAGGATTATTCAGATCGAATGATGAATAATCCTATTTTGTAGCTCTTTTATATATAACGGTAATTAATACCATTATGAGTACTATATACTATAAACTTTGTCATACGAAATTTCTAGCAAAGGTGGTACCGGTAAAGTTTTAAACTTGAAAATAGTAGAATATGTTAAATTTTTAATGCCAAATAAAACGATATGCCGAAAAACTTTTAATTGTTAAAAAAAAAACTTAATCCATTTCCGAGAAATATACTTTATTTTACATATTAAAGGTCAATGCAAACTATTTTTTAAAAAATAGAGAAAGAGAGGCTGGTTGGCCAAGTCGGTCAAGGTGTTCGCCTCGCATGAGGAAGATCCCGGGTTCGGTCCGGGAAAATATAAACGGCCCTTACAACTAAAAATGTTCGTCGAAATATACCCGGCTAGAGGTAGTGCACGTTAAATATGATTCAAAGTTCATACGCTGCCTACAGGCTCGTCACTTGACCGTGGTTTTAATTTGCAACGCCCGTCACCAATAACCCTCGTGTTGCTCTAGTACGACGTTAATTCAAACTAACCTAACTTTAAAAAAAAAATACTGTATAATGAAATATTAGGAGCTCCAGAAAAAAAAAGTTTAATACAAATTCTTTCAGATAATAAAAAAGGTGAAGTCATAATAGAGAGTAGTTCGAAGCAGAAACCAAATTCGATATCAGCATTAAAAAATATTGTAGCAATATTTTGTTAGCTTCAAAAAAAAATTATCTTAATTATATTAAAACTTCAGTTTTGGTCATTTGCAGAGTATTGTTTTCGATTATCTTTTGAGCACAAAAACTCTTGACTAACGCTGTGTATATTAAACTGGTGCACGTTAAATCGGCAGTGGTTCAAAGTCATAATGGCACGATGTATATAGATATTCCAATAATACAAATATAGATTTCAATCCAGATTTTTAAAAATTGTTGACTTCAAACAATGTGCTCTTGTGGAAGCAAATGCATTAGTTTTTAAATAAAATATCATCACCTGCACTAGTTATTTGGTCAAAGTACACGTCTCACAGCCTCAGTGAATTTTTTAACATAGTGACTGGGCGACACTAATGTCGCCCAGTGAAAGGAAAATGTCGCCTAGAAATATGAAAATTAAAACACTGGGCGACAGTGAAATAACCGTAATTTACTAAAAATCCCATCCGTTAAACCCTTAATAGTATTTTTAAGGTGAAAATTTAAATTTTTAAATAAAAAAAGGCAAGTTGTAGCCAATTTGAGCTTATCCTCAGAGATTAAATTTATGGGCTTTGAAACAAAATATGTCGAATATCGCCTACATTTTTGTTTTTAAATTTCTGTTGTACAGCTGTGTTTTACCAAAAATTTGACACTTTCTTAAAATGTTAGTCAATAAATCTTAAAATAAAGTAAGTGTGAAATGGTTTAATTGATATTATTTCATTTGTATGTTAAATTGACTAGTAATACCAATGTGACAAAAATAACACTTTTGGGATGTCATATCTCAAGCAGGTTTCAACTATTTTTTGCTATTTTTATATTTTCAGAAATTTAGTTGATTACTAATTAATAATGATTTTTCCCCAACCCATGAAAACGTAACGTTTCACTCTGAAATCACAGTGAATTTAGTTGAGTACTAAATTATATTAATGTGTTTTTTCCCCAATTTATGGAAAACGAAAGTCTCACTATAGTAAATCACCCTGAAATATTCACCCTATTCTTACAACGCAGCTCTCTCTCTCTCTCTCCCCCCCCCCCCATTTTATAAGTAATGTCGCCCAGTGAAAAATTCTTAAAAAATTCACTGCACAGCCTAGTGATGCAATCCTACCACGACCAGAACTCTCACTTCTCTACGACTGTCACCAAACGAAACACAATACTACCCATCCCCCTTCGATAAGTAGGATGCTACCCCCTCCCCCTTTACCAGCAATCCACTGCCGCAAGGAGGGTATATGCACTTTCTCCAGGGCAGTCTTTTCTAAGAAGTGACCACGGCAGGGGTTCTATTCAAAAAACAGGGGAGAAGGTGGTTCCAGATGTTGGCAGATCGACACGCGCTAATTAACTAGGCGACACATTGGCAGGTGATAGCCAAATGTGGGGTGGCAATAATTCGCTTTCATAAAGTGGCAACTACTTTTTTTCAATCTTTTTAAAAAATACAAATGTTTAAATTATAAATTTAATTTCGTAATTAATTGGAAAATGAAAATTTCTTTTGTGTCCAAAATACTAATTATTTTCATAATTATTGCAGTACCTATATTTTTTACTGAGATTACTTCAAATTAAATTTCAATGCTAATTTGATAACAGATGGACAAAAAGTATGAAAATTGAGTATCTAATGGGAAATTCGCTGACAGATACTAGGTGAATAGACAAACGGACAAAAGTATGAAAGTTGGGTCGCATATCGCAGATGTCATAATTTCTAACATAAAAAAATTATATGTTATAAAACCTCGATTATTACTTCAAAATGATTCATTACTTCTCCCCCTTGTGTACGGCCTGCCAAAATCCAAATTTCTATTCGCAACTCTTCTAAACCGTCCTTGACGACGTTAATGAACAATGCAACTCGATAATTATGAGTTTATTCTAATTATGCTTTTTCTTCCTATGCTTTTTTTTCCGTGTGCTTTTTTTTCCCATGCTTTTTTTTCCGTGTGCTTTTTTTTCCTGTGCTTTTTTTTCCGTGCTTTTTTTTCCTATGCTTTTTTTTCCTGTGCTTTTTTTTCCGGTTACCTTCTGCACCAGACACGTTTTAACTCTGATTTCGTGGCATTTACCAGTCGTAAGCGAATGTTTTTTTTTTTTTAATTCAGGTGTTGAACTACATGTTTCATCTTCCCGCCAAAGTAAAGTCCGCCCACCGAATTGGCCCTTACCACAGCCTACTCAATTTATGAGGCCAGAAAAAGCTCGCCGTGACGTCACGCTATCCGTCCTGTTCGGCTGTTTAGAAAAAGGAAGAAACAAGGTCTCGAAACCTATTCAGGAATCCGAAAAGTATAGTATCACGTGCACGAGCAGGTTTTTTTTTCTTCGGAACAGCCGACACTCCGAACAGGACGGTGAGCGTGACGTAACGGAGATCTTCTCTGGCCTATTAATTTGAATAGATCATGCCTGCAACTGTAAAATCTGGACTTACAATACCCAATTTTTCAAGAGACTCTATTATCTTGTCCAGGCGATGCTTTTAAAAAAAATAAATGCTAACACTAATACATTCAAGAAAAATATGTTCATAATTTTCAAAAAATTATTTAAATTAAGTCCATTTAAATTAATAGTTTACAAAATTTAGTTCAACCTACAATTATGAAATGAAAAGAAAATACACTTGTAAATGAACAGCAAAAAGTTAGGAAGAACAGTTATATCCTATCTACTTTAAAGTAACTTCAATCGATTAACAATACATGCTAGACCTTGATTTCGTCTTTGTGTTATTTCTGATTGCAAGAACTTGTGTAAAGCTAGATTCTGTTGGTCAGAAACTGTCAAAATAGGAATAAATAAAAAGTTTAATTTTTAAAAAAGTTTTTATTTATGAATTAAAAAATAAAAATAAAGCATATCCAATAACAAAAACAGCCAAGTTTCTCTGAAATATATACTAAAATTTCGGCCGCCTGGTACCCTTGTTTGTAAACAAACCTTCCAAAAAATCATAACAAGTTCAGCAAAGGAATGAGTCACATGGCTAATTTACTCTACCCGGAAAACCCCCCTTTCCCAAAAGGGGAGGTTTCAAAGAAACCCCTGATAAGAAAATGTAAACAGATTCTATCTCATCGGCTCATCTTTAACTTCATTACTGCGTTTAGAGAACACACACAGTCTGCAAATCGGTTCTAAGATAAGTAAGAAAGTACCACTTTTCCTGTATTCACCTGTTCTTTAGATAGAAAACACTTGTTAGCATGGTAATCTTTGAATAATTATTATTGTCTGTGTTAAAGTTTAAACTTTAAATAAATGTAGAATGATTCTTAAACTTATTTGATTAGTGACTTTGCTGTACAATGTTTTGCAAATTTAATTTTGGATACAATATTCATTTAGTGCAATTTCTATAATAAATGTTTTTTTTACTAGACATTCGGATGCTCCGTTGCTGTCCGCAGCTCTGAGCGACACTTATAATTTATATATGTATCGGGGCACGTCTTTTACATTGTATTCAGTTGCTGAAATATTTGTCATGCTAAATAAAAAATATTTCCCTGTAAATATAACTCGCATTTTAATAATATCTGAATTTATACTAAGACAAGGCGCTTTAATTTATAACAAAACCCAATTAAAAAAATATAAGAATATTGGTTGTTTTAAAAATATGCAGAACTAGAACTGTTCTCTAAATATTATGTAACCATTAAACATAATGAAAATGAACTAAATTTAAAACAAAACGAAACTAAAAGAAAGTCAAGTAACTTATTTGTCTCCGATACATATAACTGTTCTCAAAACATAACCCAACGCACTAACTCTTTGAATGGGCCAGTCTTTCGCGGGCCGTGAGAAAAAGCGCTCCCAGGACCGCTGGCGCCTTTCTCGGCATTCCTAAACGGCGCCAAACTTCGCCACCTCGCCACTTATTTATGATTTCGCGGAATAAGGCGCGCTTCTCAAAAAAGGCCCGCGTGTGTTTGTTGTGTAAAGGAATGCGCTGAGTCGGCGCCGTCGCGGATTTTATTGGGGGGTCGACTTGAGTGTTTACTGGGGGGTGTTTTGTCGCTGGTGAAGGTGGTGAAATCGTTTGGGGATATTCCCCCCCTGCCACCCCCCAAAGGAGACGTTTCATTGGAAAGTGAATGGCCTCTATACCGGATCTTGGGTTGGCTTTAGCCATTTTAATTATTAGAAATATTAATGATTGATAACTTATGATTTTTGCAAGAAATTTTTTATATTTTTTTTAGTTTAAATGAACCAGGAAGTAATCGAAGCTTCCAAATATCGACTTATCATGTTAACTTTTAATTACTAAACTGTGCGTTGCGAAAGAACTTTACACATAAATATGGGGTTGTAGTTGTCTAGAATATTAGTTAATATAATTCCAATGTTACTTTTTTTTTTCCAGGCATCAAATGACATTACTTGAAGACAGCTATTTTCAGTCTTTAGGTACACTTTCCAGAACTATTGAGGGAATCTTTAAATATTTATTTACATAAATTAAAAATTGTCCATTAAACGCAACAAAACTCAAGTTGGATGATGAATCTTTAAACTCTGAAGTTATTACCCTCAATACAATTTTTGTGATTTTTCTAAATGAAAAAAAAAAACCTACTTTTGCACTTATTGTCGTTGACCATTTTGATAAAAAATTTGTGAGTTTACTTTGTTCACTAAACATACATACAAAATCTTTATTACAGTCAATACATAATTTCAGGCCATTAAATACGGGACGCGGAAATTTGGCACTCTCCCGGTTCCCTTAAATGTCTTTTATCCTTAAAATATTTAAAAAAAATTTATATGCATCTGAACTCTTTTTGTAACAGAGAAATCCATTCACTATTGTTTGAATTCGTTCCACCGAATTTGAGAAATAAATGGGGTAAGAAAATAATTTGCCGATTGGTGAATCAGTGTGACGTGAAAACAAAGCACAGATCAAAAGAAGTGCAGGAATGAAAGCTGGAGAGAATTACGAATTACGTAATTTTGAAAACAGCCCCCCCCCCCCCCCCCGAAAATAAAAAAAATAATAATATAAAAAACTTCTGGACGCGAAACTGAACGGCTTGATACAAAATTTCCAAGTTATAGTCCCAGTGTTATTAGCTCCATTTTTTTTTGTTATTATTTGCGAACTGTGTAGAAAATAAGATATAATTTTCATGCGTGCAAAATATTCAACTATTATTATAAATTCAATCAATGTTGTTTTGATGTTCTATGCGGATGTTCTAATGAGTCCTATGTGGAACTAAAGATTCCTTTTAAAGCAGTATCAATTAAAGACGCCGATTTGACAGTTTTTTTCTCTCTTTAATATCTAGGAATTCTTAGAATCAGAATGACATTCTTGGCGAACGTCAACTTATTCGAACTTGGCCCACTTCGGTTATGATGACTTTATGTTATGAGAGAAGCGGCGCCAAACCAATTGAGCTTTCCACTCTAATGAAGCCGATTCCCGCGCCAATCAGTCGTCGGACGCCGAGCCAATTTGGAGATTGTTTTTCTTTATTATTGTGATGTATAACTTCATAAATATAGCCAGAAGGAGATTTTGAGAAAACCTATAATGAGAAGAGTTCTAATTGCATCCTTAGGGAACGAATTACCAAATATGGTAAAAGTAATGAAATATTCCAGGAAGAAAAATTAACAATATAGCAAAGCCCGATTGTAGAATAAGAGGTTTAAATTATTTCATAGACACATTTTTAAATAGGATGATAGTTAATTGGTTTGTTTCATGTGACGTAATTCCTTCAAACTTTCATTCTTGTTATTACTGCGATTGAGGCTTCATTCTCACATAAAATTATATTCACACTAATTGAGGAATAGGAAAATAATTAATTTTCATTTAGCATTTCTGTTGCTACTCAAAATTTGAAAATGCCCATTTGGAGAAAAGCGTATTTGAGTGGATGGCATTGTCATAAAACAATTAATGCACAATTGCCATCGAATAAAGTGAAGTTCTTCATAGAGCTATTAAAATTTTAGATAGAATTCTTTTCTTCAAATTGACAAAGCCGAATTGCTGTAAAAAATATAAAAATATCATCGCATATTTTATATAAAATTTACGCAAAATAATATTGCATAAATTTTCTCAAAACTTTCAGAAGTTAATTACATCAAATTAATACTCATTTACAAGTCAATTAGGTCCCTATAAACTCAACAAAACCATCTATATGCTATCTGCCTTCTGTCTCAACTCAATGAGGCAGACGTGACGCGAAGAATACAAAACCCAAAACAGAAACAATCTGCCCGATTTTCCCACGCCTCATTAATGTGCGCCTCGACAAGTCCGAAGACGAACCCATGTCCACGAGACCAGATGCATCGCGCCAAAACACCTGCGCCGCTGAGTTCCCACGCAATTGTTCGGACAAAGAATTTGAACACCAGCTGCTAAACACAACACAACACGTCAGCACTGGGCGGTAATTAAGGGTTGCTCACTCCTCCCGCAGTCGTGACGTACTTCATGCTCCGCCCTCAATCTCCCAGCTCTTTGCCTCTGGCGCTTGCTATTTGGAAAAATGTAGTGTTGCGTTGCCAAGTAGCAGATCAAGTGGTTTTTTAGGTTTCGCGACATTTGGTCGACAGGCAACCTCCAAATGCAGTATCGTTTGCTTTTGAGGATTTGAGGTTTATCCTTATTTTTTACTTAAGTTGTCATTTTATTTGATGGTTTGAAAACGGGATTTTATTTGAACTTGCACGTTTAATTGTAAGAAATTTCGATAAAATATGGAATATACGTGTGCTGAAGTTGAGTCGAGGAAAATTAACAGTTTCTTCTCAAAATTAACAGTTTATTTTTGACATGAATAAGTAGTGATTTTAGTCAATTCCTGGTTTTGTAATGTTATTCACAATCAGAATATCTTTTAATTATGATATTACAAGATAAGTAAAGAGTGTTCAGTTAGAATGGTTTTATGATCACTTGAATAACCAGAGTTATATATGGTAGAAGGGATTAGAATGAAAGAATTAATAATAAATAATTTTTTAACAATATTCTTAGACACTTTAATATTTAACCTTTTTGTTTTTCAATTGGAAACATTTGTAAAGGTAAATTTAAATTGTGAGTACTGAGTAGTGATTTATTTTTCGAAATTTTGTGCCTCCTCTTCCTGTTATCAGGGGAACAGGGGAAAATCCCCCTCTTCTTTCATGTGGCTTACACTCTCTTATCAAAAGGAGCAGCTTGCGGCAATGTCAAGTAAGGTTGTCGCTACTCGCTGTCTGGCTGTCTTGTCTCCAGTTATGGAGCGGGGACTAGTGCCTTAGGTCTTTCAGGTGTTTAACCTTGAAGCCATATTGAAGTGATTGGTATTTGTCTACGTCCTTAAGATCTTGATCTTATGTTATGTCTTTCGGATTCGGAGCTTATGCAGTTTTTGTTAAGGGTATCAAAGTAAAATACTGCATGTATATGTGAATGTATAATGCAAAGAAGAAATACTTACACTCTTAAAACAAAAGGGTGAAATCCACTCCAGTAGGAGAAGTGCATTTACGACTCTGGAAAGGAGTGAATATTAAATCACTCAAGTGGAGTGATCCTGTCGGAGGTTTAACACACAAAGTATCCACTCCTTTCGGAGAGTGCATTTTCAAGACTGGAGGAGTGAAATCAACTCAGACTGAGTAAAAATCGCTCATTTGTTTTAAGAGTGTAAGAGAAGGAAATTCTGACTGCTGGAAAATATATAATTTCCTTCTTTTATATTATATAAAAGAAAAATATTTATTGCACGTAATTATAAAAAGTTAATGTATCCGAATCTCAACTTTTTGAAAATTCTGTAAATTTTCTCTTTGTTTGGAAAAAGTTAATTATACCCACAGTGGCTAAAATAACTATTTTCCTTGTATATATTGCTGATGGAAAATTATAGTTTCTTACAAAATTAGAAATTCGGCGTTAGTTAAATCACTTAAACAAGCGGCTATTTCAATGATAGACCAATAAAAGAGACGGAAGGAAATTATGAATCATAATTTGAAAAACATTTCGTTTGAACCTTTTTTTTTTTTGCAATATAGACATTTCGATTTCAAACAGCTTGTGCAAATGCATTTTTGTTTAAAATTAAAAAAAAACTAATATTTCATGATTCTAAATATTTTTAATTAAAATTAATTTTTCTCAATAAGTATTCTAAACCTCTTCACCAGGTCTCTATAAGATATCTATAAGGGATCAATTTCAAGTTGTGCCAGGTCTCTATAACAATTTTATAACATGTTAAATTGGATTTTGTAAATAAAGTAAAGAAACGGATTTAAATTATAGGAAAAGTTTATTCTGCAATTTGAAAATTTTAGTCAGCTTGAGGTTCCCCTTTGTTGCAATTTGTGACTTTAGCTTTCATATAGCTAGATTAGAATAAAGTATTATGTATTACATCTTGCTAAAGGTGTCATGTTCTGTCACAAGTAATACAAATTATGTAAGTCATGACTATTCCTCAAGTTTTAAACATTAGTATTTTCCATCAGCATTATATAATTCATTTAATCAGTTTCGTTTAATTGGATTTGTCCCTGACCACTAATGGTAGGGATTACAAGAATTAAATCGATTAAAATAGTAATGGAAAATAGAAGAGAGCAAACTAAAAATATATATTTAATTCTAGAAAAAAGTAATAACAAAAACGAAAAAAAAAGGGATTTTGAATATGTTACTCTGGTAAACGTATTATAATCAAGGTTTCGCAATCGTCACATGGAATTTGCGCCGTTGGATGAGAATCTTCGCATGCAATATGCACAAATTCAGGGGTGCCTACAAGGGGGGGCAGCGACGCAGACTGCGTCGTTGAAATTTTAGGGGGGGGGGTCGAAAAAATTAGAAATTTTTTAATGTAAATGGTTTATTTTGTCTGAGATACCACTCCAACAAATACTTGTTCTTTATAATCATCACCCCCACCCAGGGGGGGGGGGGGGGGTCCCCCCTTTGAAGTCTGAATCTGGGTATAACCCCCCCCCCCCCCCCAACCTTCAAGAATCAAAAATGGTAACCAAAATCCTAAAAGAATGTTACAGAAAGAAGATCATAGATAATGGAATATCGCGTAGGATTAACGAATCTTTCTGACATTTATTACCCATAAACAACCCATCACTTCTAAGCTGAAACAAAACACTTTCGCATGGCATCTGAACTTCTGTCTGTATAACATATACAATTCGATTAAATGATGACTCTTGCATATTTCTTTTTAACCAATGGCATGCGTGCAATTTTCCCGCGTAGAAATGTTGTTAACAGTTTTTTTTTGTATTGTAGATGTAATGTAGAGATAGTTGATTTCGAAACGAAGGGGGAAGCATCAAAGATACTCCTTGATTAAATGCATTTATTCGATCTATTTTAAACTAAATGAAGTTAAAATTGCACTGTACTATAAATACTCCAACAGCTTATTTTGAAGTGTTATGGAAAAGATTCCGGTAAGAATTTCGCAATTATATAATTTGAATATTTTAATCTTGTTAACCCTCTGAAAAAGCAAATTGGCAGAAATGTAAACTTGTTTTTACTGCTTGAGTTTTAATTGAAATTTTAATTGAAAATTTAATTTATTAATTAGAGAATTCTGTAGTAGGTGGCTATAAACCTTGGTGGATTCCCCCATGCTTTAAATTTTGGAATTTAATAAAATTATTAAGTTTATAAAAAATTAAAAATTATGTGTGTTGCTGGAAAAACAGTCATTCGACGGGTTGGTTGGTTGATAGACATGTATTTTCAGGCTTGGGTGCTTGGTCAGAGACCCTCTTATAAACCTTTTTAACGAGTTTATACGTCTGTATTCTTCAGAAGGTTTGGCAAATGAAGAAAGGATACTAAAAAATTTTAAAGTTTACAAATACTGGGAAGTTAATTATATTTGATATTACTGACAATTTTAGTTTCAAATTTTACACTTTAAACACTTTTGGGCGCCAAAAATATTGATCAATATTAATAATGAAAACATTGTTTTATATTTTTTGTTGTGCACTTGGATCTCAAAATTTTTGACTTGACTGGTTTTTGTATAAAGACGGCTAAAGAATATTAAAGTTAGAAAATTGCACATCTTGGTTAGAATATGGTAGAGTGGCGGGATTTTTTTTTAACAAATTTCCCTCTTCATCAGCTAGAATTTGATGTACCAGCTTTCAAGAAATTAGATTTTTAAAATGTTACTCCACTCCTCCTTCCCTACATTAAGCACTAGAGATATTAATAATTTTTATTATCGATTTCTAGATATTTATTTGGTGAATACTATAAAATTAAATGTTAAGGTTTAAGCTGTCTTTAGACGTAGCCTCCTAAACCGCAAGGAAGGAACGGTCCTTTTCCTAATTAGTGATTCTAATCTTGTTGAATTTAATAGAAATTTTTTGCAATGATAACAATTGCAGAATTGCACTTTTTAATAATTAAACTCACATTATAAGTAATTTAATTGAATAAAACCCTTAATTTGATACATTAAGCACTTCATACACTAACCAAAGGAATCGCAGCTAAAATCTTTAACAATGATAATTCTATTTTAAGAGGCCCGGCCCAGCGTCGAAGAAAGCAATGTGCTGACAATTATTTCTCATTCTCATAAACATTTCTTAATCGCTGTTATAGTTGTCATCATAAATATTCAGAATTTTGTGTAACATTTCTTTGAATGAATGACTTCGGATAATATATCTGGCTTAGGATACATACTTACTACTCAGGACCAAGCCATTTGACCTCCAAATTTTACTCGAAGAGAAACTTAATGATTGATTTAGTAAGAAGCAGTTGGAAGATACTTGTCGTCTGGTATCAAATGTGTGAGTGATTGAATTTAGATAAGTAGTTCAGTTCCAAGTTTTATGGTAAAAATTTTGTTTAATATTTAATTTTAATTACAGTAATTTAATAAATAGTAACTTTTTTAAGTGAAACTATATCTGTAAACATTATAAAATAATTCTAATTTGTTTAATTACATAAATTTTGAGTGGAACTTTTACAGATTACTTAGATTCCCGATAGTTATGCTGTAAAAGAATCTATTTAAAGAAAAATTAAAAATAAGTTGTAATTCCGTATTATAAAAGCTATTGAAAACGTGCTTCCTTTTTTAATTAGGGGCAACTCTGCGTTAACCTATCAGTAGAAAAATGTTCAAGAAGAAAGTCAGTATATACTTGGGTTTTATTTCTTAGGACAAAGTTACCCAATTCGATACGGTATTTAAAATATTATTTTACTATAACGTTTCATGTATACATTCGTAATGTTTCCTATATATACACAGTATGGTGTAAATTACTTAGGTTGGTACTGCATAAGTCTATATAAATATAAAATCTACAGCGGTTTTTTTTTTTTGGGGGGGGGGGGGATTCAAAAAATTCTAGGGGGGTGCGTCGTTGTCTTTGGGGGGGATCGGCACCTCTGCACAAATTTAATGAACATTGAAGAGGTTTTTTCTTTTTCTTTTATTTCTTCTACTTTACTCTGCCCATTAAGGGGTGACTATTGATAATGGGCTAGAACCATACAATATTTGGTTTACTTTACTATCTCATACAGAAATAGAAATACAGACACCATTTATCATATACACGTAAGGTAGTGATAGTGCATTTTTTAAATTTTGGATGAAAATCCTGCAGTACATTTAAGCGGAAAAAGGGTTTCTATACTCAAAATTAAAATTGTACAGCTTATTTATGTTTTGTTATCTTTGAAAGTTAAATATATTTATTGAATCTAATTAAAATTTTGCATGTGTTATTGTAGCAAAATCATATTCGAAATAAAACATATTTCTAAATCATATTTTTTAATAGAATATTTTTAAATAAAATTATAAGGAAACACTGGCTTAAATCCGGAGGCAGCACACGCAAGCGAATTTATACTTCAAGTTTTGTACTTAGAAAAATTATTTTAGTTTTTGATCGTCAGATACGTCCACGTAAAACTGAGCTATATTCTAACCCAAAAAGAACGCAAATGCAGCCAAGTTCATTCTTCTGGGACTGGGTTTTAGATTATTAAAATACCTGTGATAAAAATAAATAAATATAAAAAATGTCTAACAGTGAGGCCAATTCGGCACATATCAATTATCAGGCACAGTTGATATTTCTAACTTAACTGATGATCTAAATGTTTAAAAATCGATTGTATAATAGGAAAGCTTCTGAAGGATGTTTATTTTACTATCAAAATTACTAAAATTAAAAAACATTTTTTTTCTTTATCTTGCGCAAATAAAAGATGTAGGTAAATGAAGAACTGCACTTCACTAACTAAAAACTGTTTGTGTTGTTGAGGTAATTTACGAAAACAAAGATTGTGTTGAAATAAAATATCTTTATCTATTAAAGCAATATTTATTGGCTCAATTTTAGAGCGATTATGTTAAATGTAAGTTTCACGTCAAATATTATTGTGATTCTGAATAGTTTTTTTAATACATGGTAATTCATTAGAACTTTTAATCATTATTAGTAAATAAACTACTTTTTGATCTAAATAATATGTATTCATATTTATGTAATCGAGTGTTATCTTCCGCAGAATGATCCTAGGTTTAACGTTGGAATTTTTTGTTTTATCTAAAGCCATTTCAACATTTTAAATTCCTGATTTTACCTGATTATTTACTGTTAAACCTGCAGATTTAACCCTCGAATGCATACTGTTGCCATATGGCAACAGACAACATGATCCCCTTTATTCTATTAAAGTAGAGCTCTCTCTCGACAAATCTGTGTTTTTTCATCTATTACATTCCATTTTGAAGCTATATTTACTAATTGAATCCTCATAGATGACAGTAGTAAAAGAGTATTCAAAATTAAAGAGTGAAGCTATTAACTGCTGTAAAATTACGTCTTGGCAGTATTCAAGTGTAGTAATATTAGCACTAAATAGAAATAAATTGTTTTGGAAAAAAAAACAATTATAGTTCAAGAGGGTTATTTTAAAATATATCTAGTAGTTTTCTAATCATTCTTATCAAAATTGGAGTTTTGTAGTTGGTTTTTTCCATATGGCAATATTTTTTAAAAATGAAATTATTTAAATTCCAAAGCAGTTAATTTTTTTCAGTATTTTTCCCATAATGTATGAGTATTAAAGATACAAATATATATTTTTAGGGATGAAAAAAAATCCATGCATTACATGATTAATGGTCATTAAGTAATCAGTAAGATGATGTCTTACTAAAATTTTGTAATTTTAATAAGCTCAACAACAGTTTCTTCAGTAAGCATTCGGAATAAGTCTGGAATTTTTGACACGTGTTCATGTAATTATTAGTGAACAAATAAAATAGATATTATGTATGCTTTTAAAAAAAATTGAAAAATTTCGAAACTTTTATTAAAATAAATATACATACATATATATAAATGTTTTTAAAAAAACTTCTTACATTTTATGTTTTTATAAGGTAGAAATTTAATATATTGTGTCTGCGATTGGGTAAAAAAGGGGGAATATATTTGAACTGGATAGTGGAGTGTATATAATTACAAATTATTTTTTACTTAAAAAACACATCCGTCAGAACAACGTGCATTTAAATTTTTAAAAAGAAGATTTCCTAAGCTTTTCTGCCTTAGTTGTGTTGCAATGCAATGTATACACGAATTACGAAGTGCAGGAAGTGGAAGTGCGCTCTGGCCTGCAGTAAAGCTGAAATGACCATTCCAAGGCTCCAAGACATCCGGCGACCGATAACAGACAGGTTATATTACTGTTATCTATTGTAACTATTAAAAAACTACCACGAAGCTGAAAATATCCAGTCCAGCAAAGATGGTATCCACAAATGAAAAATATGAGTCTGATCTCTCCGAGTTCAAAGTGCTCATTAAGTTTTTTGTAGTTTTTTCTTTAAATGTAAGTTTTGCTTTTTTAATTTTTTTGGCCAAGGGAAGAATTAAAATTTTAAATGCGTACGTATTTCTGATGTCAAAAAGGCACTTTTATTGGATCAATTTGTTATTGATAAAATAGGAAGTCATCAGATTTACACCATATTACATATTATTTAAAGAACTGGGTAAATAATAATGGGTAAATAATAATAATAATATTTTTATAACAACGTGCAAAAAAGTTCACTTTTTTGTATCATATTTATTCATAAATCGTTGCGATTTAAGTTCTTACGTCACAGACGGTGGCGAAAATGCTATTTTCGGCACTAGTGCGGTAAAGTAAATAAGAGTATCTGATTGGTAGTAAAACAAAATGCCATGAATATCTCCATGGAAACTAAATGATGTCATGAAACTCACTTATTTCAATTGGTTCATTACTTTTGCATTGTCTAGTATCTCCATGGAAACTACAAGTACTACAGAAATTATTAAAGGAAATTAAATAAGACAAAAGTAGGAACACAAATTTCACGCTTTTGCACGTTATTATTAAAATATTGTGGGAAAGCACGTGCCAAATAATACTTTATTAAGTTCTTGTCAATATTTCACTCGCTCGTGAAATAAAAGCCACTATTCTTTTCGTCACTAGTTGCTTAAATAACTATTTTATAATCACGTGTGTGAAAAAAATCCAACTTTTACATTATAATTTTAATATCAAACAAGTGCAAAAAGTTAGACTTTTTGAAAAAATTACTTTTTTTCACCCTTTTTATAAGATGCCAACATTTCAACTAAAATTTTATTTCATAATATTCAGAGATTTATAGATCTGCTTTATTTAAAAACATAATGCGCCTGAATTATTTTTGAAACAATATTTTTTTCACGTAATGAGAATATTTCTTATGATATGTCACGCTCTCCGAAATGCGAGTTCGTTGGTTGTTTTGTTTTCTTTGACACATCTTCTGGAAGCTCAAAATTCGTATCAGTATCCATGTTCAAATATTTGACTTTAAACTAAAACAAGTTGATTTGTTACAGAATCTGTCAATTACACCGCTTCCACACAACATTTTATGCTCAACAGGAAACACACTAACACCTCAAAAACAAATTCGCCAAACAGGGCATTTGATTAGTTCTAATTCAAACTTTTATTAGCAAAAACTAATAATTTTCTTTAATCTTCTTTTGCAGATTCGATAATTAATCTATATCGTTTTCTAATTTTTTTAAACTTAGAAGAATAGTGATGAATTTTTTAATAAATATCTTTTTGCAGTCACAAGTTTACATTTTGAAAAACAAATTAGTAAAATTGTTGCTTTAAAATTAGTAACGAAAATTTGCATATTTTTTATACAAATTTAGAATGTTTTATGCATCTTTCTTCATTCATATCTAATGAACCTTCAAAATGACTTTATTGTGCTATTATAACAATCCAAATTGAATTATTACACAAAAATAAATATTTTTTTCAAGAATTTTATTTTTATTTTAAATAAAGTTTCTCGTACGTTTGATGTCATGACAACAGTGAAAATATTGAATAAAAATGGAATTCGCATGTTATTTAAATGTAGATTAAATTTTTAGTTATTTAAATTTTAAATAAACTTTTAATTTAAATTTTTTAATGAAATTTGGAATGTAGCCTAAACTGATTTTTTGCTTCAAAATGACGTATTCCACTTGTTTGTGAAACTTGCGGTTCGTTCTGTGAAAGTAGGTGACGGGCAGACAGACAGACGGGCAGAACGATTATACAACCTTCCACTTTTTACGTTATAAACGTAGTGTGGAAGTTAAAATAAGTTGGCCTTTTGTAGTTTCGGATATTTATCGTTTGCCGATCTACTTTTACGTAAAAAAATTAGCACGTTAATTATTTTTGAATCGATTAGATGTGATTTTTTTTCACGTAATTATAAAAATATTGTATGAAACACGTGTGAAAAGTAAACTTCTTAAAATACGTATCATTAGTTTAGTTTAGTTCGTATTATCATCGCACTAGAGTTACACGAGGGCTATTGACGACGGGCGTCGTATTTTAGAACCACAGTCAAGTGACGAGCCGACACCTGAAACACGCGTCATTATTTCACTCGTTCGGAAATAAAATCCACTAGTTAAGTGTTACTTTTCATACTTGGTTGTTGCATAAATAACTACTTTGTCTTTTCAAAACTCTCTTATTCTATAAGAATACCAAAAACACTTCCGAAAAATGAAATTTAAAACGTTATTGCAAACAACAAGTCTTGTTTGCCCAAGTTTACAGAACAGTAAAATATTTAAACATGCGGCCAGAAGGGATTTTTCTCGCCAAAATCTCATAGCGCCAAATAAGAAGCCAAACCCCAGCTCTTTGCCTCTAGCATCTCCCAGCTCTTTGCCTCTGGCAAAGAGTTGGGAGATTGAGGCGGAGCATGAACACGTCAGGGTGGAGTGAGCAACCCTTAATTACTTCCCAGTCACGTCAGCCCCCCCCCCCTTCGAACATGAAGTGATACTTTGTTGACTTTGGCGACGCACTGGATCTCGCCAAATATTTTCAAACGATTTTTATCGATACGAAGTTTGGAATATTTAAAGAGAAATTAATGATGAAATAATATAATTTATAAATTAAAATTTTTTAATTTGAATAATTGATGTCTTCTGTTTTTCAGAGAATGTTTATTTTTTTTTTTTTGCACTTTTAAATGATAAAATTCATATTTTTTAAAACTCATGTTTTAAGAATTTGCGTTTGGGTACAATTTCCTAAAGCATTTTCAAAAACAAATGAGATTTTTTTAATGTTTATTTTATAAATTTGCAATCGTTTTTTAATTTTTGTTTTTGAAATTTTAAGTAAGATAATTATAAAATAATCAACTCAATTACAACAGTAAATTTTTTGTACGTATTTAAAATTTTCTAATAAAATTAAGCAACAGTAAAAAGTTATGCAATTATGCTAACAGCTTCTCCAACTATGTAGAGTAATTCTTTTAAATAACAATTGTTATATTATGCAAAAAAATTATTAAAATTTAAATTGTTCCAAAAGTAACATTATATTAAAAGTTTTTATGCCAAATATATGATTTCCTCCCAAACATAGCAACCCTCAACGTAAGCTCCCAACCCCGCCTTATTGACTTTCCCGCCCGTGTTTCTGGCCCTCCCATTGGCCACCCTCACCCAACGCTCCGCCCATCAGCCACGTATAAACAACCGCGCCTAAAAATTTTCAAAACACAACTCGCTCGTTCTCCGTTCTCAACGCATCGTTCTCCCACAATCGTTCTCATCTTCTCACTTTTGGATTACACGTTCGTGTTTACTCCGTGATTTTGCATTTTCGACACTCGTGATTCACATTCAACACACATCATGAAGGCTACTTGTGATCTAAAGATGGCCACCAAGCAGATCGAGCGCAAGATCCTGAAGGGCCGAGTGAGCGGCGTCGAACTCCAGGAAGAGATGCAGTCCCTACTAGGACGGCTCAAGGACCTGGTCCCCAACATGCCCAGGAACAAGAAGCTGTCCAAGCTGGAGATTATCCAGTACGTGATCGACTACATCATGGACCTGCAGATCGCCCTGGAGACCCATCCCGCGGCCGTCGCTAAGCCTACTACCGTCCTGCAGAACAGACAACCGCTCGGAGTACTGTCGCCAGTAGCCATCAATACCTGTGCAGCACAAGAAGTAAGTACCGTCTTGGTGTTCTTCTTGAGTCAGTAAAATGTATAACTGTACTGTAAAGAGCTTGTCGAAATTGATCGGTATTCATTGAAGGTATGATTAAATTAAAGTAGTACCTTTGAGACACTAATCTATGTTATACGTTTTCGACACTTAAAAATTTAAATACCTTTCATACCAACTATTGTTACTGTGATTTTGCAAACAAATGTTAAAGGATTAAGTTCTATTCCAAAAATATCTTTTTTCAGAAATCACAATAATGTTCAGTTTTCTTGAATAAATTTTATGATTAATATTCGACAATCTATTTACAGTACTGTTGTTCAAAGTAAAGAAAAGTGAGATCAGAATTGTAGTGTTTAAAAATCAATTTCGAATTGATCGTTGACAATGAAACATTCTATAACGGATTTGCTAAAAAGTATATGTAGTTCTTTTGATAAAACCTTATATTTGTTGTTTTTTAGAATTATGTTCGTATTCTTGTCTTCAGCAATCCATCGATTGCAATCTAGTTATACTTTCATATCAATTTTGATTCTGATCTCATATTTCTTTACCCAATGATGTTTTTTTCAATTCTGTTATTTATTTTAAAATTTAATCAAAACAACTAGTGAAACCGAAACCAATATAAAAACTCTTTAACCGTTCCTTTAGTAACTAAATGACAATACAACATAACTCATTAAAACATGTCTGATCAGAATGTTAAAGTATAAATCGTCAAAAATATCCGATTTCTTGTATATTTTCTGTAATGGAGGATAAAATTGTGAAATATTTGCTACGTTTACCTTTTCTTCTACGATCGATAAATTCTCATTTCCCAGTCCACATCCGCTCGCGGCGCCATCTGTCGACCGCAAGCGCAGATGTCGAATTTAATAACAAATCCCCCCTCCGTTTTTAATATAATGGAAGTGTACGTTGGGGCCTTTCAACAGATGCATTACACAAATGAATCCTTTTGTTGTTGCCAACCGCCTTTTGCAAATAAAATGTGTAGGGGTTTTTAATAAAAAGCGCATCTGTCGAGTGTGCAGTCGTTAGCTAAAAGGGTCTTTAGGGGGAGGTAATTATTCGAGTGTAAATGTAGTACGAGTTTTTTTATTCATTTATAAGTAAACGCAGGTGAAAAATATATTTTTTAAATTAACACATTTAAATTTCATGATGAGTTTTTTTAGAATGTAATTTTTAACATGTTGGAAACGGAATTACTAGTTGATATTAAATGCTTATGATGAAAATTGTTTATGGGAATAACAATGTTTTTCATATTTAGAAATTTAGAGTAACTTATTTAGTTTCAAATAATTAGAGAAGGTTTTTTTTATTATGAAATTTTTTGTGTATAAAAATTAAAAATGCATTTAAGTTGAACCATATGGGACTTTTCACATTTGAACAGTTGAAAGCTGAACCAAAGCTTACCATATGCAGTTATTTTTAAAAACCCAGGCCGAAATTCGTCAACTTTCGAGTATCATGTGAAATAATTCGTATTTTTGTAACTTCGGGGCGGGGGCGGGCCAGGTGTTCGCTGACTCACCTTTCGCCATGTGTCGAGAGTTCTCCCCTGCTCTAAATGGAACGTTTTCGTCTTCGAAACGGCCTAAAATTGGTTTTCTCTTCTCCCATTTCTATCCCCTTCGAAATAGAATATTTTTTTCCACCGATTTTTAAAAGAAATATTTTTGGGGGTTGGAAAGTTTTGCGAAAATTTAGAATATGGTCTTAATCTTGTTTGGTCCTAGTCTCGTTTGTTTAAATATCTTTTTAATTGATATTAAAAAATATAGTTTGAAACTTTAGGAGAAATACACGTTTCCTTAGTGCCAGAGTAATTTAAAAAAGCTTTTTTTTTAAAATCAAGTACATTCTAAATTTATTGAAAGTTTTGGATGGAAAGTTGTTTTTATGTTCTAGTTATACTATTACTGTATTGGCTTAACTTACCTAGTTTTGAGATTTAATAATGTTTATTAAACTGTGTCACTGTGTAAATGTTTAGTTTTAACTTTTAAGCTAACGAATCTAAACTTAAGTTACCTACAAAAACCTTTTATTTCCTAACGCAAAATGGATGCTAAAATATTTAATTTTATTGTTGATCAAAATTTATTCCGTTACTTATGTTCTCTCTTTGCTCTTTCCAGGTGACAGAAAAACTACCCACAATCGCCGATGTCCTGAGTTCGAAGCCCGTCTCCTGCTAACCCGGTGTTGGGACCGGCAGCTACTTCGCTAAGACTGTCTTTTCTATATTATTATTGGTGGACTCCTTTCTTGTCGTCAATGTCCTCTGCAACTAGTCTCTTCGGTGGAAAAAAATGCGTTAGATGTTGGTTTATTGTTGTTGTTACGCGATCTCAAATGATGTGGTAGAGAAGGAATCTACTTAAAAATGTTTCACTAGCGGACGAATTGTTAAGGTAAATGCGAAGAAATGACAATTTTATGTTTATTTTTAAACAATTTAATATTATACTCTCAACAAATCTGCTTACAATTAAGTTTTTAAAAATTCAATCATGATTAGGTTGAGTTATCGTCGCGCCAGAGCCCTAACACTGGCGACTAGCGTATTTTAGAACCTCAAAAATTTAATTATGATTTTAAACAGTTAAAGTGTAATTTTGCGTACGATGTCGCAACAGTTTTGTTTAACGCTATTTTTTTAAAGAAATTAACAGAAATAGTCTAAAAACAATATGTTTTTGGCCATTTTAGCAATTACTATTAATAATTAAACTAAATATTTTTTTTAAAAATAACTACTGGATTAATGAATGTTAAATTTTAATGGCCCAAATATTTTGTATTCTTATTCTACTTATTATTAATATTCTACTTCTCAAATCTAGTTTTGTTCTATGAATTAAACTAGGTTTGATGGTTTTAAACTTAATTATTTAAATATTACAAGAAACTTTAAATTATGTCATTGTTTCACATTTCCTTGGTCCGCGATCCTATTGTACATAAAAATGTAAATAGAAATTTATATATGGTGTGAAAAAAGGCTTATTTTCTGGTTTTTAAATGCTCTTTTGTTGTTAGAAGGTGGCATCATTTCTTCAATATTTATAATTTACCTGTATCAAGAACAAATTTTATTTATATCTACTTAAAATTATGACATTGTTTTCTCATTCAACTATGCTTGCATTTTCATCATCTGTTTTTTAAAACAAAGAACAAATTTATGACTGTAAAAATACATGGGCGTGTCTTTGTGATGTTGACCCCTCCCACTTCATGTTAATTATGTTCCTCTATAACCAATCGAATGTGACCATTTTTGTTTTGGAATCGGTAAAGTAGGTTTATTGTACAAATGGTTTTTTTGTGATATTTTCTGGGCATGATGTCCAGATTTTGTATAAATGTATTGAAATTGTAAAGTATAAAAATTATAATATGAAAATAAAAGAGATTATTTAGAATGGTGAAACTTGTGTATCTCAGTTATTTTTAAAAATAGCTTCATTTACTTAGAATACTGTTCTCTGTTAAATTTAATACTTGGAACAGTTAGGAAGATCCAGATCATTTTGTAAAAATTAAAGATATAGAAATTTGTACTAATGTGTGATTTAATAATTAAATCCTCTTAAAATTATTTTTTAAACCTATAATTATGGAAATTTAATAAATTATCAAAAGAAATGTGTTAGTTTGAGTGCAAATGACAAATTCAAGAAAATTTTCAGCTTTTTCAAGATAAGCGGAAAATTTTTTGAAAATGGATTAACAAATTTATCCTTTTAGACATAATGTGGCAACGGCTTCTGTTCGAAAGTATGGTTAAAATGTTAAATATTCTAGCAGTGTATTTACTTAAATTTTATTCGTGGAATTTATTAAAAAAATAAGTATAAAATGATTAGGTAAGTATATATTGCACAACAATGACTTTTTTTTTAGTTGTTGTAAAACTATAGAGAGTGCACAGTTGTTTCTACAGTTGTAAAACTGAAGGCAGTATGCAGTTGTCTAACTGTAGAGAGAGCCATCATTTTTTTTACGTGGTTGACAAAACATTCTATTTAGATAGCATCAAATAAATAATAATAAAACATGAATTATACGAGTAAATAATCTGAAAAATAACTTAATTCAAATTTAATTTTTTTTGTCCATGGTCTATTTTTTTAAAAGTCATTTTAGGTTTTTTTTAAAAAAAAAACTCGACTCTCCTTCCAATTTCATAATATAATTTTAATTATACTTTTCGGAATCAATTTTTTATGGTCGTTTTTAATTATGAAATGTAATAAGTTTAAGAATTTAGTTTTTTAAATTTCAAGCTACCACTACAATATCAAAACTCCAATGTTATTAAAGCTACAGGGTGTCTACAGGTCCCGAAAGTCACGGAAGTCCCGAAAAAGTAGCGAAATCAGAAATCAGTCACGAAAGTACCGAAAAAGTAACGAAATTGATACTAGGGTCACGAATTTTTTTAAAAAAATCGTTTGAAAATAACCCAATCTTAAAAAAGTCTGGAAAGTCCTTGATTTTTCTAATTTGTGAAAAAAAAAACGATTTTTGTGCGGGGCAATTCAGCCGCGTCGGATCCTCGCCATAAATAATAGAAAAAAAACGATTCTAAAACGTACGGATGATAAACCGAAACCGGTTGTTTGGCTTAGGTTAAACAGGTTTTTCGTTCGGTTAAAAACCGGTTAAACCGAAATCGGTTATAAAATGCTTTTAGCATGGAAACCAAAGTTTAAAAAACGCTTTTGCCTAGCGTGAATCACGTGACTTCGGTGCAATTAATCACTTCATTGTTCTAAATGAAGAGCCAATCACAGCACAGTTAGGATAAAAAGAATAGGGCTGTGAGGTTTAGATAATTATTTAATATTTTAACTGTTGTTCCTTCACCGAAAAACGAATGACGGCTTAGTTTTATTTTATTTCAAATAAAAACTTAATTGGAACGCGGAGTATCTTTTTTTTCTAAATTTCGTTTTTCAGCATTTAATGTTCCTTCAAGTTAGATAAACAGCTTAACAACGAATTTGTTATTATATTACGAACCGGTTTTTGTTTATCGACGCAAGAAACCGGTTATACCGGTTTTTGTTTGACGGTTTAACCGGTTAAAACCGGTTGTACCGTTTTCGATTTTCCATTCTTTGTAAAATCAAAAAATTTTCGAAAGTGTTGCTTAAACTTTTTCGTTGGCATTTTGCAAAAACTAATTGAGGTTTCATGGAAAAGGATAAAAACAGCAATGCTCTAATAAATCAAAGAAATTTTTTTTTACTTTATATTATTTTTCCGCAATGCTCTAAGTACTAATATAACTTTTTTTAAACATTAGATTCAAATTGAAGATGCTGATTTTGTAAGTGTAAGAAAAAAAAATTATGCCATATAAATAAATGGATGTATACGGAGTGGTGGTATTAGCTTTATATTTTTAATTGATAACTTGGTAGAGGAAAATTTATTTTGGAAAAAAGATTCGAAGTATTATGAAATGGTGAAATTATTTATATTCTTTTAAACATAAAACAGTGTTAGAAGGTCACTTAGTGGTTGGACCTGTATATTAACTTAGATTTCATCAAAAAGTTGTGAAATTTCCCGTTCGTGAATTAACGATTTCATAAATTCGGTATTCTTTCGTGGTCATGGAGTTTTTCTATGGAATCCCAAAAAGTCATGGAAAAGTAATGGAATTTGATTTTGGGAATCCAGTAGACACCCTGAGCTAGAATTATAATGGATTTTCCTTAGTCTTAGTCCGATCTCCGATTTTCCTTAGTATAGAAGGAAATATTTTTTTAAAAAAAAGTATGCATTTCTTGGTAGAGAGTCCAATTGGGTCGTCACACTAGATCTACGTGAAAGCTGTAGTGGTTAGAGTCCTAAAAACCGAAAATTTATTAAAAAATTATTTCGATTATTTCTTTTTTAATCTATTGCAATGTGTCACAGCAACCCCTCGTTATATCGCGCTTCCCGGGAAACAAGCAAACAACCGCGATATAACCGATTGCGCGATATAACGAGCGACTTGATAAATATTATACTACTTATATTGAAAAATTGTGAGACATGATACAAGGCGCGATATATCCGAATGTGCGTTATAACGAGGCGCGATAGAGCGAGGGGTTACTGTATTAGGATAGTTAACAAGTTAAAGCCTCATCAGGCGAAACAAAAATTAAAAAAGCATAACAGTTAAAGCAAGTTGTAGTATCTGTAAATATTGTTTCTCCTTCATAATAGGCATTATACAGTTAAAGCCACCAAACACAATAAAAAAAAACAAGCATTCTGTAAAAACTGTTTTTCCTTTATAACAGTCATTGTACAGCAAAGACCGATAACCAAGGACTGTTACTTGGATTTAGTTTTCACACTGTTTATAACGTAAATATGAGAAGGTAATTATAATAGTTCAGTTCGTCCATCGCCACTTTCACAGAACGAACCTCAAGTATCCCAGACATGTGGGATACATTACATTGAAGCAAAAAATCAGGCTAGGCTACATTCCGAATTTCCTTAACACAATTAAATTTGAAGTGTTTAAAGTTTAAGAAACTAACAATTTAATCTTCATTTAAATAACAGAAAATTAATTTTTTTTCTCCATATTTTCGCTGTTGCCGCTTCGTCGAACGTACGACAGAAAAAAAAAATAAAAGTTTAATATTTAATTTTGCGATGTAACTCAGTTTTAGAATGACGTCAAAAAGGGCAAATGTTTCAGGTCTTGAGTGACAACACAAAAATGGTTTGTGAATTTTAGTTATTTCCCTTGGGCATGTCAATACCTACTTTTCCATTTAATTTTTTGTTTCAATAATTTTTTTTTTAAGTAGGCTTTTGAAAGGAGAGAAACTATAGATTATAAGCAGGATTTTGCCATTTTTATAAATTTACATTTTGCTCAATTTTTATCAGCCGTAAAACTGCTTGTCAGTTAAAAAAAAAAAGTTCCTGTGATTTCATTAATTGTTTCATTAGGCTAGGTTTGAATTATCGTCGCACTAGAGTTGCACGAGGGCTATTGGCGACGGGCGTCGTATTTTAGAACCCCAGTCAGGTGACGAGCCAACACCTGAATAGGCACCCAACGTAACCGTTAACATTGTTTCGATTTCACCCTCAAAATGGACATTTTTGTCATCCGCTCTTTTTCTACAGTTCTCATAATAATTAGGGGTCCACATGGTTTGAACCATTTCACCCCAATGATTCCATTTGGAATCATCAGCTTGGCATTTTTTGGCATCTCACTAAGTTAAGCTCGCACTTATTTATCGTTAGATGGAAGAATCATGTATTTTGAAGAATTAAATAATGTTTGTTTCAATTCAATGAAAATACGAAAAACATGGTAAAATAAAATTCACTCTCAAAAAAAAATTGTATGAAAAAAATTGACCCTAAATTCTTCACGCTTGCATTCATAGATGTTTGAAAATTGGTTTTACTATTTTTTAACACATAAAATTTTAAAACATTTATCGTTATAATTTATTCAAAAGATATTATTCCAATTTCCCACCCTTAAATTGTAGTGAAAAAAATAGTTTTTTTCCCTGAGTATTACCATTTCATTTTGAATGTATAATGAATCCATTTAACAAATTTTTGATATTTAGAATTAAAAATAAAATGGTGGAACTGGAAGGGTTAACAAAAGTAAGTCAAGTGCTCCCCTAGTTCTTTTGAGCAGTGTATTGTTTTAAACGTATATTTAAGTGACTAAGGTCCAGATAGAGTCTAAACTGCTTGCAGCTGCATTTATTTCAAGTTCGCTGACTGTGACTGATTTATCGTTTGCTATTCGTCATTGCCACCGATATTTACATTATGACCAACTCGAATTTTTCGAGAGTACCATCTATGAAACATTCACAAACAAAATTCGATTCAAGTAATCGCCAATCACTAAACAAAAATATTAATACATAAAAAAAGAACTTTTTATCACACAGGTGTTCGATGACTAAACTCGGCAGCTTTATCCTCTTCACTTCTTTTCATCTGATGTTTGCGATCGTCTGCAGTTTTCACACGCTCGTCTCAAAAGGTTTTTTTATTCTCTCCTTATAAGACCCTCCTACCCCATCAAAAAGTATCAAAGATATGAATTTTTATAGTGGGGGGGCTGTTCGAATTGAGAATGCGGTCGGGAGGAGAACAAAAAATTGGAACGATCATCAGAAAAGGTCTCCTTTTGTCATTGGAAGGCGGTCTGTTGCTTTGACTTTCTGTCGAACGATATCTTTTTTTGAGGGGTGCTTCTGTGAAAAGGTCTATTCTATTCACCCTCTACTAAGTTCTAATTTTTTTTAAAGTAAGTTTTAGTTAAAGTACTCGCTGCCGTCGGTTTGATAAAGCGATAACGCGGGCTATATGCCTCTTTTTGTTGGTAAAATTAGTTTTAAACTGGTAAATCTAAACCTTAATAGTGTATGCTATGTACGGTCGAGGAGACATAACCAATTTTCCATCATTTGACTGACAAATTTTCTACTAATGTCCAGTGATCGGTATATCATCCGCTCACCGGCGAAATTATATATAATTCATATAGGGAATTTCTTTTTAGCTCACGTACTTTCATTTAAATAATTATAACATTTGAAAACTGTTTAAAAATTCTGCTGAAGAATGCACAAATCCCCCCCCCCCCCCTTGAACCTGCAAAATAATAAAAAAATATCCCCAGCATATCGTTATTATGCCCTCCTTACTCTATGATTATGCTGACAATTGGTTTAGCAAAATTGGCATCTTAAAGTTTATTTTACTAATGTAAACTGTGCGTAATTTTTTTGCGCATAACTCAAAATATCCTTGCAATTTTTAAAAGTGGACATAATACGAATCATAAATTTATGTTACAAATATGAGTTCAAAGTCGTGAAATAGCGTCTGAGGATACATGCATACAAAATTTCTAATTTAATGGCAATATTAAAAATATAAACTCAAATAAAAAAAATATCAGTTACTATTTTGTCAATCCAATACATTGAACTTTCTTTCTGCTGCCAGAGCCTCGGTAGAAATTTTATAGCAGTGGGGTGCGGAGTTGAGTTGAGCCCAGGTGCTGATGCGTCAACCCTTTGGGTTTTTAATTGCTGACGATAAAACTCCCCATGGGATGCTGTGGAATGAAGTGTTGAGTTTGAATGGCTCCATTCCGGAAATAGTTTTGCATAAAAAGGCGTGTCTATTATAGTTTGAATAACACAACTAAAAGAAAATAAGTTTAAATTGTTTTTCTTTCTCTAATGGGGGCTGCAACATTGGCGGTCAAGCCTTTGCAGACTCGACATATTCACCAGAACCGAGAGCCATTTTTAGGCACCATCTAGGCGACTCTCGCTACCAATTTTGACGCCCAGATTACAATGAATTTGAGCTCCCTTCTGTGGATGATAAAGTATGCCGATATTTAATTTTGCCAAGAGAACCCAAGCCAAATGGACCCTCCAGGGATCTTTTAAATGCCACATAATCATGTGACATGCGTGCCCTTGATTTTCCCATCCAGAAAATCCAACGACACAGCCGGGGCTCGAACCCGCGATCTTGGTCTTACGAGGCGGACACGTTTAATCTCTTGGCCACTGAGCCGCTAGTTTATATTGTAGATTTTGCAATTTTGTAGGGTAATTAATGCGGGTGAATGAACTGTGTGTGAATGCTTTGGTTGGAGTTTCTTAGTGGCACCCACTTGGCATAGCCTCTTCTAGTTTGAATAACATTCACGTAAAGTTTACAAATAGATTTTTTGCCATTTTGTATGGTAATTGTGTGAATGAAATGCCTATGAATGTTTTGGATTGTAGATTTCTAGCTTTATATTCTTGTGGATGGTTCTCTTCGTATATAATTGAAAACTTTCAATATTACTCATGCTAATGTGCGGGGAATTCTTAGCGGTACATACTACACTGGGCCTCTTAACATATAATAGGAGACTATTAATTTTACCTATGCTAATGTGCGAATAACTCTAGCAAATTTATAGCCTCCTGAAGCCCGATATCAACTAAAATTGATGGCAACGTAAATTGATTGGTAAAGGCGATCAAAGGACTGTTGCCCACTATCAAAAGATAAAATATGCCTTGCAGTTTTGCTTATTTCTATCAACGATTTATGAGTTATATGACCTATACTGGATGGTCTGCTTCCAGATCTAACGGATTTCAAAAAAGGCGACCAGTCTGCTCCAGCAAAATTGCGAAATGCATGCGGCATGTGTAGTATCAAAAAGTTAAGTATTTTGACACCACGTTTAGAACTTTATGGCTAAATGATAGCTAAATAAGAATTGATTAATCGTTGAAAATAGCCACAACACAGCCCCAAAGTTGGAGAATAAGTCAAACAATTGTCTCCAGGTATCTGACATCATCAGTAACGTTTTCTTAATATTGAACAGTCCATCCAGCATATATTTTATATCAGAGATTTTTTTTTATAATAGAACCCATTCAGTTATGGAACTTTAAAATTTAACATCTGGCTGTGATTAGGAGCAATATTAGCGAATTTTTTTGTTTCTCTATGAAAAGTGTCAGTGAAAAAATACGTTTTCACCGAAGGAGGAAAAAAAAAATGATTAGAAACAGAAAAGTCTGACCAGTTTTTTCAAAATGGGTTCTCAGTCCTCGGATTAAATTAGCTTCTGCCCCCCTATAAACAGATTGTGTTGTAAAAAATAAAAGTGTAAGTGATTATTGCCCGCTAAATCAAGTATTCTAATGTTCCATCCCATCAGCTTTTTTAATTGACTGCGGCTCAAAATTACAAATGAAATTTCGAAGCCAATGTAGCCCCCACCCTTGTCAATTTGCGTTTTTCAAAGTAAAAAAAGTTTATTGGAAATTCTTTAGAAAATTTTCGAAATATTTTTTTAAAGAAAATTTAGAGAAGGAAACATAAAAAATTTGTTTTCTGTTTTTTCTTACAGATCCTATGAAATGTCTCAACCAAACAAAGACCAAACAATTCGACTTCATTCCACAAAGAAAAACATGCAATTTCTCAGAAATCAGACATAGAGAGAAAGAAAAGAAACAGGCGCAGGTATTGTCCGAGCTAAGAAACACCTGTGCAGCTCATAACATAAACAAAAAGGCAGAAAAAGAAAAAAACATTCTGCGTGAGCGATTTCTTCGGAACAGGAGCGCGGCTCATAAAAACAAGAACTTGGGTTGATTGTGGAAATTTCACCTTGCATTGGAATAATAAAAAAAAACAGTTCCGCGTGAGCGCCTTACCAGTCGGTTGCATTGGGATGACAAAGATGCATCTGTAAATATACCAAATTTTGTAAAATGGGTAAAAATACATTGCAAGAAAACAACTGTAAACTTAAAAATTTTAAACGGGCAACCGAGTTTCAAAAATAAAAATCTAAACTTTTTGTACGGTAAATTCTTTTTCAAATAAGATTTTTCTCCGGAAAAAACGACATAAAGTTTTAAAACTGAGCAATCTCCAAAGTCCAAAGGTACATCATTGAGAGCAAGTTTTGGAGAAAACTGCTAAAAACTGTAAACTAGTAAAAGAAAAGGGTTTAGGACATTACCCCTTTCAGTCCCAATGACAATTTGGCATCATCACTTTAGAAATTTTTTTCTGATCGTCTATAGCCCCATTTATGATAACAAAAAGCACATCATTCGATTCTTCAAACTTTTTTTTGATTCGAAAATATTTTTTATGTATCCCAAGAGACGTCAGCCTTATTATTTTTTTAAAATTATGATCAGAAAAATGATGCCAAATGTCATCACTGGGACTGAAAGGGTTAAATAGGCGAAATGGTTTAAACCCTTGAAAGTGCGGCAAATTTCGGCATATTAGTCACACTATTCATGAAAATCGTAGGGGAAAGTTTTCTAATCTTATATTTCGAAAGAAACAAACTAAAGCTCTTATCCAAGGAAGTGGGCAGCACCTCAGCGTAAACTGAAAGAAATGATCTTCAATGAACAGTTTTTACATGCCCTACTCTCCTATACACTGAACATCTCATATTTCTAAAATGTGTTGAGAAACCAACCAACCCTACGATTGCCTCGAACAAATGAGCATTGGAACTCTGAAATTTTTACTATGTAGGATAGAAAAAAGCTTACGATTTTTTTATTCCTTTTTTTACTAATACTGTAATATATTTAAAAAAAAAACTCATACAAAAGTATTTAATGCAAATAAAAAATTAATTTTTGACAAATTGTTTGGAACGACTTTGTCAAAGTAGTGGAGCAAGTTCCTGTGACGACAGAGTTTGCGCCAGGTGCAGCAGTAATGGCCGACGTGACCCCTTTCGAACTCCCCCCCCCCCCCCTCCTCCCCCACGCTGAACGGTCTCTGCCCTTGTTTCGACAAAGCTGTAAATATCACGTTTCTTCAGTTTCTATTCAATCTCATACATGGAAACGTATATATGGATTACTTTTACCAGGTTTTAATGCAAAAATCGGTGTCTTTTGCAAAAAAAAAAAATAAATAAAAAAAAATAACTATCTGGTTAATTTTACAGTTTTAGACTGGCAATTCCAATTATAGTAATTTTTTCTTTAAGTATACGTACTCTAAAAAAAGCGAGTTCAGTTAACGACAACCATTAAATTTAGATAACCATCAAAAATTTAAAATCTTATATTTTATTCAAAGAATAAAATATTATTAGAAAGTTAATTATACCATTCTTGGATATTTCTCCCGTAGCGAGATAATTTTTCTTCTTGAAATACATGTATTTCTATTCTTGAAGAATATTTTAGTTATTAATTTTTTTAAATGCCAACTTTTTGCGGTGCTGTTGGTTGTTCAAATCATTTATTAAATAAAGCTTCTTTGAAAGAAAGGTTTCTTTTTCTCTATTTCTGCATTTTGATCTCAGATAAAACCCAGTTGCATGTTGTAAATAACTCAGAAGTAGATGAAAAGTACGTTAATTTTAGTATAAAATCGAAACAACGAACGAAATCGCAGTAGGTAGAACAATTAAAACAAGAGCGTTTCATCAGCTAAAACATTCCCATTAAACAAATGTGAAAGATCGAGCCTATTTATCTTAACATCAAAAATTTCACCCACATAAAAGAGATATAGACACAACTTAACAAAATCTGGCAAATGATCGAACACATAATGCATATCCCCCCAAAAAAACTTCGCAAAAATAAACAAAACCAACCTTAAAAAAAAACTTTATTTATTTTATAACAAAAAACAAGTCATTTAATTATGAAAGTTGTAGCCAAAAAAAAGCCGTGATATTAAGTGAATGCCAATTTCTTTATATACTTTTATATATACTATATACTTTTATATATACTTATATACTTTTATATATACTACTATTATGTACTTTTAATTATATACTTTCTCATATACTCTTGCCGAAATGTAATTATTTTACTAAGCATAAAAATTATTTGTCATTCAGGTTTGTCCATCCCGGTTAAATTTTTTAGAATATTATGATTGCTAGGAAGAAAGTGTTCAAAAGTTACCTAAAAGAATACATGTGCCTAAAGTGGTATTTCTAGACTGTTTTGTTTAAAATTACACATACAGTTTTCATGTGGTAATAAAAAAAAACTGTGTACAGTAAATGAAATGAACTTGGAGATTTCTCAGAATTACAAACACAAAAAATAAAATGTAAGCAAAGCCAAAGTTTCAATGAATTAGGCGTATGAGTTATTTATTCTGGTTCCAAATTTTATTTTCATTCCAGATTCCGAGAAGCTACGTATCATTTGTGGAAATAGTTTGATTTTATTTAGAATTTTCTGTTTGAATCTTTTTTTAAATATATAATTTAAATTGTATGATTTTAAAGTAATATAAACAAAGCTAAAACTTCAACGAATTCGGTGGAAGTGTTATTCCTATTCCGAACTTTATTGTCATTCCAGGTTCCGAGAAACTATCAACAGTGGAAATCGTCTGATTTTATTTAGAATTTTCTGTGGTAATCTTTTTTTAAATTGTATGATTTTAATCTGAGTGTTTTGATTGTAACCGTGACTAACCCTTTTTCGAATGGGAGCAAAGACCTTTTGCGAGATGCTTTAACAATAGGGTGGCCCATCAGATGGTGTAATCAAAGATCCATTTTGGAACGAATAACTTAGCCATTTTTGAGACTGGTTTTCGAATTATTTTGCTGTTCTTCGAGGAAGAAAATACGTATCAAGTTAAAGTTATAATAAAAAAAGTCAATTTATAAGTTGCGTTACTAGTATTGACATTAAATTGGGTTGTAAGATACTTAGTAGCATTTTCTATTAAATAATGCAATTTTTGTTGTAACTAAAATGGTCCATTCGAAATAATTTTTCCTAAACGTCCTTTAATATAATGTAATTGTACGTATTATGATATAGAAACGGATGAGATATTAAAAATGTTTTCAAAAAGGTATTTCAAGTCATGTAATTCCAACTTTTTATAATCCACAGTTTTTCAAATTAATAACTTGTAAACCTAATAAATTGGTTGCCAAGGGGCTCCAGGGCCTGTCAGACAACACATAAAATCAAAATTAGTAAAGAAATCGAAAGTAGCAAAAAGAAATTAAAAACCACATCAAAAAATAAACACAAATAAAAGAGATATAGACACAACTTTACAAAATCTGGCAAATGATCGAACACATAATGTAGATAAACGCATAACAGAAAGGAATAATAAAAGATAACTTGACTATTGATTTAGCAACAAATATCCATATACATGATTTAGTTTAACTGAAAGTGTTGCAATATATTATTTAATTGTATTATAGATTTAATCAAATCTATGCATTAATACACTGCTCACAACAATTAGGGGAGGGAACGCATGGTTTAAACTCTTTTAACCCACAATTATTCCATTTCGTATAATCCGATTCCGATTTTTTTTTCTCACTAAGTTGAGTTCGCACTTATGATTCTTCTATAAAATGATAAATAGCTTTTAAAGAATTAAATAATGTTTGTTTCAATTAAATGAAAATATGAAAAACAAGGTAAAATAAAATCCCCCCCCCCCCCCCCAAAAAAAAAAGAAGTAAATTGACCCTAAATTCTTCAAGCTTGCATTTTTAGATGTTTAAAAATTGATTTCACCTCATTTTTACATTTTTAAAAAAAAATTTATTGTTAAAGTTTATTCAAAATTTATGATTCCAAAATTTCCGCCCTTAAATTTTAGTTAAAAAATTAATATTTGCGTCCCTGTTTTTTACCATTTCATTCTATATGCATAATGAATCTATTTCACAAATCTTAGATTTTTATAATAAAAAATAAGAAGTTGGAATTGAAAGGGTAAACAAAAGTTCTCAAAGTGCTCCCCTAATTGTTTTGAGCAGTGTATTTCAAATAAGTTTCTTAATTTTCTTAAAATGTATTTTTTATAAGTTAAACGTACTATTTGCTCAGACAGAGTTGCCAAGTGCATTATGGGTGCCAAGTGCCAAGTGCATAAAGCGGTTGTGGAATATTTCTTCATTTGGCTTTAGGTATATTGGCAAATACATGCATTTTTAAATTGTAGTTTACAGGGTCTTTGATAGTGCAAAGTGTTCTGCTTTTATATGAATATAGAAGACTATTGTATACGTACAATTTTCTTATGGTTAAAATAGGGTTTGCTGAATTTTCTGTTGGTTGTTGTTGGACATTCGAGTCTGTCTGATGGATTATTTATTAATGGTCTTATTATTTAAACAAAAAAGGAAATTGGATTAATAAAAAAAAGGAAAATCATGCTTTATTTCTCAACTGAACACTAGATCAACTTCCGAATAATTAAAAGGATACGATTTTAAGTATATTATAGTAATTATTTATATCAAGAAAATTGCATAAGAAAGATTAAAACTTGTTTTTTTTGTATATGAAATCTAGGATGAAATACCTTAAAGAATGTTCCATTATTTTAAGAGTTATTTTCTTTCGTATACCGAGCCGAGCCGCCCAGTCATCGTTTGAATGCAAAAGAATCCTTATAAAACGGTAATTGGCACAAGATAAATAAAATGAACTTGGAGATTCCAGATTAGGACTTGAAGATTCAGAATTACAAAACAATATGCACGAATACGGGAAAATAAAGTAATATAAACAAAGCTAAAGCTTCAACGAATCAGTTGGATGTGAGTTATTTATTCTGATTCGAAATTTTATTTTCATTCCAGGTTCCGAGAACAACGTATCATCAGTGGGAATCGTCTGATTTTATTTAGAATTTTCTGCGAAAAATCTTTTTTTTAAGATAAGATTTTTATAGTAATTATTTATCAAGAAAATTTCCCAAGAAAGATTAAAACTTGTTTTTTTGCATGAAATCTACGATCGAAAACCTTAAAGTATATTCCATTATTTTAGAATTATTTTCTTTCGTATACCGAGCCGCCCAGTCATCATTCGAATGGAAAAAGAATCTTTATAAAACTGTATCAGGCACAAGATAAATAAAATGAACTTGGAGATTTCTCAGAGTTACAAAACAATATGCACGAATACGAAAAAATAAAGTAATATATAAACAAAGCTAAAGCTTCAGTGAATTAGGTGGACGCGAGTTATTTATTCCGATTCTAAATTTTATTTTCATTCCAGGTTCCGAGAACAACGTATCATCAGTGGAAATCGTCTGATTTTATTTAGAATTTCCTGCGGGAATCTTTTTTTTAAGATAAGATTTTTTATAGTAATTATTTATCAAGAAAATTTTCTAAGAAAGATTAAAACTTGTTTTTTTGTTTGAAATCTAAGATCGAAGACCTTAAAGTATATTCCATTATTTTAGAATTATTTTCCTGCGTACATGGAGCCGCCCAGTCATCATTTGAATGGAAAAAGAATCTTTATAAAAAAAGGTGTGAGGGAATTCGCGCACGAACGAATCCAGGTGTGCTGATAGTTATCCACGCGTTCCACTTTTTTTCTGATTGTTGTCCCGCTGATTCATCTAAAGTTCGAATCAGCGAAATGATGAAAAAAATCATGCAAGGATTTGGGTTGATATAACGGCATATTTGAGCCGCATTAATGTTTTCATGAGGTATTTTCGGACACAAAGTATAAATAAAAGCTTTTTTTTTGTTTATACATTTTAAAACTAAAATCGAGATAAAGTGTTTTTGGACTCGGCAAATCTTTTTATAAATTTATGTTTAGTTGTACAGCAACTCCTCCATTATATCGCGCTTCCCGGGAAACAAGCAAAAACCCGCGATATAACCGAATGCGCGACATCAGGGGCGACTTGATAAATATGGTAGTACATATTAGGAAAAAATTGGGAGACATGATACAAGGCGCGATATATCCGAATGCGCGATGCAACGAGGAGGGATATAGCGAGGGGTTACGTGTAAATGTACACCACACTCGTAATAAATTTTACATAAAAATATTTTGTATTGAAACAACACAATATTGAAAGGTTCACATTTTTACACAATACATACTTGTGTTCTACTTACGCTGTTTGAGGAGTTTTTTCTGAGTGCAAGTTTTATTAGTTTCAGAAAACAGGAATTTCATGTAAATTATAATAAGAAATGTATGTTCTGTTTTCTAACCGAATTTTTTACAGTGCTCATTGAGAATGTATCTATTGCTAAAGTGGATGAGTAAACCCATTTTCATTTGAGAATGTTTCTTACTTTCACAATAAACTGCATCGATTACTGTTGAGTTAAATTAACATCGCACTAGAACTATTGGCTACGAGCGTCGTAAATTAGAACCACATTCAAGTGACTAGCCAACAGCTGAGCAAGTACCCAGCAGAACTTTTAAGGTGACATCATAGGGACTTGAGGATATTTAACCCTTTCAGTCCCAGTGATGCCATTTAGCCGCATCATGTTTTTGATCAGAATTAAATTAATAGGGCTGGCATCTATTGGAATTAATAAAATATATTTTCCAATTGAAAAAAGTTTGAAGAATCGAATGATGGGCTTTTTGATCAGTAGCCCATCGCTACATCGCGCCCTCGTTATATCATATATCGCGCATTCGGTTATATCGAGGCTTTTTGCTTGTCTCCCGAGAAGCGATATAACGAGGGGTTGCTGTCATAAATAGCTATAGAACTATCAGAAAAAAAAATCGAAAATTATGCTAAATTGTCATTGGGACTGTCTGTAACAGGTTCACATACTATCATATAATTTCGACTCTCTGGTCACGCCTCGAATACAAAATAAAAAAAAACATTTCTATTTTTTAACATCATTCATTTTTTATGTTGGCAACATGTATTTTTCTCACGCACCTTCGCTTGCAAAAGAATCCCGTCCCGGTCCAGAGCTTGCAAACCCAGGGGGCTCGCCTCAGTATTGTTTCGTCTGCTTTTATTTAAAAAAAAATATTGTACGAAAGGAATACAGTAGTCGGGGGTGCGTGTCGATTGCTAATTATTCGCAGGTGTGCAGAAGAGGCAAGGTCGGCACTGGAGCGGCCTACCCCAAACAATGAGAGGAAGCGGGTCTTGTTCGAAGGAACAGGTTGCTTGGATTTCGCTTTTAATAAACTTGATTTGAGTTGAATTAACGTCGCTCTAGAGCTGAACGAGAGCTGTTGGAAACAGGTGTCATAATTTAAAATCACAGTTAACCCTTTCAGTCCCAATGACAATTTGACATTATCATTTTAGGATTTTTTTTCTGATCATCTGATATCAAAAAGCAAACCATTCGATTCTTCAAACTTTTTTCCTATTAGCAAATATTTTTTAGTAATCCCAATATAGATGTCAGCCCGTTTACTTAAAAAAAATTATGATCAGAAAAATGATGATGCCAAATGGCATCACTGGGACTGAAAGGGTTAAGTATCTTTTAGGAGCGATATCGTAAGCAGGGTCGAGACTTCGGAGCAGATTTAAGGTGCATTAACTCTTCATCGGTATTATTTGCCTCACCAACTAAGTCTCTCTTCCCCGTTGTTAATACAGACGATTTTCCAAGGACAGGCGAAAGGTATGAATTGTTAAAGGTAAAATTGTAGATTCAATTTAGGAAATACTTTTATTTAGGGGGAATGGGCGCGCTGGCAAACAGCTTGCAAAAATATTCAATACCAGCCGAAGAAATATGGCAGAGAAAATAGTCCCCCCCCCCCATTGGATTAACATTGAAGCACTTGAGTTTGGAGACCCAGGTTGAGCGCGCCTAATATGTGATTGGGTAAATGGCAGAGAAAATGCAAATAGTAAAAGGTAAAAACAAAACAATGAAACAAGATAAGTTTGGACCAATTTTAGGAACTCAAACGAGAAAATATTTAACCCTCTAATGCATAGTGTTACCGTTCGGTAACAAGTTACATAATCCACTTTATTCTATTAAAATAGACCTCCCTCTCGACAAATTTGTGTTTTTTTCATCTATTACATTCCATTTTGAAGTTTTAATAAATAATAACCCTCATAATTGACAGTAGTAAAAGTGTATTCAAAATTAAAAAGTGAAGTTTCTAACTGTTGTGAATTTACGTGTTTGGCAGAATTCAAAGTAATAATACTAGTACTAAATACAATTAAATTGCTTTGAAAAAAATACTATAGTTCAAGAGGGTTATTTTTAACTATATTTAGTAGTTTTCTAATCATTCTTTTCAAAATTGGTAGTTTGTAGTTGGTTTTTACATGTGTTACCGTTTGGTAACATCATGCATTAAGCACAACTTTTGTTTGCTAATTTGCGTGTATCTCTGTAACGGATTCACAAGAGTTCAGTGTTTAAAATGTTTGGTACTACTTGATTTTAAGAGTAAAAATAACTGTTTTATGTCGTATCACTCTGCCATTTAAAACAATTATGTTTAAAAATGATTTTTTTTGTATATTTTTATTCATAAATACCTGCTATTTGTACTAAACCTGCTATTGCCTTCTATTTGCACATTAATTTTGTTTCAAAGTAACTACTATTCATAATTATTTTAATAACTAATTTTTCCTGTTTAGCAAAATCTAAATGTACTAAATATTAATACTCTTTTTTGTTTGTTATACACATTAAAGATCATTTCACACATTAAAGATCGTTTTCATTAAAGATTTTATACCTAAAACTATGTGTCTGTGTGCCTCTGCAACTTCTTATAGAATAATTAAATTATCAATAAGCTTTATTTTTAAGTATAATTTACTTGAAATATAAAAAGTAAAAAAAGGTAATAATTTGAATAAAAATAAATATTCGTACACCGAACTTTAAGGGTCATAGGAGTCTTAAAAATGTGCAAAGAAGGAACTACAAAGTATAGTTCGATCTCTTATGTAATTTTTTAACTACTCAATATATAAGCATAATTTTTTATATGTAATTCTACAAGATTTATTTAATATGAAACAAATTTTAAAATTTATGAAACTTTAGCCAAAACTAAAATAAATGATATTAAACATAAAGCTATTTGAACACATTGTGATTAGGCTTGCGCGGCAAATTGTGAGGTCAAAATTGAAGACATGACCAAGAAAATGACTTTATATTGTACAAATATGTACAAACAAAGACTTATACCTAAATTCTCAGCTCAATTTTAATTAGAAATTAGTTTTAAAATTTTTTAAATCAAAATTTTAAAATTTTTATTAATTTTTTTAGAAAAAAGTTCTTAAAATAATTTCTAATTAAAATTGAGCTGAGAATTTAGGTATAAGTCTTTGTTTGTACATATTTGTACAATATAAAGTCATTTTCTTGGTCATGTCTTCAATTTTGACCTCACAATTTGCCGCGCAAGCCTAATCACAATGTGTTCAAATAGCTTTATGTTTAATATCATTTATTTTAGTTTTGGCTAAAGTTTCATAAATTTTAAAATTTGTTTCATATTAAATAAATCTTGTAGAATTACATATAAAAAATTATGCTTATATATTGAGTAGTTAAAAAATTACATAAAGATCGAACTATACTTTGTAGTTCCTTCTTTGCACATTTTTAAGTCTCCTATGATCCCTTAAGCATCTATTCAGCGCTTAATGCATGGTGTTACCGTTTGGTAACAAATTTAAAAAGTGAAATTATTTAAATTCCGATGCATTTAATTTTTTTTCCGTATTTTTCCCGTGATGTATGAGCATTAGAGATACAAATATATTTTTTTGGGACGAAACAAAAAATTCATGCATTAGAGGGTTAAATTTCCAATTTTTTTTTCAAAGAACCTTCTTTAGTGTTGTCCAGGTGTCCAACAAACGAATTTCCTATTTTGTCCATGATAAAAAAAACAGGCAAGACAAATTGCTATCCTTTTCATAAACTGAATCTCTGATCCCTCTCCAGCCATATGAGGTCTCCCAGATCATGACGCATCGAATGGGCTTTGGAAGTTTTTTTTATTCTAAATCCCCGTTACGAAATGGGTTTTTAGTCCCAGAGGGATGGCAACACAGTGACGGATCAGGACTGCCATGATGCCACCTCATGCCAGGGATTCCGAAATCGCCAAGTCACTGATGGCGCCAAATTTAAAATGCAAGCTAAGGGTTAGGATAGAGTAGAGTCGAATTGTCGTCGTGAGAGTCAGGGGACGAGCGGACACTTGAACAGGCACGCAACTTTTAAGGGGCCCCCATCTTCGAAATCACCAATGAAATATGAAGAGTACACGGGAAGAACCGATTGATTTATTAGGCGGACGCCCGCAATTGTCTGCTTGGCGGCAGAAAACCGGTTTCTCTCTTTCTTCTTCGCTTGGTCCAAGCGTTGGGATCGCCAACCGCCTAAATCTTGGTATCTAGGAACCGCAGAGATAGTAGTTAAAGTATTAGCGTGGCATATCACGTGACATACAACACTGACTTCATTGGGGCTCTTCTGTTAGCTCCTTGCGCGTCCCGTCGTTAGCATTGGAGGTCACGTGATCTTCCACTCTATTACTTTAACTATGATATCTATGGTAGGAACTGGTCTCCTTACACAAGTTTAGGCGATCACTCACTATCATCGCCAAAGTGGCCTACTAAGGAAACTTCTCTGCAAAATTAATCGGTTTTTCCCGTGTACTCTTCATATGAAATCTACGATAGAAAGTAAGAAAGAATTACGTAGCTTGAAATCAGCCAATAGTATGTATTGTGTTGGATTTGAAGATGAATTTGGGGTGATAATATTTTAACGATATTACAGCTAAAATAACATGAGAAATAATTTCGATAATTGTAGCTGTTTACTAATTTTTTTTTCAGTGAAAAGGGGAACATAATTTGCAGTCCACACAGTTAATAAAAAATCACGATTCATCGCCAAATACTACAATTCGGCAACAAATCACAAAGTTTTGACTTGGGGGGACTTTATCTTGGAACTTTTCGATTAGTTGGGTTTCCCTTAAATCCCCAACTGTGTCTAAAAGTCCTCTTTCTTCTTCAAAAGGGATGGAGCATCCTCCTTCTTTAATCTTTTCCAACCGCAATTTGTTTTGCCTCGGTGGCAACAGATATCTCTATTGAATTACGATTGTTGGATTTGAAAGGATTCGCTAGGGGGTTCGGGGAGATGTTGGTAGCGAGAAAAATTAAATGGATAAAAAAACAGAAAACTGGATCAAGTTACTGCTGCTTATAAAATTGAGATAAAAATTCTAAAAAATATTATGCGTGACTTAAATGAGTTAAAATTTAAAATGTGTTCGTTTCGAATACAGCGGCACTATGCAGTTAGACTTAGATGGGGTAAAATAAAATTGCCATATTAATTTATTTGTTGAATTCGCATTTTTTAATTCAATAATAAAGACGGCAATTTTAAAAAGTTCATATGACTGTTTTGAGACGCAATTTCTTGTTTTTTCTTTTTGTTGGGAAGTATTTTACGTCTTAAAATTATTGGATGTGCATAATAAGATTTGTCGTATCAATACTACTTGTCCCAAAAGCGAATTTCAGAGATGAAATCAAAAAAAGAAAAAAACGTGCAGTAAAATAACATAACTTTTCGATCTCCTTATACGCTTTCAGTGTTATGATTTTAGAATTAAAACTAGCATTTCAATGTTGTAAACTGCGTTTGTCGACGGCAAACAGGATTTTTATGAGGTTCAAATAAAAAAAAAACCCTAATTTCACTTTGAAAATTCTGTGCACGCTCGGAAAAGGCAACTTAAGCTTTTGGAACGAACCTATTCCATACAGAACTGATGTAATCAACAACCGTACAGAGGCGCCGACTTATAAAAAATATTGGGGGGGCCCATGCCGGGGGTCTTGTCCAGAAAATTTTTCGAAATTTTAGATGAAAAATAATGAATTTTAAAGTATTTTTAAGCATTTTAGTCATGGATAAACATTCATTAGAAAGCCGAAATCTCGACACTCCTTGAAACTCGACAAGCATGACAAGTTTTTTTTTTTTTTTTGGCTTTGAAAAACGAAATAAAAACTTAAACAGTCACGGTGTTTTCTTAAAAAGGTAAATTAATTTACAGTAATAATTATGCTTATAGACTATCACTGTACGCTGTACGCACAACCCATCACTCCTGTAAAATCGACACCCTTCTAGTCCTGAGTTTCGGTGGATCTAATGTATTTTATAGCATATTTAATAAGTGAAATAGCAAATTACTTTGAATAAGGCTCAGGGTTCATTAAATAAAAACAATGTATCAAAGTTAATGCTAATTCAGTTAATACAGAGTGCCTAATACTTTCAGTCAAAAAGTTTGTAAATAGCGGGTTTTAATTGATTATTTCTCCCTAAAAATATTTAATTATTTGAAAATAACTAATAGTAAAACAGTACTAAACTTAGATTTTTAATATTGCGCCAGGCTCTAAATAACATTATTAGGGTTATAAAATGTGCGAATGTCTAACGTCTGGCTGACACTAAGAGAGTAAAGTAATAAAATATATAGTCACATAAGAGTCCACTAAACAATAATCTCGGAACATTAAGGGCAAAACTAAATACGGTGGAAGCGTAAAGCACGAGCTGAGATCGCCACCAGCAATTTACAGGAAACTAATCCCGTGAGTTTGACAATAAGATACGGCTACGGCAACAGAAAGATGAAAATTACCGGTAACGGCAGGACCGTAGACTAACAAAATAAATGAATGGCAAAAACGCTAAGGTTCGATAAAGTGATATTAATAATATAACAGTAAATATCGTGAAACAATGGAAATAAAAAAAAATACACCAACTTATAATTTTGGGATTTTTCAGTGCATAATATAACTAATAATTTTCTTAAATTATTGGGGGGGCTCTGCCCCCCTAAACGAATTTTTGAGGGGGCTCGCGCCCCCTCAGGCCCTATGGAGTCGGCGCCTATGCAACCGTAAACTATAAAAAGTTCCCTGCACCAAACACCTTGCACTCTTTTCTGTGATCAGGAATTTAAGGGAGAATGAGTGCGATAGACCGCGGGTCTCCAAACCAAAGTACTTCTGTGTTAATTCAATGGAAAAAAAAATATTTTCAAAGCCGCATTTCTCCGACTGTTTGAGTATTTTTACAAAGTTTTTTTTTTTTAATATGATAAATGTAGCTCACTTGCAGGTCTCTATAATCCCACTTTTTGAAATCGGTTCAAGTATTTTTAAATTTTCAAACGATAATTTTACACAAAATATTCGAACTAATTCCAAAAAGTGAGAATTATAGATGTCTACACTCTTAAAACGAACGAGCGATTTTAACTCAGTCTGAGTTAATTTCACTCCTCCAGTCTAGAAAAGGCACTTCTCCTAGAGGAGTGGAACCTTTGTGTGTTAAACCTCCGACAGGATCACTCCAAAGAGTGATTTTAACTCAGTCTGAGTTAATATTCACTCCTTTCCAGTGTCGAAAATGCACTTCTCCTACTGGAGTGGATTTCACTCTTTTGTTTTAAGAGTGTACAATTATCATAGGTTGGAGCCCTATTAGAGAAAAAAAACAATTGTCATAGGCTCAGTGGCTGAGAGGTCAAACGTGTCCGCCTCGTAGGCCCAAGATCGCGGGTTCGAGCCCCGGCTGAGTTGTCGGATTTTCTGGATGGGAAAATTCTGGGCACGCATGTCATATGATTATGTGGCATGTTAAAAATCCCTAGAGGGCCCATTTGGCCAGAGTTCTCTCGGCAAAATTAAATCTCGGCATACTTTAATATCCACAGAGAGCTCAGATATATCGTAATCTGTGCGTCAACATTGGTAGCGAGAGCCACCTAGATGGTGCCACAAAGAAATGGCTCTCAGTTCTGAGGAATGTGCCGAGTCTGCAAAGGTTTGACCACCAATGTTGCAGCCCCATTAGAGAAAAAAAATTATCATAGTTATCTATATTTATCACTTAAAAAAAAGTTTGAAAAAAAAACAGTCAATACTAATAGAAATGTGGCTATGAAATTTTTTTCCCCATCGGATTAACACAGGGGCAGTTTAGTTTGGAGACCCGGGGTCGAACGGGCTCCAAGATTTATCTTTTGCTCTTTCTCAAAATATTTCCAGACCTTTAAAAAATGTAAGCAAGAAATTTCTTCTCACGTATGTGTGCGATTTTTATGGCTGCATTCAGAACAAGGAGTTAGCACATAGTTCCAAACTTCCACCAATGGAATGGAATGAAACAGATTTTTTTTTATGGAGGATGGTGGAGCCTAGTTAAAAGCACCGTGTGGTACTGAAGAAAACCCATAAAATTCCCTTCCGAACGAATTGTTCCAAACGCAGACGATTCCTGGATTCACGATCCATTTGAGAGATTTCCTTTCCTGCGAAACTCAACATGCAGAATAGGGAAACAAAAAGGATTTTGGGGAAAAATTGGTTGCATACTTCGAAATTGTTTGGGAAACGTGTTTGAAAATGCTCTCAAATATTTGGTTGAACAAATAAATGCGAATGCATTGATACCCGTAGCCAGTTTTTTCTATAGTTTACTGTTTCGTGTAGTTAAAGCATAAACTTATTTATTGATGATAGAATGCAATGAAATAAAAGAATGATTTTAAAGAATATTTTAATCGTAATAATACACAATAATTATAAATCAGTAAGTATTTGTTAAACAAAAGAAATACTAGTGTACGAATAAAATGTTAAATAAATGGATACCAAAAAGTTATTTTAAAATTAAGACCAATTCTTTTTAATTCTTTGGCGTAGCTTATGAGCTTAAGCAACTTCTTTTTGCATATTTATAAAAGATAAATATGATAGTACGTAGTAAATTTAGCGATATTTCTTGGTGCAGTAAGCAAATATCAAATCACGACATTTGCCGCATTTCAAAGGATATACTGAAAAGTAAGAAGGAAAGTAGTTTTTAAGGTCTTTAAAATTAAACCTAAATCCAGGTCTTAGGATTCCTTGGTGTTTCATTTATTTGTGTTGTTCGAAATGATTTTTTTTAACGTTTTGGACTCATTTCGTTGACTTTTCAAAAATAGCTAAGTCTTTAGAATTCTTTGTTACTCTGTATTTGTCACAGACCCCTTCATTCTTTTCACGAACCGACACAAAAATCCATTCCAAGCAATTGCAATCGGCTTTAAAAAAGAAACAGAACAGTCGTATTTCTTCCATTCGAACAAAAGACCAATTTTTTGTGTGAAAGAAAACTAGAAAAATAACTGGGTCCTTGTGTTTCCGAAATACCTGAGCTTCATAAAACACCGCGGTGATACGTGTTCCTTTATCCTTTGTAATCGTAAATAGCATTCCTATTTAGAGGTAAGACTAATATGAAAATGATCACAGTTTGAAAACTAATGCAAGGACCGGTTTGCCAAACGAAGCCACAATCGCCTCGAGAATAATCCTAAATCTACGCCAAATAGACGCACGTCAACTCATGGCTATCAATAGGTATTTATTAAGCCTTTCAGGTCCAATGACAATTTGGCATCATCATTTTAGAATTTTTTTCTGATCGTCTATAGCCATTTATGATATTAAAAAGCACATCATTCCCTACTTCAAACTTTTTACCATTAGATTTTTTTTTTAAATTATGACAAGAAAAATGTCGATGCCAAATGGCATCACTGGGATTGAAAGGCTTAAGATACTGTATGTACTGCTCTACAATAAAATTTATAAATAAAAAATTAACATGTTACAAAATGCGTTTGTTTGAGCTAGAGTGACTCGATGTGGACTAATATGCAGGGCCCTTCTTACAACTTTAAGGGCCCCTGAAACATATGTCTGTAAAATATTAGAGTGCATTTTCACATTTTAAGTACACACAAAAAATAGCAGCAATTACCTTTAATCATGCTCAATCCCCCCTCCCCGCATTTTTTTGTGAATTGATTAATTCATAAGCATAAACACAATCGAAGAGTTTAGTGTAAGAACACGCTAAGTGACATTTTTGAAAAAAATTGAGATTTTTGAGTCACTGAACATATTTTTATCTCTCTATCAATAACAAGTTACCATTTTTTTTTATAAACTAAGTTTAGTATATTTTTTACGGTTTGCAACTCTTTTTTTAACGCATCCGAGTGCAAACTAAAAACTTAAAAGCTCATTTTCTCTATTTCACATTTTTGTCATTTAGCACGTTCTTCCACTAAGCTCTTCAATTTTATAGTGAACTTTTCACGAATTTGTATAAATTTATTTGGCAAATGACTTTAGTGAACGCGGGTGTCCACATCTCTGGGGCGAATGTTTGTCACCACACTTAACTTTTAGTACAGCCATAGCTTGTATTTCTATGGCAAATTTAGGCCCATTTGGGCACTTTTAGAAGCCTTCATGGTTTTATCGTCCCAAGCAACCTGTGCTATTCGTTTTCTTTACCTTCGTGAATCTGATTGTGAAACCGGATACAAGCCCGGGCCTTTGTTTCCACAAAGGCGAGAACAGGGAAGAGGTCAAGAGTGACAGAGATAAAATAAGACGATGTGGTCTGAATTCGGTTTTTCGGGCCGTAAATTTAGTTTCGAACGGTTTAAACGAGATTTTTTTTGTTGCCGTTAAGTACAAGTTGTCGTGGAGAGTAGTTGCCGGGTTGGAGAGCTAAATCGGAATTTTTTCTCATTGGAAATTGAGAAAAAAAAAAGACAGAACTATTTCAGTAAGTACTAAGACAATTTATAGGTTTAAGAAGAGGAACGTGCAGAATATTTTAACAGAGGGTGGAGGGTTTAAAAAAAAATCAATAACAGTTCGCCGCTGAAAAAAATCAATAAGTCACCTTTTTTGAACCGGATAAGGTAAGGCATGTCTGTTCCAATTATTGCATTGTTCTGTCTTTTGACGCCATAAAAAATTATAATAATAATATTTATTATAAACACACAGCCTAACAGATTTACACCCCTTTGCAGACCAGAGCTATAACCGTACGGCTTATAAAAAAAGTATTAAAAAAATCATATTTTCCGATTTTTTTTCTAAATACCGAGAAAGTATAGGTTTGGTTAGGTTTGAATCATCGTCGCACTAGAGCTACACGAGGGCTATTGGCGACGGGCGTCGTAATACCTGGCAGAAACGGGCAGAAACCTGACGGGCAGAAACCTGAAAAGGCACCCAACGCAACCGTCAAGGGCAACATCGTACGCAGCGCTAGGACTTTGAAGGATAATTAACGTGCACTCCCTTACACGGGGTATTATTCATCGGACATTTTTGGCTGCACGGGCCGTTTATAGGTCGGCAGTTATTTTGGTGATGCCCGGTCCCGAACCTGGGACCTTTCGCATGCTATGCGATGCCTAACCGACTGGGCTCCCCAGCCCTGAGAAAGTATGGGATATAATGTAATAGCTTAACATCCGTGTCAAATTCAAATAGTACAGAAAAATACAGTCCACTCTCTTTTATAAGGGGCCAAAATTGTAGATCACAATAATACTTTCCCAAGGAATTTTCCTGGCTTATATTACGCTGAAAATAATATAGATAATATCTTCATAAATGCCGATTAAATAATTGCATGAGGTTATTTCATCAAAAATATAAATATTTGACATTCTAAGTATTTTTTATCCCGTCTGAAAACCTATTTATATACCAGTTACTAAAATTAACGACTGCAGTAGTTCGATTTAACTTCAGTCATTCTAATTTCAGTAGAATTTTTATTTTAAACCATATTTATGAGACCAATTGGCATATCGCCCCAGTAAGGCTTTTGTACTTTGCTTTACTACTTGGGCTTTTGGCAAACTTAAACGTGTTTCAAAACCTGAAAATAGTTCTTCGCACACAGGAGACAAAACTGACACCACGTTTCACTTTCTCAAACAGCAACAGTGTTGACAGCAGCTTCACCGCTGTCGCTGCTGTCAAGAGTTGCAAAAAATGAGGCCCCAAACAAATCAGATCCTAGAATAGCATCTTGAAGAAACAGCTTCGGCAGATGTCGGGATCGGAAGAAGAGTATATGCAAAGAAACGAAGTCTTTCCGTTAAATAAGACAGACATCCTTAGCAGATGCAAGAGCACGTGCGAACAAATTGCAATTACCTATGTGGAAAAATACTTAAAATCATCCTGAAATGAACTGTTTTGATAATGAAGGAAAAAATATTGGTTGTGTAACGAAATTAAAAACGACAACTTTTTAAATACCATTAAAATTTTCATTTCTGAATAGGCTTGTTTCACGTGGGATCTGGTAACAGTTCTGCGGTCTTGTTTTCATTTGTCTCTAATTACATTTCCCTGGATATTCAAATTTGAGTTTGCCAAGAATATTTTAGTTGTTATTTTTTTTTAAAAAATCCAACTTCTTTCAATGCAAGTTTCCATTGATAAATGATTAAAACAGAAAACAGCACAGAAAGAAGTTGTAATTAAAAAAAAACCCACTAAAATAACTTATTTATAATAAGCTTAATTTCGAATATTAACAAAAGTAATTCGAGAAAAATGAAAACAAGACCTCCGAGCTGCTGCCAGATCCCACGTAAACAAGCCCATAAAAACGTTAAAGTTTTCAATTTTTTTTTTCGTAAGTTTATTTGAAGTACATAAATTGTTCAGGATCATAATCTTCATACCTACTTCTTTCAATCGAAAAACTTTCCAAACAAAACTTTCCTGCCAATCGTTGTTAACGTGTTAAAAGTTAAATTTAATGATACAGCAACCCCTCGTTATATCGCACTTCCCGGGAGACAAGCAAGAAACCGCGATATAACCGAATGCGCGATATGACGAGAGACTTGATAAATATTATACTTTTGATGTGTTTAAACACTGGGGGTTCCGCGTGAGGCTGACCACCTTACCGGGACATATGCCTAGCACCCCAGAGCCCTAGGTCACGAAAGCTGAAATGGGCGCGGCAGGCCTTGGCCCAGTAATGGGCTGTTGCGCCGGGGAGTTTAGTTTTTTTTAGATGTGTTTATGCTCTCTACAAAGTTTTAATACTAAAGCACAGTATGTATTTGAAAGATAAAACTTATTCATATTAAATAATATTACTTCTTTTAAAAGAAAGAAGCAAAAATTTATAAAGGAGGACTTACTATACTTAACTATGAATATTACGCAGTATTGCACAAGCATATTTTAAGAAAAATACTTCTTGAAAAAAAAATGGAGGAAAAACTGGAATATATGATACAAGGCGCGATATATCCGAATGCGCGATATAACGAGGCGCGATATAGCGAGGGGTTACTGTATTATGTTGAGAAATGTTTCAATTTTTTTTAAATATTAAATAAATTTCATGGTTCTATAATCTAAAAGAGGGATTTCGATATAGAGGAAAAAAGTATTAAAACCCCCCCCAAAAACGAGAGGAAAAGTAATAAGAAAACCAACGCATTTCATATAATACACATGCTGCCATCTGTGCCGGAAAGCAGTAACTATGGCGATGGATAGGTTTGTTTGGATATAATACTTTTGTATATTATTTGGATGAATAATGGGTATTTTTGAAGACTCGAGGGTTTGATATGAAGCAAAGGAAAGTTCCAAGAGCACGATCATTGCCAAAAAAGTTTCAAAACAGTGTTTTTTTCTTCCGATTTGAACTCCAAAAATGTTTATAGTAATACGATTAAAAAAAATTAAAATTTACTGCGCTGTTTAGGATAAGAAAAAATGAACATTCAAACTTTTTATTAAGTTTGAATTATAAGATTACCCTCTAAAGACCCGAACAAAATCCTAAGTATATTCTTAATCTAAACATACTTTTCATACTAATATATGCTAAAAAGTATGTTTTGCAAATAAATTAAAAAAAATATGTTTAATAGTTACTTAGGGTCATGGTCTTAACAATAAAAATACACATTTCTTTCATTAAAATTTACTACTAAAAAAAACGCTTTGAAACGTTTAAAGAAAGAACTATTTTGAAGTTATTTTTTAAGAGCTCTAATATCGTATTGACCCTCGTTCAACTCAATTTTTTTTTATGGAAATAACTGAAACCTGTAATCAAAGGCTGAAAACTGATATTTAGATCTTCTATCAGATCGGGTCAATTTCGGAACTAACTAACGTGCTAATAGTTTGTGGGGAGGTTTTATAAAATGTCCCCAAATGGGGACGCCAGGTCGCAAGAGGTTAAACTTAAGAATGATTTAACCAACTTTTAAACGATTGATCTTAAGCAAATTCTATTCATTAGGTAAAAATTGTACAGTACTATTTATAGTAACATTTTATTCATTACCGTCGTACAGAGGATATATTTCTTTGTATTAGTATATTTAAACGACGAATATTTAAACGTGTAGCAAGTGGTCTAATTTTTAATAAGCAACGTTATAATTATACTATAAATGTTGAAAATTATTCGTGCAGCAACAAAAATCACCGACAGCAAACGTGATAATTAACATGCAGAACCGAATGCTGCCACATGCCTACAGTACTCATATGAAAACCTTCTGGTACTTCAAAATACAAGCATTTGTACTTAAAACTAATTCGACTGATAATTAAAAAAAAATCTTTCTCGTTGATAGAAGGAAGAATATTTAAACTTGTAACAAGTGGTCTAATTTTTAATAAAACAACGGTATAATTATGCTGCAATTTTTGAAAATTACTCGTGCCGTAACGAAAATATCCAGCAGTCAACGTGTTAATTATCCTATCTACATTATTCAAAGAACCGAATACCTCCACATGCCTACTGCATCCACATGAATACCTCCTGGTATTTCAGAGACCACGCATTCGCACCTAAAACTCATTCAACTAGAGTTTTTTAAAAATTATTTTTCCAGGTAAAAACAGGGAAAAAAAGAATGTTTTGCAGCCCCGTTCTCGCTCAAGTGCTTTTGCGCAGGGGCATCTGTCACTCCCAGAGTGTCGAGGTAATTATCCCCGGCCACCTTTTCAAAGAGAGAGTGGCGGCTTTTAATTAAATACGCATTCTCACGTCGCATGCAGGTTTGTTTTGGGGAACAGTTTTTTACTGCAGATCAGGGTTTGGAATTTTCGGTCGCTATAGTAAGTCTATCCAGAATGCGAGCTTCAAAAGCATTTTCCTCCCCCATCCCCGAATGTGGTTTTCTTCAAAATGGCGTGAGCGTGTTTTGCCCCCACCCTACTCGGGTTTGAACTGTTCGGATTGTTAACCTCACAACAGAAACGCGTTTGGTTTAGAAAAGCGTTGCGACCCCCGTTTCCTAGAAAACCAAGCGAAGGAATGGGGAAAGAAAGTCTCTTCGTCTTCGAGGCCCGCCTAGTAAAGGAACAGATTATAGTGTTCTTTCCAACCATTGCTAAATCTAAAAACTCCTGCGATCGTTCATGTGTTTTCTAAAAATTAGGAATTGAAGATCTCTTGATATTGTGAAACTCGGGAGATTGAGTGCGCAACTACAGCAATTTTAAAAGTTTGCTAATAAATTAAATGAAACTAGCATTTTCCATGACCATTTTTCTCATAATTGCTCCCAGAAAATGTCAATTTACTCCTAGATTTGTTGTTTTTTTTGGGGATTTTTTTTACCTATGAGGAAAAGGCCTAAATTTTAAAGCAATACTGTCAAAGAAATTAGGGGATTACAAAATTGATTATTTAATTAAAATAAGCTATTTTAAAATTTCAGAGCAAAAATTGGAGACTATCCCTTCTTGAAAATAGAATCAGAGAGCGCACATAAGCTCAAAAAGCTACACATTTAACCCTTTCAGTCGTAATGACAATTTGGCATCATCATTTGAAACAAAAAAAATTAAAATCGTCTCTAGCTATTTATGATATCAAAAAGCACATCATTCGATTCTTCAAATAATTTTTTATTAGAAACTATTTTTTATTAATCCCAATAGATGTCAGTCCTACTATTTTTTTTAAAACTATAATCAGAAACACGATGATGCCAAATGGCATCAGTGGGACTGAAAGGGTTAATTTAGGATGAGGATTTTAGGAACCAAGAACATTTTGTGACTGGATTTAGAAGGTTTTGGATCTATGAAAATCTATTGAAAGTCATACCTGAAAGCTGAATGGAGAATATTACAGAACCCTTTTTTTGGGGTAATTTTTATCATTCAATAATGAATTTATTTTTGTACCATCTCTGAAAATTACTTGACATTTTGAAAATTTCGGTATATTAATTGAAAATTTTATAAAAACTCTGATTTGAAACAAAAACATTAACATGTAAATTATAAAAAAAATGTTGCTACACTTTATCACAAACAGCAGGTAAAAAAAAAAAAAGTTTGTTACTTTCTTTCATGTTTTCTCCCACATATGCTCTCGTATTTTGCTCTTGAGTTGGCGCGATATTTGGCCCCGGCCGCTTTGGCGTAATTGAATTCTAATTACAGAACACGAGGGTGTTGCTTTGCACTTGAAGGGCTTGGCTGGTTTCAACACCTCCTGGAAATCCGGGAGATATTTCATTGATTTCATTTTTACGAGAAACTGGTAGAATTTTAGAAATGACAATATTTGAATTTTTAACTAAATTAAAAAATAAAAGTAATTCAAGTAAAAAAAAACTATTTTTTTCATTAAGAAGACCTATATATTTTATTCCGACATTCTAGTAGATGTCGCAAATTTCCCTTCTTATTTGTACGCTTTTCCAAAACAGAGGAGAGTCTTTTATATGTCGAAAAAAAAAAGCTTTTCAAGAGATTCTTAATCAATATCTAGATTTTTTCTGCGACATTTCTAAGAAAAACCGGAAACAGTGCAAAATTTTGATTATTTTAATAAGATACGTAGTAAAATATAATGTAAATTTTCTTAAAGGATTTGTCCACATCTGCTGTCAACTGAAAAGCTTAGTGGAAGTACGTGCTAAGTGACATTTTTCTAAAAAAAATTAGATTTTTTTTGTGTCCAATGAACATTTTATTCCCTCCTTAAAAGATGACAAGATTCCTCCTTTTCATAAACTTTAAATAAGGTATATTTTGTAAGGTTTACATGTATCGTTTTTAACAGATCCGAGTGCAAACGAAAAACTTTGAAGCCCATTTTCTCGTTTTCATCTTTTTGTCACTTAGCACGCACTCTCAGAAATAACACTTTCATTTTTGACGATTCATGAATCCTCAAGCCTCATTTAGTTAATTTTGAGGATTGCTTCGTCACACTACACGTGACTTTTGAGTAAACGCGAATCCTCACTTTTACGATCATGATTTGACGATTCTGTATCTTGATTTTGAGGAAACTGAATCTCATTGGTTGTACTCACATGCTCAAAAATGACGAAATATTGCCTTAGATTAGACGACATCAAATCCTCATAAAAATGGCGATTCAAATTTCCTGACTTCGAGGAAACGAAAACTCGGAGCATTTGCCAGTAAACGGATCGTCAAAATTAATGAAAATTTCTTCGTTTTTGAGCACTCATTTTTGAGAGAGCGTTCTTACACTAAGCTCTTCAACTTTCTCAGCTCGTTCATACTAAAATTCCCGAAATAATTGCTATTTAAATTATAGATACTTATTTATCAACAGTTATTAATTCATTACTGGAGACCACATCGGCGCAATTATTGAAAAGCAATACTCCCCCCCCCCACACACACAATAAATTCTTTAACGAAATTAGTTTAATATGTAACAATATAATTCTAAACTAATTATTTTACCGATGTAAACTAAAAAAAGTGCGGATTAATTTCAAATGTATGGTTTATCAATTTTTTAAAAAATAACAAGCAAGTAACTAACATAAGCAAGTAACTAATATTCCGTTACGATGTTTTATAGTATTTTGTGTTCAAGTCGACGCTAAAAAAAGTAATCAGTCAAGATCCGAATTTAAAATATTTTGTTATTTTTCATTTTTAATCAATTAAAAATAAATCAAATTTTGGGATGGAAGAGGTAATAAATTAGTTTAAATTCGGTGTGTGGTAATTTACCTATTTTATTAACATAACATAAGCTTTTACCTCCCGAGAAGATCCGATTACGAGACACACAACAGAAATCAACCCATTCCAACGGAGTTGACCTTCTAGTTTGCTTTGCTGTACGGAAAGTCCTATCGCAGTAAAACGGGTTTTACAGATTCGCATTCGGTGTCGAATTTAAAACAGAATCCTTGCATCGGCGTTATGAAAAAGTATTGTTTCTATTGAATAAATAAAACGCTGAAAAAAATCATGAAACTTCTACTTCATGTATAGAACCCGTGCAGTGTTGTTCTCTATGACCTAAAAGTTGTGTCAACATTTTATATTGGGTTTTTATGTTTTATCCACTTCAACCAAAGTTGGTTGAGATTGAGCACCATTTTTGTAGCCAAATCCTTCCACCAGTGCTGCGCATTAATCAACTAATTTGTCAATTATCGTGTTAATTAACTAAAAAAGTAATTGCAATTAAATGAATTACAATTAAATTAATCGCAATCGAACTTCTAATTGCACCTTGCAATTAAATTAATTCGATTTACACATGTCAATTGTAACTCACAATTAAAATGATTGCAACTTTTTAGTTGTTTTGTGGAACAATTAAAACTGACAATTAACTTTATGTATTAAAACGAAATGAGTTAAGATTTACGAAAATTAAACTAAGTTTTAGACTTGAGACGAATAAAAAAGTGTTAATTGTTATCTTTAATTAAAATTAACAAAATAATTGTTAATGGCTACTACTACAATTAACAAATAAATAATTGTTAATTGTAGTAGTAGCCATTAACAATTATCCATCAATTGTAATTGTTCACAATTTCAATTGATGAATTGCTAGTTGTTGTGGTTACATTTACCAATTAATCTTTAATTGTTCTTGCAATTAAAATGTGCACAACGCTGTGCCTTCAACCATACCAAATATCCAATTAATTTGAATACATATAGCATACCCAGTAGTGTCCAAATGCATTAAATTAGGTTTTTGGTTGTTTGAATTCAACTCGCGAGCCTTCTAACTCGAAATGCGAGCAGTTCATTTACAATGGCTGACAAAATAGAGGATTTTGACATAGGACAAAAACATTAATTTTCATTAAAAACGAAATACCCGATATGAACAGTTGCGATTAAATACACCAAATGAATCACTGAATATAAAAACTAATACTATTAATTACACATCATATATAAGTTTTTAATTACATTTTAGGAAATTAAAGTTGACAAGATAATTTACCTCAGTCCAGATGTACTCCAATCTGGAAAAGCGTTGTTTTTCATTCCTATGTCTCCATGTTACAGCCGCGACAATGTGTACGACCAACGTAGTATTCAACTTCTCCAACTCTCAGTACTTCAAGTACGCCGGCTGGTACTGCGATCTCACGATATAGGATGGAATAGTTCCACGAGGTCCGTTAAAAGTTACCTTAATGGGTACTTAAGGTCAAAAAGAGACACGGAGATTGAGCCTTATACAAATATCATACTAATTGTTGATACCAGTAACTTCTTGGAAGTGTAACACATTGAATAGATCTTGTGACAACGAAAGCATTCCAAAATGAGGATTGGCTGGTTGGTATACATATATTTTCAGGCTTGTGTGCCAGAGACCCGCTTATAAACCTTCTGTCAGAGACCTGTCAGAGACCCGCTTATAAACCTTCGTCAAGTAAGACTGACACAACACACACACGCATACATACGCGGCAGATGCTGCCGTCTATTTCGCGCCACATCCACAATTTAGACATGTCCCTGAAGGGGAGGGAAATAGTCTCAGCAACCTGTACCCGTGGGAAACTGCGCAATGACCGCTCACAGGACTTTCGGACACAACAGATTTAACGAGCACTTACTCCGCATATACTCGGTGGGTTTTCAGCGACCAGGACTCGATCGTGGGACCTTCCGATCCGGAGATCGAGACTCTGACCACAGGGCGGCGCCCCACAGCTCCGAAAAAAGTTATAACATTCTATGCAATTATTACTATTCTTAAGGGGAATAATATAAACTTTTTGTAGAAAAAATCCGGGAATTTTAGAATACTTAAGAAGAGAAAACACTCAGAATTATTCAAATTTTGATCTGTTTTGGAAAATCATCCAAGTCGTTGGGTTCAAACCCATGTGACTTTGGACAGTAAAGGCCTTTTCACACGGTGTTCCTTGTGCACGGGACTGCTCGGACAGGGTTGTCCACCTGCAAAGATTCTGACGTCACACGTTCCTGGAGGGGTTGTTGTGAATGATACTTATTTACTAGTCTTGGCAAATTTTTTTCAATTTTTCAATACTTTTACAAATTGCTATCACGTGTAGGAATTGGTTGGTTGGTATACATATATTTTCAGGCTTGTGTGCTTGGTCAGAGACCCGCTTATAATCCTTCATGTAAGACAGACACAACACACACACGCACACATACGTGACAGATGCTGTCATCTATCGCGCGCCATTTCCACGATTTAAACAAGTCCCTGAAGGGGAGGGAAATAGTCTCCAGCGACCTGTACCCGCAGGAAAAGGTGCAATGACCACTCACAAGACTTTCGGTCCCAACAGATTTAACGAGCACGTACTCCGCATATTCGGTGGGTCTTCAGTGGTACCGAGACTGATCGCGAGACCTTACGGTAACGAGATGGAGATCTTAACCACAAGGCTCCCCACAAGCCGATTTCACAAGGAGTACTAAATACAAAAATCAACATTAGCGAGCATAAAGTAGATTTTTCTCCATTTGGCAAACTCGATTTTGCCAACAAGACGTCAGAGCTATACTTGATGCTGATTGGCTACCTATATCCCTCCGCAAAACCGGTTTACCGATTTTCGTGTCTCCACGAAAAAATTCAATGAACAATTCTCTACAGCGGTTCTCCATGTTATTCCTATGGAAGTTCCGTGATCAAGGTGCTCCGTGTGAAAAGGCCCTTATGTGAGTCACCATTTAGGTTTTCCAATACACATTCTATTCACATTAGAAAGTCTTTGACGGGCCCTGGCAGTTGTATTCAATCAGTCTGATTTTTAAAACTGACAAGTTAGGAACTTAGGTTATTTTTTCCAATATTACCCAGTTCAGAACGTTTTCGTGTATTTTATACACCCCCTTCCAAGAGTTTCTTCAAAATTTCAAGTTTGACAACTGAACGGTTTTTGGCCGATTCGACGTGCCTCTTTTTAATCTTTAGTAATCATTGAAGGACTCAAATGTTCAACGTGGGAAAATGTCAGAAGCACTCGTGTCCACGTCTTCAAAGCCTGGAATCACAGATATGGGAAAACTACGCTTTTTCCTGACTGGAGTACACATGGAAGGAGGTAAATTAAGTATCTTACCAATTTTAATTTTTTTAAATTTGTATTACAAAAACTTTTAAAAGATTTTTAATTGTATAATAAAAGTTTTTACATTTAGACATGATACACTCTTAAAACAAATTTAATTAAAATTAATTTAACTCAGTCCGAGTTAATTTTAACTCCTTTCCAGTGTCGAAAATGCACTTCTCCTATAGGAGTGGATTTCACTTGTTTTAAGAGTGTAGCTACACTGAAGTTATTTTACTTGCTTGTGTTTCATTTGGTGTATTTACACGCGAACTGATGCGTACAAGATATTTTTTAACAATTAAAGTTGAAATTGACTTTAGCCTTGTGCTCGCATAGAAGTGAAAAAGTAGGTTTGGGTGCAGCGTCAAATGATGTGGATTCACCGTTTTTGCTGATTCCATTTTCTGCATTTGGAACAAAAACTTGCCGGGATGAATTATATTTGATAAGACACGCTGGATTTACTTCCCTTTTATTTATTTATTTTATACCCCCCCGCCCTTCAGAGATTTATACAAAATGTGTCAATATTCCGCATTTTGTTAGTTATTGTAAATGATTCAACGTGTTGGCTGGTTCGATGTTTTTTTTTAAACCTTAAGTAGTATTTCGTGAAAGTATTTCATCCTATATGTGAGGTTGCAGCATTGCAGTACCCGGTTCCGAACCGAATACCAACAACCAAATCCCGACAAGCCTCACCCGACAGCCAAAGCCCGACAAGCAGGAACTCGTAAACCGATACCCGACAGGGAAGTAAACCAGATGCGAACGAAATTCCAACATTGTCTTAATCCCGCCAAATCACTAAATTGGTACAGTTATGCTTAATTAAGGGCAATTTAATCGCCTTTCCTGTTACTTAAATACTTACTAATATTCTAATAGAAATAGGTTTGTGACGGTAACTGTCACATAGACCACTTATACACTAGATCTACACATAGGAAAAAAAAATTGCCAAACGCAGTATCCAGTCGTTATTTAAACTTTTTGAAACGTATTAAAATAGTATTTAATGAGAAATTCGCCGACAAACAGTAGACAGATGTCCATCGGGACGTACAAAAAGACGGACATAGGGGTATAGGGCCATACCTTTCTAACAGAAAGATTTTCTAAGATCCGACGGATAGAACCGAATTTTTAAGGGGGTACGGACAGACAGGCGGACATCGTCTGCATGTCAATGCCAATTTTTGCATTTTTAAAAAATTCTTTCGACTTAAAAAAAGTAGGCGACCTATTTTCAAAGTGCCACAGGTTGTCGATTGAGGTCTTAAGCCCAGCATCCGTTACGTCAGAAAATATGAAACATTATTTGTCAAAACTGTTTGTAAAACATACTTTTAAATATATGACATATCCTGACTTAAACTCATCAAAAACTTCAATTTTAACCCTAATTTTAACTTAATAATTTTAAATTGCCTTTTCACATATCCTTAATATCGCTTAGTACTTTAACATCCCAACTACACCCTGTCGGCGACAAACAGTCGTCGAAATCAGTCGTTACCACATAACTTGCAAAATCATCCGCCCACACACATTGACCCTTTAAAACCTTTCTTATAACAAAATCTTGACTCTGATTGGTCAGTGAAGAAGAGTTCGACATTCCTAGCCATATTTGTGGAGCACTTCGCCACGAACTATCCTCGAGTCTAGACGCTAAAATCTCTCCTCCTGATGCGTCGTTGATACAATTAGAGGTTTAATTCTAAGTTTCCCTGTCGACTTATTATACATATATTAGGGGGCAAAGCTCCCTGCTCGCTACCGCTCGCCAAACCCCGAGAATTGCTACACAATTCCTCTTTGTTTGCTTGCTCCGCAAACAAACATGCAAGATTAAGATATTTTAGTGAAAAGGTCCCGACCAGTGGGGAGAGTGCGCAAGACGAAAAAGGGAAGATGCATCGGCTTCGGCTGTTTTTATGATGCGTGGCCGGAAAATCAAGACCGATGCCAACAGTTGAAAAATAAGCTAGTTTCCGTGGGACTGCTCCAGGGCATCACGTAGCTCTAGCGCCAAGCAACGATCTCTACCAAAGCCACGGGATGCAATGCAACCTGAAGCAGCCCCGGCACAAAACAAGCACGCCACCACACTTTTAGCGTTTCTGATTGGCTGAAGCCGCGTGAGTCAAGTGGCTTTCAATCGTACGGCAATTACAATTTTATATTATATAGATATATGTGCAAAATTTTGCTGGGGCCAAGGAGATTATAGTTCATCGATTATACCAATTACTTCACTTCAAGTACTGTACGAATCCGCTTGTTTCACATGACGCGATCAATCCTTCTTTCATTCCTGAGTTTCATTGGTGGAATGACTTGATTAACCTATCGAGATGCTATTTTCATTCCTGAGAATGGTGTTGCTCCTCAAAACGTTAAACACAGCCTTTACACTCTTAAAACGAAAGAGTGAAATCCACTTATATAGGAGAAGTGCATTTTCGACACTGGAAAATTAACTCTAAATTAACTAAGAGTGAAAATTAACTCAGACTGAGTTAAAATCACTCGTTTGGAGTGATGCTGTCGGAGTTTTAACTAGAGTGAAATCCGAAATCCGCTCCAATAGGATAAATGCATTTTCGACATTGAAAAGAGTGAAAATTAACTCAGACTGAGTTAAATTCACTCGTTTGTTTTAAGAGTGTACCTTGATAATTCTTAACATTTTCAATTTTTTAAAGATTCACCATTTTTATACAATTACGGCGTTTTTTCATGTGTACTTCTTCTAAACGCTTTATAAAGTATTGGTTATGATGTTTTCCTTGCTATAGTTTATATATTTTGAGAGGAATTAAAAAACTAAAAATAGTGTCCCCCTCTTCTGTATTTTAAAATGATGAAAAATTAACAAGACCCTTCAAGTTAGTTTTATTTTGCTGTTGTGACGATTCTTATATACCTTGTGAAAAGAATTCTTACTGGTAAAGCAATACGTTCCTACAGGTTGCGATTTCAAAACTAGTTCTTTCTGACATTAGTTCTGCGAAATTGACCATAATCTTAAAAGAAATTTAGCCCTTTCACTCCCAATCGATTTAGAATAATAAAACTTACGAATTTGTTTTCACAAAGTTAAACTCCCACTTAGTTCAATTATAATAACCAAGTTGATGTTATAAAAAATTGAATTACAATTAAAAGCTGTTTAGTGAAGTTTGCATTTAAATTTTCTAAATTTGTGTCAAAATACGACGCCCGTCGCCAATAGCTCTCGTGTAGCTGTAGTGCGACGATAATTCAAACCTAACCTAACTTTGTTAAAACGGGTTGTAATTGAAGGTTAAAAAACTACTTATTCTGCATTATAATACCTAAAGATATACTGAAAAAAAATATATAAATTAATATTTCCGTTTATTTATTTAACCTTTTCATTCCTAATGATTCAATTTGGAATCAAAAACTTGCGAATTTCTTTTCACTAAGTTAAACTCGCACTTATTTCGAAAGCTTTATTAAATTTTACATAAATTTTTCTATAAAAATAGTTTTTTTTTATCGTTAGATGGAAAAATCAAGTTTTTTTTAAAGAATTAAATAATGCTTGTTTTAGTTAAAAGAAAATACGAAAAACCGGGTAAAAATAAAATTTTCTCTTGAATAATTGTATTTTATTCTAGAACAACCAATTTTTTTATTTAAAAAGTTATCCACGAAAGCTCTACTGTATTTTTTTATTGTTCCACGAAGTTTAGTTTGTATGGTAGAAAATAAAACCAACTTTGCCGTTAACATAGCGAAATGTTTTCTGTATATATACATACTGCCGTTCAGCTCTCGGCGTCATTTTGAGATTGGCGGGCGGAGCGACCGTTCCGTCTGATTAAGTAAAATTGGCACTAAATTCTTTATTTTATGCTTTCCTTTTTATGTGTTTGAAAATTTAATTTTAAACAGTTTTAAACGATTTCAAAAAATTATTGTTATAATTTATTCAAATTTGCTTCTAAATTTGTTTTCCCTTACATTATAATTATAAAACATGAGATTTTTCCGCCTGTTCTTCACCATTTCATTCTGGATGCCTAATGAGTTTATTTTACAAATTTTAGATTTTTAGAATAAAAAAGTAAAGTTGGGGTTGAAAGTGTAAAATGACTTGAAAATCCAGAACTTTACGGCAGAGTTGGCATTTTAAAGTCGCTTAACCAGTTAAGCGACTAGCTAGTCAACTATAACTAGTTAACTGGTTACTTACTAGTTATAGTTTACTGTCAACCATACCTGCATGCGATGTTTCCGTGTTACTGCGGTGAAGTCAAATGCTGTTCTTGGTTGCTATTCCTGCCCTACTTTTTTTTCCTAAACCCTTTCGAACCTAACTTTTTGTTTTTTATTTAAAAAATGTAAAATTTGTGAAACATACTCATTATGCATCTAGAATGAAAGGGTGAAAAGAATATAAATTATTAAAAAAAAACTTCTTTACTATAATTAAATTGAAAAATTGAAATCGTTACTATTGAATAAATTATAAAAATAGTTAATATTAAAGTTTGAAACAGTTAAAAATTAAAGCATGAAATGTTTAGGGCCAATTAATTTAATAAAATTGTTTCAGAATGAATTTAATTTTTACCATGTTTTTCATAGTTTCATTTCTCTACGACAAACAGTATTCAATACTTCAAAAAGCACGATTCTTCCATCTAAAAATATTCTTTTAGAAAAAATTATGAAGAATTTTATACTTATTTCAGATTTCAGAAGAATTTTATTAACACTTATTTCAGATAAATTTTAATTTGGTGAGAAAAAAAATCGCAAATTGATTATTACTAATGGAATCATTGGTTGGAATTGAAGTTGGATTGAATAAGTATTGTAAATAAGTTGGGATTGAAAGAGTAAAAATGACTTGAAAATCCAGAATTTTTCGTATTTAAGGTAGATTTGAAGCATTTTAAAGTCGCCTAACTAGTTGAGTGACTAGCCAGTCAACTTTAACTAGTTAACTGGTAACTAGTTATAGTTTACTTTCAACTATAAATGTATTTGATGTTTCCGTGTTACTGCGGTATAGTCGAATGCTATATGGTTGCTATTAAAGCCCTATTTTTTCCTTAACCCAACTTTTTATTTTTTTATTTTAAAAATCTAAAATTTGTGAAACATACTCATTTATGCATCCAGAATAAAATGGTAAAAAGCATGGAAATATTAAAAAAAATACTTTAACTATAATTAAATTGAAAATAATTAAATCATAACTATTGAATAAATTATAAAATTGATTAATGTAAAATTTTGAAGCAGTTAAATATATAAAAGCATGAAAAGTTTAGGGCCAGTTTATTTAATAAAATTGTTTCAGAGTGAATTTAATTTTTACCATGTTTTTTATAGTTTCATTTCTCTACGACAAACATTATTCATTACATACTTCAAAAGACACGATTCTTAAATCGAAAAATATTCTTTTTGAAAAATTTAAGAAAATTTTTATAAACTTATATCAGAAGAATTTTATTAACACTTATTTCAGATAAATTTTAACTTAGTGAGAAAAAAAAATCGTTAATTGATTATTACAAATAGAATCATTGCTAGGATTGAATAAGGATTGGAAATAAGTTGGGATTGAATGAGTTAAAATGACTTGAAAATCCAGAATTTTTTTTATTTAGGGAAGAGTTGAAGCATTTTAAAGTCGCTTAACTAGTTAAGTGACTAGCTAGTCAACTTTAACTAGTTAACTGGTAGCTAGTTATAGTTTACTTCCGACTATAAATACATTCGATGTTTCCGTGTTACTGCGGTAAAGTCGAATGCTATACGGCTGATTTTATTCCGGTATTACCTTTTTTTCTTTAACCCTTTCAATCCAAACTTTTTATTTTTAAAATCTAAAATTTGTGAAATGGACTCGTTAAGCATCCAGAATGAAGTGGTGAAAAGCACGAAAAAAAAAACTTAATTGTGTTACTAAAATGCAAGCAGAAAAAAAAAATTTGGAGTCGTAACTTTTGAATAAATTAAAACAATAAATTTTGGAAACCTCATTCGTTAAAATAGTTAATTTTTTTAAGCACTTAAAAATGCAAGCTTGAGTTTAGGGCCAATTTATTTAATAAAATAGTTTCAGATTTAATTATATTTTCCCCATGTTTTCATAATTTTATTTAACTACAACAAACATGACTTAATTCTTCAAGATACGATTCTTTCATCTAACGATACAAGAGGATAATATAACTTTACAGAAATGTAGGGAGAATTCATTTGAAATAAGTGGGAGTTTATAGAGAAAAAATTCGCATGTTTTTGATTCCAAATTGAATCATTGGGAGTGAAAGGGTTAAATAAATAAACAAAATATTAATTTCTATATTTATTCAGTATATCTTTAAGTATTATAATGCAAAAAAAAGTTTTTTTCAGCTTTCAATTCGAACCCGCTTTGACACACATTTAGACAATTTAAAAGCAAACTTCTCTGAACATCGTTTAATTGTAATTCAATTTTTTTGAACTTCAACTTGGATATGAACACTTGAATTTTCAATATACTTTTGAAAAGCAAAATTTATTGCTAATAAGTCATCTTGAGAGTTTGCATCTTGAAATCATTAAATTTGTAACTTATAAAAATTCTAAAGCTCGGTTTAAATATTAAAAAAAAAGTAAAAATAAGACATTTTTTAATTAAAAAAATTTAATCACTTTATTAGATTACAAAAAGATATCCCTACAACTAAAAAATAAAATAAATGATAAAATAACCATTAATGTGCAATAGCTCTATGGGACTGATAATTTTAAAAGAAATTAAAAAGGATTTGTCAAATACAGATTTTTTTTAAAATTTAGGGTAGGGTTGAAGCATTTTGAAATTGATAAATAGTTTTACCGTCTCGCGGCCGGTCAATACCGGCATTCGATGTTTCCGTGCTACAGCGGTAAAGTCGAATGCTATGGTTGAGGATATACTCTTCTGTTTTCCCTTTAAATACTTGGTAAACCTTTCCTGTTTTACTGCGAGGATTGCAACAGATCATAAAAGAAATTTTATTTGCTTTGAAATTTACATATTTGAAAAATCACTGTAAAGTTGACTGCATACCGACCAAAAGTAGATTAATATTTGTTCAAGTCAATCTTAACTAAACTCTTTGGTCAGTAGCAAAAATTAATTATTTTGAAACCTAAAATTTTATTTGCACTTTCTTCAATGTACGATTCGAGCAGGGATAAGCGAGGATTGTTTGTGGGCAAGAAGACAACGTTTAACTTAGCTTTTCATCTCTTCTATTTGAAAAGTACCTGGGAAAAAACCCTTTATCGACAGGGAATCTGTCAATATTAAGGTGGCCAGGTGGTGCTTGGCGAGAAGTTGCAATCAGAAACGGATTTCTCCCTTGGTTCTTCTTCCGAGGGTTAAGCGTCAGACTACTGTCTGGAGTGAATCTCGATTATAGAGTGCGCCGCGTGTTTAAGAATCAAGGCTAAACCTGTTTTTTCACGCCAGTTTAGGAGATGACTCGCTATATTCGCCAAGCAGACCGGATGCAGACATATTCCCAAGTGATGAAGGGGTTCTTCCCCTGTGAGTCCTTACTTGGTGCTCGCTGAGGGAAAGGGGAGAAAGGTGACCGTGCCTGCTTTCGATGTTTAGCCCCAGTTACACGTGATGTAGAACCGACGGTTCCCGGTCTTCTTAAGTAAACAAGAGAAAACTGAAATTCGGAGAGAACCTGCATTAAGAGGTTTGGGGGTGTCAGACGTACTGGTTAATCGTAGGTTTTTTAAGCCTTTTTGTAGGGTTTTTTGGAGTAGATGAGCAGAACATTTCCCTGTATTCTATTTTTTATTTACATCAAAATTTGCCTTTTATAATAAATTTTCAAAATTTCATTGTATATGTCAAAGTGTTTTTTAGTATTTTTCCCGGAACGGTCAATAAAAATCTGTTATTAATTCAATTTTTTTTTTCAGAAATTGAAGCAATTATATTCAATAATTTTAATATTTCTCCAATAACAATTAGTTCTAAATATTATGTAAAATGGTTAATTTTCAAAAATTGACTAATAATTTCAAAGCTATCCATAAAAAATTCAAACTCAAAATTGCCGATAATATTTTTAAAAAAATATTTTCATTAACAGAGTGGGCATTGTATAACTTTGGACTTTTTTTTAATTATAATAACCCATTAACTGAAACTTTTTTGGGAGTCGAAAAGTTGAAATTAACCCCACTAGGAATACGATACTTTCAGGCTTGAGTGGCGATTCTCAGAAAAAAAAAAACAGTGTCAATAGGGGGTCAGATTGGGTGGTAGTTTCTCCGGAAGTGGTTTTGCGATTGGACGTTTGGAATTCGGCACAACCGTTTGGAATTTGTATATGTCCAGTCGCTTGCGGATAAGTTTGCTTCTGTATTTTTTTTTTGTAACCTGATTGCATGCTCATTGAAATTATCTTTTAATGCCCATATATTTGCAACTATATGAGGGTCCTTTGAGGGTTTTTTTTTATGGAGGGGAGTATCTATAAAATAAATTAATTTTCTATGCTAGTATTTACCAAATCATCTATCGTTAATATCTGAGATTATTTAAACTTTTTTTAATACAATTTACACCGAAAAAAGCCGTCTATTAACTTAAAAAAAGTTTCACTGTCTTGAAATTACCCCAACCAACAACCCTTAACTGTTTCTGAAACCGAAAAAAATGCGTTTCTGCCACGAAAAGACCGCGTAGTGTAGGTTTCCTTTGAAGTTTACCGACTCCAGATGGATACGACGGTCCTGGGCCGTCATATCCACCAAAAAGACCTCCATTCCACGGTCTTCACAGGTTCTGGGGTGTCAGACGTATACGTGTATACGCGGTCTATGACGGAGAACCTTCGGTTCTAGATCACGTGTAACAGGGGCTTTTCTGTGTTACTGCGGTTAAGTCGAATGCCATGGTTGCCATGCCTGTCCCTTATACGGACATTTCTTATTCTGTGAATGGGATGAAAATTGTTTGAGTTAGTTGACGGTCCAGAACTGTTTTACTAAATTTGTTTAGTGTTAAACCCTTCCAGTCTCAATTTTATATCTATTTTTTATTCTAAAAATGTGAAAATTGTGAAATAGACTCGTTATGGTATCCAGAATGAAAAGAAAGGACATTTAAAAAAATAAAATTTAAGGAAAAAGCCCCTAAAAATTTTACGTTTCTAATAACTTTCTAATCCACAATAGCGACTGTCACTTACTAGTATAAAACTGATAAATGGTTATATCAAGTCATTATAAACTTGCTTTTCATTAAAGCAGTAGTGAATTCAGAATCTTCATTTGGGACGTGGGGTCACAGCCTTTGTGACGTTCATTACTATTTTTATTCATCAATTATTTATAGTTAGTAATTAGTAAGTTTTTTCTCCAACTTCGGACTAGCATGTGATATTTTTACTCGGGTAGTGATGTGTCGCATATTTGATGAGATGAAACTTCTGCCCTCTCCAAACAGGAAATCAAAATCGGCTTCCTGCCCTAACCAAACGATCCCCAAGATGCCCGACGGCCCTTGCCAGATGCGCCGTCATTAAACAATCGTCTGCGCTTTCGATTCGAACGACGACACCCACATCCGGAGAAAGAGTCCTTTCAAGATGTGGAAGAAAGGGAAGATTGGTTTTCTTTTACCCGTTATTACTAGCTTGCTAAATAGCAGGGATTGGAAAGTTACTTTTAAAAAGTAACTCTGTGATAGTTACTCAATGAAAAAGTAACTGTTATAGCTACAGTAATTAACGAACAAAGTAACTGTAAAGTTACTTAGTACGAAAAGTAACTAATTAGTTACTTTTAGGTTACTAATTGCATTAAGAACTTTACTTACTTTTTAGTTACTAATTACAGTATTTCTAAAAGTAACTAATTACAGTTACTTTTAGAAATATCAATTTATAAGAAGATTTGCAATTTAACCTTCTTGCCGTTTTCCAAGGAGAATAAAGATAATAGAAATAAGGATTCGGAAATAAGGAAAATTCAACTTCGATAAAAATTAAATTTAAAATAAATTTAAGTCAATCGGCCGAACTGCTGAAAATATCCCTTAAGAGCGGCGTGAAAAAGAAAATTTTAGTTACCTTTAAATAAGTAACTAAGTTACCTTCTGAAAAACCTGACGGTGTTACATAAAAAGAGTTACAAGTTAGGCGTTACTCCATTCCCTGCTTAACAGCTTTAAAGCCTCTGAAGCAAGTGTTGGCTCAATGTGCACTCGTTTGCTTTGCTCGAGATTTGAATTAATTTGAATTAAATTTGTTTAAAATTTTAAAATTATGTATATTTTTGTAAATATTTTCAATGTCTAATATGAAATATGTATAAGGTAATGGAAGTATTGCGATGGGGTCGGAATTCGGAAATGGATGAAGATTCTAAAAGTGTTTCTTGAATATTGGTCCGTCTGTCTGAAACCGCTTTACAACTCTAACTATTATAAAAGAATCCGGACACCGGACATCAAAATTTGGTTCGCAAGTTTCTAGTACCTGTCGAGTGTCGACGTCAAGGTTTTGGGAAAATCGCATATGTTCAAAGACTTGTTGCTTTTAGAACTTTTTAGACTTATTTTATTAAAATTATCTTATAAGGAATATAATTGCCGTTAAATGTATTGATTTATTGAGTAGTAACTAGTAACTGATAATCATATAAATTATAAAGTTATAAGTCACCTTACCCATCGTTTTAAATATATTCATCAATACCTCAATTTCCAAAATTTAATAAAATGTATAAAGTTATAAGTGATATTTATAAAATATGATTATTCCTTACAATATTTGTCTTTTCTCTGAACAACTGAAAGAGTGTCGTGCTCTAAGAGATGTAAATTAACAGTCAATAACTGTTCTCATTCAATACCCACTGCACATTCCCTCTCTCGTTCTTTCGGAAGGGACCACAGATGTCCTTTTCTGTGTTCGAAATACCCCTTCTGCCGGGCGACCCGCTAAAATCGTTTGGTCCCTCGGCCCACGTCACCCCCAGCTGCGCTCGTTTGGCGCATGTGGCCGTTTCATTTGCGAATCGTCTGCGCTAAAAAGCGTGTTCGCCTGCGCTAATCAGTTTATGCAAGAGGAGAGATGCTTGTTCTTTGTAGGGCATAGTTTGTTTTTATGATCGTGAACTTGTCAATGGGCTGTTCTTTTGACAAATCTTAGTCCCGACAGATTTCATATGAACTTAATACGTTTTTTAAATTATTAAATGAGAGTTAATTATTTTTTTTATAAACTTAATGATAAAACTAAAATTTTTATAGTTTATATATTACATTTTTAACTATTAAATATATTGCCATCCTTTCAAAATTTGCCACTCAGGCTACATTATACTAAGTCTGTTAACCTTGTTTTTATTTTTAAAATTGTAGGCTTTAGTGTGAATGTCTTGTGTTACTGAGCAGCCAAATTAAACTGGTTAAATATTTTCAACTTTCCATATTGGAATGTTCAAATTGCTTTGATAAAATTATCTTGGGGATTACTGTTCGATTTTTAGTGCAAAAAAAAAAACTTTAAAAAGAGGCGATTCTTTTAAGATTAGCAGCATACTAAAGTTTATCTTTTCACTTAATTCGGTTCAAAATTTCATGGCTGTTCTGTGTTAATGAAGTATCGATATCATGCCACGTCAATATAATGAAATTAGTTCTATTTATGTGTCCAGTGTAAAGATATGGAATAGCTGTTCTTAGCCCTTTGACCGGCAAAGAAAGAATTAGTGTAATTTTTGTAGTATCTCTTTGTAATTTTCGTAAAGTTTATGGAGTATAATTTTAAAAAGGAAGGAAAACTTGTGTTAACTAAATTTCTTCCTGAATCTGTAGGTGTTTTTTTAATATTTATATGGATGCAGTGAAATACTCGTCAGTATTAAGGATAAACGAACGGGATTGGATGAGACAATAGTTTCGAATTCAGTGCAACATTATAGCTTTAAATTTGTATAAAAAATGTATATATATTTCTAAGAAGCATGTTTATAGCCAAATTGGCGGCGCAATGGTTAGAATGCTAGCCTTTGAAGCTGCTGGGTTCGGGTTCAAATCCCGGAAAGACATAGATAGTCCGTTAATAAATGTTATTTGTCTATGTGTTTGTGTTGTCTCTTTCTTTGTGTGTCTCTTGTGCTTGCGTCATTTCTGGGGTTTAGTACAATAGACTTAAAGTTGCAGTGCTTGGCGATCTTGCCCCCCACCAAGAAAGTCATAAGTCAAGAAGCATGTTCGTAATAGCATAGCCAGAAATTTAATTTCAAACGAAAAAACTGTTTAAAGAGCAAGTGCAAAAATACCATCCCTTTCCTTTCCTTCGCATCCTGAAAACGGAAGCCCCCCGAAGAGATAAAGCAGGGGGGATGTCCCTGGTGCATTGTCTTTCCATCTGCGCCTGGGACACACTCTCTCTCTGTGCTATTAGTATTGAATGGGGGGAGCCCATCTGACACGCAACGGAAACTGTTCACAATGCAACTCCGTAATCCTTTAAGTCAACACGACCAATTTAATTTTTCTCTATTAGGAAGAGTGCGGAAATTTAAGACTTTTGGACAGTTTCACAGACCCTTCGGCAACCTGAGGTCCTTCTAATGTGACCAGATTTTCAAAACCAAAAAGCAGGACACTCCATCGCTACCCCCCTACCCCCCCCCCCCAAAAAAAAGTGAATTTTTCAATTTTTTTTGTATGTACACATAGTTCCTTCACACAATTACACACTTAATATGAAAAAGATAAGTATAAACAACTAAAAACATGACTAATAGTTGTCATTATATTAATCAAACACATAATTAAAAAACTTACTAGTTTTTAATTCATCATTATATTTTTTGAGAAAAGTATGCATGACATTTTGTAAAAGTTTTCAACAATTTCCTTTTTAGACCGTCGTTGAAAACTCATTTTCGTTTGCCCATGGTGGAAAAAACGAGGTATATTCAATTTATTTACGATTTATTCGTTTTTCGGGACGTTGCGGGACTTTAAAAAAAAAGCGGGACGTTTTGGCGAGACATTCGGCCCGCGGGACAGTGAGACAAAAAGCGGGACGTCTGGTCACATTAGGTCCTTCTATCAGTTCAGTGTCTATACCTTGTCTCTCTAGAATGCGAGCCTCGAAAGCATTTACCTCCGCCATCCACGCATGTGGTTTTCTACGAAGCTGCGTTTTTTCCCCACCCTACTTGGGTTGAAACTGTTCGGATTGTTAACCTTACACTAGAACCTCAAATGCGTTAGTTTTTTGAAAATCGATGCTCTCCCGTTTCCTAGAAAAACAAGCGAATAGATAGGGGAAGACGCTTGTACAATAGACAGATTATAGTTGCGACCCAGTTTGTCCTTTACCATATAATAAACAGTAACGCCTTCAGTAAATAGGTTTCTGTAAAACAAGTTTCACTATGCTATTACTTATCGCACAGAGAAACCAACATACAGTGTAAAACAGTTCGCCAGTTGAATTCTGTAAAACAATTTTTAGTACGCTATAACTTAGAAGAAAAATGTGCAGAACTTAATCTCATACGTATTTTTCTTTTATATACTTAAAAATTATTTAAAAATTATTATATATTATTATTGCAATTATTTAGTGATTACAATTATTTTAGTGATTAGAACTTCTTTTTTTCGTGTGAGAAGGCAAATGTGAAAGATTAAACTAATTCTTCATTAGCCAAAAACATTAATTAAAAATTGTAATTAATCTTCAAATTGACGCTTAATCGATTTTTATCTGAACTAATTTTAAACTCGTGTATTACCTAAAAAAAACATTCTCAAGTTTTTTGTTAGCATTTCTTTGTTAATTTCCTTGACCACTAGAATGTTTCAACTAAAAGCCCCTCCCCCTCTTTATAACTCGGATGTTTCCTCCATGATAATATCGTAGTTCTTTCTATTGCAGTGCGCAAGCAAAGGAATAAAACTGGATAGATAAGAATGAGAAAAGTACCATGAGGAAAGTTGGTATTTTTAGATCTGTTTCTTTGAAGAGGTTGTCTCCGGCGTTGTCTAGTGGTTAGGATACCCGGCTCTCACCCGGGAGGCCCGGGTTCAATTCCCGGCGTCGGAAAAAGCTCTATTTTTGTCATCTATTTGTTTAAAAATTATTAATGTATATTTATACTTAAGAAAATCATTGTTTGATTTTTTAAAGAAGAATTTATATTCTAAGTGCGACCTATGCTTCGAAAATATTTTTTTATAACTCAATCCTTCGGAAAAAAATATTTTGAAACAACTTAAAAAGGCACAAATGTCTTTATTTAAAAAATTACTCTAATCCCATGGTACCACCACTATAAAATTTCAATTTGTCAAAAGCACCACCTAAATTTGACTCCTATTTCGAATCTAGAGCAATTAGTTTTAAAGCAAAATGCATGTTTTCTGATCATCTGTTATTTTCTGTTGAGTTACCAATGGCTGCAAAGAAAGTAAAGCATTGGAGTATAAATGATTAACTGTTCTATTAAAATTAGCTTCCAAAACAATACTCTTCATAAAATTATTGGTTTACTCATTCTGGTTATTTTTCTTTAACAATTATTTAGTTTGACTATTTATTTCAGTGATTAACTTTTCTAGTATCAGCATGAAATTTCCATAATTAATTTTATTTAAGTCGTTGTTTTTATTTGGGAAAACTATATGAAAATATAAAATGGAGGCATTTGCAATTTTTTTTACTGCTGGATAGTTACATGAAACTAAACTGTTCTTTTTTATTACTGAATAGAGTACTAGAGATACAAGAGTTTACCTGCCTACGGCAGACCAGTCGGGATGAGTTATGGATATTATTATAACTTTGTTAAATGCATCTAAAACTGTTTATTAATTTTTTGTGACCAAAATACAGTGAATGCATGTAAAAACAGAAATTCTGTGTATTTTCAGATGGAAGCATTCGTATGAGTTCTTGGTTCTTGTTCAAGTTATAACAACTCCTAAAAAATGAATTCAGAATGATGTGGGTCAGCAAAGAATTCTTAATTGGACAAATGATAATAAATGGCCTATTAGTGAGTCTTCAGCATAGAGATCTTAATTAAAGTATTGGAGTTGGAAGATCACGTGATCTCCAATGCTAACGGCTGGACGAGCATGGAGGCCGCCCTATTGTCAAATTTGGAAGGTTATGGAGCCAGTGTTGCCATCCTTTTTGTCGAAAAAATGTTACGAAAAAATGAAAATTAATTATAAAATTATCAAAAAATACCATACAAATAATAGCTGCATTTTGGAATGTTTTTAGTGGCTTACAAATCAGTTGAAACGCTTTTCTAGTATTTATATATATTTTTTTGGTAATTTCAGAATTTAATTTTTTTTCTTAACATTTTTTCTACTTAAGTCCATGATGAATATGAAAATGTCTTAGAAATATAAACTTTATAATAACGTTCATGTTCAAAGGTAAGTTTTTCACAGAAAGGCCTTATTTTATAGAATTTCTGATTTAATAATTTTGTCTAAAGTAGCATATTTACAACTCGACTCGAGCGTTGCCTTGGTGAAATTTTTTCAAACTTTAAGAATAATCATAGCAGAATAAAAACAATTCCTTTTACTGATAAAAGCAATGTATAAGTAAAGCTAAACTTTCTGCGCATTATAGTAACATTAGTTTACATAATTTAAGATTTATCTTGCAAGAATGAACGAATAGGTAACCATTACAATAAACCATTTACAATGTTGCAGTTTCGTATTCAACTATGTACAATGTCTTGAAGGCAAATGGACGGTCGTGAAGTCTAACGAGAAGTATTTGATTTTTTATTATACTTTTTAAATAAAAATTATTCTAAATAGTCTAAACTTATACCTCAACATAATAGTCTAAACTTATACCGTGTTTATTACTTTGGAATATATAGGATATTACTGATTGGTCAGGTTCTAGTTGTTGAAGGCATTTTGTGAGTAAACTTTTTTTTTTGTTTAAACAAAAAAGCTGATAGTTCGGAATTGAATCATTAATATTTAAAAAAATATCCTGAAGAGCTAAAGATAATGATCAATGTCCGAAGTTGCGAAACATAAAATTTTTCGGTACAGGTATGATATAATGACCGGTCTGTTCTCTTTTGAAAGCTTGAAAATTTAATATAAGGTTGCTACACTTATTTAGTTATATGAAATAATAAGTGGAATGTTTGCCACATTTTGGCATTTTTGTTATGTTCTTATCAAACATAGCCTGAAAGGCAAGAGGGGAGCGGTAGTAGTTTAAAGAATCATGTCCGGATTTGGCGTCTTTTCAAAAATATCGTCAGATCGAATGACAATGAACCCCGGCACCCGCCGAGGCAACCAATGAACGCAGTATGGAGATAGTAACATAAGAAACTTCTCCATTGCTAATTTCACCAAAGATTTCCATAATACCAATAAGTCGGGTTTCCCCGATTTGGCATAAAAATCCGGCCATGATTCTTAAGTTTAAATAGGTAGCACTTTTCGGCACAAGGCTATGAGTACCTATGAAGGTGGAAGTCTGACTTCTACTCCAAGAATGCGCCACCTCTATTTTCGCACATCGCTGGAGCGGAGAGAGCGGTCTTTGTTTCGTGGCAACATAAAGCAAATCGAAAAATCGAGCCTGGCCATCATATCACAGCTATTCCCTCACTTATCAGCTTAACACTTGTTTGAAAAATTAAAGTAGCTAATTAACTTTCATTAATTAGGTCTTATATGTGTTCAACTCTGCAAATATGCCTGACACAGTTATTACTGTAATTAGATTGTTATTATTTCTTTTTAGAAAATGGACACTATGCCAGAAGGAAAGATCGAAACCACTGTGGAGGTATAACTTTAAAATTGTACAAATGCAAGATTGTATATTTTTGAACTTTTTCTTAATTGTTGCAGTGTAAAATTTTGAACCTTAAAATTTACTTTTTAATGTATATAGAGGAAATATATATTTGGATGTTTAAAAGACTTATTCTAAAGACCTGATAAGTTAATACTTGCAATAGTTTTTTTTGTGTAATGTTATAAACTGATATTTTTTTTAAAGAAGTAAATTGAATTTTGAAAGAGTAATATTTAATTTATTTACCTTTACACTTGGTGGAAATTGTTATAACTCTATAAATTGTTTAATATGAATGGAAAATAAAATATTAAAATTTATAGATGACATCAGAGCTACCTGAGAGCTTAAAAGCAGAATTAAGGAAAAAGCGAAGAAAGTTGAAAGAGGTAAGTTCCTAAGTAATTTCGAAATACAACTCAATATGCTTAAATTCTGGATTCATTTGTTTTTCATGATCTTGTAACTTTAATTCTAGCAACTAAATAAATTTGAACAGGGTTGCCACAGTCCTTGAAACCCTTACAGTGCTTGAATAAAAACATTGATTTTCAAGGTCTTGAAAGTGCTTGATAAACATTACCTGCCTTGAAAAGTCCTTAATTTTTTATGCTGACAAATTTATCTTAGTGTTGCAATTGTTAATTTTGGCTTTATTAAAAAAAAATTGTAATTATGAATCCTTTCAGATTTTATTTTTTGATTTATTGTTTGTATAATCCAAGAAGGCAGAGCAGGGATTTTATGTTGATTTATTTAATAAATAAATGATTATTTTATAACGGGTATTAAGGTTCATTTGAAAGTTAGAGCTTTTAGTTGTTTTCTAAATGAATTTTTAAAAACTATCGTGAAAATTAGGTGTTACATGTTCTAATATACACTCTTTGAAAATGGGGAATATGTCCTTCTTGAAAAGTCCCTAATTTTTTTTATCAAAAAGTGTGGCAACCCTGTTGATTTAAGGATTTTATTTAAGTCTTTTAATCCTTTGCTAAAACTTCTGCTTTTTATCAATATGTTATTTAGGTTAATTGCCAGTGCTGGATTTAAAGACCCAGGGCCCCTAGAGCACTTGACATTTTTGACACCCCACCATCTCGCAGCTATTTTGAAAATTTAGCAAAGTACGCTCCAAATACTAACATCGCATACAATGTCAAGGGAACGAGTAGGAAAGAAAACTTTCATTGGCTTCCTACTCGTGTATTGGCTTGCCAAGTTGGTGTGATGCTAATTTCTGAAGCCTTTTGCAAGTAGTCCTTGAGTAGCTTTATTGTGACGATAATTTTGACCTATCCACCTATTCCCATTGCCACATAATTATAATGCAATGTTTGGTCTTTAGAAAAAACTGAAAACCTCCTCGGAAGAAAAGAGCTTCGAATTGGAAGAGATTCGACCCCAAACAGAGGATGAAACCCTACTTCTCAACTCTCCGCCTGGAAACCGCCCCAAACCTTTACCCCGTATCCCGAAGCGCAACTTGCCTCTACCTCCTGAAAAATTGTCCAATGGAAATCAGGAGGAAACCTTGCATCAACAATGTGAGTTGGTTTTTTAGAAACTTCCATAACTTAAAATTATGTTTCATTATTTGGCTGCATTTGAAAAAATTCTAAAATACTAAGAATGCCATTTTGTTAATGATGGACTTGTGTTTTCACGTTAGACTTATTTATCTAGTAAAGTTCTTAGGGTTTCTGGTGTAAGCCCAAGAATTTCTCGATATATATTTATTGGAGAAGCTATCTTAAAAAATAAGTCTTAATACATTTCAGTTTGTATCCACCACCCCTTTAAAAAAATAACAAAATGTTTAAGTTTTAAATAACTTATTTTTTTTAATTATGAAAATTAGAGGAAGATAGTCATTCAAAATAGCCCAGAACTCAAATTGTTAATTATTTATGAATTCTTTATTTTTGTCACTTGACTGTGGTTCTAAAATACGACGCCCGTCGCCAATAGCCCTCGTGTAGCTCTATTGCGACGATAATTCAAACCTAACCTTTATTTTTTTTCTCTTCTAGTTTGAAGTTTTTTCTTTTCCACTTTAAAATTAAATTTTTTAAATCGATAAATTTGAACTTAATAGTGGAAATATTCAACTGTTTTGAAACTGATTTGCAAAATTTGCTGGGGGCTAGCAATACACAGGTTGAAAAAGTCCAGTAAATAATTTGTTATATTCTTTAGCAATATTTTCAAGATCTTGGTAGCCCACCTTATAGAAGCTTTGTGTAGCAAAAAAAAAGTAGTCAATCCAAATAAAAGCATTTTGATACGACCCTAAACTTCTTTGATCGCGGGTGTTATCTGGATATAACCTTGGTGCAATACAAAATTTAACAAAGACTGTACTTATAGAGAACTAAGAGGCATGTTAATTATATCACAGTATCCTTTTAATGTCATTATACAGTTGTGTTAAATTCTTTGTTGCAACCATGATATTTGAATATGGTTCAAATTAAAAGGCTAATTACATAGCCCTTGAATAGCTTTAGTATAGTTTTAACCTAATTAAATCAAATGATATTCATGGTAATGTTTTTTTTTATTACTTAGCCACTATTTTGCAACCCTTAAGACCTCTGCCCCCGCCCAGAAAAAGCAAGAAATTATACGACTTGCAAGAGTTGGTGTCTCTTTCAAGCAAAGTAATTGTATATTTTGTATATTTTTTTTAAAAATTTATTTTTAGGATCCTTGAGCAAAGGAATGCACTTTTTCAGTTCAATAATCTTACCCAAAGTATAACTTTTAAACAACCTGTATGCGAAATTACTTTAAGGTATCCCTATAATGAAGGGTTTTATTTTTTAATACTTTAAAATTAACTATTTGTTTTTTATGGTAATGATGAGTAATAATGTTAAATGGAATATTTGACCAAAAAATTTTAATTAAAATCTATTTAAAAAAACATGCACATTTTGAAGAAATTTACCTTGAATATAAGAGCTATGCAAAATGCCAAAAGTCAAAAAATAATTCATTTGTTCCTTCAATATTAGGCAGTCTTTCTTTAGACCTTATATGTTTTGAAATGAGATTTAAGCAATATTCCTATTTTAGGAATTGCATAGTATCAAAGCCATGTTTATAGAAATTTTTACCAGAAAAAGGACATTTTAGTATTAAAAAGTCCATAAAATAAATTGTGTCAGTGATTTCACTTAGATCTCATTTCAAAACACACTTAAACTCATAATAAAATTTTTATAGCATGGTTTATTATTATATCAAGTAGTTTTTTGGATTGGGTTTTAAAAAAACATTCGTTGAAAATTAATGTTCTTCAGAATATGCTTAAAGTAATATGTTTAAAGTTACGAGTTACAGAAGTGTACAAGGGTCTATGCATTTTTGAAACAGCCATAAGTTTTGATTAAATTATTGTAGAGAGTAAATAAAATAGTAAAATAGAATTGTGAAAATTGTCAAAATTTAACGTTTTCAAGTTAGGGAGATATCTTAAAGTTCAATTGCACAATTTTTAAAAAAAATTTAGAGCAAGTGCACATATGAAATTACATGTAAAGTCATAAACAAGCACTAACACCATTTTGTGAGCTATGTTAATCGTATTTTTTACACTTGATTAATGATTATAAAAAAAGAATGCTGTATTACCCATGTGCTTAATTAATCTTTTTTTGAAGTAGGTTAATTAGTGTTGCATAATTTAACTATTAAGAATGTTAATTTGATTCCTTTATTGTTCACAGGCAGAAAAGCTTTCAGTCAACGGGGCTGAAGGCACACCTACTAAAACTTCCGATGAAGTGAGTCAATTTTTTTTGTATTTAGGCGATTTTGCTCATATTTTTTTTTAATGTCTATTAAATGTGCGAGATTAATTACAGTAACTAAATGTTTTGAAATAAAAAGAAAAGCAAGCAACTCTGCTTACTTTAAAAGTTTCCAAATTATGGTTTTATGCAGAAATATATTCATGTGACATTATATAATGTGGGTGCTATATATAGTTTCTGCTGTTTTACCTTTAGTCCTGTTTGGGGTGTGGACTTGTTAGTTTAGTTAGGATTTTTATGCTTGCAAAGCATGCTAAAATGTGTCAAAATAATAATGATGAAATTATTATCGTCTATGGTTGTAGGTTAAATGTGACGTAGCAAACTCAAATCAATATCTGGTAGAATATCTTATATTGTCTCTGTGTAAATGGGCAGTTCTACAAACGTTCTAGTCTTAGACTATTGAAACGTCTTTAAGTCTATTTCAAGAGTTCATCCAATTGAAAAATGTGTATTTTTGTGTTCATTTTAAAATAACCACTAAACAGTGTTCGAATTTAGATAAAGAAATTTAGGAAAGTCAGGATTAGGAATTCAGGATATAAATTCCGTGCTACTAACTTGAAAAAACTAAGAGCGAATGCACATTACATCAGAGTACAGAGAGACTTAGTACAACCGAAGTTTGTGGATATTACGGTAGTCTGAGCTTTTAAGTTTTTGTCGGTTTCTATATTTGACAATAACCACTATTTTGGGATTTTTATGAAGTTCTCCCAAATTTTCGAAATTATTTGTAGTGCAATTATAGGGCAGTCGAATTTTTGCAATCATATGATCATAGCAACGGTTTGAAATTTTTTTAATCGGCCAAGATTTCCGATTTTAAGAATTATTTATGGCAATATTCTTGGAAACTACAATATAAAAAGTTAGTATTGATGAAATGTTTAAAAAAATTGTAACTGCAATAACTGACTAAATTTATTTTGTTGCTAAGTCGGAAAAACTGGTTGCATTTTTCAACTAGCGACTGTGAATTTCGAACCTTGCCACCAATATATTAAATTTTGCTGCTTTTCATGTTATTTTTTAGGTATTTACTTAAATTGTATTGAATACTAGATTATATTTTTAAGTTTTATATTCGATTTGTTTTTGGCTTGAGAAATGCAGTTATAACTTAATTTTATTTTAACATAGATTGAGGATTCTGGAAATAACTACAATACACCAAGGCAAGAAAAAAATAATCACAGGCGAAACAGGAAAGCTTCCAAAGAAACAGTAATAGTTTTATCTGAAGTATTTAAAATAATTTATATAATAAAAAATATCAATACAAATAAAACATGTCTTCAAAGATCATAAATATTTCTATGTAAATATGCCTAGAATTTCTATGTAAAGAAATAACTTGTTCACGATGTGAACTAATATTTATTTTCTTGTACTAAGTATAAGTCATAAGAATCTCTTATATTATCTTTTTTATACATTTTGAAATTTGAAAACTTTCATTTACAAAGTAAATTTATTAAATTGTTTTTGTAAAAAAACAACCTATTTATTATTGGAATTCTTGTAGGCTGTTACTAGAACTAACTTTATTGAAAATAAAGCAAGTTTACAGTATTTTTTTATTAATTCATTAAGCTCCAAGTCTAAAAAAACATGTTTTTTTCCTCCAAGTAATTAAGATCACACAAATGTCTTTGGTTTGCATAAAATATGGAAGTTTCTGGTTTACACAAATCTACTAGCTTTCATTTTAATTTATTGGTTCTAAGGTTCTATAATATTCCAGTTTCCCAAGTTCAATGGCAGCAGTGCACTTTCTCAAGGAGAAGCGGAAGAAATAAGTGACTATGACTTCTTTACCCGTGTTTTTGACCAAGACCCAGTTTTAGAAAGTACTCCTATAGATTCTTCTGAGACCGTTGACGGAACATCTGAAGAAGACGCTGGTAAGGCTGGATGCTTTTTTTCTTCATAATGGCTCATACTCCTCCTGAAAATCATGGTTGCGTTGGGTGCAAAATACGACGCGGGGCTGGGGACCCCAGTCGGTTAGGCACTCGCCTAGCATGTGAAAGGTCCCAGGTTCGGGCATTGCCAAAATAACTGCCGACCTACAAACGGCCCATGCAGCCAAAAATGTCCGAATAATACCCTGTGTAAGGGAGTGCACGTTAAATATCCTTCAAAGTACTAACATGCTGCGTCCGATGTCTTTTTTAACTCTGTGCTTGTGTGCCTACTCAAGTGTCGGTTCATCATTTGACTGTGGTTCTAAAATATGAAGCCCTTCGCCAATAGCCTTCTTGTAGCTCCAGTGCTGCGATAATTCAAACCTAACTTAAAAAATAAGATGCCCGTCGCCATTAGCCCTCGTGTAGCTCTAGTGCGAGGATAATTCAAACCTAACCTCCTGAAAATCATAGAAAAACTAATCAATTTTTGATATTTTTTTTGTCTAAGGGCCCTTTTTATATTCCTAAAATTTATGCTAGAGATCCTTATTTGAAGTTATGCTGCATGAAAAAATATCTACTAGTGTTATAATAGAAAAGAGTTCTTCGGATTTGTGGGATCCAACTTTTAAACTTTTTTTTGAAATTCTGCATTAATTTTTGTTTAACAAATTACAAGTTCTTTTGAGTTTTGAAATTTGCTGATTGTCACAATTTTTCTATTTTTTATTTTAAATAATTTATTGATTCACAAGGTTTATTTAATTGCCAGTCATTGATCTAGATTTGAAAAATGGTCTAAGTTATTAGGTTATTGAAACTTTACTACCAATTGCCAGAAATTTCTCAATTAAAATACAATATATTGATATTGGAGTTTAAAAATGGTTTGTTTTTATTAAAGGCATGTCTTTTTTATTACCTGAATTTATAGTTACTTGTACTTCTAAAATAACTCCTTAAAACTCCTGAATTTTAATATTGAAAATTGAGTATGAACCCTTATTATATTGCTTCATTATGTGTTTTTTAAAGAATCCCAAACTTTTATGGTTTCTTTTCAATTAGGCTTACCAGGTCAAAAAAGTAAAAAGCAGGACACTTTCTTTTAAAAAGCAGGACAAAAGAAGGAAAAGCAGGACATATTAAAAATTGAGACAAAATCTTATTATTATCACATTAAACATTATTACATTATATTATTTAAACATTATTATTAGTATATTTTTCTATAGAACCAATGCAGCAAACTAAATGCCTTGTAATTTAAAGCAATGCATAAAACACGTTTTGGAGTAAAATAAAAAAAGTACATTAGTATTACACTTTGAAATGTATACAAACTTCTTTAAAGATCTTCAAAATTAATTAAATTTTTAAAAATACGGACATTTAGGGATTTTTAAAAAATAAATATGGACGGCAGGACAGAGCCTCTAAATATGGACGTGTCCTGCTAAATACGGACGTTTGGTAACCCTATTTTCAATTGATGATTGGTGGTGCCTCTGTCTTGACTAATAAGTATAATTTTTTAACGTACAAAATTGGTTTTAAGAGCTGTGTATGTGTATACATTTAGGGACTCGGTACCGCCTGCTTGACTGAAATCTCCGCCTGCTACAATAGTTAAACCAATCAAATTAGAGGAAAATTACTTATCAAGTTCAAGGGCCTGAGTCCCCATGTATGGCCCACCTTTATAAGGTTTTATGCTATGGCCAAATTTATCATAAAAGATCAATACTGTCCCATTTCATGGTATATAAAAAGGTATGATGCACAATTCAATGAGGAGGGAATAACCAACTTAAAACTATAAAAAAGTTTAAGAAATATTTAGGCGTTTCTCCTCCATTATAATTAAAACAGTTGGTGGCTAAGTCCATGTAGAATAACCCTTTCTCTTTCTGCAGTGTAAATCTCGGGTGTCAAAAAGTGATTAACACTATAAATTATTTTAACATTAAATGAAAATAGAATTGTTAATGTACACTTACTGTAACTTAGTATAACCTGTGTTTTCATATTGATTTTTCTAAAAAAAAAAGCTTTTTAAACTTGTGACTTACATTGTAAATATATGGGATTAACATAGGATGTCTGTATTTAAGTCCAAAAATTGCTAAATATGTACCTTAAAAATTATTTGCCATTAACTATTAATGGTTTATTATTTGTATAATATTTAATATTGTTTCGTTAAAAGAATGCAGAAACCCAGAAACTTTTCATGTGTATACAAAAACTTTTTTTTAAACTGAACACTTGATAGAGCTATTTTTTTTGTTATAGATTCTGTCAGGCTAATTCAAAAGGAACTGCAGAAGTCAGGAGTTGAAATTGTACAGCTAGAGCCTGCCTCTTATGTCCCATTCAAAATCAAAATAGAAAAAGAAAGGAATTCGTTTTTTCACCCTTCATATAAGCCAGGTAAAATGCTTTTCTGAATAAATATCTATATTTTTGTCTGCAAACAATCTTATTAACTATACCAAAACCGACCTTAAGTTTGCAGCAGAGAAATGTACTAGGCGGAGGAGACTGCGTAAACAACGTTGCTGGCGCCGAAATTTCGCTTGATCCCATTGGTTGCTCCTATGACCCTGATATTCGTGCGCCCTGTTACGTCAAAATCGAAGGAAAAAAATTATTAAAATAACACTATAACTGAAGCTAAACTAATAAAAATAATAAATTTATGTCTTGAAATAACAAATAAATTTGTTTATTGAATGTGAAACACTTTTTTTTTATTCGATTATCGCACTCGAAAACAGGAACTATTTACCCTATTTCTCGTAGAACATTTGTATACTGCAAACTTAAGGTCGGTTTAGGTTTACCATAGGTTATGTCATTTATGGAAATTATCACAACTATTTTTCAATGCATTTTGTCATTTTTTCGTATGGTAAGTATGAAGGAAGTAAATATTATAAATGGCTCATGTTTACAGGGTTAGAAAAATATATTGCCCAATTCAAGTAAAAATTAAAATGAGACAAGTATAATTATTTCAACCTCTCTGCATTGTCAAGTAAAATTTAATATTAAATTTTTTTTTTAAGAAACTAAGCTTACTATTTTTGAAAAATATTTCACTGTTGTTGTTGATAATTGTACCATTTAAGAATAAAAAAATGGAAAATTTTTATTCCGCATAGTTACGGCATTAAAATGTTGGGAAAATATTTAAGTGATATCTTTATAAAATAATTTTAAGCTTATAAAATTTTTAAGCAAGTATTTTTTGATAACATGACAAGTAAAAACTTTCAGATTTTTCTCAAACCCGCTTGTTTAACTAAAATCAGTTTAATATCCCTCGATGCCATTAATATCTGAATTTGTGAAAAGTAGTATTCAGTATTAAAAGTTTCAATTGTGTAAATACGCATTACAAAATATAAGTTTGAGATTTAGTTTACTCTTTCTGAAACAGAATTTTTCGAAATCTTTGCATGTCTTATTAGAATTGTTACTTTTTAAATGACATGGAATCATAGAGATCATTGTTAAAGTATTAGATTGGAGGGTCACGTGACCTCCAATGCTAACGACAGGACACGCATGGAGGGCAAAATTGGTAGGGTATGGGGCCAGTGTTACCAACACTTTAAGGACAAAAGTGCTACGAAAAAAATTAAATTTAATATTAAAATTACAATAAATACCATATCAATACTAGCTGCTTTTTTGAATATTTTTAGTGACTTAAAAAACACGTGAAACGCTTTTCAAGTGTTTTTATAATATATATTTTTTAATTTTAGAATTAAATTTTATTTTTTCGTAGCACTTTTTTCCTTAACGTGTTGGCATCACTGGCCCCATACCCTACCAAGTTTGCTCTCTATGCGGTCCCGTCGTTAGCATTGGAGGTCACGCGATCCTCCACTCTAATACTTTAACTATATTCTCTATGCATGGATGACATCGGGTTTATTTTCTAATAGTTCCAATGAAACTGAAAATCCCAGATGGAACAGAACCAAAGAGTGGGATAGAGGAAGAGGCTGTTATTGCCAAGTTGCCAAACGTATCAAGTCGAAATATGAATATTCTCGAAAACCGGCTACTCTTTCAAAAAGTATGGAAAAATGCTGAGTATACAGTTACTCATTAAGATTCAAATTCCTTTATTTGTGTCAGACTGGGGAATTGCAGTAACATGTTACTTGAACACTTTGTTGCTTTGTTTAACCTCTTGGGACCTGGCATCCCCATTTGGGGACATTTTTTAAAACCTCCCCACAAACAATTAACACTTTCATTAAATCCAAAATTGACCTATACCAATAGAATATCGAAATATCAGTTTTCAACCTTTGATTACATGTATCAATCATTTACTTAAAAAAAAATGAAGATGACCGAGGGTCAATGCGACATTTGAGTTTTTAAAAGAATTGTTTTAATTTTTTTTTCAAACTTTTAAAAAAAGTTTGTTTATTAGTTCATTTCAAAGGCATTTTGCATTTTGACAGTGTTAAAAGATTGTGTTAACTGCAAATAAGTAATACAGCCTTTTTTGTTGCATTTATAGCACAAAAGATGTGTATTTTAATAGTTTAAGGCATATCTCTAAGTAGCTATAAAACATAATTCTTTTTTAAAAAAATTCTTTGCAAAACATACTTTTTTAGAAAATATCTATGAAAAGTATGTTTAGATTAAGAATATACGTGTAGGATTTTACTCGGTTCTTAAGAGGTTATATTCAATTTCTTGGAACCTATTTTAGTTAAATGACAAACTTAATCGAATCAACTTTTCTTGAAGGAATTTCAATGGTTCGGGGAAGATGGCCTTGTGAAGATGTTGCCAGACCCAGTGTGTGATAGTCCAATTCGACAAGTGCCTTCAGATACAGCTGACAACTTCCCTTTAGTTGAATATGTTAAGGTTTTGTAGCTCTTTTTCTTTGTATTTTTTTTTAAAATTACATTTGTTGGTAGGTTTTTCTTTAATTCAATGGGTACATGTTTTTCGCATTAGGATTTTAACTAATTATTCATTTGTTGTTCACTGTTTTTATGCAGTTATCCATAAAATGTCCCATGTTGTGAGCATGTGTTACATATAAGAAGGAAGAGAATATTCTTTTTTGATATTTGCATTAAAAATATCAAAAGTCATAACAGAAAAAATGTTTATTTTCCTAGTACTAAGGATTAAACTGTCTTAAAATTCTAATTTTAGGTCAGTTTAAAAATATATTGTTATTAATGGTGTTTTATTTTGCATTTTATTCTTCTTGGTAAATTATTTTAAAATTTGATACCAGTCATTGTTTTAAAAGTATCTAGGCCTTTGTTTGAGCTTGCAGACTTTTGCAGAAAACTTTGAAAAAGTATATCTAAAAAACTATAACGCTTGGAAGTAAATTATGCCATATCAGCATGTTCCCCAAAAAATCTTTAATTGAATTATTTTTTCTTTAATTAGTATCTTATTTTTGAAGTAATGGTTTGGAATCGAATTATTTTGTAGTTAGCAATAAGCAAGTCTTTTAGCTTGCTTTTCAATAATTTAATATCAAGCAGCTAAACTATAGAGCAGCTTTCATTCTTCCATCGTAATATGTTTAAGTTATATTTTCAGTTCTAACTGAATTCCTATTTTAGGCCTCCCTCAACTCTGAGCACTTCAAGCTGAAGTCGGAAGGTGGCAAGGGTTACCGCCTGGAGTTGGACATCTCTTCCATCTGCTTCTTGCATCATCCCCTGTTCAGCACTGAGCATGTCATCGAGTCCCGCTTATTGCAGATGTGTGACAAGCACCTGAGCAATGTCAAGGAGGACTTGCTCAGCATTTTGAAGTACAAGGTATCTGGATTTTTAGTCTGGAATAATACTCTATTATAAAATGTGTCTGTGACACATAAATCCGACAAAAGCTGGAACCCTGACGGCAAAAAATTTAAAAATACTAATGCAAAAATTAATTAAATTGTCCTTAATTAAGCATAACAATATTTATTGGTTTGTTAGGATTATGACCATGTCAGGCTTATTTCTTTGTCAAGATTATGTCCTGTTGGGATTTTGACTATCAGGATTATGTGCGGAACTGTTAAAAAATATCTGAGTGTTTTATATTTCTTCCTATGACTGTTATCATCGTGGGATGAAAAAAAAAGCATTTTTTTCGCTGCATGCAATTTCAATTTATTAATAAAATAGGGATTTTAATTAGATTATGCTGTAGTAAATGGTTAGAAGACTCTTCAGTACTTTATATAATTATTTTTAATAATTGTAACAAAATTATTAATTCATTCTGTGTGTTGTCGGAAAAACTTAGTCACTTGGTTTATATGCATAAATCCCTCGTAGTTTAGAAAAAAATTAGATTGTGTATTTTTTGTATGAAGGAATTCTAGGATCCTAAATAATTAATCGAATAACTTTGACAAAACTTTTTATGTGTTTAAAGTGTAACAATTAGAAATTAGGAAAATTTTAAATGTTAAACAAATTGTAAATTGTGTATTTTTGAAAAAACTAAGTGAAACCATGTTACATTACTCATTAGTAAATACTGTTACATGAGTAACAGTCAAATGTTTAACTACTCTTTGGTTTTGAGTATTCTATTTTTCCCTTCTTTGTTTACCTTGTGTCAGATACTACTTCAAAGGTATTTCAAGGTAGCTTGGTTGTTTGACGCTTTATTTTTTCAAAAAGGTCTAATTCTTTATTAAGTCATTTGTGTTGCATTGTTTAAAATATATATTCTTAACAAATTTAATGCACATTAACATTCCTTTTAAAATTAAAATTTGAATGGTATCATTGAATGTATTTTCCAATTTTATGAAATAAACATCAAAATAAAAAATTTCTTTAAACTTAGATGGCCTGAAATATTAAAAAAAATTATTATAAACTGAACTGCGTTCCTTCTTTAATTTTGCAGTCAATGTATCTTTCCAACTATAAACTTGTATTAAAATCCTGATGTAATAATTATTTATTCAGCTGAAAGAATTAAGGACTTCAGTAAGCAACTTGAAACAAAGCTTGCAGAAAGGAATGCAAGAGACTTCTGTTAACAACGAAAGACACATTCGTTTGAAGCAACTGCAGAAAGACATAAGGTTTGTGGACAACTCGGATTTTCCAGATCTTGCTCTCCTTGTAACAGGTCTGGGACATAGTCCCAGCAGCCGAAATATCAATAGGGTTGAAATCCTGACACTAAAAATACACTATTTATGTTTATTCTTCGATTTTTTCAAATTTAGAATGTTTATTTTAAGTAATTTATAAACTGTTTTTGTTCAAAATTGTTGTGGATGTTGTTGCTCATTGGAAAAAACGCCATTAACTTACTACATTTCCCATTATAAGAAAAAAATATGTCCATTGGGACCAGATCACATAGGTCCAAATTATAAAGCAAAATAACTAAACACACATAAACAATGGGCTATTTGACATTCTCTGATTAATTATGTTCTGTAAAAATGCTTTTTGAATATTGCACACCTTTTTCGAACCAAAAGTATTTTATGTTTACCTCGTAAATGAAAACCCCTCTTCCCAAATACAAAAACTAGTATTTAAATTGCTGTTAATGAAGCATAACTGCATTTATTTGTTAGGATTTCGAACTTGTGTGGATTTTGGCCTGTCGGAATATGTCCAGAACCCTTGTAACAGTTCTGTTTTTAGTAGTGAAGGTCAACATTGTTAGACTTTGAACAGTCACATTTATGTTTTTAAACTAACTCACAATACGGGGTAACCAAAGGATAAAGCAAAAATTACAAGATTATGTGTAATAAGTACAATTTGTAGAAAACTTTCAATGCACTTTTTTAATTACACTTATAACCTGCTGGTCTTAAATTTGTTGATTTTGTTGACCCAAAGTTGTGGTTTTGACTTTTTAAAATTTGACTTGATGGAAATATGCCAAATTTTTAAAAAGAAAAATATTTTTTTAAATATTGAACATGGCTGGAGAGCCCAGTTGGTAGGGTGCTTGTGTTGCATGCAAAAGGTCCCAGGTCAAGGCATGGACATTGCCAAAATAACTGATGTAATACTTGCGTGTAGATGGAGTGCTTGTTAACTATGCTCCAAAGTCCCAACGTCATGCACATCACCCTTAAAAGTTGCGTTGGGAGCCTGCTCTGGTATCGGCATGTTAATTGACTGGTTCTAAATTATGATGCCAGTTGCCAATAGTCCTCGTACAGCTCTAGTGAGACAATAGCTTAACTTTTATATTGAATAGTCAATTTTTGTTTATATGGACTGATACAATATTAATTTTGTATTTTGTGTTTTATTTATTAAAAGATATTGTGAGATATTAAAACCTGTTATAATTGTAAATAAATATTTTAATTTTATATGTTATCTTACTAAACTATAGCAACATCATATTTATTGTGTGTTTTCCTTCCTTTCCTTAAGACAAACAAAGAAGCTCCGGGACTTGAAAGAGTTTGAGCAGAAATCCCTTTGGGCAAGCATCATTGGCACTTGGGAAGAACTGAAGTTGTGCAGGCAGAATCAACTTTTTACCTCCACCTCACTCAACCTCAAAATTCAAGAGTAAAAAAATTATTTTTATTAACCTACAATCAAATACTTCAATTTTTGTTATTTGACATTGCATTTATATCTGATCAGTTTTAACTGAATTTATTTTTACTTTCAATTACTTAGTTAAAATATAAGGTTATGAGAGTGTTGCAATGGATCGGAAATCCTACACTCTGTGCCAGCCTAACTTGGGTAAAAACAAGGAATAAAAAAGGCCGGGGGAAAAGTGCGATTGGTCCGTTAGTTGGAAACTCTTGTAAGGCAATATTTACATACAAAATGAACTGAATACAATTTAACAAAAGTACACTTTTCATTCTGATAAAACTGCCACATTTTCTCAAATACTATTCAAATCTGTTAGACTTACGAAATTAATGTTTTATAAATGTTTTCTGGATGGATTCACAAATAATTTATGGAACTCTTTACATGCACGGAAGGATCTTCTTCGTAGCATATTTCTATTTACCTAACTTAGGTTGACAAAGAGTACAATTTTTTTTTTGGTATTTATACACATTTGGAGTTCTTAAAAAGCTACAAACTTCAAATGTGGTACACAAGTTCCTAGTACTTGCCTGACGTCATAATAAGGTTTTCGAGAAAATCATGTATGCAGTATCTGCCACAGAACTATTAAAGTTATTGATATTACCTTAGGTTATAACATAAGTTATGTAAATTACCTTTAAATGTGATAGATTTATTAAGGGGTAAGTGAAAGTTGTGACCTGGGAATGTGTTTTTTCTCTTCCAGAGAGAGACCGAACCGTGCCACTGAAAAGGAAGAATGGGAGAGAGAACTCATGGAGGAATTAGAGGAAGAAACTGAGGACTACGAATCATGTTCCGAGAAACTTTTTGAGGAGTATGAATCGGCTTTGGCAAGGTGGAAGCAGTGGAGCAAAGATCGGGTAAGTTATACTATATTTATCCCAGTAAAACCTTGTTAATTTTTACTTGAAGGGAGCACTATAGAAATAGTTAACTCAAACCAAATTTTGTGTTAACCCTCCAGTACATTTTAACTTATTATTAGTGTTTCAAGTATTTAATTATTATAAAAATTTCTTCTTCACTAATGCAATTTAAAATGTTAAATTTGACAAGGATGAATTGAAAATGTAAAAATTTGAAGTGATGGGAAAATAAGAGCAATTTCTTTTCCCCTTCTAAAATGTTTGGAGCAGCATTAGCTGAGCAGTGTACATGGCACCCTAGTATCTATTTATGGTATTTATGCACATTTAATACTAGCTGTTGTTTTGTATAAAACATTAATGCAAAGGAGTTGAATAAGTCCCAACAAAATATGTAAAATTATTAAACTTTAACTAGTGGATGAGAAGTTGATGTGGTGGAAGATATTTCTAACTATTTTGGAAATTTTTTTGTGCGAATTTCTAAACTATTGTGGCTAATTCCATTTAACTGAATATTTCTGTTGTGTAGGTAACAAGTGTTGAACACGCTTTAAATTTGAAAAAAAAACAACCTTTTATTAATTAAATAAAACATGTTACATTATTTAATTGCAGCAAATGATAATAATTCTGCTAATTGATTTTTATTTAATGTTAAAAAATATGGTATCAAACGCACATGAATTGTACCATAGAAAGGAGAAATTCTACATGGAATTAACTATCGTACAACATAATTGATTGTAAACCATAACAAATAACTTTTAAATTCGGGCTAAATTCTACATCTTAAAAAAAGACACCCTTGAAATTAGCAAATCTGAAATTTAAAAATGGGGATTTTTTTTAGCATTTAAAAAAAGTCGCTTGTTAACATCTTTGATGTTCATGAAATCTTTTCAGAAACTGGCCCTGAAACGGCACAAGCTGAGACAAAAGCAGAAAGACGACTCACAAGCAGAGGAGGGAAATGAAGAGGACCTCCTTGCCACCAAGCTTCAGGATGAGAAGATTCTGTCGGAGCCTGAAATGCCAAAACCCAAACCAGTGCCTAAATTCAATGCTGCCACAACTCTTGAAAAGTTGAAAAGCAATTCAATCAAGATGAGAAGAAGCCCAGGTAGGAGATAAAATTTCAGATAATCTGATGGGTTCTGAATATAATCTATACAACGGCAATCATGATAAGCCAGAAACCCGAAAGGGCCGAAACCCGACAGGTTCAAAATTAAAACAAAAAATCATCATCAATAAATGCTTAATTAATGCCAATATAATTACTTATTTTTGCATTTAAGAAATTGGATTTTTTTAAAAAAAACTCCTATGTAAACATAAAATACTTTTTATTTGAATAGGTGTATTATATTCGAAATGCATTTTATGTGTAAATCAAACATAATTAATTGGAGTATTTTTAGTAGTCCATTGTATAACTTTTTTGTGATGTTTTAATTAATTTGAGCTTTAGTATGTGGTCTGGTCTTGATGGACAATTTATCTTACATAATAGGTAATGTCTTAAGTTCATGGTGTTTTATAAACTGAGTTAAAATATTTAACAGTATGCAACAATTTTTAACAACAGTTTGTATATTACAATTAAAAATAAACAGTCTAAATTCAAAAAGATGGACACAAAAATCTGTATTTCTAGTATTGGGATTCTGGCTTGTCAGAATTTTGGCAGTAAGGATTATGTCTCGGATACTAATATGATATTAACCCTTTAACTGTCATAAGTTTTAGGAAAATAGTTATAAAAGTGCCAATTTTTTTATCCCTGAAAATTATAGAAAAATGTGTTAAAATTAGATATTCATTTTTAATGTGTCATTTGTTTTTAGCTTGAAATTAAATTTTTTAAAATCTTTTTGTTTCAATTGGTGGATTTAGTTTGCTTTAATCTTATTGGTGCATTACTACTGAACACTCAACCCTTTGGGGTTTTAATTGGAGGAAAACTTAGTAATTTTTATGCATTTAATAGATTGATTGACAATTAAAGTTTCCTTAATTGTTTTCTTCAGCCTGGAAGATTTTTTAGTTTGATACTGTAATATTTTATAATTGAACTTTTACATCTTCTAAGCTATGCACATTTCAGGAGTTAAATAGTTGGCAAATTCTTGTCTTTTCTCTGTATAGTGCAATTCAATTTTCAAATCATGTGTAACATGTTGATAAAATGCTAATTTCTAAAAATAACTTTTGATTTTTTTTTTTTAAATATTGATTTTTCATAATTGAACTTGGTCTTTGTAGGGGAACCAATTTTGCATATATCTATTGATCATGATACTCCCATCACACCCGTAAATGAATGTCCCAGGTAAGCTTTGAATAATATCTACAGTAGAACCTTGATTATCCATCTCTTTGAGTGTACCTCCATTATCCAACGGGGCTGGGGAGCCCAGTCGCTTAGGCTCTCGGCTAGCATGCAAACGGTCTTGCGTTCGAGTCCGGGCATCACTAAAATAACTGCCGACCTATAAACAGCCCGTGCAGCCAAAAATGTCCGACTCCATGTAAGGGAGTGCACGTTAAATATCCTTCAAAGTCGTAACGCTGCGTACGATGTTGCCCTTAACAGTTGAGTTGGGTGCCTATTCAGGTGGTGGCTTGTGACCCGACTGTGGTTCTAAAATACCACGCCCGTCGCCAATAGCCCTTGTGTAGCTCTAGTGCGACGATAATTCAAACCTAACCTATTATCCGACCGTGCGTGACTCAACATCAAAATATAGCTGACCTATTCATTCTTGGTTGTTTTCAAGAGAAATGTCTTAGAATTCTACTGCGATTCTAGGAGATGAGGAATCTTCAGTTATATTGAAATAAGCAAACTTCCGTGATTGGAAAACAATATCTTTGATCTATTTTGAAATTAAAGGACTCCAGTGTATTTGAAATATTATTTCTGCACCGATTTTGAAATCGTAAAATTCCAAAGTTTCTGAAATCGGGAAACTTTGTTGATAAGACGGCAAAACTTCAGCAGCTCTGAAAATTAAAAGCACAATTCCGTTGATCCTAAATTTTTGTTGTGTGATCCTAAATTTTCGGGAAGCTCTGGAGATCTCAAAAATTATAAAGTTGATATCTACTATAAAACGAAAAATAAGCACTGTCCCAGAACTCTAATTGGATATTTTAAAAAGAAAAAAATAAAGTAAAAAAATTCAAATTTTTTCTGTGTTTCTGGAAAGTCTCATTCTGAGAGATAATTTAACACTAAAGTCCAATGATGTTGACAACGCCAAAACCAGAGAGGATTTAGGATCCGCTGACTTCCAGTGCTCACTGGAGGTTTAACTATTTAAATAAAAAAAAATCTATTTTCCTGAATTTTTGATTGTCCAACCAACCTCCCATCCCAATTAGATAGTATAATTGAGGTTCTAGTATTACATAGTTTTTCCATTTAATGTGTGTCTAAAAACTATAAATTTATTGAGATTTTTCTTCCATATTCCAGGGATGAAGTGCAAAGAAGAAATGCTGTCTCTAAGAAAAAGTTGTATTTTAAAATAATGTTCAATGACAAAAAAGTATCAGAAACTTGTGAAAAGTGAGTATATAAGAATATGACATTTTTCCAACTGATTTTGAAAATTGTATTTTATATAAAGAACTTGTATCAAAGCATAAACTTAAATGAAGATACATTTTTTTTTTTAAATTTATAAAAGAAATTTCACTAGCTCAAAACTCAAAGTAGCCTTAATGAAAATCTTCATTTTTCAGAAATATTGGTCAAGATTTTAAAGCTGTATGGGGTCAAATATTTAAGCTTCAAATTTTACATGCACCACAGAGTGTTAGGATAGAGGTAATCATATGAACTATATTCTTAGAGGTATCTTTTTTTTAAATAATATGTACCATGGTTAAGAAGGACTGTCTGCCTCGTATAGTAATGCAATAGTTTTGGAATCATTACTTCCGCAGAAATGTTGCTTTTGTCATGCTAGCCCTTTTTTTCCCAGGTATGTTATTCAACATAACATTGAAATTAAATAAATTTGAAACGAAAATGTTACTTAGTTATTTAATTATCTAATAAGCTAAATAAAGGTTTTAAATGAAACTGGCTTTATTTCTTATAATCTTCTTCTAAAAATCTTTATTTCTTAAATTAAAATAATACTAACTACAAATATCCTTTTGAAGATATTAGAGGGAGGTTTCATCAATGGCACCCTTCTAGCAGAGCTATTCATTCCAATTCCTGCAGCTACTCAGATTTCTTCTCAAGCAAAATTAGTGGATCACCAGTTCTCATCTGACAAGTACTACCCACCCAAGAGCAACTCTGTTGGAAGTGGTATGTAATTTCAAAAATGAAATTTTATTTTATTAGTTTATGAACTTATAATGATAACTTTGAACTGTTTCTTAACTCTTTACCACCCGGCCGTCGATTAATCAATGTTTTGTTCTCGGCACATACCGCCTGGCCATCGATTAATCAACTTTGATCTTTCTGTTAAATTTTGTTAACAGAAATGTCCGATTTTTATATAGTTTAAAAGATAATATATATTTTTTTTACATAATTATAAAAAAGTGTCCAGTGGCCGAGTGGTAGTGCTTCGCATTACCACGCCACAGGTCCGGGGATCGAATCCCGGATTGGGCGAGGTTGACCCATCCTTTCATCCCTTGAGTGGGTCGATAAAACGGGTACCAAGCATGCTTGGGAACTAAACCCTGGGGGTTCTGCGTGAGGCTGACCACCTTACCGGGACATATGCCTAGCATCCCAGAGCCCTAGGTCACGAAAGCTGAAATGGGCACGGCAGGCCTTGGCCCAGTAGTGGGCTGTTGCGCCGGGGAGTTTAGTTTAGTATGCAACGCTTATGAAGTGTAAATTTTTCGAAACATGTGTCATTATTTCACTCATTTTAAAAAGTAATAAAATAGATTTCTTTTGTATAAATGCTTATATCTTCCGCATTTGAAACACAATTTCTTTTCAGGTGTTTCCCACAAGTTCAAAGACGGAACCGAAACTTTTCTGCTGACCAATGGCGTTTTGAAGTGCAGCCTCACTTGGGGTGTTGATGAAGATGGAAATGTTCTTGTTCCTTCAAGTGTTCAACAACACAGAAAGTAAAAGTTTTTTTTTGTCTCATTCTGTTGTTGGGGTTCAAATCTTTGAATTGAAATTTTGTTTGTCCAATTGAGTAGATTTTTTAGTGTACATTTCTCTGAACTTATTTTATTTTTAAAAATATTAGGGACATTATAGATTAAAAAAGTGTTGTCAGAATGGCTGTTTTTATTTTTATTCCAATATCAGAAGATACTAAAGTTTTTTCCTGAAAACCTTGTTATTTGTATTGATTTCCTTAGTGAGTTTGTATTAACTTGCTTTACCCTGTGTAAAAAAAGCAATGTTATTGCTGAGTGTATACAACAGTTTTACTATTAGCTATTTTGATGGATGTAATTTGAAATGGTTTTGGCACATAATTGCCATATTTTTGCTTTGCAAGGGCTAATTTATGCTCATACTATAAGCTGAGATGCTTAGAAATAGGTATTATAACTAACTTGGAGAATCGCACCACTTTTTCCACAAACAGTAGACAACTGACTTGTCTAGAAAAAGAGTTGTAAGCCTTTTTATAAATTTCATTATTCAACTTCAACTATTATTCTGATTCTTAGACTAGGGATACTAAGTTAATTGAATAAATAATGTAGTTCAATTTTTTTTCTTAAAGTGATAACTAGAAGTATTCTTGGGTCCTTTTCAGGTATATATTAAAAAAAATGAAAAACAAATTTTAAGCCCTTGGGCAATTTTAATTCAATCGGTATATCTGCAGTGTAGCATTAGCTAACGAATGAAAAAAGGGAAGGAAATCGAAACGCATATAAATATTCTTTTTTTCCCCTAGTGAATCTGAAAATCCGAATCCCATATCCCACCTGCTGAATTCTAGATTTTTCAACGTCAATAAACTTCGCCAATGGATAAAGAAGTCAAACTTGGATCCTCAAAATGCAGAGAATGCGGCTATATTTCAATTTTTACAAGTGAGATTCCGAAAGCTGTGTTATGTTTCCTTGTATGTAATATTAAGGTTTGATGCACTGCACTCAAAGTGTTTATTTTATCTTATTGCTCGCTTACTGTTTCTGAAAAAAAGTAAGCATATATTTTGCTCAGATTCAATCTGAACTTCAAAATTGGTAGCAAGAGTCGCCTAGATGGTGTCACAAAAAATGGCTCTCGGTTCTGGGGAATATGAAGAGTCTGCAAAGGCTTAGCCACCAATAAATTGGCCTGGTTGCAGCAAAATTTTTTAAACAATTAGCTATCGGACAGTTTGGTGGGGTTTAAGAAAATGATTGATGTCACTCTAGGCAAGGCTGTTCCACTGATTCATTAAGGACCTTGGGTAGATGCGATAGTCTGGTTTGAAGTTGTTTGGAAAAATACTGAACTAGGGCTTTCTTTATTGTAGCTACAAGAGGCGTTCAGATTAACACATTCTCAGTTAAACCTGTATGTATTGAATTAAGTTTACAATCTCCTTATTTATGCTTAAATTTTTCCTCCATATCTTACCATTTGTAAACATCAATTAAATTTAATTTGGAAATATAATTAGAATCGAGTTGCGGAAACCTTAATCAGCATAAAGAAAATAATATTTTAAATTAGTAAATAAAATAATTCTCTTCAAATAACAACAAAGAAAAAAGATTAGAGGGTAATTATAATATATGTAACCGTAGTGTAAATTACATTAAGAGGAGATTAAAAACTTTTAAAATTTGAAAAATAAATCAAATTAAATGAATCATGTTACATTATTTAGTTTTAATAAATGTAGATCAGCTATTCCACACTAATTATTTATCATTTAATGTTAGATTGTAGTGAAAATCCTTTTTTACACATGTGACTTACAGTTCAGCAAGGATAATTTTCCATGAAATTAGCCTAAATAACGCGAAATAGTTATTGCCTCTCTTTTTAACTTTGGCGCATCACCACAGGATATTCTGTATAATCTCCAGGCCCAAGACCTGGTGACTCTAATCATCAAACTTTTGGTCCTACATACACTCTGTGCTAACCTAACTTGGGCAAAAACAAGGAGTAAAAAGGAAGAGGAGAAAGCGTAATTGGTCCGTTATTTGGAAACACTTGTAAGGTAATATTTACATACAAATGATCTGAATACAATATAACAAAAATACACTTTTTATTCTGATAAAATTGCCAAATTTTCTCAAATAATATTCAAATCTTTTAGACCTTAAACGAAATTAATGTTGTAAACAAGTTTTCTGGATGGATTCACAAATAATTGATGGAACTCTTTACATCCACGGAAGGATCTTCGCCATAGCATATTTCTATTTACCCAACTTTGGTTGGCATGGAGTGTAGTTTCAATTATGGACACAACCAAAGTCCAGAAAGGAACATGAAATGTGCAAGAGCACTATATTATATTTCTTATGTATGCTTGAAACCCCCAGTTTGCCAAATATAACCTGTACCGTCTGTCAAATCCCAATCCTATGCTGAAACCTACAACTAAAGTTATAAACTTTAAATTAGCTAATTTGAAGATTTATGAGATTGATTGGTTGATTAGTTGGTTGACATATATTTTCAGGCATGTGTGCTTGGTCAGACATCCGCGTATAAATCTTTGTCAAATAGGACAGACCCAACACACACACATACGTGACCGATGCTGCTTTCTACAACAACAAACAATTTGAAATACTACTTGTGCCTTTCAGGAAGTTGGCTTGGGCGTGGACTGCCCAGCCGAAGACCTGTCCACTTTCCACCTGGACCCAGTGGGTGATGAGCTGGAGCTGTGTTCAGCGGAGGAACTGGAGTCCAGCAGAAGGTTCCAGCTGCTGAACCTCAGGGCACAGGAAGAGGGGGAGTTCCAGCACTTGAGGATGGTCCCTGCCAACGAGGAGGACATTAGGGAGGATTTGGTGGAGGTAGGATTTAAGGGGAGTCAATTGGTTCTATCTCGCCCATGTTAATTTTACTAACTTTAAGAGCATTTTTCTCGGGAACTATATGAGATACATTATGAACTTTTATATTTTGTTTCTTACTTAAACCTTTGATTTAAACTGGGGATATTTCAAAGTATAAATAAATACTATTGCATTTTTTTAAAAATATGTATTAAATAACATAAAAAAATTAAATATTTTTAGCAGAGATATTTAAAATTCTTCAGTTTAATCCAAGATCTATTAATGGGAAAGAAATAAAAAACAAAACATCTTGATATCTTTTACAGTTCCTGAGAAAAATGTTAAAAAGAATATTTGTGCTAACAGTATAGCTTAAATTATTAAGGGCCATTTTCACAAAAATATATTCTGCACATAGTATATATTTTCAAATACATAAACATTGCACATTTTTTTGAAGTTTTACATATTATTTAAATGGGATATATCCTTGAAAAGATAGCCACATAATTTCCCATCTTGCAAAAATGGCCATGATTTTAGGAGAAGTAGTAATGTGCATAATACATGAGAATAAGCCTCAAGCTTTTTTAATGTATATATATTTCATGGCAATACCTTGAAGTAGTACAAGAGTTATAAGCTGGAAATTGGTAGTTGACAATCTCGTTTCGACAATGATACTATGTCTACTAATAAGTAATGTCCAAAACATAGTCCTGGTATCACTTCTTGGCACCTACAACCTGTGTTTTAAACAAGTACAAACTATCACTAGCAAAACGAAAAGGGTAAGGAAGATTTTGGTTTTTGCCCGAGTTACAAAATTGGGAGATTCATTGCCTTTGTTGATGTATATTTCTTTTTATGTCAAACCCCAGTTTCCCAATTGAAGGGCAGTTCAAACTTGCATCGGGTTTACTATTATTACATATCTACATTTTAAAGCTTTAGTTATAACTAGCTGTTATACCCGACGTTGCACGGGTAGAGGTGAAAAAATGATTTAATAGTCAATCTATTTATTCTTTCATTTGAGTTACATAAGATATGAAGATAACCCAGTAATTTTTTCAATTTAATTACCCATCTTGGATATAGAAAAGATTATTATTAATTTCAAAAATACCTTTGATAAGAAGCTCAAATTAAAGAGAATACATATTTATGTAAAAAATAATCAGCAAGAATTAAAAATAAACTACTCCTACAAACAGCAAACGATTTGCATGTTTTTATAAGTTTATTTGCTTTCTAATAAGCTTATGTTGCTGATACCGTTCGTTATTAAAGTACAGAATCCAACTACTTATATTACATCAAAAAATCAAAATTTAAAAAACGCTAGAAAATTCACCGATGAAGTCATCGTATTTTCCCGAATAAACATTTTTTTAGCTCATTTGGCACTTTTTTGCGAATTTGGCGAGGAAAAGATATGGCTAACAACACACCCATTCAGTTCTCGTGCAATGAACTTCGCACAACCAGCATTTAAAAAAAAATTGCTCATTTGGTACGTTTTTTGTAATAACTTGGCGAGTTTGGCAAAGTATTTGGCGAAAAAAATAAGACATAAAACCATAATATGCACCTGTAGTGCAATGACTTTCAAAAAACAACATAGTTCAGTATAATCTTAACTATGCTTTTAAAAAATTCATAATTAAAATCATAGGCACAATAAAATAATAGAATGGAGACTGGTAGGATTACATCACTTTTAAAACATATCAATTATTTTATCAAATTATTAATCTAGTTTCTGAAGGCAATGAACAAATGTTAAATAAATTAAACATTTTCAATTTCAATTGTTTTCTAAAAAGTTTTATTTAAATATTTCTGCCTGATGGCATCACGAAAGAGAAAAAATTATCGGATTTGAGCGAAAGTGGTGTATTTTTTCCCTTAAAAAGTTCGAAAACGATAGAAGGAATGGTCCGATTCGAATAATTCTTAGCCTATGTTTGTTCTGGAGATGAGATAAATTTTTGTGCCAAATTTCGTGACGATCTGTTGCGTGGTTCAAAAGTTTTTACGTCCTATACAGACAAACACACAAACAGAAGTCGCCATTTATGTATATAGATTAACGTATTCTAAGGGGTGATACTGATATTTAAATAATGCATATTGCAGACGCAAATCGATTGACTGTGAAGTCAAGATGGCTAACAAATTCACATGTTATCACTAACGCCTATCAGCAATCAACTATAATCCTCTTTTCACTAATAATCCATGTGTAACTTTAGGGTGTCATGTTATTTCCCACTAAACTAACGTCGGTTAAGCACTCGCTTAGCATGCAGAAGGTCCCAGGTTCGGGCCCGGGCATCGCCAAAATAGCTGCCGACCTATAAACGGCCCGTGCAGCCAAAATTGTCCGACGAATAATACCCCGTGTAAGGGAGTGCACGTTAAATATCCTTCAAAGTCCTAACGCTGCGTACGATGTCGCCCTTAACGGTTGCGTTGGTGCCTATTCAGGTGTGGCTCGTCACCTGACTGTGGTTCTAAAATACGACTCCCGTCGCCAATTGCCCTCGTGTAGCTCTAGTGCGACGATATTTCAAACCAAACCAAACCCACTAAACTAAAACAATAATCCCCTATGCTCGCGAAACCCCATGGGATCGACAATCGGAAACCCTACCTCCTACCGAGGAATAGGAACATATTAAGGAATTATTATAAGGACTATTGGCACCGTTCACAAAGACCATCAAATCCATAGATAGAATCCCACTTATCCGAAAGGTGGTACCGGAACAATTTCGGTCAATCGAGATTCCATAGGAATTTTCGGATAATCGGGAATGACGGGAATCATCCACTTCTCGCTTAAGCCTATTTCACACCTGCACAACTACATGCAACTGCAACTCGTAACTTGTTGTAACCTGGTTTTTCGGGTTTCCACACAAAATTATTTATCTCACAATTTGGCAAGTTTCATCTTTTTGTAAGCAAACTTTAATCAAACTATAGGCATCGTTTGCATCAAACAGAAATTTATGTTTCCCTTCCTTAATAAGATCAATTTCCATTTTTGACATTCATTTACTACCCATTTTTACCTCCTACTAGTTCTTTTCCTGTTTTTAAGTTGACCATTGGCGGATTTAAAGATTTGCCGCCTGTAGGCTATTGTCGGATTGATTATTGTCGGTAGGATTTGTCGTCCCTGTCACAATATTCTGTACTGCTCCAGATCTCTAAATCAAAAGTGAAATAATAGGTGATTTTTTTTAGCCTGTTCTACTATTTTTCTTTCAACTTCCAAATCCGGAGGGAGAGGGTACAATTGCCTCGCAGCGACCATGTTTGCTACTAAATATTAGTACTATACGTTTACGGTTCAAGCATAAATGTAAATTATTTCGTTTCTTTCCTAAAAATATTAGTATCTTTATAATATTTATGCCGAATGCCGCTTTACTTGGTTTTAAAATTTGCTGTCTCAAAAATTTTGCTGCTTTAGCCTATTTAGAAATCCGGCCCTGAAGTTGACTATTCTACATTCAAAATATTTGAGATGCTAAGTGACAAGACTATAAATCTTATTTATTTGTTTTGGGCCAATTACTTACTTTAGTCCAGTAACCAGGTAGTCAAAAGGGGGTGTTTCAGGAAAAAAATACAGAAATTGTTTTCTCAACGGTTTTATATGTTTTCGAGGGTGCTGAATCCGAATATCAACTTTGTTAACAAATTCGGACATGGGAACATTAAAAAAAATTGAAAAAATCCCGAAATTTTACCTCTTTTTTTGGTTTTTTCCTTCTAGCTGGAAAAGTATTAATTTCTTAACAAAAACGTCAATACAAAAGTTAAAGTACTTTAAACAAGCTAAATAAAAGTCAATTACACTATTTATGTCAGATTAATAGCTTAGTTTCTACAGCGCTCTGAAAATTGGGCAATTCCTCCTGAATGTGAAAAGTGAGAAATTTTCACTTTCAGCACACACGCAAAATAGTACTGTCGAAATAGAGTTAGGGGTGGAGCTAATTGAAACACAAACTAATCTTGTTGCAAATGGTAGGAAACATGCTTCTATTGAACATAATAAAAATCACAACCCGAACTGCCGCTCAAAATTTGTTTTTTAGCCGCAATCTTGAAATAACGTCAATTTTTTTTTTAAAAAAAAGTTACAATAAACCCTAATAAGTCAAGTTTGGTATCAAATTAAAGGAAATTTTACGCTGAAAATGAATATACCATTGGTTTTAGAACCTTAACATTTACAAAGATGATTTTTGAAGGAAATGATGAGAAAACGGGCGAAAAATTTCCGGAAAACGGTTTAAAAATATTGAACAAACTCTCATGAAATGTTCGAAAAGAATTTAGAAAGAATGGCTGAAAGTCAACATGGAACCTGGTTTTAAATCATTTGAAATGCAGTGAAATAACTTATGCAATGAGTTTGTTGACCAGTGTTTTCCATTAATCTAACTCATGCAATAATGGTGAAAGATTTTGTAGATCTAAACAAGGTAATGCGAACAATGTGCTCCATATATGTTATGTTTGGTTTTTCATACCCATCAAATACTATTATAACTTTTCCCATAAATTCTGTTGACATTATACAAGTGTTTCAGAGAAACTAATGCACCGTTATCAAGCACCTAGGAAATACTTTGCTGGGCACAAAGAGTCTATTGATATTATCCGTTTTATTCATACGTCGATTGCTATGGTCAATAAATGAAGTTGGTAACGTTTAGATAGCTCGTAATTGAATTTTTCGTACTGTCCTTTATTATCCAAGCAGATGTAACATGTAAGCTCGCATCCTGTATGTTAAAAGACTTGAATTTATTCGATGAGTTTCACCAGAAAGGACTAGTTATTCTAATCCTTTTTCCATAGTTTTATCGTAGCTGCTTAGTACTTTTTCTATTAAGTTCCATCTCTAAAAGGTATGGTAGACTAGTTTATTTTAAATATCGCTTCAAATCATGTCACGTTAGCCTTGTCTGCAATATATATTATTCCATTAACGAAATTCTACGACGCACTTGAAAAATCAGTGGATGGATTGCCCACACAACACGCACACATTGCGGTCTAAATGTATTACCTTGTTAAGATCTACAAAATCTTTCGTCCTTCTTGCTTGGGTTAGATTAACGAAAACACTGGTCAGCAAACTCATTGCATAAGTTATTTCACTGCATTTCGAATGATTTAAAACCAGGTTCCATGTTGACTTAGTTATTCTTTCTCAATTCTTTTGATACATTTCATGAGGGTTTGCTCATTATTGCTTATTATTGGGGACTCCATGTTTTTTATTCACTGAAGCATGGCTCTGGGTCGCAAACTTTTGTTGTATATCTCAATAATGACAAGGAGTGCCGTGGCGTGCAGTGAAATTTTTCGGCCGTTTTCTCATCGTTTCCTTCTAAAATCATCTTTGCAAATATTTAAGTTTTATAACTAAGTGTATATTCTTTGTCAGCATAAATTCCCTTTAATTTGATACCAAACTTGACTTATTATGGTTTATTGTAAATTAAAAAAAAAAAATTGATTTTTTTTCAAGATTACGGCTAAAAAACTTATTTTGAGCGACAGTTCGTATTGTGATTTTTAGTATGTTCATTAGAAGCATGTTTCCTACCATTTGCAACAAGATTAGTTTGTGTTCCAATTAATTCCACCCCTAACTCTATTTCGACAGTACTATTTTGCGTGTGTGCTGAAAGTGAAAATTTCGGACTTCTCACATTCAGGAGGAATTTGCCCGATTTTCAGCGCGCTGTAGCAGCTAAACTATTAATCTGACATAAATAGTGTATTTGACTTTTATTTAGCTTGTTTAAAGTACTTTAACTTTTGTATTGACTTTTTTGCTGAGAAATTAATACTTTTCCTGCTAGAAGGAAAAAAACAAAAAAAAGGGTAAAATTTCGGGATTTTTTCCATTTTTCTTAATGTTCCCATGCCCGAATTTGTTAACAAAGTTGATATTCGGATTCAGCACCCTCGAAAACATATAAAACAGTTGAGAAAACAATTTCTGTATTTTTTTCCTGAAAAAACTACCTGGTTACTGGACTACTTGTTATATTATTAAAAAACTCATTTTCAAAATAAAACTTACGACCTTTTTTTTTTGTAATAGAATAATAGAATTATTCTTTTTTCAAGTGTCTGAAACGAAGAGCAAGTGATATTCAGAAGAAAGACAATGAAGGGGAAGAGCAGAGAGAACAGGCTAAGATTCTCATGCAGAAGGTGAGACATTTCTTGATTTTTAAGATAATAAATAATAGATAAGAAGAATGAAGATAACTAACATACTAGGTGCCAGATTTGGTATAAATATTCAAAATGCACGAAAAAATAGACCAATAATTAATTGAGTGCCAGTTAGGCGCTTGCATTGCTTGCAAAAGGTCCCATGTTTGGACCCGGGCATTTGCAATATAACTGCCTAACTATAAAGGGTCTGGACATCCAAAAAGTAAATTATGAATTGAAAGTGTTAAATACTGCCTGTGAAGCCAAAAAGTCCAATGAATATTACTTGTGAATAGGAAGTGCACATTAAATCTACTCCAAAGTACCGACTCTGCTTACAGTATTGCTCTTAAAATTGATTTTTAAAAAAATATAACTTAAGTGTGGGTTCGTCACTTGGTTGTGGATATAATTAGTATATCACCAATAACCCTTGTGTATAGCTCTAGTGAGACAATAGCCCAACACACTTTTCTGCGTATTGTTCCTCAATAGTTCCTCAAATAATAGGACCAGTCAGGGAAAATTGATTAGAAAGTTTTTTTTTATTTTCATATTAAAATAGTTTGATACACAATTATATAACATATAAATTAACCCTTTCAGTATTTGGAATCATGTTTCTGATCATAATTTAAAAAAAATAAGTGCTGACATCTATTGAGATTAATAAAAAATATTTTTTAATAGAAAAAGTTTGAAAAATCGAATGTGCTCTTTGATATCATAAATGGTTATAGACGATCAGAAAAAAATGTCTAAAATAATGCCAAATTTTTATTGGGATTGATAGGGTTGATAGTTATGATTAAATTAATGATAAAAAATAATTAAAAACAAAGGATATAAAGAGAAGTTGCGTGAATTTTTTATGTGTATTGCTAAGAATAGGAATATTCGACCATGTAACTGTCTTTTAAAATGGCTCCGATTTTATAGGTAAGAGAAGAGGTGGCAAAGCGTTTCTATGTTTCACAGCATCAAAAACTATTGGAGGATGTGGTTACAGAAGAAAAAGTTCCCAGTATAGGGTAATCCTTACTCACAAAAATATTTTTAAATATTTTAAGTATTTAAATATTTTTTATATAATTGTGTGAAAAATATTGACTTTTGCATTGTAATTTTAATCAGACAAACACATGCAAAAAGTTAGACTTTTTGAAACGGTGAACAAAGGTACTTTTTTCACTCTTTTTGTAAGATGCCAACATTTCAAGTTAACGTTTATTTCATAAGATTCATTTTTAACATTGGGACCACACTATTGTTTTATTTCTATCTCTTCTGAAAACTCAAAGATTTCAAATGTTTTGAAAATCCAAATTAAAATACAAATTCATGTGTGTGACTTTAAACTGCAAAATAAGTTTGGCCATTGATTTTAGCGTTGCCAATTTGTTTACCTAAAACATTACATACGTCAATTATTTTTTAATTAGTTGATTTTTCCATTGTTTTATTATTAATTGATTTTTTAATGCAATTCTAAAAAATAGTGTTTACAATGCTTGTGAAAAGTTAACTTTTTAAAACATGTGTCATTATTTCACTTGATTATTCCTCTCTCTTAAAATAAAATCCACTTATTTGAAAAAGTATTACTTTTTACACTTGTTGCTTAAATAACTATTTTATTTATTATACTTTATAAAATATTAGACATATATGTATGGCAAGACTTTGTTTTGATTTCCTTGTATAAGTATAACAAGTCAATAATTTTGATACTTTTGTATCATTTCTTATTACAAAGATATTTTTAAGTGTACATCTGTGCGTTCCAGAGTAAAACCAGTAACTGAGATACTTGTTGAAATATCTACTTTCGGCTTCATTTTGTACTTGTTTTTGTTATCAAAATACATTACGTTGATTATTTTTTTTTACAGGTTTAAGTCGAATATTTAGTTTATTTTCTTAGAATTGATTAAAAATTATTTTTATTTACGTATTTGACAAATGGTAGTGCAACAAAGCTTTTTATTTTGTTGTATGTTACAGTGTACATAACTTCATTTTTATGTCTCCTTTAAAACTAGTATTTCAGTCGTTTGATCCAAATTTCTAACTGTAAATAATTTTCTTTTAGTGCAATTAGTATTTGTTATGAAAGTCTGTTTCTTAAATAATGTGTTTTTGTTGCAGAACTATTGGATTTAGTATTTTGAAACTTTTTCAAACCAAACGACCCCTCTATCCTGAGAGAAAAGACAGGAAAAAGGTTGTTTGTTCCAATGCGAACTTGGATGTGAAAATTATAGTTCGAATTCTGCATGCATCCAATGTGCCTGTGCGTAAGGATACCAGATCTAAGAAAGACATGAAGCAAAATGGGGACGGTAAAAATAATTTTTATGTATTACATTTCAATTTTAATTAACATAAAAGCATTTGTACAAAATATTAAATAGATTAAAGTATTTCATTTGTTATCCAACTTAAAATTTTGACAGATTCAGGAATGGTTTTTTTACTGAGTGTAAAATTGTTATTGTTTGATTCATAGATAACAAGTTTATCAAAAAATTTAATTTGGTAAATATTTATTCTTTAAATCTCTCATTTCTTCCTATTAGACTCATTTTAATAGTAAAATCAGAAGCGAAGAAAACAGAATACTTTCTAACAAAGCTATTTCAATACAAAAGAATGAAAATAATCTGAAAAGTTCAGTTTTAGTCTTCAGACCAAAACCTTCATTTAGTTGATTGGTTTAGAATAGTTGTTAGCAGCGTATAATTCAAATTGAAATAAAATAGTATGCATTGTTTTGAAATTGCATTGAGATAGTATGCAGAATTGTAATGCTATTTTTGAAAAAACAAAAACAAATCTGAAATAAAAAGCTTTTTTAAAGAACATGCTATGTGATGTGTTGAAAATATTGGGATTTTTGTATCTACGAACATGTTATTCCTACCTTTTTAAAGATTCAAAGTTTTCATAAACTTGAAGTTAAATATTTTTATATCATTTGCAATTTCAATGGATTGAAGTGTAAACCAAAAACTGTGAAGCTTAGTTTTTTTTTATCTTTCACTATTTTGTCACATGGTACTTACTTCCAGTAGGCTCTTCAAGTATGTAAAATGTGTTGAAAGTGCTTTTTTCAATAGCTGATCTTGCGCATTTGTAGATTCAGCCATAATTGATGAACAAACATAAATTTGTACTACACATGAGAATGAATTTCTATTTCTGACTGCCGAAAATGGGATATGCGAGCTACCGTTCATTCAAGGCTGGCTACTATATGTCCAACTTCGTTAAGCCAAAATTGTGATAAAAGTTGAAGGCCGAGTTACGTTGAGGGTTAGGTTGTATGAATGAATGTTGTGGTGGTTCGACCTAAATAAAGCCAAAATTACTCCTCCGCCCATTCAACAGCTAAGTGTTACAAGTTGTGGTTCCAAATATTTTGTAATATTAAGACTTTTGTTACATATATTTTATACTTTAATTGTTTAATTAATTTGAACTTTAATTTTTTTTATTAGTGCGGACTTTAATTGTTAATTATTTCTGAACAGTGTGAATATGCCATATTCCGTAACAAGATGGGATATTCAATTTTAATAAACTAGAATCGACACCTGACTTTTATTTATTTAAGTCATTTCAGGGCGTCACAATGTCTATGTGATAATGCCCTTTTAGAGTCTTAAGATGACCAGACTTGAGCCTGGACAAAGTTGTCCGGTCCTGTCTTACACCGGGGATATGGTCGGTTAAGCACTCGCCTAGCATGCGGAAGGTCCCAGATTCGGGTCCGGGCATCGCCAAAATAGCTGCCGACCTATAAACGGCCCGGGCAGCCCAAAATGTCCGACGAATAATACCCTGCGTAAGGGAGTGCACATTAAATATCCTTCAAAGTCCTAACACTGCGTACGGTGTCGCCCTTAACGGTTGCGTTTGGTGCCTATTCAGGTGTTGGCTCGTCACCTGACTGTGGTTCTAAAATACGACGCCCGTCGCCAATAGCCCTCGTGTAGCTCTAGTGCGACGTTAATTCAAACCAAACCAAACCTGTCTTACACCCCCGCAGCTCAAAGCACCCCCAGTGCCAGATATAATGGAAATGCTATTAATGTAAAATTGAAATAATAATTGAAGAGTTTAGTGGAAGACAAAAAAGTGAAAACGAGAAAATGAGCCTTAAAGTTTATCGTTTGCACTTTAGCTACTTTAAAAACGGCACTTACAAAAGGTAAAAAATATACATAACTTGAAGTTTATGAAAAGGGGGTATCCCTAAAAATTTAAAGTAATAATATGTTCCTTGACATAAAAAAAATCTAAATTAAAAATTTTTTTTTACTTAGCACGATCTTCTAAGCTGTGTACATTTTTTTTTTTGAAAGTTTGATTTGTATTATAGACTGTGCAGTCTTCTTCGAGAGCCAAGTCCAGCCTTTTGTGGAAGTGATGTTTCAGAGGACAGCCATCAAAACAGGAATAGCTGAGGGACCTCATCCGACATGGAACGAAGAACTGGAGCTTCCCTTTCGGTAAAGTTAGAGCTCCAATTTCCCCCCTCCCCTGTGATGATGGATTATTTGAATGTTGTATTTTTGGAAATTATAAATCATTGTTTGAAAAAAAAACGTAAAACATCATATTAAAACTAGTCGCTGTTACAGTTTTTTGATGCACTATTATGGGAAAACACATTAAAGGCACCACTTCCTTTACACGATAAAGCTAGTCTTAATTGAAGAAAGCTAGTCTCAATTGAAGAAAGCTAGTCTTAATTGAAGTTGCAAAAAAAAAAAAATTAAATAGGCAATTTTGGCTTTTAGAAGTTAAAATTGCAACTAAATGCTATGTTAATAATTTTTTTTATAAAGTGTATAAATTTTTGTGGGAGTGGTTCTTGGTGACAGTTACTGTTCAATGTTGAATTTAATTGAGTATTAATGTAACAAAAAGTATTCAAAATTAGGCTTTTGAAATTTTTGTATATATGCTGTGAAATTTGCAAGTTATTTTATTAAAAGTTTAATTTAATCAATATTTGTTTACTTCAGAGTTTATATTTGAAGAGTACAGGGGAAAAGCCGCTTGATTTTATAGAAGTCTTTCCTCAATAGGCCTCTTTTGGGATGATAGCGAGAAATCGCCTAAACTGGTGTAAAGAAAGGTCACTGGCTTTGTTTTTCTTTCGCGGCAACCCTGATTCACGCCAGAGGTCAGTAGACTTGAGTCGCACGTTTGTAGCGGGAATGAAGAACCGAAAGAAAAAATGGTTTCCTGTCCAATGACAAACCAATGTCCACCAAGCAGATAAAATTACAGGAAGATTTCTAATAAATCAAGCGGTTCTTCCCCTGTACTCTTCATTTGTATTTACAATATAAACTCTGAATGGTTACTATTAGTAATTACATGGAATGTAAATTTTGCAGATATTTAATATTTAATATGCTAGTCTGATTTTCTAAATAAAAATTTGGAATATGTTAACATGTTGCTCACTTGACTAATTGCCATGTGAGGAAAGAGTTTTCGAAGCTTGGAATGTTATTGGAAAAAACTTAAATAATGATCAACTACCTTAAAAAAAATTTAAGTTGATCTGATTTCCTTCTTCAAGTGCCCCGAATGACAACTACTCCCCCTCTGCCCTGGAAGGCGTTAAAGATGTCATCTACATCAACCTGTTTGATGAGGTCACAGTTAACCTCTTGGAGGAGGGTGGAGGGAGGGAGGGGATGGTGCATGAACGGCTGGAGCGGAGGTGGCTGGGGAACCTTAAGGTCCCCTTTACCACTCTCTACCTCAACTCAAAAGTAAGTTTTTTTGTACTTGGTACGTTTTGCATGCAATGTTTCCGGTAATGTTGACCCTAACTTACTATATACAGGGTTCCCACGGGTCCTTGAAAGTCCTTAAGAAGTCCTTGATTTTTGTTTTCAATTTCGAGGACCCTGTTACACTCCTCGATTTTTACCAATAATCGTTAAAAAGTCCTCGATTTTTATTTTCGATTTCAAGCACCCCTTAGTACTTCTTAATTTTTACAAACAATCGTTGAAAGGTCCTTGATTTTCTCTATTCTTTGACATTCCAATTTCTAGGCGTCATTTCGTAAAATAGTGCCAAGTCAGTACTAAATGGCATGCATAGAACTTCGGCATTTTACAAAACTATGCTTACTAACCAGTTATATTTTCGCCAAATCCTTCTGTGTTTTCCTCTGATATGGTTGCCAAAACACCTGGCGTTGGTGATATTTCCAACACTATTTTAGTGTTACAACTGCAGATTTTTTTATTATTATTATTCTTTGCATCTTTTGTTGCCTTGAACCATCTCTTTTTAAAATTAAGAATTTGCTGTTTCATTACGTAGTTCCTCTTAACTTCTTGCGGGTCGCAGTTAAATCGTATTTTTTGTATTCTCATGAGGTAACCGAATTTGGTATTTAATTTTGTTAGAAAAATTTGGCAAATCAGTCAATTTTTTGTCTTCAAAATAATCTTCGCATTGTGATCAGGGGTCCTTTAAAATTTTTTTGAGAGTTTTTGAAAAGTCCTTAAAAGCTCCTTGATTTTTATTTTGAAATAAGAGTGGCAATCTTGGATATATATTGCAGGGGCAATGTTTAGTCAATTGTATCTTGCATGTGCAACAGGAGCCAAAACTGTACATACGGTTTTTGATCAAGTAGTAAAAATGTTAGATGCTATCGCTTTGAATTCAAAACCTGGAATTCAAAGCCTGGATCCAGTCGGACATAATTTTTTTAAACTATGTATGATGCTGACAACTATCTAAGTTACTTTATGCCTGCATTTTTTAAAGGCCAATTTTACAAAACTTCTAATTCTATTAAGATATATTATTGCGATCTGATTTTCAATTAGTGAGAGTTTGATTAGTTGTCAGTAACTTTCCTTTTGGACACAGTTATGATATAAATGGGTTGTCCAATTGGCCCTTTTAGGACAATCGTTAAAATTGCTTGCTAAATGTACCATGTTTTATTGAAGTGGAATGTTTATCTGATTTGTCTGGCTTCATTACTTGGCAATGCAGCACATGTAAGTAAGTACATAAAGTAGTTAATTTTCTTTCACTGCAAATTCACTTAACATTATACTTGATTGATAAAACAAGTGTTGAAGTATAAGTTTCACTTTTGCTGCAAGTGAAAAACATTCAATTGCACAATTGACTTAACATTGCCACTGTGTCATAAAGATGGCAAATATTTTTGAAGCATTTACAAATGAAACAAGCCTAAGGATGTTTAATATTTTGCATTTTAGTACCTTAGGCAACTACTGGACTATGTTTGTAAAAACTAAGCTACCAACCAATCAAATATTGTTTTGTGCCTAATGTAAAAATGTTTGTAGTTAAAACTATATTTGCTGTAGTTAAATATTTATTTCTAGAATCATTTTGTTTTGAGTTGAAGAAACAGAGCATTTAATAAAATTGAGAGGAGTTGTATTGTATCTTACATGAAAGCTTTTTTATTTATTCAGATTTGTTATATTCCGTAATGTTACACAATGAACACATCTGCCATATATTTGCAGATTTATTTCTTTTTTTTTTATGTTACTGTGAGTAAACTTGGACTCAATTTTGTCATAATGATAGTCATTTATATGTATTTTTTGGTATATATTAAGAAGTTGCATCTAATAATTGGTACAAGTTAACCAGTTTTCCTTTTTAAAGTGAATGTTTTGTGGTTTAATTTCTTCTGTGACATATTTTGTAGATTGAAGGCACTTTTCGTGTGAACATCCCTCCTGTGTTGTTGAGTTATGAAAATGAGCCCAGACCCTGGCTGACAGGTTTGTCGGATGCAGCCTCAAACCACACTTATCTGTCGTTCTTCATGACAATAGAGCCCTGTTTACCACTGCCAGATGTATTTAGAGACCAAGTAAGAATATTATTTGACCATCTACTTTAAGAGAATTGTGTGCAAATGACATATTTTAAGAAAACTTAGATTGGCTTAGACTTATAAATTTAATCAATCTTGGTATTTTTGTCACATATATATGTAGATAGAATGTTAAATTTAAATGATTTTTTATATGCTTTTTTTTCGTATTTTAAGCCAGGAAAATTACTTGCGATTTATCGGCATTTAAATAAATAGGTGGTATTTAGTTGAGAATATTTTGTGTTCGAAGATTATTCTTTATGGAGAAATTTTTAGTAATCAATCTCAAATCCGATTTCAGGGCCTGATCATAGGCTTGCAAGACCTAGGTTTAAAACCCCCTGTATTTTGCTATCTTCAAAATAATCTTTTAGCTTAGAATATTATTAATATGTTTAATCGTGAAAATAAATATTAGTTTATATGTCAACATTTGTTTCATAAAAGATCAATTTAATTGAAATCATAATATGCATTTAATCATACTAGCCTATAGTTATAAATGACTGTAAAAAATTTAAGTCGAATATTTTGTTCAGTTTGACAGCACTGAGCCAGAAAAAGTGTTGGCCGAAGTTGAAAAATGGCGTCAATCTGTGATCCCTCGGTATCCTGATAGAATGATCAAACTGATGGCTGTAGATTTAAGTGGAAAGTGGATTTTTGTTACACGATATCTTAGGTCCCTCCCACCACCCGAAGAGCTGACCAATGGCAATCAAGTAACTGTAGAAGTGATGGTAAGTTGGTTTTATTGTTTGGAGTTATGATGGGGTAGAAGATTGCTTGATGACAATTTATAATGTATACAATTTATCCATTCATTTATGTTGCACAGTACTGTCGTGGGCAGGTAAACTGCAGTAAGTAGCCTAATAGCTTGGACGACTGTTGCAATCTCTCAATTACTCTGACCTGTAAGAAAACATACAGAAACGGACTTTTTATTTCTGGTCAAAATTGGTCCAATTTTTTGTTGTGGTTATTGTAGTTTAACCCATCCGCAATAGAGTAATTGCATTAGCGACGATTGGCAAGATAATTTGCCACGTAAAATAATAGATAATTTGCCACCTATTTTAATAAACAAATATAATATGAATGGAGATTAGTTCTGAACAATTTCTGTAGCATTTTTTTTTATTTGTATGAAAAATTTGAAAACTAGAATTTTAATTATTATTCAGAAGTAGAGGTGTTAATTCTATTCATAAACTCAGTGTTAATGGGTCGATCAGTTTTCATTAGCAAAAAGTTTTATATTTCATTGAAATAATTGTACTTTAAAAACATGTATAATTTTAGGCTTATAAATGCTTATTAACTATTAACCCTTAACGTTTAATTAATCCTAAAATGTAGACGGATGAATTCTGATGTAAAAATTGATTTACATGAAAAATAATATAAAAATGTGATTGAATTCCAATATTTCAGACTAGTTTTATGTATTAGTATACGTCTCAATAAAAAATTTAACTTCTTTGCAGGAGCTTTTAGCTAGATTTGTGTCTTTGATTCCCACAGTAGCTGATAGTGTGGCCTTTCCTGGATTATGCGATATATGGAGTACTTCAGATGTAAGTTGTCTTTGCTTTATATTTCACACGATAAGACATTAAATTTTACCCAAAATATGATTTTCCTAGTCTTAACTTATGAAATACTTACGCTTATAAATATTTGTAATATATTAAAATGTTGGTTCTTTCCTTTTTTTGAAGTGGAATATTTATGTTTACATTTAAATTTTGTTTGTGCTTATTTCAGTATGAATTTATTCATCCCCTGAAAAGTTGTTTCTTTCCCCCGTAAACTACAAGTCTTTAAGAAACAATTAAAAGCCCAAAGATCATTTTTCAAAGACATCCTAAAACATCTTCAATATTATATTAAAATCTATTACCCTACCAGGGATAAGCAAATTGGCTAAAGTGTAAACTTGTTTTCACCATTTGAGATTAAAATTATACAATAGAAACTTATTTTCTTTCATTTCTTAAATATAGTATTTCTGTAGCAAGTAATTGCAAATGACTTCTTCATAATTATATATATTTTAATTTAGTAAAGTTTTAAAATTTACAAATTTTTAAAAAGTGTTTCTAGAAAACCTGACAGTCAGGTGACAGGGTTTATGTCTGAATCTCTTAGAGCAGGGGTTCCCAACTGGTGGTATAAGGGAACATTTCTATTGGTACATTTGAGTGATGTGAGCAACATGATGCCATTAATAGCTTTTATGCACATGAGCAGTGACTCAGAGAAAACTAAATATATTTTAAATTTTTTTATTTCTCTTTTATTATAAGCATGTAAAAATAAACAAATATAACATTTGAATATGAAGTTTTCTCATGAATTTAATTAAAAAAGTCTTTGAACACTTTTTGAAGAAGGAATATTATATTTTATTAAAATATTTAGGTCTGGTAGTACATACGCCAAAATTTCTTAAATCAAGTGGTACGCAGGTTCAAAAAGCTTGGAGGGTTAAATTTGTGTGGACATTGGTAAGATCTTAAATTGTTCCAAAGAGTTTAAAAGTTAGAATTCTTTGGTTAGAATAATTAGACAATATTATCCATTTTCACTCTATTTCCTGGAGCTGCTTACAACAGTTCACAATGAACACATTAACTCAAATTAATATTAAATAGGCCTACTAAATGTTTTAAATTGTTCTAAAGAGTTTCAAATTGTAATAAGAACATGTATTCTCTTCTTCAGCAATTTCTGTAGCTGCTTACAGATTTGAACAACTTTTCACTGCTAATAATATTCAAAGAGTATTGCAAACCAAACACCATAAATTGTTCTAAAGAGTTAAAAATTTGATGTACATAGCACATTTTCTGGTTTTGACTATTGGCTTTTACTCGAAATTAAGCTTGGAAGTGAAGGGGTTAAGTGGACATTGCCAATGACTTAATTTGTTCTAAAAAGCTAAAAATTTGAACCTTGTTGCAAGAATAATAAGATAATAATTATCGTTTCCTTGCAGCAATTCCTGCAGCTGCTTACGGGGGACGAAGAAGAACATGCTCTCCTCCTGTGCAGCTTCTTCCTCCACCTGGGCAAGCGTTCCATGCTTCTCTTGGGTTCTGGTGTTCCGGAGGGTCCTACTGCCTACGTCGCCACCTGGGGGGAGGGTGGGGCGGTGGACGTCTGGAACGCCAGTTCCGGGGAACACTTTGGGGTCAGCGACAACCACTGCCCCCTGCAGAGCGTGGGGTGCCTCATTGGGCCCGAAAATGTGAGTTACTTATTTAACCCTCTAATGCATACTGTTACCATTTGGTAACAAGTTACTTAATAACATAATCCACTTTATTCTATTAAAGTAGACCTCCCTCTCGATAAATTTGTGTTTTTTTTAACTATTTCATTCCATTTTGAAGTTTCACTTAATAATAACCCTCATTGATGACAGTAGTAAAAGTGCATTCAAAATTAAAAAGTGAGGTTATTAACTGTTGTAAAATTACGTTTTTGGCAGTATTCAAAGTATAATAATATTAATACTAAATACAAATAAATTGTTTTGAAAAATTAATCATAGTTAAAACGGGTTATTTTGAAATAATTATAGTAGTTTTCTAGTCATTATTATCAAAATTGGAATTTTGTAGTTGGTTTTTGTTATGTGAGAAAAATTAAAAAATTGAAATTAGTTAAATTCTAATGCAGTTAATTTTTTTTCAGTATTTTTCCCATAATGTATGAGTATTTTTGATTCATATATATTTTTTCGGGATGAACAAAAAATCATGTATTATAGGGTTAATGCCTGTAATATTCGTTTATAAAAACGCAGGTTAGAATTAATAATTTAAAATATCTTATTTCAAAAGAGCAATTTTATTTTAGCCGAACCAGAACAAAAACAGACTTGACTATTGCCAGATCTCAAGTTACAAACTTTCATTATATTGTCATTGCAACACACTTTTATAATCTTGCCACAACAATGTCTTTGGTCGATGCCGTACACATCGGAACCCTTTAAACTAGCTTGATATTTTGCTCTTGAACCAATTGTAGAGCTTGTTCTGACTGGAGCCTTCTGACTGCAGGCTCTTTTTTTCATAATATAACTAAATTGTTATATGTACCATTAGAAAAAATATTTCATTTTATTTATTTTTACAGGTTTGGGCCAATATTCAAAGAAGTAGTCACCCTTCGAGAATAAATTTTGATTTAAACCGAACCAGTGACTGGAAGCCTTTCTTTAACCGGAGTTTTCCGAATCCTGGACTTAGGAGCATACAGGTACTCTAATTTAAGTCTAAGCTTGATAATTGATTTTATTTTTTAAATTTTGCCTTGATTTTCTTTGAGAAAATTTAAATTTAGGTATTTTTTAGATTGGTGGAAACATGCATTTATTTAAATATTTATAACTACCTCAACTGTTACCCAGGTTCCTTTAGGTTTACTTAAATTTCATTCTGTACTACGTATTTCAGTTTAAAAATATCTATAAATAAATTATAAAAGAATAAATAAGCTCATCAATTTTTTTTTTTTGATTTTTAAAACTATCAATTTTAGTCTCTGAAGTAGTTTTTTAGTTTCTTGTTTTCATCCTAACATTTTAAGCAGGGATTGGAAAAACGCGTTACTTCTAGTGTCGAGTAATGCTGTTACAATTTTCAGAAAATAAATGTATTTGAGTTACTTTTAGCAGTAAAAAAAAATTTTGAGCAGAAATTGGAGTAACGTGTTACTTGTAACGCCGAGTTATGCTGTTTCAATTTTTTTAGAAAGTAACCGAGTTACTTTTAGCACTAATAAAGTACGAAAAATTTTGTTACTTTTCCGCTACATGATGAATGTTTTTCCTTGTCTGTTTACCTTTCTTTATATCAGTATTACATTATAAGCCATGCAACAACATTCATCTAGCGAAAAAAAAATTTTTTTAATTAATTTGCGCAACTCCAAGCAGGTTGGATCCCTTAGTCCAAACCTCATTGCAGTTTGCTTGAATGCGTTCTACAACAATGACCAACTACAAAGTTCTTCACTTTGAAGAGAGGTGGAAGGGGGGACCAAGATTTCTCATTCATTCATACCCCTTTGTCAGTACCTACCTAAGTCAGGGTGGTAACAAAACCTGGAAATCAGGGAACTTTTTAGTTCTGGATATATCAGGGAATTCTCATGGAATTTTTCAAATTTTGCAAAATATCAGGGAATTTTTTTCCATTTTGGATTACTTAAACAGCAGGTTTAGGTGGATCACTACTACGGACTTTTGATAAAAAAAAATATTCAGGTTGATCCGATTTTCCTGAAGAACCAATCTTAGAGGAAGGATTAATCTCTCGCGCGGATCATGTTATAAAATAATTTTCTGATCACATGATTCCTCTAAACTTATCCAGATTTTCGGAAATGAAGAAAAGTTAAGTAGCCTTGCATATTCCGGCGGAAAGTCTTAAATACCCGCGATGTCTGCCTTAAATTTTCTGTACTACATTGAATTGTGTGTATTGCATGCTTTCTAGGTAATTGTAAAATCAGGGAAATTTTTGTGAAAGTATCAGGGAAATCATGGAAATATCAGGGAACTTTTTTTCTAGGATTTTGTAACCACCCTGTAAGTGTTTGCAGGTGGACTCGTTGTCAGCTGATTATCATGGTGAAAGATTTTAAATATAAAGAATGTTTATTAATTTTAATTTAAGTGTTTTGTTTGGGCTTATGTTTCTTTTATCGTGGTTCTCTTTAAAAAAATGGTAAGATGGCTAAATTAAATTTTTTTTATAACTTGAAATTTCGAAAAGCAACTGTTACCCATTACTTTTCATCTTAAAAAACTGTAAGAGTTACTTTTTAAATACGTAACAGTTACCTTTTAAAGGTAACTTTCCAATCCCTGATTTTAAGACACTTTTGTATTTGCTATATATTTAATTTGGCAGCCATCTTCCTTCACCTACCCAACAACTGATCCGGAGTATGTGGAAAAGCTCCAGGAGAACATCGAGAAGTGTTTGAAGGAGAGCATGGAAAAGTGGAGGAAGAACATGACCACGATGTGGAATAAGAAATGTAATAAAGTTCTGTACAAAGTACTCAAAAAGTAAGAAGTTCATTTGAAAATTTTAAGTTGACTATTTTAAGTAAACTGTTAACTTTATCCTCTTAAGACCCGAGCAAAATCCTTATATTCTTAATCTAAACATACTTTTCACACAAATATATGCTAAAAAGATGTTTTTCAAAGAAATCAATTTTTTTTCTATAAATGCAGCAAATAAAAGGCCATATCACTTATTTATACACTGCTCAAAACAATTAGGGGAGCACTTTGCTTACTTTTGTTTATTCGTCCAGTTCCAACTTCTTATTTTTTATTATAAAAATCTAAAATTTGTGAAATAGATTCCTTATGCATTCGGATTGAAATGGTAAAAAACAGGGAAACATATCTTAATTTTTTAACTAAAATTTAAGGGACAAAAAATTGGAATACTAATTTTTGAATAAATTATAACAATAATTTTTTCAAAATTTTAATTGTTAAAAAAGGGTAAAATCAAATTTCAGACTTCTAAGAATGCAAGCGTGAAAAATTTAGGGTCATTTTATTTCATAAAAAATTTTGGGAGTGAATTTTATTTTACCATGTTTTTCATATTTTCATTGAATTAAAACAAACATTAATTAATTCTTCAAAAGACATGATTCTTCCATCTAACGATAAACAAGTACAAGTTCAACTTAGTGACCAAAAAAATCGGAAGCTCATTATACCAAATGGAATCATTTGGGGCGAAATGGTATAAACCATGCATTCCCCTAATTGTTTTGAGCAGTGTAGTTAACATATTATTTTAACATCGTTTTTAATGCAAAATGCCATCAAAATTATCCACTACTAACTCTTTCAACTTTATATTTTTATCAAAATAAATGACTGATATCTGTAATCAAAGGCTGAAAACTGATATTTGTATCTTCTATCGGACCAGGTCAATTTCGGAGCTAATCAACATGTTAATTGTGTGTGGGGAGGTTTTAAAAAATGTCCCCTAATAGGGGACACCAGGTCGCAAGAGGTTATATGTTAATATAAATTGTTTAAAATTTTTAGGAACTACTGAATTAAACTTTTAAAAATGAAAAGCATGTGTACAATACAGTAATCTGGTTTACTTACTTTTTTAAATGTACTTTTTTTTTGTAAACTGATTAACGAAAATCTGGTTAAATTAAAGAACTTAAAAAAGGTTTACATGTACATTTTTACATTGATATTTCTCTTATAAGTGTGCAATTGAAATAATGAGTCATTTTATTCAGTGTATTAAAGCATAAGTTGCATAGTATTACAAAAAACTTGTAATATTTCATTGGTACCTGATAAATTGTGCATGAGCATGGGGTAGTGGCCATTGAATTTTTTCGGTTTTAAAGTTGCTGAAACTACCTTATAAAGTACAGTAGACGCCGCTTAATGTGATCACATTGGGACGAACGTGATTTGATAACAATAACCGATTGATTACAATACACGAAGAAAAAAGTTTAAACTAAAAAATGATTTTTTGGCATACGTATTAAAATTAGGAGAGTTGTTGCTTTAAAACTCTATAGTGTTTAATAGAAATTAATACACACTAAAGAAAAAGAATTACTAGTTAGTATACTTACATAATTAATGATGAACTGCAGAAAACAATACAAAAGGTTAATTATTAACTGAAAAAGAAGTAATCAAATGTCGATTGTTTAGCATTCTTTCGAAGCAAGTTATTTACGAATCGCTCAAAATTATAATGTTTATGAAAGTGTTCCGCATCGGCTTTGTTTTGCGCATCTAGATGTAAGATTCGAAGTGCCTCCCTCATCTGAGCAGGCATCGGAATTTTGTCCTCGATAGCTCTTTAGGGTTCAACATCAGCATCGGAATCTCGTGACGAAGCTTGATCTTTGAAACATACGGCTTCTTAACGAAGTAGAACCTTCTCGTCGATCTCCATCCATGCTTAAAAAACCTCAGCATTCATATCGGTTTTTTTTTTCGGGAAGTTAACATATAAACTGATAACAATAAACGAACATTTGATTACAATAAACGATGATATTTCAATGTATTTTGATATAAGTGGACGGGACCAAGCGATTTCGATAACATTAACCGTGATCACATTAAGCGGCGTCTACTGTATATAAATATTTTAAATTTCAACTGAATACTCTGCAATTTTTTCTTTGTTAAGATTTTTTAAAATTCTATTTAGGCTGGAAAGAAATGTTGGGAGAACCGCAAGTGATGATTCTTTACAAGAACTAGAGCACATGATGGATCAGTTTAAGGTAAAGAGTCTTATAGTATTCGGTTATATTTTTATATATTAATTAGCCATAGTTTTATAGTATAGTAAATAGTTTTACATTAGTTAGATTAGTTTAGATCAAGTATTGTAAAAGTTTTTTTTTAATGAATTACAGTACTGACTTTTTTTATGCTGTAGCAATAAAATATTACTTTTAGAGGAATAAAAGTAAATTTCCTGTTTAAATAGTCTTGAAATGTTATATTAATCAATGCAGATATTGATAAATGAAAACATAATTTTTGTAGCTACTCTTTATTGAAAAAAAAAAGGCTGTTATTCTGATTTTTTAAAATTATTTAAGTAATTAGATGTTTTATTTGTCTGAGAAATTTTTTCTAATAAATGATATTATTAGGTGGTAATCACTTCTGAGAAGGTTTACTACCATTCTTTATTATATGCTTTCTATGTACAGTCAGTGGTGGCCAAAAGTGTGGACACTTTTTGAATTAAAGTTTCATGTTTTTTAACATTGTGTGCTTGTAGAATATATTAATTTTAACTTTTGGCAATTTGTATTACTAAATTCTACATTAAATTACCTTCAATTTAATGCATACACTTTTGTATTTAAGTTAAAATTAATAATTTTACAAGCACACAAAGTTGCATGAAACTTGTGTCCACACTTTTAGCCACCACTGATAACATATAAAAAGTAATTTTAGTTTAAAAGGATCTCATGGAATTTAAAGAATAGTATTTTTTCGGCAAAACCTGACTTAGTGTGGGGATATTTCTGAAAATATACATCTTCCCTCAAACAGTTTATCTGTAATTTTTATAAAGATGTCAAAATACAAATAGATGTTCGAAAATTGTTAGTACTAGTTCTAAAAAAATATAAAAAATAACAAAGTTATGATAAGTTTAGTTTCTCTTTTTCAATCATCAATTTTTGTTTAATATTTGATCTGTCCAATGGTCCATCAATGTACAGTAGACTCCCACTTAACCGGCCTCCGTTTAACCGGATCTCCGCTTTAACCGGGCTGAAAATTTCCATCCTTAAAATGTTAAAAATATCTAAAATTACAAGTTTTTGGTTATTTCAATCGGTTTTCAGTGTCGCACATGTTTCAAACGCTTGGTTTGTTGGGGAGAAGGGGGGGGGGGGCACTTGTTGACATTGGAAGGCTGTGGGGATCGACCGTCAAGTCATCGAATTTCCAAACTTCGAAAAAAAAGTTCAGATTTTTTGAAAGGTATGTAATCAAAAATGCAAAATACTAATAATATATAAAATAACCTGGAAAATGACATCCTATTTCAATTGTACAGGTATTTCATGAGGCAAACATCATCAATAAACAGAAGTGCAATCAGATAAACATCTAAATTTCAATTTATTTAATTTCTCCGGTTTAACCGGCTTAGCATCGGTCCCGTTTAAGCCGGTTAAGAGGGAGTCTACTGTATATCTAAAATCTTTTTTTGTCGCAGATGGACGGCTTTCCCTTGACCATGCCCTACACCGACACAGAATCGGTGATCGAGACCGTATTCGCGACGGGCATCCACCTCACCGAAGACGCCACTGCCGAGTTCTCTGCGGCCGTCTACCTTCACCCCTACCCCTGCTGCGTTCTGGCAGTGTGGGTGTATGTGGCCGCACTCATGCCACGAAAAGAGGAACGGCTTGGGTCGAATGGGAAAGAGGATAGCGGCGCATCTCAAGTTCAAGACATCTGAAGAGTACACATGCAGGCTAGGGAGCTCAACCAGAGTGCTCCATGGAGGAGAGCCAAGGAATTACTTAGCCTTAGCAGGAAAGAGATTCGTGTAGCTATTGGGCTACTAACAGGTCACTGTGCTCTCAATAGACATCTGAATATTATGGGTGTAAAAGATGACCCTCTCTGTAGGGCATGTCAACAGGTTGAGGAAAGTTCGTTTCATGTTCTCTGCGAATGTGACAACTACTCTGCACTAAGATTTGAGTATCTTGGGTACCATTGTATCGATGCCTGGGAAGTTGATAACTTACCAATCAGGGAAATTCTGAGGTTCATCTCAGCTATTGGCCTATGAAGAACCACTAGATTTTTTAGGAGTCTTACCTTATGTGTCTGCTTGGCGGACATTGGCAACCTGAAACCGGTTTTTTCTTTCGGTTCCTCTTTCGCGGTAAAAAACGTGTTACTCGTGTGTACTGATCTCTGGAATCAGGGTTGCCGCGAAAGAAAAACAAAGCAAGTAACCGGTTTCTATATACCAGTTTAGGCGATTTCTAGCTATGGAGGCCTGTTAAGGATATTCTTCTACGAAATCAAGTGGTTTTTCCCTTGTACTCTTCATCTAAGTTTGACACACATAACATGAAAGTGTTATGGATTTTAATGAAATTTGCATGAAGCAAATTTTATTAAAATCCATAACACTAACACATATCCATATATGGGCATTTCCACGCGTGACTGACACTACATCAGAACGATTTAACCAATTTCGTTTGCATATTTCATAATTATTTTTTATTTATGAAAAAAAATATTGTATGTCAGTATACTCCTGAGCATATAGTATTTTTAGCAATCATTAAAATTTTTTTTAATTTAATATTTAACTAAAAAATAATAAAAATGTCCTGATGTGACTGACACTACACGAAAGTTCATGGATTTTTGGCTATCAGAAAAATTCTAATTTCTTCTGATTGCACATTAAATCTGCATTCTACCACTGCTTATTTTAAGTATAAGGTTTCAGTCTAAATATATTAATTGCAAAAAAGTATTAAAATACCATAGGAAATAATTAACGATTTTGTGCGTGACTGACACTACATTCATTTCGTGACTGACACTACATTGTGAATTGTATCACAGATATGGAATTTTAAGCAATTTTAAGCATCGATTTTCATGACTTTGGTCGTTTTTTCTGCTCAAATTCAACTTGTAAAATATATAATTAATCAAATATCTAAATAAACAGATGGAAAAAAAAATGTCTAATTAATAAACGGAATGCGTCATTTAAACTTTTGGACATTTTTATTATTAGAAAACTTATGATTAACGCGAGTATATTTATTGATTGATCTATTAATGTAAACAGTCATATTTGCCTATTTGGTTGCCATATTCAGTTACCAATACCATTCAAGAAATTATTTTTTTAATAAAAAGTTAAGATATTTTTTTCGCCTAAAACTTACCAGTACAGCCCTTAGTTACAGCCCTACATTTAGTGCCTTTTAACGATTCAGACATGTGCTAATGCACGAGTCTTTTGTGATATGTGTTGTTACATAGGGGGAAGCTAACCATTAATCAGAAATTATTTGAAATGGGAATAACTAAACTAAATCTTATAGCTGGGCTATTAGAATCAGTTAAGAGTTTCATTCAAGGATGTAACAATGGCTTAACCCTTTTAGTCCCACTGATACAATTTGCCATCATGTTTCTGATCTCAATTAAAACATGTAAGAATCAAATGGCTATAGACGATCATAATTTATTTTTCTTAATTGATGATGCCAAATTGTCATTGGGACTGAAAGGGTTAAAAACGTGTGAATATAAATGATTAATTTCCTCCCAAAATGTATTTTATGTCTAGTCATTTTTATTGTAAGATTATTTTGAAATAAATTGTGAAATTATGCAATGGACTCAATTATTTTCAATGTTTTAATATAAAATTTAAAACTTAGCAACAATAACAATTCTAATCACTACAATGAACAAGGATACATAGAACACGGCTACAAATGTTTGTCTTTCAAGAAAAAAGCTATGAATGGTTTCGAATACTTGATTATACACTATACATAGGTTAAGTAATACAGTACATTAAAAACAAACTTATGTAAAATACCTTTTCAATTTGATTTTATTATCGAATTTGTCGGCTGCAACCCACAGATTTAAAATCTAAATTAGTAATTTCTTTAAAAGTTAAAAATCATTTTTCTGACTATTGATCCTATACATTATTTTTAGTGTTTTTGGCTTTATTAAAAAAGTTAGTATCTGTTATTTACAATTAGATATTTTGTTGAAGTTACGAGAAAGGAAATATTTAAAAATAATTTATTGTTCAACTAAAAAACTTTTAAACAATTTTTAAAACCTTATTTCTATCATAAATTTGTACTTTTATATTCCAGTTTCTTGTCAATGTTGCCACTCAGTAGGAATTTGCAATAACATAAGATATTTTAATTTTGGAATATTATGTTCATTAAAACAAGAATTTCTGGATAATGAAATTATCCGAGAGAAAAAAAACTATTAAAGGTTGAAACACATTTAAATCTGGATAATGGGGGACATATCCACCTGAGCTTCAATTCCAAATCGCTGTGGAAAACAAGCGGTTAGACAGGTTAGAGCAGTAGGATAACATTTGCACTTGGTTTGAGAGCTGTATAAGATAACATGAGCACGTGGTTCGGGAGGTGTAGGATAACAAACTGTGTGACATCACATGAATGTTCCCCATTGACTAAAGTAATATTTAAACATTCTTTACCTGTCCAAACAAAAAAAAAATTCTTTACCCTGTTACGATTCCCTGACTTTTCCAGTCCTCAATTCAGTGGCAACATTGAATTAAAAGTGTGAGCATGCTTCAAATAGTTTTATTCGTATAGATAAGTCATAAAATGTGTTTAATAAATCTAAATTGTTTTAATCTTATTAACGTTGAAATAATTTTACTCACTAATTTACTAACATTCTTATCCAATTAGCAAATGAATAGAACAATTGGTAAAGGAACAATTTTTAAACAATATAATCTGCGGTTTTCTAGATTTATTTTGAAACTATTTTATAAGCTTATTATTGTGCATCACCTATTTTTTAATACTTTAAGTTTAATCACATTTTATAATTGCTATATAATCTATGAATAAAAAAAGTATTTAAATTATTAAACTAATAATTAAAATTTATTCTTTATAGTGTATAAATCATCACCAGTTAATTTCCCAGACATAATAAATAAATAACTCAACACAATTTCCATATAAAACAATGCAACCCATACACATCTGAAAAAACCACATATACATACATTTATATAAATTAATGCAGACATATACTAGCATATGGTTAAATAAATATAAAGCTACTGTGTAAAGCCATTACTTCAGTGAATCAGGCTGTTTCCAAACAGGAAAACTCGACATGGAAGTATACATGCTATTAATACATAGTATTTTTGCTTGCTATACATGTTTTCCCCTCATGGGGGGAAAATTTTTTCCATCTAACACATAGGCTCTGTGTTAGACACCTAACACTACATCAATAAAAGATAATACTTGTCACAAGGATCAGTCAATTGCAAGTGCTGGACTTGCCAGGAAAACTATAAACACTTCTGATGGGTGACATTTTTTCAAAATAATTACATCCGGAAAGGTTATTTAAAATAGAGACTCGTACAGTGTCTTTTTCTTAAGTGCTGCCTAGTTGTACCCAGTACAGTTGGGTGTGGTTTTATATACGAGTCACTGTGGAACAAAAAATGTGTTTTTTTTTAACTATATAAACATGATTTTTATACATTAAACAAACACTGATGATATTTACACCGATGGAAAGATAATTTAACGAAAACAAACTGCTTGAATTTAAATTTGTCTCAATCTTGTAAGAAGCAATTCAGAAAACATGCTAATACGGTGGTTACACTGCCTAGAGCGCGACCCAAACTAGATGGGTCCGTGGCCTTGAGCACCAGTTTGGATTTTCGCGGTTACACTGCCTTAAGCGGCAGTGTAACTGTGGTATTAGACGCACTATTTTTAGTATCATAGTTATTATAACGACTTGGTAAAGCTATATATATGAATGTAAAATTATGAAAGAATTAAAGAAAGCGATATCTGAAATTCAAAAATAAATTTATATCGTACCTTTTAGTAAGATACAGTTTTCATGTTTCATCATTCATTTTTATTAGTACAGTACATTTGCAATACTGTATATAGTGATTTAAGTTTCAGTTTAATTGTTCTTAAACTAAAACTTAAATAATATAAATAAAAATATAGTGGAAAAAAATTTAAACTTTCCATTCAAATAAAAAAATTTAATAAATCACAAAGCACTTTGAAGAAAGAAAAAGATATAATTTGGTTCTAAATATATATAATTTTAAATAAATTGTTAAAACATAAATTAAAAAAAAAATCACAAAATTATGCATAATCTAGTATTGCTTGTGTGAACAAAATTTGTGATCCCGAACAAGAGTTCTTTTGTATTATAGAAGACTTCATAAAAACGACCAATTAATTCACAAAGAGGGCTACGTTAGAATCTCTGTAAAAAGACTGGTCATGTAACAAATTAGCAAACAACACAGTATCTTTGTTATGACGTGTATTATCAGGGCTGAAATGGATTGGTCAATTGTGTTTTTGTTTTGTGAGGTACCCAGATCTGAAACTTGTTACACATATGAGGTGTGGCGGTTGGCAAAAGGTTTTGATTTTTATGCTTCATAATTTAGAGATCAAAAAGTTTAAAACAAGTTTGAAAGAATACAAAAGTTCCTTAATAGTATTATATGGGGTAATAACTCATAAAAGTATGTTCTTCACCACCCATTTTGATTTTAGAAAATGTAAAAATAATATTTTTTAGGGTAATAGAAAGGGTATTTGCTTAAATTTAAAGGCGTTACACAGAAGAAAAAAAAATGAAGAGTCCCTGAGGATTGTAGGAAACCTGATTTTATATAACAATCACAGGAACTTAACCTTGGTAGTAGCAATCCAGCAAAGAAATGAAAGAAGTCGGACAGTGGCGGTCGCTGCCGAGATTTGCATGCGTCGGCACCCACCGAAACTGCCCGGTATTTACACGTTTAACGGGACACAGGATACCCGAATTACATCCGAGCTGACGACAGAGAATATGACAATCAATATGTGTGCGGAGCACATTCTTAGCAAAATCGGCGATGTGAAATGACTATGTACATCAACGGTAACATTCATCGCAGAAGTGGGCAATATCGGGGCCCACTTGCTGGTGATACAAAGACGACAGAAAACGATCTGTAAAAATAACTGTACACAACGGTCACAAACACAACGGCTGAACACAATGTACAACTAGTCCGGAGGCCTGATTTTGGACAGATGGGTTTACAGGCGACGTTGCGAACTCTTTGGCCAGATTAGAATATGATGAGCGCCGTTTGGGCTTTGAATTTTTGTATATGTTTTGTTAGATCACAATAAGGTGAAGTCATTGGTATTTATAGAGCTCCGTAGTCTGGTCCTGTGGAGCCCAAAGCGAAATCCGACCTCAAGTCCATGTTTATTTACATGTATTGTTAAGATATCATCAGCTGTTTTTGTCGGTTGGCAACGAGAGTTGGCCGACAGAAAAAGTCAGAAACACAGATATGCTTACAAGTCTGTACAATAACTAGTCTATCTAAGCCTATGCATGCGGACACTCCGAGCGATGGTGGTGCTCTTTCTTCAAAGATCTTTTATGATGGTAGCTTGTCTGGGGCACAAAACACTTTGCAAATTCTATTTACACCGAAGAGAACGACGGCAACGAGTCGCACGGTTACACATACGTCGCTGCAGAAGTAACTTTGGGTTTTCATGAACACATTTCTGGAACTCAATACGTAAACTCGACGGGGCGCAACGCAAACCAATCCTAATCAGGTGCACCGCATATAATCGAAAAACAGTCGAAATTGACAGGGCGGAAAAACAAACAGACGAGAAGTCAATGGAGAAGCAGATAACAATGAAAGAACCAAGTTTCCATCTGAAACGTATCACAGAGATAACAACGAAGATAAAGGAAAGGCGGTGCACCGAGGGCCTTTGCGAAAGGGGGATGAAAATAAAAAAAAAAAGGCCCTGGCTGGGGTGCCTCGGGGTTGCCAGGCCCGTACTTGCACAAAGCAAGCCCCTGAGGAGAGTCAATGTGTTTTTTTTTTTTAAAAATAACACATATGTTAAAAATAATTTTTTTATACATCTTGTACAACAACTATAAGTCATAGGGAGAGATTAAGACCATTGCTGCCAACAGGGTAAGGTGGCGGACCATGACGGATGCCTTATGCTCCATGTAGGAGTATAAGAGGTAAAAGTAAATACAACAACTATGGATTAATCGTGGATTTGAGTAGCATTGCATAAAAGGAATTTTCATAAAATCCACACACAAGGAGAAAGTATAGATTAAAAAAAAAAATGAAATTTTGGATACATATACAAATTTGGTTTTTCTTTTCCAACTTTGAAATTTTTTTGTGGTTTTGCACAATGCTCGATCACAAACCTAAAAATATTCTTTCCAATATATTTTGCGAAAACTAAATATTCTAATTTGGAAGCAAAGAAATCATCATAATCCACAAAATTTTTGAATATATTTTGAATGAACTGTAGATAATCAGGAGTACCCTGCATATCTTTAAAAGACAAAAAAAAAAAAAAATCAAGTATGAGCATAAGAAATGAGGAATGTTACAGCTATACTTTTCTCAAAGTAAAACCGAAATCAAGGGTACGATGGTCGCAAACATACTAATATAGAATTCGATTTCTTAGAGGTAGATAATTTATATATACATGCTTTTATTTTAATTCATAGATGTGAAAAGCACAGATATATCATACCCCTCCTTGCATTAAGGCTGCTCATCACCCCCATACCCCGTCCTCCTTCAATCGGGCTTGCTAATGTTAAGTCTATGGGGAAAAAATGGTTTTTTGTTCCAAAAAAAGTCAAGAAATTATAGGAATATTTTGATGCGTTTTTTTTTTAATTCATAAAAATCCAATAAAGTAGTGCTTTTAGAGGTAATTTTTTTAAAAACGTTATTTACTTTTTTTTAATCTAATTTTTTTTCCATTAAAAAAAGGCAAGTAACGTTTTTAAAAAAGTAACCTCTAAAAGCACGACTTTATTGGAGTTTTATGAATTTAAAAAAAACCGCATCAAAATATTCCTATAAATTCTTGACTTTTTTTGGAACAAAAACCATTTGTTCCCCATAGACTTAACATTAGCAAGCCCGATCGAAGGAGGACGGGGTATGGGGGTGATGAGCAGCCTTAACTCATTTAAATTCCATTATCTAAAATTGTTTTTTTCCCTCCACATATTGAACAGAGAAAATATGCATTTTAAACTTCAGACATAGCCACCAAAAAAAAAAAAAAAAAAATCAGCAAATACATATCAATAAGCGTAGGTCAATATTTAGAGATTTCCCCATTGATTTTTTTTTATTATTAGAGACAACCATTTTGAAATTAAAATCAGACCAAAAACGTTTCAAGAGTCAAATATGTGTTGCCCCTAAAAAACAAGTATAAAAATAAGTTTAATCTCAAGCAAAATAGTTTTAAAACATTTAATATCTAGTTTTGAAAAAAATTGTGTGATTTTAAAAAAATTGCTAAATTTATGCTTTCTGAAATTTCTGCTTTGTGAAAATCTGAATGAGATTTTTTAAGTTAAAGAAGGTTTTTAAAAGAAAGAACTCTTGTTGGAATAACAAATTATTGAAAATATAACTTAAAATAAAACTTTACTTGCATCGTTAAAAGAAACAACCCTTGGTATCTTTTGTATATATATGTACATAAAAATAACATTTATTGATAAATGCGAGTAAATCACTGGGAGATAAATTTAACAAGCATAACAAAATACAATGCGAAGGGAACTTAGCTTACTTCATACTATACATAAATTAAACCAAAAAGCTAGGATAATAAATAAAAAAATCACAGGTATCATTACAAATGAAACACACTTCCAAGACACCTGATGAGACACATTCTATTAAATCTCAAACTTGTTTACATATTTATAAGCTCTCCCATAACAAAATAAAAAGTACTTTTTGGTATTTGCTCTTTACATTGCAACCTTGCAACAGTACAACTATGGTATAACTATGGTATAGGGATTGGTCTGTTCATTGGCAACTTGTGACTTTTGGTGACTAACAATATTGGCTGTGTTAAAGCTCCGAAAGGAGACTAGAAATAGGCAGCCAGAAACCATTACATTACTTTACGTAACAAGTTGGTATTGTAGGAGCAGATTTCCCATTTGGCATTAAGTTGCCAAATAATGAAAAAATTGGGTAAACATTCCTGTTTAACTACAATGCAACTTGATAGGTATGATAACCATACATTCATTTTTTACAATCACCCAAGAGTTACAAGTGTCATTAATGAACAGACTGGCTCTTTATATCATAGCTGTACCTTGGAGTTCTGTTACTTTAGCTGCAAGGGTGCAATATGTGCCGGGAAAGTTGAAAAAATTAATGTAGAAATGGAAGAGATTTTTGGTTGTCTAAGATGAGCGGATGTTCCTTAGAGCCCTGACGATAAATTAATTTCTACTTTAAACCATGTACAAAATATTTGTTTCGAAAAATACAGAACTTATCTGGTAAGGGTGTTGCAAATAGAAACAAACATTTTTTGGACACCTTAATATGTAATAGAAACCAGATTAAAGCCAAAAAACATGCAAATCAGAAAATTGTTTTTAATTAAACACATTAAATTTTTTCTTTAATGTTTCTGCTGCTAAACGTGGCCCATTTGCACTAACAGATTGAACTGACCTGGCACATAAGCAAATATCGATTTTCTACTAAATTAAGTCATTGTGGATCAGCACTTTCCGTTTTTATTTCACCAAAATTGCCGTACAATTTTGTATCACAATTGGCGATTACCAGGGAAGAAATATATCAGTAATAAATTTTTTTATACAATCACAACATCAATAATTGTAGTACCAGTGAGGAATGGGAAAAAAAATACAAAGTTTAAATATTTTCAAATCTGACCGATTTTATAAAAACAATTTTGGCTCGATTTACCAGATAAAGCTATGTCGAGCAAAACATAAAAATTAAAATTCTTTTAGACCAGACTATTTCTATGCAAATTGTTACATCAAATTTAATAATGAAGTTTTTTTTTTACATTTTATTAACGTTGCTGAAAATTAAATTGTGAAATGCAAGTTTTCAGGAAACGGTAAGCTGCAATGATTTTTCTGTGTAGTATAATCAATTAACCTAAACAAATAATTTAAGATTAACATGCAAATTTCCTGGCATTCAAATCAAATACCTTACATTAAAAAAATAGCTTATTAAATATCCATAATTTTTTTTTTAGTTTAAGAAATAGTTAAATATTTGATTTCATCCCTCCATTGGTACTACCGAAGAGTAACAAACTTGTAACAACGTTTAAAAAGAATCTGGATTTACAAAGAGAGTAGAAGTACAAACATGAAAAATCCAAAGGGAAATTAAATCTAGATGCACCTTCGTTCTGATTCTGGTTTAATTGTAGAAACGTTACAATTGTCCATACGAATAAAATAATACTGGTAACCGAGAACACAAGTGCACACAGTTAAATATACACCCAACATGACTGTGAAAAAAGAAATGCAATGATTTGATCCTAGCCTAGAAAGCTGAAGAGAAAGAAATGCAAAAAAAAGTGCCACATATACAAAAGTTGGGTAGAGAATTCTCATCTTACATTGCTTTTTTTGGGTCAGGTTCTGTTTATAATACAATGGAACAAATTATTTTTTTAGGAAATTTGTGTGGTGGTAGTTATGACAGTGTAGGATCTAAATGCAATTTTTCAGTTTAGACTTTGCTGTACAAAAATTTGATTCCACCAAATTTTAAATTTTTAATGCAAGTAGTACAACTCACTTAAAAAATCATTCACCTTTAAAGGTTAATGAATAAAAAAAATTAAGCATTTCCATAAAAAGTTTGTTTATTCAAGTTTACACCTTATATTTCTTAGATACTTCATTTTATATAGGGGTTGCCACATTTACAAGTCATGAAATATCTAATATTTTTTCTTGTTTTCTAGACTAATTATTAAATCCTGTTCAACTAATAATTAAAACTTTAAAAAATATTTAGCTTTGTATGATATTGAAATAATTTTTTGCAACCCCGTTGTGTGAAATACTAATAAATGACTTTTGAGTCCATTTATTGAAAATATCAGTATCTTGGTCACTCACTTCTCCTCCAAATAACAAATAGTACTGGCTAGACAATCAAATCAGGAGAAACGAGGACCAGTACTTCTCCATTTTGCTGGGAGATAAAATCGTGGTCTCATTAGTTACGCACATTTCTTCAAATGCCTAAAGTGGAAGGAAAGTCTTTGAAAATTTAGGATTTACATTGATATAGATTAAGAATCAGTCAGTTTCTTTGTTGAGACTTACGCTGTCAAAATGGAGAAATATGAGAAATTGTGGCCTTGAAGCTCAGATTCTCAATGAAAGAACTCTTTACAGTAGAACCTTGATTATCCTATCTTATTGGGCCTGGAGAAAGGTTGAATGATTGAAAATTTCGGATATTAGAGAATTTTTATTTAATAATAAAAATTATAGAACAGAGGAGCGTTGAAAGTCCACTGACCTCAAATTTGCAACATTTCCCGATTTCAGAATCGCCCGAGATTCTACAGTCAAGAATCATCGTAAGCTTCCGAGACTGGTTTCTTTTGTGAACAACCGAGAATGATTTTATTGGACAACTTATTTTTTATGTTGGACTTTGGGATGGCTGGTTAACAGAGAGTTCTGGATAAAAGACAGATTATCGAGGTTCTACTGCGGTTTGAATACTGTTATCTCCTATTGAAGTGAAAACTACTTTTCCGCCTGCTGAATGACCTCTAGATGCGTGATGAGATTCTCCAACCCAAAAAGGTACCCTTCATCTGGTCCCTCGTGCGACACCGAACTGTCCGGCATATCCCGATGCGTCGAATGCGCGAAATCGATCATGCACACGTCGACGACATTGTCAGCGTTCGATTTCCTCGGCGGCGAAACGTGCTTCCGGCACGGATTCGCCCCAGAACACTTATCACAGCTCTTGTCCGTTTTCACTTTGCCCTCCTTGTTGCCATTGTCGTTGAGAAACTTTGTCGGGGCCTCGCTGCCGTTGTAGATGATGAGCAGCGAGGAAGTGAAGAAGCGGAATGTGTTGAGGTTCTGGATTGCGGAGTGGAGCTTGCGGAGTTTTTCCAGCAGGGCGGACACGACGTTCCGCCTCAGCTTGACTCCGTCATGGAGGAAGTTGAAAAAGGCCTGCTGGAAACCGTCGACCGTCAGACTGCGACCGTAGTACTTGTTGTGGCAGGTGTAGACCCCGGATTCTTGGTGGTATACCTAGAGAAATTGTCATAAAATATAGGTCAATTCTTAATATATTTTTGGTAAAAAAAATTAAGATTTTTTTTGTTTAATTTCTTACATGTGCATCAGAAAGCAAATAGCCTTGCTAAAAATAAACATGTCAAATTACTAGCAAACAATTCAAATAAATACATATGGGCAGAGGAAACATATTCTTTAACTTAAGATCTCATTGTTTTTCAGATTTCCTGCAGAAGAGAATACACATAAAAGGTCACATTTATATACTTATACTTTTCAAACTCACCCCAGAAGCAAAGGACAGGTAATATTGTACAATTAGAAAGAGAAAAATACTGTAATATTAAGAAAAATTGCAACTTAAGTCAGGAGTCAGACACAGAGTTTTTATCCAAAACAGCCTATGCTCCAAGATGTTCAAATGTGGTGAACATTGTGCATAGATAACACTAGATAAGGAATACAGTTACTTTAATTTTATTAACAAAAAATTATGGGACGGGAGAGACTGGGACTGGCCTAAGAATGTAAAATCAGAGAAAATCTTAAGTAATTTAAAAGGGGAAAATAAGGTTTCCAAGTAAAATGTAAACAGTTCACAAATCGACAAATAAATATACTTGGTATTCCATCAACATACAATCACATATATTATACGAGAAAAATCTATTGTTAAAAAATTATTTTAAAGTTGTTGTATAGGAACAACAAATGTCTGCTTACAAAACTATTCGGTTTCAGTCCAGCTCCCATATTGTGGCAGATGGAAAACTGGTATTGTAGAACAGAGCAGTCTATTTCTAAAACAAGTCAAGCTCACAAAATGAAAGCTGATTGGTTTTCCCAAGTCGATTCCTTTACTGACCATGTTTGCTAGTTAGCTTTTTCATTTAATTTCATGATAAAAAAAATAAAATATTTGGTAATTTAATATCAGATTTAATTGCTAGCTGTATTAAATGTAGAATGTTTTAGAGTTTTTAACTCAAAAAGTCATATTTGAAAAGCTAAATGGAAGAACGTGCCAATGGGATATTCTTTTTTTTTTTAAATACAGATTTTTATTTAAAAATTAACATTTTATTATAGCTTAATTTAAAGTAAGATAACTTCCATTTTTACTAAACTTTAGTTTCAGTATACTTTTTACCGTTTGCAGTGTTTCAAGGATCCAAGAGCAAACCTAAATCTTAAAAGCTCATTTTCACCTTTTCCTCACACAGCGCATTCTTCCACCAAGCTCTCTTCAATTAAAGAGTACAAGAGGAAAACACATTTATTGCATAAGAATCTGTCTGAATAGGGCCTCTTTGGTGAAGATAGCGAGTTATTGCCTAAACTGGTTTAAGGAAACCGGTTTCTTACTAGCCATTCTTTTGCAGCAAACCTAGACATGAGTCTCATGCTTGTACCCTGAGAGACGAAACAAGAGAGAAACCGGTTTCCTTTCACCAAGCAGATCTGATTACGGGAAGATTCCTGTGCAATCAAGGGGTTCTTCTCCTGGAATCTTCAATTGTCCAATGAGTCAATTTTTGCCACAAATGCAAAGTATTTATTTTACGCATCTATAAAACACAAGATTAAGCTAGGTTAGTTTTGAACTATCGTCGCACTAGAGCTACACGAGGGCTATTGGCGACGGGCGTCGTATTTTGGAATCACAGTCAGGTGACGAGCCGACACCTGAATAGGCACCCAACGCAACCGTTAAGAGTGACATCGTACGCAGCATTAGGATTTTGAAGGATATTTAACGTGCACACCCTTACACGGGGTATTATTCGTTGGACATTTTTGGCTGCACGGGTGGCCCTACATAGAAATAGCTTTACATGGACCCAACAACAACATAAAACACAAGAGATCCTTTAGTACCTGCATCCCCGACAGCCGGACTCCCAAAACGGCCGAAGTGGAAGCTGCCGCCTTCGCAGTGTGAGACTGCTTCTTCGCTTGCGACATGTTGTCCCCGTACTGCCGCGTCCCCATCTTAATGTCCAGAATGCAGGGGAACTCGTACTTGGACACCCGATTCTCCAACAAGATGTACTCTGAGGGGGGAGAAAAAAAGACAAGAAGATTAGCAGCCATGCCAATTGGACAACCACTAAACAAGCAATCAAGAGTTCCTTTATGTAAAGTAGTTACAGAGATCTAACAATGCGTCTAAAAATAAACCACTGAAATATGCATGGGTTATGAAATATTACTTTGATTCTTAAAGTGATTCCAAATGGGCTCAAACAAATCTGTGATGCATACTTTTTATAGTTGTGAACCCAAATATTTTTTATAACAGCCTTTTGTACCACAATGTCACAACTCTGCAATCGTCACTCTACATACAGGGACTCCAATTAATTAAAGGGTCGGCACTTTCATACCTTACCGAAAGAGCATGGTAAAAACCCTTTCCGCATGCAATTCGATTTCCAACTGAAGGGGGAAGAAAGACAAATGGTTAGTGTTTTCCAGTTTTCCTTTTTTTTTTAAATAGAAAAAAAGGAATTTGCATTTGAGAGGAGAGAAAATGTCTTTGGCACAGAAAAAATAAGGTTACCCGATCCGAGACCCGAACTCCATGCCGAGTCTGTCCACCAAAGTCCCCCTGGGTCGCTCTAGCCAATAGGGATCCATTCTCCAGACATCAGGAATCGCAGATGAGAAATTATTCCGAAATAGCAGAAACTGCACCAAACAAATTCTTACATGTTATTAAAACTACACTTTTCAAATGTTTCAAGATATACAATAGGAAAGTATTGTATATGCAAAAATTGTGTATAGTGTACCATTTAGGGGCGAGGTAAAATAGTTGTGTACATGGTGTCTGTTTCCATCATTCAGTGTTGAATTTAAGGCATGTATTTTTACCTAATTTCAGGGACAAGTTTTTTAGATTTAAATGAATCAATCAATGAATACATTTAAAAAAAGTATCAATTTTGAAAATTAAAAATCGACATATTGACTTAACAAACTCAAAAAAATTGGAACCAACTTTAAAAAAACTTAATGACAGTTGCTTTTCATAAAAAGAGATGGGATATTTTGAAGGTTGACTAAGGTAAGAAGAGATTTAAAGGTTTTTTTTTTTTACAACTAATAAAATGGCGATTAATTTCTGAAAAGCTGATCTTATGGTATGTTGTTATTATTTTAATTGTCTACAAACTTTTTTTAAAGAAAATTTTGTCAAAAACTGTTTTTTCTTACATTTGAAGCTTTCAGCTATAGTATACATGCTACTTGAAATAATTGAATTTAAGCTTTTCTAATTATATTAAAATATGTCATATACATAAAAATGCACAATATTTTACAATCTCAACCATTGTTTTATTCAAATATAGATTTGGGAGTTACCAATTTAGAAATTACCAATTCCTGACATAAATATGGGTACTACATAATCTGAACAAAAGGCAAAAAGCAGTTTTTTGGAATGTATCGTTAGTGCTGTCAAGTCAAATTGTTATGTAAATTGTAAACTTAGTGTAGGTCTTTAAGCTTGATTAATACTGGAGAAAAATACTTTAGTTGGAGTCAACTTTAGTTGAGAGAAAAATACTTTAGTTATAGTCGCTTCAAATTTGTTTGGTAATCTTTTTTCTCTAATGGGGCTGCAACATTGGCAGTCAAGCCTTTGTAGACTCAGCATATCCCCCAGAGCTGAGACCATTTTTTTTTGTGCCACCATCAGGCGACCCTCGCTACCAATTTTGACACTCAAATTACAATGAATCTAAGCTCTCTGTGGATGTTAAAGTATGCCGAGATTTAATTTTGCTGAGAGAACCCAAGCCAAATGGGTACTTAAGTGATCTTTTATATGCCACATAATCATAGGACATGCGTGCCCAAGACTTTCCCATTCAGAAAATCCTTCGACTGAGCCAGGGCTCGAACCTGCAATCTTGGGCTTACGAGGCGAACAGGTTTAACCTCTCAGCAGCCGCAATTTGTTTCAACCGCAGCCGCAACTTTCGAGATTGTAAAACTAATTTAAGATGTAAAATGACCCTCCAAATTAAGAAAAGGTTTAGATATCAGTTTCTGCTATTGGAAATAAATTTAATATGGATGAGATAACATTTCAAAAAACATTATTCTTATTTATTTTCTTTATAAATTGTCGCGACCACATTCCAAGTTAGTGACCAAGCTATTGAATTCAGCAAAAAAACTTAAGCAACGGCAGTTTAAAGAAACATTTTAAAACTACACAGATATTATATAATGAAGATTGTTCCAAGTTTAATTGAACTATTTAATTACAAAAATGATGGTCCTTACGACTTTATCAGATCATATTAGTAATTTAAGTTTGCTTGTGGATTATTTAAAAAAATATTTAGCAGTATATAACCATGATACAAAATTATACAGTCCAAATAAATATATCTGACAATGAAGAATTACATGTCCCAAATACTTTATTTTGCAAACAAAGCCAAGCAAATTCCAGACGCTGTTTATGAACCTATATCCAAAACCAACAACTAATCACAGCGCACTTCAAATCTCCTTCGAAACACGCCTCCAGAACTTAAAAATAGATTTCTAAACCTTAAGAACACAAAGGGGGAACATTTTAAATTCTAAAATAGAATCTTGAAGATTAAAAAAAATTTATCAAATTTACAAAGAATGTCGTAATACATTAGGAACTTGACTTGCTAGGGTGCGAAGCTGAACTACGATACACCCCTTCATCAACTAAAATTACTTTGGTTGATGGTATTTGTGACATTTTTTGGCAACAAGCCCGAGACGGGCGCAAAGCGAAGATCCTGTTATTCACACTTTAAAAAAACAAAGCAAGCATAACAGATGCTGGAAAAATGCCTGATTGTGAAAAAGAACGTTTCGCAACAGAGACTTCAATGAACAGTGTGGAAAAGAAAAAAAATTCAGCTTAAAATACAAGTTAGAAAATAAATTAGCAAGTATAATTCATAGAGCAAAGAACATAGTAACTATCCACTGTATTAGTTTCACACTTCTGACACTTGGGAGCAATCAACAAAGAACAAAGTACCTATAATTTGAATTGACCCATTTATTTTCTGAAGTCTTAATTTATTTATATACTTTCTTCTCTCGCTGAAATCTGAAGAACTACTATGTCACAGTCAAAACTAGACTAAAGTCATTGCTGCTTTAACACATCAATTTTACACACCGTCTCAGCTATTATATGAAGCTTTTTTTAAAAACTTAACTGTACCAAATATTTTAGATTTATCTGTGTGACAAACAATAGACAAAACTTTACATGATACATAAGCACATTATATAAAATATATACATAAAAAATTCAAAGAGACAAAAAAAACCCCTCGAAAAAATAGTTATTTTGAAATAAACAACATTAACTTTAAGAATAACAAAGAACATTTTATTTTTTATTTTGACCAAATGAGAATAATTTTTTATAATGAGAGCAGTCACAAGGAATTCAGAAAGTAACCATTAGTTTTTTTTTTTCAAAAACTTTGTTCAGGTGAAATTGAACTGGTATTGACTAGTTAATATTCTTTTTCACCACTTCGTTACTATGGAAACTGTATACAAAGCAACTACATATTTCACAGTTACCAGGGGAAAAAGCATTGACCTCTAGTTTTCAAAATCAAGCAATAAGGAAGTTCGAAATACAATAAAAGCTGATTTATCCGGAACTGTGCGGAAAATATTCTTTAGATTAAATAAGTTTTCCCGGAAATTCAATCCTAAATTTTACAACAAAAAATTAAGTTTTCAATTACTATTACATTGGTGATTGTAATTTTTTTTACTGGGCTATTTTTAAAGGGAAAACAATGTATTTGAAAATTTTACCTGACTTTTTTGAAGGAAAGAAAAACTAATTAGAAACCAATTGATTTTTAGAAAATTGTACTGAGGGTGTAAAAATTGTTTGGTAACAAAAATCATAGCCAAATCATAATAAGTAATTTTACGCTTATTTGACTGCCAGATAATTGAGGTTTCACTATAGTTTCTTTGAATGTGCTACGCAATTTTTTTTTTTTAGAAATATAAGTTACTTTCTGACAGGGGGTGAAAACGCTTTTACCCCCAACAATTACCCCAATCCTTATGAAAATGTCTCAAAAATTTTACGATATGTTATAGGCTTGCATCTTTATTACTCTAGATATAAAATTTTGCATAAACACACTGTTCGATTAATTCTTATAAAATAAAGACCAGCATTCAACACAGAAAATGTGGCTGGTCCGGGAATTTCGCATTTTATGTTAAAATCAAAATAAAATTGTATATTTTCTGCAAAAATTCCCAGATGGCTAAAATTCCCCCCAATCAGGGATTGGACATCAAATTCTGCTCTCTGATTGGTTAGGTTGAATTATTGTTGCACTAGAGCTACATGAGGGCAATTCGGTTACTTTCTGAATAAACCTTAAGACAGCTATATAAACTAACTTATAAACAGGAAGATGTCTCACTTTGGCTAAAGGTCGACGAAGATTTTTGTTGCAGGTCGCGGACGTGCTTCTGATGGCAGTAGGCGACCCACGGATTCAGAGATCCGTTTGGGGCCTTGCCCGTCCGATTCCTCTGCTCTTCGTAGTTCTTCTTTGCGTCGTCGATCGTAATGCTATCGATCTGAATCTTACCCGACTGACATAACCGTATCCTAGGTAAATAACAATTCATCTTTAATGGAGGGTACTTTTGCAAATCTCTAGAAAATAGACAATGAATGCGTTATTCAGTTGGGAGTCCGGGGGAGCTACTGCATCAAAAGAAAATAATCATCAAAATGAAATATAAGTCTATGAAATGGTATTGGTCAAAGCAAAACAAAATATTAAAAGGTGATCACTATAGTTGAACTCTTAGTTTCCTTGCACAGAAGCCATGAGCATGGGTGTGGAGCTATAAAATGCATGGAACAATCAGATGAAGACAAAATAAAACGGCTGAAATTTCCCCTTCATCTGATTGCTATGAGCATTTTATAGCTCCACCCATGGTCGTGGCTTCTGTGCAAGGTAACTGAGTTTAACTATTGTATTTTTCTTCCTCATAGGCATAATGCTAAATTTTATTGAACACAACATCATGTATTAAAATTATGAGTTAATAAGAGAAAAAAAAAACTTGAAAAAAATATTTTTCAACAGATGGCCCCTTAAAAGACTAACTATTAATATACATATTTTTTACATAATAAATTAACTTTTTATCTTAGTAAAAATGCTCACATTCACTGTCAAATTTAATATTTAATTTCCATCAAACTAACGGTCTTTTCTTAAAAGTTCATATTCCGACATTGTATTTGATGAAATTTAGCATTAGCCTGTTTGGCAAAAATTACTAGCGATCACCATTAAAAAAAAATCAATCAAACTTAAGCCAATTAAAAGCAAAATAAAAATAATAAGAAAATAAAAGTGCTTTTCATAATTGTATAGTAATTCAGGAGTAATACTGACTAAAACCCTGATAATTATAAAGGGTTTTTGACTTTTATCTAGGGAACAGTAAGATAACGTAAGTGCAAATTCTTTTACATCACTTCTGTTCTAAAACACAGTATTTAACTTATGTTGGATTCGGAAGTGAGAAAAATTTGTATACGAAAGTTTTGTATCCTAGCTTCTTATTAAATAAAAAACAAAGATTTAACCCTTTATACAAGCACAAAAAACAGTTGCATACTGCTCTTTGCATACAATCGTGGTTTTAAAGCTTCTTTTGCACATTGTAAAGATCAGTAAAACTTTGAACTGTCAAGGATCTTTGACAATATGTCTTAATTTTCAGAAAATTAAATTAGCAATAAATGCACAAATAAGTTTAACTAAGGAAGTATTACCCCTGATACTTAAAAATAAGCAAACTCAGTTCAAAATAAAGTCATTAAAAACTGGACGTCAATAACAGTTTCAAGATGTTTTAGAACCTAAAATAAAAGCAGTTGCTAAAACTTAAGAACTGTTATCTCCGTTTTAATGTAGGGGAGAGTGTTGTACCTTGGGACACTGACAATTTCTAAGAATCTTTTGGCAATATTCATACATTGTTTATTTCTAATAGTAGCCTTAACCAACAGACATCATCAAAATAAAATTTAACACTAGCATCATTGAATTGATGAATTGGTGACAAAAAATAATATTTTATTACCCCAAAGTAAATATTTTTCTCATTCTAATATAATTTTTTACATTTGTACTTTTACAAAAAGTCAACGCATTTTATTTTCTTCATAAAATAGAAGATTTTAAAATATTTTGGTTTTGAGAAAATGATGATAATGCATTTAGATTGGCCACTATCTTGCTTCTATTTAAACCATGTAGTGTGCTGTACCTTGGGACAGTAAAGCATATTGTATCATCATATAATGTTAAATAATTTGGACTTGCAATTTTGCTGTATAATTTATATTATTCTTGAATTATGAAGTTTTATTTGCGTATTTCCTTGAAAAAAACAAAGTTTGTTTCATGACACAAATTAGTTCAAGTGTATGACTATTATGTCCCAAGGAACAACATCATATTGTACCTTGGGACAGTTTATTCTCTCTGCTTTAAATGAGTGGCAATTTTTTAGTTTCAAGCTGCCAGAATTTAAAAAATATATATTATAGAGGAATATATTGGTGTGTTGAAATGCTGCTTTTACATTTTTTATTTTGACTATAATTATCGAAGAAAAAAAAATTTAATGTAAAAATTGTCTCAAGGTACAACACTCTCCCCTGTAACAAGCTTTGTAATAGACCTGTTTCAAACTATTATTAGTTTTGCATAATAAGAAACTGTGTAATGAATAGGCATCTTGTTATTGATGTCCAGTGTTTAAAAATATAGCTAAGCACTTAAATACAGGTTAAAAAAAGACCAATAACTAAAGAAGGGACATTTTTAAATTAGATCAGTGCTAATTAATTTTAACAGTTGGCTAAGTTGGTATTAAAAGTACTAATTGAGACTCAAAGGACTTTAAAAATAATTCTAACACCTAAAGTGGACACATTTTCTAACATTAATTCGCTTAAATTAGTAATGTCAAAAGTTAATTCCATGGTGCAAAATCTTTGTTTAAACCAACTCAGAATTGAAGAGCTTAGAGGAAGAATTTTTTAATTGATATTTTTCAAAAATTGAGACCTTTGAATCAGTGAACATATTACTTCTAACTTCTTTAACGTTAACAAGTTTACCCTTTTTTCATTAACTTTAAAGTTTAGTTTATTTTTTATAGTTTACAAGTACCATTGACAACAGATCTGAATGCAAACAAAAACACTCTTCAATTGTCAAAGGTTCTATTGTTAAAAAAAGCAAAGGCTTAAAGCAGAGCTTATTTTTAAAAAATACACATTTTTTTGCAATCCAAGTAAAAAAATATGTTTGTCATAAACTAGATAACTAAAGATTTTGTTACCTGTGTTTGGCTTTTCTTTCATTTTCCGTAAGAGAGTTTTGCCGTGAACTTTGTTTACTAGAGGATTTTTTGTATGTAGCGGGCAGATACGTTGTTAGATCCAGATAACCATCATCCGATTCAGAGTAGGTTACTTCTATCATACCTAAAGCACAAAATATTGCCTCTTTAAGATAAAACATAGCTTTATATTTTTACTGGTGAAGTTTTAAATCAGTAAAAGATTGATACTCTATAAGCTTCATAGCTTAACCTCTTGCGACCTAGCGTCCCCATTTGGGGGACACTTTTTAAAACCTCCCCACAAACAATTAACATGTTAATTAGTTCCGAAATAGACCGGGTCAAATAGAAGAAAATCCAAATATCAGCTTTCAGCCTTTGATTACAGGCATCGGTTATTTATTTTTATTAAAAAATGATGTATGAGGGTCAATATGATATTAGATTTCTTAAAAAACAATTAAATTTTTTTCCAAACATTTCAAAAAGTTCTTTTAGTAGTTAACTTTAAAGATATTTTGCATTAAAAACAATGTTGAAATAATCTGTTAACTGCAAATAAGTAATACATTTTTTGTTGCACTTATAGCACAAAAAATGTATTTTTAGAGCTTAAAGCATGTCCCTAAGTAACTATTAAACATTACTTTTTAAAAAAAATCTTTCAAAACATACCTTTTAGCAAACATTTGTCGAAAAGTATGTTTAGATTAAGAATATACATGTAGGATTCTGCTCGAGTCTTAAGAGGTTAAAAAAAGTTAGTTTATCCTCGAGTCATAAAAAATGTCAACTGTGGATATGATCTTAACCTTTAACAATGAATTCTTAATGAAAAAACATTAAAAAAATGCGATTTATTTTTAACATACTTTTTCTACCATTTTTTTGCTACCTACTGATAAAGATAAAAACAACTTTTCACAGAGAAAAATTTCACATTAAATTTTATTTTCAATTACTTAGTATAAATTTTTAGTTTGGTCATTCCAGAAATAATAAAAAAAAAAAAGTTGAAGATTCAGACATAAAAAAAAATTAAAATTATCTATTGGCTAAATTTTATCAATTGAAATTAATAATGGAAATCCCATTTTGCAGAAATCTAAATTTGAATACACAATTGCCCACTACTGTTAGTTAATATATTTTAAATAATTTGAGACAAAGCTTATTGTTTAAAAGAGTTATCTAACAATAGAACAAATTATTTTTGCCATGATGTTGCAACTTACAGAAAATAATTGAAATATTAGCGGTAACAAAGGAAAGCAATGTTTTTTTTTATTTATTTGGAAACAGTATGAGAATTCATGGAAGATGACAGCTAAGATATCTCAATTGTTTCAAAGATAATAAGCAATTGCTAAGAATTTATGGGCAATGTATTTTTTGTTTATCTCACAGAAATCTGAAGTTTCTTAACCGCTTTTCATTTTTCTTACATGGATGAAAGAACACTAATGACTAAACAAATTAGAACTTTCTAAGAAAACCCAATTTATGCATGACTGCTTTGACAAAAAGAATTACACTTTTATTAAATATATTTTAAAAGTACATAAATCTAAGTTTTTCAGCTATTTCTTATTAATAAGAGTTACGTATCAAAAATTAACTATTTACAACATATATTTTTAGCATCTTTCAAAAATACTCTAGTATTCTGAAAACTGTCTTGATAAAGTCACAGGGTGGTTACAAAATGATTTCCCCGATACTTTTACAAAAGATTCCCTGATTTTACAAAAATCCCTGAAATTACCTACAAAACATGCAACACACAATTCAATGCAGTGCAGAAAATTTAATCCTGACATTACGGGAATTAAGACTTTCCACATTATGGGTTATACCTAACTTTTCTACATTTCCAAAAATCTGAGTAAATTTAGAGAAATCATGTGATCAGATAATCATGTTATAACATAATTTGTGAGAGAGATTGATCCTTCCTTCAATATTGGTCCTTCAGGCAAATCGGACCAAACAGAATATATTTTTTAAACCAAGTGTCCGTTAGTAGTGATCACAAGAGCGAATTGTAAGGTAATCCAAAATGGAAAAAAAATCCCTGATATTTTGCAAAATATGAAAAATACCATGAGAATTCCCTGATATTTCCAGAATTAAAACGTTCCCTGAGAATTCCCTGATTTCCAGGTTCTGTTACCACCTTGAGAAGATTTTGCATTAAAAATATTTTTTTGCTAAAACTAGAAAAACTAACCATATAACTTTTACCCGCTTGCATCTTCGTTTACAACACAGCAGCAAGTCAAAATTTCAAAGTCATGATGAATGATAAAAAATTAATGTTAAATTAGAAGTATGACGATGCCTTAGTTAGGTCAACACAGTTCACAGATCCCTATCTCTCTGCAAACTTTTGTAGGTTGCGCAAAAGCAAAATCATAAGAGCATATTTTAATTTATTTTCCTTCATGCCCCCCCCCCCTACCCACAATAATAACCACTAAGAAATTATTTAGAGTGTAAATCTTTAAAGTTGATCTCTATGCAAAAAAAAAAAAACCAATACTCTTATCAATAAAATGAAATACAAGAAATAATGTGTATTCTAAGTTTTAAATTAAAAATAGACTCATTTTTAACAATTCAAAAACCCTGTGAATAGTTTAGAAAATTATTGAAATAAAGTTTTAAATCCCTCAATATTTAATCACTAACAAATTATTTAGATTGTAATCTTTAAAGTTGATCTTTATGCAAAAAAACCCCGAAAACTCTTATCAATAAAATGAAATACTTACAAGAAATAACATGCATTTTAGTTTTAAATTCAAAATAGACTAAATTTCAACAATTCAAAAACCCTGGGAATAATTAAGAAAATTATAGAAACGTGTAGTTTTACATTTCTAATCAATGGTTACATATATTTAACACCTATTTTTCAGGCTTTTTTTTTGCAATTACACCAACTGTCGATACTTAATTTGTAGAATTACCTTTATATTCTGCCATGAACTCCTTAAGGGCCTCCGGTGCAGTTTTATAGAAATTTAGTTCTTGTGAAATGAGGGGCTTACAAATGGTATCTTCATCTAGCTGCAGCATAGACGAATGACCACCAACCTACAGAAGATAAAATATAACACATTAATTGTATATGAAGAATACAGGGGAAGAACAGCTTTATTTCTTTCGAGTCTTTCCGTAATTGTGTCTGCTTGGCGGACATTGGAGACCGGAAACCCGTTTTTCTTTCGGTTCTTCATTGGCGGGTACAAACGGGTGACTCGTATCACTGATATCTGGCGTGAATCAGGGTTGCGGGGAACGATAAACAAAGCTAGTAACCGGTTCCTTTACACCAGTTTAGGCGATTTCTCGCCATCATCCCCAAAGAGGCTATTAAGGAAAGGATTCTACGAAATAAAGCTGTTCTTCCCCTGTACTCTTCATGTTTTATTAACTAGTCATAATCTGTATCACTGTGTAAATATTGAAACAAACTTAAATATTATATTTATCGACGACTGCTTGTATGTTTTAGAATATGCTAGACTTATGTTCAGAATATGCTAGAATATGTTTAGACTTGCTATGGCCATAGGCCAAAGCAAGTAAACATTTTTTATTTTACTGCAGAACAATTATATTAGGGCAATTGAAGTATTTGTTTATCCGACGTAAGACAAGCAAAATGGGTGAGTTTAAAATTAAAATTTTTAACTGAAAATTTAGGTTTTTTTTTTAATTTATGAAACTTTATTTCTCTACCAGATCAGATGATAATATATTTTTACACTAAACTCTCAAAATAAACTCTTAAACTTTGATTAAATTTAAAAAATTAAAAATTTACGTGTGTTGTGGGAAAACCTGACAAACAGGACTCTTGTAGTCCGCAGTCAAATCCGAATACCTTAAAATAAATCTAGCAAAAAGTTTGAGATAAAATATTAAAATAAATTAGGTTAATTCCTGGTTAAGCGCAATTGGCACACAAGCTCCAAGTTGGATTCAATAAAAACGTAACAAATTTAATAATTTGAAACAAATTAATAAAGAAAATTCAATAGCATTTGGAGGGCCAATTTTCAGAATTGCATTAAGGGGTAACACTAAAGCAGGATTTTTTCATTAATAAGATATTGTCGAAAGGTAATCTTACCTGGTGAATGAATGGCTCAAGTTGTAATGGTTCATAGGAACCACCTGAGTCAGCTGCCATGCTCTGAAAGGCCATCCAAGTGTTGTTTGGCTAGTTTGCATGTGAGCATAAATTTGATCACAGTCGTTGGGTGCCTCACACCTAACACAGAAATAAACAAAAACAATCACATTTATTTTTAGATGTTTTTAGAAAATATTGAAAAACATAAATGCATAAATAAACAACTAACAGGAAGAACGCACCACGAAACAACAAAGAACAGCTATTTATATCCCTTTGGCGTTATATAGGTCAATCTTGGAAATTTATATGACGGGTCCCCCCCGAGTTCCGTTTCGATAAAGAAAAACCAAGTGCAAGGTCGCCAAGGTTTTAATCAATGAATGGATTTTATAAAGATAAAGAAAGGGAAAGGACGAGATTGCGTTCCTTTATCGCCATCAGCAATGGGAGTGAAAGCTTCTCGAAGAAATATTTCATCATAATTGGTATTTCATGAACGAAAACAATCTCGAGCGGAGTCATTGAGTCATAGCAGACGCACAAAACAGTACAGCACAAGGGGGATAGAAAATAAAGGGATCATATTTACCGATGGAAGGGGTCTGCCTCGCCAATTTGGTGTTTGAGAGATCCACTTTTGTTTGCAGCTGGATGTGTTTTATCGCTTGGTTATTTCGAGGAGATAATTCCCGATGCAAGTTCACAACACAAACAGCAGCGAGGAACAGAAACTGGAAGTGTCATTCATTTTTTCGTCTTTCTCTCTCCACTGCGGCTGATCGGTGACGTCACGCGAATTCCGGAAAAGCGCTGTTGCTACGCGGCACCAGCGAATTGCGGGTAAGCCAGCAGTCAAGGGGGGGAAGGTCAATAAAATAGCGCGTTTTAATCGCCGCCCAAAATTAACGCCCGATCGCTTTTTTTCTCACCAATTAATTAATTAAAAAAAAGGATTATTTTCCCCGATCCACCCATGTCATTTGACGGAATCTTTGAGGTCCACAGCGGGCGGGATGCGCGGATGTTGCAACCTTACTTCAGGAGGAGAAAGAGCCAACAGTCTTGAAAACCCTCCTTCTGCGCCTGCGAGAATCGCTAGTGACCAAAATGAGGAATATGGCGACGTAGTCCGAGTTGTAAGACCTGATATTAGATCTTAGGCGTTAGGTCATCCAATTATTCGTTTCATCATCCAACTGCGGAGGAAATATGGTGAAGGAAAAACCCGGCTCTACCCGGACATACGACGACGATGGATTTCGACGACGGGCGGCATGTCTGTGTGTGAGAGACGAGCAGGAAACCGAGGTTCGTTTTTTTAATTATCCCCTTTTATCAACATCTTCCTTCATTTTTAACTCTTTAATTACGCGAAATTGATCCTTAATTTACCGTTTATATTATCAATTTCCCTGAAGCGAGGGTCAAAACGTGATAAAATGGCAGGGATACCAAAGTGTAAATAAAACTTGTCCTTGCGTATACATGTATGGTTTTGTTTGTATAAAATGATTTTAAACCAGCTTGTGTTCGGCGAATCAAAACTGAAACTTATGCAATATGTTTTAATATGACTTGCTGTTTTGTTTATTTGAAATTTTAGAGTAATTATAAGAAAAGTAACTACGTGTATACATACATTCAACAGTACACCGGTTGCACATCTTGATAAAAAAATTTAGGCATCATCATTAATTATCTTATTATTTTTATTGCGGCATTTTTTCTACGTGACTTAATATTTTATACTGTATTTAATAAAAACAAGGCGTACTTGGGTAAAAAAAAACAAATTTATTGCCTTTTGTATTTATAATTTGACTAATATCTCATTTGTTGAAATGAAACGTTTTTGAATTCAATTAGTGTATTTGATGTTATGGGCACAAATAATAATACTATTATTTTAAATGACCGAATATTTCTTGCCTAAAATTTAAAAAAAAAAACTTTCCAAGTAAGTTTAATACTGATTTATAAATCCTGGAGAGAACTCTTTCAATTTTTGAGTAAAACTTTTGCAACTGTTAATTTCTTGCCTATGTACAGAGCTTTATTACAGCCATGTAACACTTTGTAATTTTGCACCAAAGTCAAGTGATGAGAGACACTCAGATTCATTGAGGCTCTAACCTTACTTGCAATGTTAGTCAAGTTGGTCATACTGTTGCTACCTCTTACCTCTATTATGTTTGACTGATGCAAGCACCGATAGTTTAAAAAATTACTTATCAGCTGCCAATGTTTACTTAGAAAAAAAAAAACGGTCCATCGGTCTTGGAAAAACATGGCTGTGCGGATAGAAGTCAATATTTTTGACAAGAAAAAAAACAGAAAATTTTGCATATCTATCTGTGCTCAAATGATACCATACCATAGTTTTTTTTAAAGGCATGTTAAGATAATGCATCAAAATATTTTCCAGTTATCAGCATAACCATTCTGTCTCCTCTCTTAATATGTCTCATTACATAGTTTTACTTCATGACAGATTGTTCTACCAACCTTCAACAAATCTGAAATTCTTCTAAAACAACTTAATTTGTAAACTAAGTAACTTTTATTTTGTAACTTTGTTAGCAACTCATTCTAAAAGTTCTTGGGCTGGGGAGCCCAGTTGATTAAGTACTCGCTTAGCATGCGGAAGGTTCCAGGTTCGGGTCCGGGCATCACCAAAACAACTGCCGACCTATAGACGGCCCGTGCAGCCAAAAATGTCTGACGAATAATACCCCGTGTAAGGGAGTGCACGTTAAATATCCTTCAAAGTCCCAACGCTGCGTACGATGTCGCCATTAACGGTTGCGTTGGGTGCCTATTCAGGTGTTGGCTCGTCACCTGACTGTGTTCCTAAAATACGACGCCTGTCACCAATAGCCCTCGTGTAGCTCTAGTGCAACGATAATTCAAACCTAACCTAAAAGTTCGTTCTTTTTCCCCCAGGTTCTGCTGGTGACTTCCAGCCGCGCCCCGGAGCGCTGGATCGTGCCTGGCGGGGGGCTGGAGCCAGACGAAGAGCCCAGCGTGGCCGCCATCCGAGAGGTGGTGGAAGAGGCCGGAGTCAGGGGACACTTAGGCCGATGTCTTGGCACATTCGAGGTACACCCGCTTGTTTGAAATCAAAACACCAAATAAAACTGCTCTAGTCCATTCAATTTTAACGCAAGCTTTCTTTCCCCTTGTATAATTTTCCTGGACAAATGAGTGTACTTTCTGTTTTCCCTTTACTCTTATGGTTTAGTGGCTCAGAGGTTAAACGTGTCCTCCTTGTAAGTTGCCCATGATCGTGGGTTCAAGGCCCGTGGGAGTCATCATATTTTCGGGATGGGAAAATCTTGGGCACTCATGTCATACGATTATGTGGCATGTAAAAGATCCCTGGAGGGCCCATTTGGCTTGGGTTCTCTCGGCAAAATTAAATTAGGCATAATTTAACATCCACAGACAGCTCAGATTCGTGTCAAAATTGGTAGTGAGAGTCTTCTGGATGGTGCCACAAAAAAATGGCTCTCAGTTCTGGGGAATATGCTGAGTCTGCAAAGGCTTGACCGCGAATGTTGCAGCCCCTTTAGAGAGCGAGAGAGGTATAGAAAGCAATTGCAATTAACCTCGTAGCAGAGCCTCAAACAATGTAGGTTTTGCACAGCATTTTCTTTAAAACCACACAAGGTGGAAGAGAAGAAAGTTCTTTCGAAGCTTGTATTTTAATCGGAAATACTAAAATTGGTATCCTGCACCATTTTTGCTTTAAATCCTCTTCGATTTAATACATGTGCTTAACAAGCTCTGGCATGCTGACAATTGACAAGTCTATTTCTTATTTCTGATACAAAAGTTAAATTTTACTGCTCGTTCCAAACTGGAAATATAATGATTCCAATCTGATACAGATCTTTGGCAATATTTGTGTTACTTACTCAATTTTTTTTAATCCACATGCCTAAGTAATCAGCATATTAAAATACATTAATAGTATGTATCGTATGCAAGATCCACATAAAAAAGTATTTAAATATGTTCTAATATAATTAAAAATCAAATGTTTAAAGAAAATATTCGAGTTAACAAGAGATAGATCACCAATACCTGAAACATGGGTACTTATGAACTTGTCCTTGACAGGTTCTGGGCAACTGAATAGCCTCCGTGTTATTTAAATTTCAATTGAAATATTGTACTATTTGAGTAATATTGTATGGTGTGCCAAATCCACACTTCGAAAAACCTTTAAAATATCTGAGAGCAAATAACTATTTGAATGATTGCCAACGAAGTTTAATGCCTGCTATCAGCGTATGCTGAGGATAAAAGAAAAGATTTACAATCCATTCATAAGAAAGCCTTTTCACTTAAAGGGCTTCTTTTTCCCATAAAGTTTAGTAGAGACCTGTCTTTGAAGATTTTTTTTTTACCTGTGACATTACACAATCTCTACCTACAGAGTTTTATTCCAGTTGAACTGCACCTTTGCATTGTGGATTTATAGCTTTGGTCATTAGGTCAGTGTTATACAGGGTAGAAAAATGTGTGTTAAGACCCTGAAATTGCTTATCTTGCTAAATCCTTTCTAATAAAATAACTGCTGTTTTAAGTGTCATTTTTTATTTATTACTTTTATGATAAGATGGTAAGGTGTTTATTTATGCTAATTAACAAGGTTCAAGGCTCTTTCCAAGTAGATTAATAGTATCTATAAAACACCAGTTTTTACTTGTGAATTGGATAATATATTTGAGTTTATAAATCAGTCAAAATAAAACTTGACTTGATGGCGAAAAGCACCTTTAAAGAATGAGCATGCTTCAGGTCTTGAGTAGCAATAATAGGAATACCAAATGAAAATAAATTATTTCTCTTGCTTTTATTGGTGAATCAATGGCACATGGGAATCGAACACCAATCAGAGCCCTGATTGATTGAAAGCTGTAAGAAATTATGTCACCTGAAATAAGCCAATTACAAATTGCAGCATAAATGGCATGGATTTGTTTTTATCATAGCCTGAAACGGTTCAAGGACTACATGAACACTGATTCATGTCTCCCTTCAAATGTCACTTGTAAACTTTGATATTTAAATTAACAAAGTATGTTTAAGAGATATTTAAAAAATATATACACCTTATGAATCAATTTGCTACAAACAATCCTTTTTTAGAAATTGCACCTCCTTGATTTTAAATATACAGATTTAACTTTAGTAATATTTCTTTGATTTTTAATATTTGTTATAATATGTATTTTGTTTTGGAAACTAAACTTCATAAAATATTTCTCTTACAGAATCCTGAGCGAAAGCATCGAACTTCAGTGTTTGTTTTAGTTGTCACAGAAGAGCTTGATGAATGGGAAGATTCCAAAAGTATAGGTGATTATTTATAATGTGGCATAAGTTTAAAAATTTATTTTTTAATGTCCTTAGTTTAAAAAAAAAAGATTTATTTTGTATTTCTTGCATGTGTATAAAACCTCTGGCTAAAATAGAAAACTTAATTGCTAGTTAGATTGTTTTGGATATTGTAACCTAACACAACCTAATATTTTCACAACATTAGATAAATCGTTGTTTCTTTGTATTGGGAGTTTGAATTCTAGAAAGATGTGTTCTACTATTAGTATGGTTGGATTATTGCAAATTATATTTACATGTTTATAATTTTTGCACCGTTCATAAATTTTCTCGCTGATGGAATGATTTTTAACTAATATAAATTTATAGTTTATAGTGGTAGATCCAGAATTATTTAAAAGGAGGAAAAGGTTGGGGATTGTATCTGATATTATCCAACATTTTATTTTAATCCATTTATGCACTAGTGGTAGCTTATGAAAGTCCTGATTAGAATGTCATTCATAGGATCACCACATTTATGATGAATGATTAAATAAATGAATTAGATTATTAAAAGAATTCTAACTTAAAATCATCTGTTTCTAATGCTATAAATAATCAAAATAATTGTTTGTGATTGTTTCCAAACTTGTTCGTTATTTATATTTATTATTATTACTAAAGAATGTCGAAGGTCAACTTAAAACAACCCTAATGTGACCGAATTTTCAAAACCTGAAATCCAGACATTTAATTTCTTCTCCCGAAAAAATACAGTATAACCCATGTTAGAAATTTGATGCAAAAATTTAGGTGCAATTGTACATTTTCAGGGAGATTTTTTTTAGAAGAGACTTATGAGAAAAAATGCTAGTTTAATGCAGTTTATGCTCTAAACTCTTAAGATTGCTGTAAGGACGTTTTGTTGAGATATCCTAGACTGTTTCCAGGACAGTGTGAAGAAAAAATGTCTTGCAAAAACATGGCATCTGGTCACATTATTCAAGTGCCTTAGATTTAAAGAAAGTTAACATTGAACGACTCCCCCCACCCCAGACAAGTACAGTAACCCCTCTGTATATCGCCTCATGTCTCCCAATTTTCCTACTGTTTTTCCCCCCCCCCCAATATATACTTTCTTTAAAATCAATTCTAATAGTCCAGTGAATAGAGACTCAAAAAGGGGGTTTACCATACAAAAGGTCCGGTATCGCTGATTTTTTTATATGTTGTGTGAGACCCCTAGGTAGTAATAAATGTGAGTTTTCGTCATCCTCGTTTTATTGCTTTTTCCGCCATCTTGAAAAAACGTTCGAAATTTCGCCTATTTTCCAGTTTTTGGCCTATAACTTTTTTCCTAAGCATTTTTGAATGTAATTTTTCGACGCAAAGTTGTAGAAAACAAAATTTTCTTCAAAATAGGTATGAAAAGTTTTTATGTACGACAATTAGTTAAGGAGCTACGAATCAGCAAAAAGGGTCTAAAATCGAGTGTTTTGAAAAAATATTACGTTCTAACGATTTTCTATCGTCTTAACTCACATAAAACTTCAATTTATCAATAAACAGTGATTTTACAAGTCGTAGAAAATTTAATTTCCTATAAAATACACCTATCAAAAATAAGTTTCTTATATATTATAAGAAGAAAAGTTAAATTTACAGAAACCCAATAAAGATTCTATTTTCACCCGACAATACACAGTTTTAATTTTTTGAAGGTAGCTCTTTACCATTGAATTTTTTTACTATTTTTGCGAATACAAAACTTGTAGAAAATAAATTTTCCTATAAAATGGTACTATTTTGTGTTTCATACGATAGAATGTAACGGAGCTACGTTGTTCGAAAGATGGCGTAAAATCCTGAATTTCGCCAAAAGAGTTTTATAACACTTTAAATCCCAGTAATTAAAACAAAGAACTTCATTTTGGTGGAACATAACTATTGTGGAACTTGAAGACATCATCATTTATTATATTGGTACGGTCTTAAAAGTTATTTTAGATTCAAAACCAAATAATTTAGTTACATTTAAAAAAAAAAACACGAATAGGTTTATTTATTCTAATGAAAAATACATGTGATTTGATAAAAGATTTCAATTTAATTTCAACAAATAGTTTTAATAAAAAAACATATTTTTAGTTTAAGGAACATCTACCAATTGAACTATGAAAAAAATATGGGAAAATGTATAATAAAAAATTATTAATTTTCTATTTTACACTGCTTTACGTTACATTCATTAAGTTTTTCAACCAATTTAAATACTGAAGTTTTACCCCTTATGAACATTGCTGAATGCTGACGTAGCCAGTTATTGCACACATGTAATAAAAAGATATGGATTTTGACATTTTGGATAAGCAGATAAATTTTTCGATGAATATACTTTTGATTATTCATGAGTATTACTAGGTTTCAAAAAAATAAACAGTCTTTATCAAATGGAGTTCGAGCGTTCATAAGTATTTTCTATTAGTTTTATTAGATAATTTTATTTCAATAAAATTGGTAGGAATAGTACACATAAAGATGCATCGGTTATCTCCTATATTAAAATCATCATCTGTTGCATTTGAATCAACATTTAAACAAGATTAGCCATGGCAATTGGTAAATACTGAAGAACAATACAATAATCCGACTTTTTCAGAGCCACAGTTTGCAGCAAAAATCGACTAAATATCAAACTTTTTTTTTGCATTTTTGATATAAAATAAACATTTATCTTTCTAAATCTGTTTCATTTTAGTTTCTAGTTTTTAATAGAACCGAAGTTATAGCACTTTAAAGTTTTTTTGAAAAAACTAATTACGCAAAACATAAAAACTGAAGTTCTTCATTATCAATTGCTTCCACATTTTTACAGTAGTTTTGTAACAGTATGAAGAAGGTTTTGAACTAGAATCTTTTAAAACTATTAAGAATTGGATATTTTAAAACTATTTATATGCTTGTTACTCTCTTGTTTGTATGTGTTTTCAATGTAATGCTTCAAACTTTTGCCTATAAAAAATGTGGGTGCTGATATCTTAATGATTTTAGTTCATGACCTATATTAAAGTTTGTTGAGCATATTTAACTTTGACGATGGGAAAAAAATTGTTGAGATATCATTTTCTGTGTAAGCGTGATTGTTGAAGCACATTTTACTATAATTTTCCACAAATACTGAAAACTTTCTTAAAACTATTTTATATTCATAACTAATAATGAAATCGCTCAACGTCATGGTTGAAATAGAATTTTCAGAAACTTGCTGTCAAAGGAGATCGGCCACTTAAATGGATTATTCGACTTATAGGAAGTCGAGTTATCGAGGTTAAACTGTATTTGCGAACTTTGACCTAGGATTAATTTTTTAGCAAACATGGGATAGGTGAGGACTTTTTTACGCTATAATAGCGTAATACAAATGACCTATACCAAAATTTAGTTATTTGCAATTTTTTTTTATTAAAATTTCTATTTTGACCGGACGTGGTAGCCATCAAATGCGTCAATTACCGTAGATACATAATGCTTAAGAATGTACTTCCGATAATCAGTGTAAATTTCAGAAAATGTCACGTTTCCACTCCACAAAATTTTGTGGAGTAGATATCCACCATCAATAACAACTATGCAACGATATCTAAAATATATATTGTTTTTTTATAAAAAGCATCGTTATCGTAAGATGTTTGGGGCTAAAAGTATTTCCTTTCTTTTCTCTGTGTCTTAGACAAAACATAACGGCTTCTGCTCATGCTTTTCGAAAAATATACCAAAATTCTTTGGCTGAATCTAAAATTTTTTTGAGATATTACTAATATAATAAATTATGATGTCTTAAAGTTTTAGAAAAAAATTACGTATTTTCCACTAAAATGAAGTTTTTTGTTTTAATTATAGGGATTTAAAGTGATAAAAAACTCTTTTGGCGAAATTCAAGATTTTATGCCATCTTTCGAACAACGTAGCTCCGTTACATTCTATCGCATGAAACACAAAATAGTACCATTTTATAGGAAAATTTATTTTCTACAAGTTTTGTATTCGCAAAAATAGTAAAAAAATTCAATGGTAAAGAGCTACCTTCAAAAAATTAAAACTGTGTATTGTCGGGTGAAAATAGAATCTTTTTTGGGTTTCTGTAAATTTAACCTTTCTTCTTGTAATATATAAGAAACTTATTTTTGATAGGTGTATTTTATAGGAAATTAAATTTTCTACGACTTGTAAAATCACTGTTTATTGATAAATTGAAGTTTTATGTGAGTTAAGATGATAGAAAGTCGTTAGAACGTAATATTTTTCAAAACACTCGATTTTAGACCCTTTTTGCTGATTCGTAGCTCCTCAACTAATTGTCGTACATAAAAACTTTTCATACCTATTTTGAAGAAAATTTTGTTTTCTACAACTTTGTGTCGAAAAATTACATACAAAAATGCTTAGGAAAAAAGTTATAGGCCAAAAACTGGAAAATAGGCGAAATTTCGAACGTTTTTTCAAGATGGCGGAAAAAGCAATAGAACGAGGATGACGAAAACTCACATTTATTACTACCTAGGGGTCTCACACAACATATAAAAAAATCAGCGATACCGGACCTTTTGTATGGTAAAACTTCTTTATTCACTGGACTATAATGTTGGTGGATAAATTCATCTAATGTTGGTGAAATGCAGTTAATAAACTTTCTTTCTTTGAGATTTTCTGGAAAACGGGTTTTACGAAAAAAATCCAAGCAGCTAACTTTAAATGATGAATATTTTAGTACAAATGAGTGTAAAATATTATTGTACTACCGGGGTGCAATAATGTGGTTCATAGTAATTGATACAATAAGTCCTTTTTAAATTTTTGTTTAATTTTTTTAGAGTAGTTATATTATTTAATATATCGTCACTTAAGTTCCCACATGTGCTATCTAACTTTGCAAAACGGTAGAAATTTACTGAGCTGTAACCCTTAGCGAATTTTTCAAAATCGTGCCAAAAGCCGGCTGAAAACCCAACCGAAATGATAGGATAGGTTTGAATTGTCGTCGCATTAGAGCTACACAAGGGAGAGCCGAAAATCGTGTTTGTTCATTTAACACCGGCTGTTCGGAAAACGTCATCGTTGCACAGTCAAAGAATTCGAATCATCAATTGAAGTCAGACGGTTGCCACACAAAATTATTTATCGCCAAATCCGAAAAAAATCGAGCCAAGGGTTACCGTACAGTGAATCTGATCCTTTCACAACAGTTAGATAGCACATGTGGGAACTTAAGTGACAATATGATTTAGTTTCATCTTTCATACAATATTGTGCTTTAGTTTAGAAACTAAACTTTTGTTGGGAGCAAAAAAACATCATAAGTATAATATTTATCAAGTCGCTCGTTATATCACGGTTTTCTGCTTGTCTCCCGGAAAGTGCAATATAAGAGGGTTTGCTGTATTTTATAATTAATGGTAAACTTGTGTCGATGTTAACCTGCGACTGTTTTTTGCAGGGCGCCAGCGTCGGTGGTTCCCAGTGGAAGAAGCTCTCGGTCTCCTGTCCATACATAAGCCTGTCCAGTGCTCCTACCTGAAGCTGCTCACACGCAACGACAAGGTGCCCTGACTCTACCGCCCCCACCCTGCCCCCCACAACCACCATACGGCATCCAACGCAATGATTTGTAAAAGGGCTTCTTTTTTGGACTGTACGATTCGAAAGGATTTTGTTGTTACTCTTGAACATTTGATTTTTCCGTAACAGGGTTCCCATGCAGTTTTTTTTAAAAAAGGAATTAAATGTGGAAATGTTAGTTACATTATGGGTTATGTTTTGTAAAGGGATTATGTGATTCAAAATGATTTTGTAATTCTCAAAAGTTTGATTTTTTTGTAACAGGGTTTCCACACAGCTTTTTTTAAAAATAACAACCTAAAAAGTACTTAATTGTGGAACTATTAGTCAGATTATGGGTTATGTTGTCTCTGGCTGCGATTTGTAAAAGGGTACCAATTTCTTCTGATTGTATGATTCAAAGTGATTTTGTAATTACTCTTGAAAGGTTTAATTTTGTAACAATGTTCCAACACAGTTTTTTTTAAAAAAGGAATTAAATGTTGAAATGTGTTAGATTATGGGTTATGTTTTGTAAAGGGATTATTTGCTTGCATGAGTCAAAATGATTTTGTAATTGTTCTCTAAGTTTTAATATTGTAACAGGGTTCCCACACAGCTTTTAAAAAAAAAACCTCCAAAAGTACTTAATTGTGGAAATGTTAGTCAGATTATGGGTTATGTTGTCCCTGGCTATGATTTGTAAAGGGCTACCAATTTCTTTTGATTGTATGATTCAAAAGTATTTTGTAATTTCAAAAGTTTAGTTTTTCCTAATGGGGTTCCCACACAGCTTCAAAAAGACTGCCTAAATAGTACTTAACTGTGAAAATGTTAGAGATTATTGGGGTTATGATTTTGTAATTGTTCTAAAAAAACAGGGTTCTCATGTAGTTTTAAAAGAAAAACCTAAAATGTACTTAATTGTGGAAATGTTAGTCAGATTATGGGTTCTGTAACAATTCCCAAAAGTTAAATATTTGTAACATGGTTCCAATGGTAGTCAGAGAAATTTTGGGTTACAATTTTTAAATTGTCTTTTGCTTGTAACGTAATGAGTGTAATAAGTGCTTAAATTTGGAAATGTTTGTCAGATCATTGTTTAGGATTTGTAAAGTGTTGCACTGAGTTCTTTTGCATGTGTAATTCAAAATGATCTTTTAATTACTTTCCAAAGTTTAACTTTTGTAACAGGGTTTGGTTTCTTTAAAAAGAAACTAAAAGTACTTAAATGTGAAAATGAGTTTAGGGGACCAGAATTCAACTTAAAAAAAAAAAAAACCCATAGGGTCCCTAAAACTCTGAAAACATTACAAATGGCCTAAAATTTCCTAAAAGCCCTGTAGATTGCAAGAGTTCATTCATTTATTGTTGAAATTAAGTATTTATAGTACAGCGCGTCTCATTTTAAAGGTTAATTTGCATTGTTTGTGATAGTTGAATCTAGATATCTGCCCGTACTTAAATTTTTACACCTTGGCAATGTCTTGAATTATGCCTAACAGCTAAATTAGGCCTTGAACTAAATTGGCTCTAAATTAGGCTTGAAGACCCCGAAACTTTGCAGAAATTTTTAATGGGAACCCTTTGTAAGTGTTTGAATGTTTCTGTATTTTAGGTTCATTAATATTGCTTAAAATAGCTGTTGTATGATTATAAAAATAAAAGAAGTTAGTTTTACTTTCTTCTTAACACTTCTTCTTGATTTTTGATGATTGAAAAATTTTGAAAATATATTTTGATCTATAGAATGACTTTTAGTTGAGTATAATAAATATTTCATTACTGATACTCCATTATTTAGTTAGTTGATTGTGGATACTTAAAACTATACATTCTCTTGTTACTTGATCTCTTTTACATTAACATTTTGTATAAACACACGATTAAGGATTTATTATGGATTTACAAATTACTTTTGAATATATTCATTTCATTTACATATTAGGGCAGCTATAGTACTATAACTTGCTAAACATTTGATTTACCTATTTCTCTAATAGCAAAATTTTTAGTAGAACCTCCTCTTTATTTATTTACCATACAGTAATTTTAAATGTTGTGTTGATTGAAGTATTTAAGCATAGACTAGTGTAAATGTCAAGCTTTACATGTTCAAATAAATTGTCTTGCTCTTAAAAGTGTACCTATACTACTTCACAGTGTATAACTATGATTTGTGTTTGGATCTTTTATAAAAGTTTCTTTTTATGTTATGAGGTTGTTACATTCAAATCAGGAATTTGATCTCTAGCTAGGTATACAAATATTCCTTACCATGTCTGTTTTTTTTAATATTTAAAAATGGCTCTTGAAATAAGCTGCCATGTGTTATAATTTTTTAATATATTTGCTAGAACTAGTTTCTCCTGCTACTTGAAATGCAAATGAATAAGTAAATCACATACTAGCATATAAAAACTTCAATAACCAAAAAATTACTATGCAAAAAAAAACTTCTTAAAAGATAGAAATGTAAGTCAGCAGACAAGCACTGTCTTGTTATTTTCAAAAATTCAATATTAAGCCCTTTAAAAAAGTAAAATTTACAAATCCCTTAGTTTACATTTAAAAAGAATTAAGCTGTACTTTTCATTTGATCTCTTCTTTTGTTAAATTAATTTTTGTATGTTTTGTTAGTGAAGAATTAACAAATGCTTCCATGCAATGTCTAAAAAAAGTTCTTACTAATTGGTAGAGATGAATATGGATTGCTCTACAAATGTTCTAATTATATTGTGTACCTTAATAGAAATTGGACTTGTGTTGAAATTATTCCGACAAATATAATATTTTAACTAAGATGTCAATTTACTAATGATTTTGTTGATCTCAATACAATTTGAATATAACATTAATATTTTGTCTAGTAATTATTTTTGTATTAACTAATATTATTTACATAAGTTTAAAAATGCTGCATTTGTCATTAATAATTTATTCATTTTAAGATATTAAACTTTTTTCTTTGATCCACCAATTGTTCTGATAATTTTTAATACAATTGTTTCTTTAAAGTTTAGTTATTGTATATGGACAATAAAAACTAAGTAGCAAAAAGTCACTTGCTTAAAAAAATGCCACAACAATAGAACTACATTAATTAGTATTTACTTTTCTTAAAAATAAATTGATGAAATTTATATTCTTATTTGTTGAATAAGATTTATAATTTCACTTCTTTTAGACTAATTCTTTTTGTAAAAAAAATCTAATGTAAAATTTTTCTTTCAAAATTAAAAGCCCATGAATATGTCTGAGCTTTCACTACTAATTTTCTGATATTATAATTTTTTTTCTAATTAAATATTTTACTGGGTAGCGGTAAAGCTCAATTTTAATATATTAATGTATAAAAATTGGTTAGCGTTAAAATAAGCAATAGGAAAAGTATAACTTTTGCCAAATTTACGCTTAATGATCTTTAAACTTTTACTTGAAAACTTGGAGTTTAGTAAACGTTACAAACTTTTATTTTAATAGCCATTAGCACAACATTCCTTTGCTAAGTCACCAAATGTTAACACCTACCAAAGGTATGGAACTGGAAAAATTCTTAGACTTAAAGAAGATTGCTTTTCTTTTTGATATCATGTCAACATGACTTACATGATCAAAATTGCATTTTAATTTTTGATCTGCACATGAGTTAAAATAAAATTAGGGCTGTATAACAGTTGCAAGTTTTTTAAAAAAGCTTTTTCGATACAATACTTTATTTCGTATGCTGTATTCGATCTATTAAAAAAAATTGTCCCTGTGATGGCTATGGTGGTTGTCTATCTAAAGCTGAGCTGTTTAAAGTGTTTATAGAACGTTGAAATTACTGTCTTTCTTTTCTAAACTAAAACAATTGACATGTAATATTCTGTACACATTGTAATTGTTTGTGTAAAGTTTTGACTTGTTAGGCTTAGGAAAACGAAGGTAAAATAATGTTGCTATTGCTTTGTAAGTCATTTTTTTAAAACAATCTATTGTTTTTTTGGAAGTGTTTATATGCACGCTTTACGGTTTAAAACTTCGATCCAGTTGTATGTAGGACAGAATTGAATTTATTATATCAGAAACCCATGTCTCTTCTGTAGTCTGTCTGTTAACTATGCGAGCCTCGAAGAGACTTTCTTCCCCCATCCCTTGGTTTTCTAGGAAACAGGGGATCATCGCCTTTCTAAACCTAACGCGTTTGAGGCTCTGTTGTGAGGTTAACAGTTTGAACCCAAGTAAGGTGTCAGAAAAACACGCTCATGCTTGTTTTAAAAAAAATTACATGCAGTGTGGGGGAGGAAAATGCTTCCGAGGCTTGCATTCTGGATAGACCTACTATAAGATTATATAGTTTATTGAAATTCAAAAATTATTCTTAATCGGGAATATTCAAACGTTTAATTTCGAACCACAAAGCAATGTACTGGTAAATACACTGCCAAAAACAATTAGGGGAGAATTTTGAGTACTTTTGTCAACTCTTTTAGTTCCAATGTTTATTTTTTTATTCTAAATATATAAAATTTGCTAAACAGGTTCATTATGCATAAAGAATGAAATGGTAAAAAACAGGAGGAAAATCTTAATTTTTTAACATAATTTTAAGGTTCAAAAATTGGAATCGTAATGTTTGAATAAATTATATAACGAAATTTTTTTCAAAAATGTATTTGTTAAAACAAATTAAAATCAATTTTCAAACATCCAAGAATGCAAGCGTAGAGAATTTAGGGTCAATTTATTTCATAAAATATTTTGAGAGTGAATTTTATTTTACCATGTTTTTTACTTTTTCATTTAATTAAAACAAACATTATTTAATTATTCAAAACACATGATTTTTCCATCTAATGATTAATAAGTGCGAGCTTAACTTAGTGTGAAAATAAAAATCGCAAGCTGACGATTCCAAATGGATTATTGGGGGTGAAAGAGTTTCAACCATGCATTCCCCTAATTCTTTTGAGCAGTGTAGATTTTGTTCATTGGATACAGATACTGTAAAGAATGTGATAAAAATGAGGTTGTGAGGTTTCTGAGATTAACAGATTCAATTTTTAATGTTTAACTCCTATTTTGTTTTAGTGTAGATGTTTTTTTTTTGTAGTATTCTTTTACCTTTTTTCACAGTATTATGTTCATGTTTGTAGTCAAATGCATGATTTTAGTACTTTTATAAAACTTTTCCGTAGATGGCTCAAAGGATTCCATGCACTTAAACATGCATTTCTCCTTCTTGAATCTCAAGTTTGGCAAACTTTTTATTTGCGTCGCCCTAGTCCAATGGTTGAAAGTCCCCGTCCCAAAAGACGGGGATTGTATGTGTCCAAATTTTCCATAATAAAAATAGCTACTAATTTGTGTTTGTTTTTATCTGATTCACATAAGAACACACAAAAGTGCATTATTGTGTATTTAGTTTATCAAAATCTGGTTGTTATAGAAATGGGTAGGGTAGACTGACCAGTGAAAGAACAGTTGGTAAATACGTTTAAAAAGTAAGGATTAAAAATCATTCCACAGGATGGATTGGCAACACTGACTTCCTCCCATCTCCTAGGAAGTTATCTAACATCTGATTGGTTATCCTGGTCATTGATTAAAATAAAGTCGACTTTTTTTGGAGAATTTACATATAATGACAGATGTGTCATAAACCCACAAGCTATATTTTCTTAAAATGTATGAATTTTCTTAAAACAAGTTGTGCTTAAGCGTTCATTCACTGGTTAGTCTACCCTGCAGCAGAATTTGTTCAAAAATTGATAAGTAAGCTCAGAATAGGTTGTGAAAAATCATTTGAACACAGGGTGATTTAAACTCAACACAGTGATCTGCCAAATTTCGAAGTATTTGCAAAATTCAAATTTTTAACTGATGGATAGTTGAATAATTTTGCAAAATATAAATAAAAATTAATTTTTTCGTATTTATATTTACTAAAGAGTCATATGAGAAATAGCCGTTTAGAGGGCGATATATTGTAATTCAAAATTTATTCTTATTCTATTGAATTAAATAATTATTGCATTTTTATATGTTCTATAAAAGGTTTAGTTTTATTTTAGCAGAAAATTTTTTGCAAAAACATTTTTTTAAATAAGCTAGTTTGCAAAATATCATGTTTCCAATTATTTCACAGATAGCAACTATCTTGTGCCAACGTGCGCCAAAGCAAGTTTGCCAAGCACTGAAAAAACAAGTTTACATTTCGGCAGACTTGCATGTCCCTGGGAAGTTTAATTATCGTTGCTCTAGAGCATGACAAGGGCTATTGGCGACCAGTGATGAGCTGACACCTGAATAAGCACCCAATGCATGTCCATAACAGGATTAAATTGAGATGAGACATAATTTTACAAACCAATAATTTTACATTCTTAATGGGTTTTTTTCAGTGTGATTAAAAAAGTCACACTCAACACTTAAAAAAGTATGTTTATTTAACACATAAAACATTTATTTAAGGATTTTAAACGGAAGTATTATAGTTACAGTATTACATAATTGATATATTTACAGATGAAAGTATAAACTGGATAAAATACAAAGTCTATATATAACAAGTATGTACACTGATTATTAGGAATCTCCCTTTACAAAAAGATTTTCTGCCACATTACTGACACAGTTTCAAACATTACCATAGAATCCACCCTAATCACATTCACCAAGTACATTATTATGAAATCAGAACAAGTAAGCAAAATAGGGTTTTAAAAAAATGGTAATTGTACGCTAAAATAATGCATTCTATAAAAAAAAAGTTAAATTTTATTGTTTAAATAATGATCCAACATTAAATAATGCAATTGGTAAATAATACAATTTAGTAGATTGAAGGTAAGTACTCAAACAATCAGAATTGTATACTTGCTTGATTCCGATATTATATGATAAATAATGGAATCAAATACAACTGGCAGCTAATGGACAAACACGAATAAATTACTGAATGCAATTGGCAAATTATAATTTGGTTTAAATGTATCACTTTGGGTCCCTTAACATAGTTTTATAGGTTTGGTTTGTTTGCCGCAACATGTTTTTTTGTATACACAAAGGGCAAAAGACAAGGGCAAACCAATGACAATCCATACCATAAGTGAGATTCAAACCCAAGTTTTTAGTATCGATGGCCATTCCTTAAACCAATGTATCCAGAAATCTGGAAAATGGCAGAAACACTATGGTACCCTTATATTAAGCAACTGTGACTCACAAGGGTAACTTTGGAGTCAAAGCATTAAACTCTATTACCAGTTTTCTTGCGATAAATTTGGCATTAATTACAAGTTTAATTTGGTATTTTCGCATTGGTCAAGACAGAACTCCCACTGAATAAAATAAGTTATAAGAAATTATATAAGCTTATTTAACTCATTAAAGACGATTGGAAAGGACATTTGTTATGTGGAAATAAGCATTCAGCTTAAGTTTTATGTAAGTAAAGCAAAATATAAAATTAAGTCTTATAATACTGAATTATTTATATAAGACAAGTAACACGAAAAACGAATTTGGTTAACCAAAATTGTTGTAGAGAGTTGAGTTAAAAAGTTGATTGTAGAGAAAAGCTTGGACCAAAGTTACCTTTGTGGAACAAAGTTGCCTTGTTTGATAGTTTTTAAGAAAGAACCCTATGTTTTTCTTAGAGTTGTACTAGGAGTCTTCATTTTTCCTTGGCGGCCGCAAAGTGTTCCTTCGCACACAGTGGACAACCCAGTCAATACCCTCGTGAACTCCATCACTGAAAAGAAAAAAATAGGGTTTTTATACAAAAAAAACTTTAATGAGGAATTTGCATCCTACTCAAAATGACACACTTATACCATTTTCTGTTAATTTAGATCAATAGTTCCCAACCTGGGGGCTATCGCCCCCAAGTGGGCGATTTGTGTTATCAAGGGGGCAAAATACGCTTGAGTAGCAATCAGGGAGCGATAAGTATTCATAGGGGGAAATTAAAAAATGTTGTACCTTTGTACAGTAAAACCCTTCTCCAACCATAACAAAACCAGCCAATTTTTATATTCAACTCCCTCAAATTTTCTAGAAACCATTAATATTATCTTAGTTAATTAATTCACTTTTGTTCTTTAACCCTTTCAGTCCCAAAAAAATACTACACTACAGAAACATCTGATATTCACAAAATAAGCTTATTTTAGGTCAAATATACGAATTCCGCAAGAAAAAAAAAATCATTTAAATTTTCTATATGGTTTTTGAATCAATGCCAAAATTTTTTAATTGTGGAAAACAACAAAATAAAAAAATATATGTCACCTAAAAACACTTCGAGTTATATATTTTAAGGTATCTGACCATATTATTTAAAAAAATTTAGTAATTATTTTAAACGAAATAGTTTAAATTGTGTTTTAAATATGTGGAACTGAAGTGAACTGATCAAAATTCAAGAGAAACGCTTGTTGACTATTTTCAAAATAAAAAAAATAGTAGTTCTGACTAATATTGAGATTAAAGTAAAATATTGTCTGATAGAGCAAAGTGTGAAGAATCGAATGATGTGTGTTTGGATGTCGTAACGGGACAAAAAAAATTTGAAAAAAATATTGAAAGTGATGATGCCAAATGGCATCACTGGGACTGAAAGGGTTAAAAGTATATTAAAAATGTAATGTTTTTTTCCTATTTTATTTAAAAGTGACCGGATAAAGCTTCTTTGGCTGTTTTTATCAACTGTACTAAGTTTTATAAAATTGTTTTATAGTTACACTTTTACTAAAATTATGATTAGACATAACATGAAAATTAAAAGGGGGCGATGGATGTTAATCAACCTAAAGAACGAGGCGATGGTCCAGCAAAGGTTGGGAACCACTGCTTTAGATACTGCTAACTTGAATCAGTTTGGGGAAATAAATTAGAACAGCTTGCTCTAGTAAAATTTTTTAGACTATGTTTATGTAGTAGAAGTTTATAAATGCCTCTTTCAAGCTTTAAATCTTAAAATTAAAAAAATAATAATAATTTTATAAATTATTAGAAATTATTTGTGTTGCTGGAAAACCTGACAGTCAGGTGACAGGTTTATACTTTTGTATTCCTCAGATGGTTCATATAAAAAAACATATCTGTCATTCTGTTACATGGTATATATTTTCATTAAAAAAATTATACATTTTCTTCATTTTCAATTCATTCATTTTTCACAATTTTCTCCCTAAAATTTCAATTAATTGGATGAATACACACTATTTCCTATTTTACACACCTATTTTTATATTATGTTTTAATGTATTTAAACTGAAATTTACATTACAATTCACTAATTATCCCTGAAACGAAAAAATATTCACATTAAGTTTTAATAAAAAACAAGTTTTGTGTGAAATACATGATGCAAAGATAGAACTTAAATAAGGGCTTACCCATGCAACGCTGATATTGGAAGAACATGGCAATCTCTTCGGCCAATCAGGTGCTTGCTTTCCTTGAATACTTCTTTGATTCTTTTGACAGTTAAACATTTCTGAAAATATACAGTATTCTATAAACATAATTATATCATTTTATTTTCTTAAATCAACTAAAACAATGATTCTAAATGGTTATAGTATTTGGTTCGTATTTTTTTTAAATGATAGGCTACATTCAGATTTACACATCAATAATTTTTAGAAATATTTCACATATTTTAAAAGTGAGAATAACTACATATTTACTTATCTAGACTTTTTATTTAATGACGAATTTCAGTTCCATTCAATTGGCTTGTTTCATATTGAATAGTTAAATCTTGTTATCATTCATTTCATTGGTGGATTCTGTTTTTGGTGGTATAACAGTGTAATCTCCACTCACTTCTTTGATTAACTAATAGAGAAATTATTTTCATTGATGTGGAACTGTTGCCCCTCAAGAGGTGAAACATGTCCATTAGGTAGTATTTTACAATGAGCCCTTTTCTGGTAATTATAACATTTCAACTAGAATCAAGGTTTTTTTTACATAGAAATGTGATTTAACTGATTAAAAAAATTAAAACTAGTAGTTTTTTTTTTTCAATCAAATGTCACTGGTGGATTAATTTATTCAAATGTATTGCTTACAGGAATGTCTTGTTTGTTAGCAACTAGTAGTAGAGGAACTCCAACTAAAGCAGGATTCATTATCATTTTATCTGAATAGGAAAACAGTTTACAATTATTTTAGCATCAGGATACATTACACTTTAAACAATAGAACTGTCATTGTATTAAAACTTCACTTCAGAGCATTTATTAATAAAAGCCAAAAAGCAGAATTAAGAGCAGGCAAATGAAACTTTGCTGCTCTTATTTGAAAAAATTAGGAATTTAAGTAACAATATGAAACACAAGAAATAGCAAACTCATCTCAGTTTAAGCAAACTGTACAAAGTAATTTTTAAATATAAAAGTTACAATAGAGAAATGTCATTGAATAAAATGCATATAATAAATTAGTATATTAGTTTCAAATATAAAAGCATAATTATTAAAGTTAGTAGAGGGCCTGGCTCATTGCCTAGTGTAAACATTATTCACTGTTCTTGAAAACCAAATTACTTTATGCTCGCTAAGTACAATTTTTAAACATAATTATTTCTTTATGAAGCATTCTTTATGAAGGTTTTCTATTGCAATGCTAGAAGTATTAAATACAAGATGGATGAATTGAGGAGAATCATTGCAATAGAGGATCTTGACATTATTGGTATCATAGAAAGCTGGGCAAATACTGATGACGTAACTGATTTTTACACCATTGAAGGTTTCAATCTTTACAAGCGTGATAGACTCAACAAATAAGGGGGTTGGGATGTTGTTGTATGTTAGAAGCGACTTGAACTGAATCCACAGCCTTTTACAATTAAAAAATTATTCTATTCCACTATACAGGGTGAGGAAAACAAAAGTGTCCCCAAAGTGGAGATAAGAATACGACAGAAATGTTGCCAAGTCAAAAACCAATACAAATGCAGGTTTGATTGCTTCAATATTAAGCCCAAACAAACGCTTGGCGACTTATTAACGCTTAGAGGCGAACAAGGTTTGTAGAGCTCATCAAGAAAAGTTACCACTAGTCGTTATTTATCCTAGAGAATCTGACTTTTTTTGTTTTTGTTAATAAAAAAACATTCTAAATTAATTGCAAAACACAAAACTTGCATTATGGGACGTCTTCATACAACACGAACTAAGATCTGAACTCGCCACTCGTCTTTGAGTAACTCTAATGTGAAGCTAATTCGATCCAACCCATGCAAAAACAGGTTTCAGGCGGCTTCAAGAGTTTTCCTCGCCAAGCATTTTAATGTATTCCTATCTCTAGACCGGGGCCACTTTTGTTTGCCTCACTCTGTACAAGACAGTAAAGGAATTAGTAGATGGTTACCAAAAGCTTCTTTTGATTCCTGAAGCCTATCAATGTCCGAAGAGTCAATGATGTATATGACAGCGTGGCACTCTGCATAGTACTTGTCCCAGAGAACCTGCAGATCTTCCTGGCCTCCCAAATCCCAAAAATTTAGTCGTATTCCATGCATGTCAATTCGGCCAACTGAAATAAGTTGAGGTTTGCATTTAAACACATGGCAAATACTGAATTTTATATTTGTAGCATCATTCAACAATGGTCAGACGAAACAATAGTCTGCAATTTAAACCATGAGGATTCCAATTTTAAGAATAAATTTTAACTAAATGATGACAATGAAACTGTAAAAAATCACTTTTTACACATTATAAGCTATTCAATGGACAATATAGATTGCAAAAATTTAATTAATAAACATTTACAGAAAATAACATTTGTTATATAAAATTTAACTTACTATTGAGTCCTACAGTAGTTGTAATTTTTGTTGGATGCAGTCCTTTGTAATTCTTGGAAAATTTGGTTTTTGTCTGTTCTAGGAATGTCTAAAAAATATTGATGAATAATTTTTTAAATAGAATTTGTAGAAAATCAAACTGACATGCATTCGTAGCACGGTTTTGTAAAGTTGAGTGTAATAAATTTGGATACAGTTCAAATACATTATATATACTACATTTTAGCAAATGAAATTTTTAAAGTTGCATTTATTTTAAGTGTAATAAATAACATTCTAACTACAATAAAGCACTAGAAAAATAAATACTATTTTTTAATTTAATTTCTTATTATATCAGTATACTTAAGTTTGAATTTTCCTTTAGTAAAATTCTAGTCACTGGCCCGGCAACAAGTTACAAAATCTGACGAGTTTCTAAAGAGGGACAAATAAATATTTCTGCCAACCATGTACACTAATCAAGGATGATAAACTAAAGTTGCATCCAGCATTGAACTAGAAGAAAAGTGGAATGAGGTGTGTGCTCACTGAACAGGGCAGCAAACAAGACGGTTCATAACGAAACGCGGAGGAATACATGACACTGCAGCAGAAACAAACAGGCAGAAAACCTAGCTATCTGCTATTGGGTTCGTCTTCGCTGGTTCTGAGTTAGTGATCCACATGGTTATCTCTTAAAAAAGCTGAAATTTAAAGTAAAAGATAAATAATTTCTTTCGTACTAAAAATTTAAAAATATGTTTAGGAGCCCAAGTCAATATGATAGAAGGTTCTCATGCAAGCATTGCATGGAAAATAGTCCTTTTCTGCCCTATTCGCTCAAAAGGGTGTAAGGAGGGGGGGTTGGCTCGCTGACACTTCACTCCAGTTTCCCTTCTAGCTCAATGGCCTGCAGAAGCTAATCGAGACCAAATTGAGGGTTTGTTAAAAAAATTTGCAAGGAAAGACAGTGAATTCAGAAAACATGATTTTCCAGAAAATGCCAAGCTAGAAAAGTTGCCTGGCCAGTGACTAGGATTTATCCTGTCTTTTGCATGCTTTTGTAACTTAAAATATAAGCAGAAATAACAAAAAATATTAACATTGAATTTTACACAAGCTTTGAAGAGGAAAATTTATCAACTGAATGCAAGAACCGTGAAATAGACGTACAGTTTTACCAGCATTGTCCAGTCCGAGAATCAGAACAAAGTAGTCATCCTTTTGGAATAAGTACTTCCAGAGCCCGTAAAAGAGAGTATACATTCCGAGGTTCTGAGGCGAGGAAACACTCTTTGGATACCAACACCTGAAAGTTTATAAATTATTTTCACGAAATATTAGGATTTTTAAGTAGCCATTTCAAAAAACAACTTGCATTCAAACAACTGTTTGCGAAGTTTTATAAAGAAATATGGAACAGCTAGGATATAATGGCAGGTATTAATTTGGCAATTTGATTTACGTTGTCATGTACAAATGTGGTAAATATTCCACTTCATACAATTCGATAGGTACACTAGGTTAAATTTTCAGGATCGCCAAATGTTGCCAATAAACTTACCGGCCATTATATCACAATTGTACCATAAAATATATACCAGCAAAATTGTGAAGATTTTAAAATGCCTATCAATGTCTAATACATCACATCATATGTATTACATGTTAATTCTTTTTACCCACAACGTTTGAAGTTTATGGAGAATTTCAAGCATTGATTATAATTTATGAATTGGTTTAACAGTAAATATGCGGATTTGCGTAAGCATAAAATTGTTTCATAACGAAAAATCCTTTTAAATACCTAACACGTCAAATGATGACAGATGTTATAAATTTAAATGCAAGCTCTTTCAAAATGTTTTTGGAGTTTTTAAAGTGAAACAATTTTTAAAACAAGACAAATCCTATTTAATGAATATTTATGAACTTACAGATGTCAATGATTAAGGAAAATTGCAATAATGAAACTTGTCTTGTCGTCAAAAAGGCTTTTTGTATGGTATGGTAGGTACATATATATTCCAGCTGGTGTGCTTGTTTAGAGAACCGCTTACAAGCTTTTATAAAGTGGGACAGACACAAAAAGAGTTTTTTCAAGCACAAGAGACACACAAAGAAAGAAAAACATGAACACATAGACAAATAACAGCATTTATTGACCTTTACAAACATCCATTCCTGACAAAAATAGGAGCCCGACCCCCCAGCTCCTAAGGCTAGCATCCTAACGACTGCACCACCGGGATAGCAGCTTTTTATTTTGTAAACAAATTGCATTAGGGTAGAAGAAAGTTGAGAAAAATGTATCTGCTTTTCTTTAGCTTATATTGATAGAAATTTCTAAGAAATCTAGTAAACTATTTTAAAAAAGAAAGTCAATGATAATTTATATTTTTATGTTTTTTTCAGGTTTCTGATGGCATTTAAATAATTATTTTTTTAAATTTTGAAACAAATATATACTATTTATCAACATCAGAAAGTAACTGCAACTGATACAACAAAAATTGTTCTGTTTATTTTGATTTCGATTTTGCCGAATTTTTTGACACATGGATTTTAAGAACATAGAAGAATAACCAAATAAACTTTCAAGCATTTATTAAAGTATGTAAAATTTCCGTTAGCTAGACTTTTACAAAAAACGACAAAAAATTCGATACATTATAATTCTATCCAGATATTTTAATATGTCTGTTTCACTATAGGATACTATTTTAGTTACATTGTAAGTTTAACGTTTTCAGATGGAAGCCGAAAAGGAACCAATGGAAAATGTTTCTCAAACGAAATCAGAAGATGCTTCTTCAGATGAACCCCCTAAAATGGACACCGATGATAAAAAAGAGGAACCAGACCTGTATTCTTATACGAAGCTGGATGATTTCACTTCAGAGATTTATAAGATCGAACTGTGTAATCTTCCCAAATTTGTTGGATTCAAAGTGAGTAGGTTTTCTTTCAATATATATACAAAAGAATCATGCGTTGCACTGTGGGTTAAGGGGTCATGCTAGGGAAGATACTGTTGAAGGTTTATTATTTTTCTTAGCCAATTTATAAATAAATTTTGATGGCCAATAAGTATCCCATGGTAGTGTTGTCAAAGACATTATACAATCCATGTCCTCCAAAAGGTAGCTCAAGGCGTAGACTAAGTTGATTCTGCTACAATAGTTGTTATATTCTAGTTAGCTGGTAGTAATGAAGTATTAATTAGAAGTATTCACTTAAGGTCGGTAGTGCTGCCTTGGTTGGTTGACATATATTTTCAGGCTTGCATGGTCTGCTTATAAACCTTCGTCAAGTCAAAATCAGACAAAACACACAGATACGTGACAGATGATACCATCTATTGCCACCTCCACAATTTAGACATGACCCTGAAGGGGAGGGAAATAGTCTCCAGCAATTCGTACCCATGGGAAACTGGGCACATGCGCCATGACCGCCCAAAAGACTTTCAGCCCCACAGATTCAATGAGCACCTACTACGCATATACTTGGTGGGACTTCAGTGGTAGCAGGGCTCTATTGTGGGACCTTCTGATTCCGAGTGCTGCCTTCTGTTGCTCTGCTGTTAAACAAGGAACATGTGTACTATATTCAAATGAGGAACTCAGGTAGTTGACATTAAAGATGTGGTAATGGTGCTGTCCTCTGTGCCACATGAGGAAGCACTGGAGGGGTGTCACACTCTTTGGCCCAGTGTTGAGGGTGGCTCTAACCGCTGCACCACTTTAGGGTTCTGGAGTTGATATAAAATGCCTCAAAGGCCTTAGCCCCCAAAATACCCTCACGAAAAAGACAAGATAAATGCAGTAGTAAAGAAGTGCCATTTAGCTTGGATGTTATTTGAAGTATGTGCATGTGGGGCAGACTGTTGCACCCATCAATAAACAATGCTTAGTAATTGTGGCTGGTTTATGTTAAATCTGTCTTGTGTCTTGTACAAAGAGGGTGTACAATATTGCTATCATGTTGTTTGGATGCCACTTTTGGTTCGAGCCTCATTAGTTGACTTCAGTTTGAAAATATGGTATTAATTGCCCAAATTTTTCTCTATTGACCATTGATTCTAACCCAAAAGACCAAATATAAAAAGACTGTAAATTTCTCATTTTGCAGTTTCTAAACATGCTTTTAAAAAAAATGTGCTTATTAATTGTTTCGACTATAAATTATGATACTATATCTATGATACAGTACAATAAACCTGTGATCAAACTATATCTATGATATAATGGCTGGTATGTTCATTGACGAGCTTGAAAATTTAATGTAGGTTTGCTATACCTATTGAGTTGTATGAAATATGGAGTGTAAAGTGTACCACATTTTGACATTTTCATAACTTGTCAACGTAACAAATTGCCAAATAAAGACCGGTCATTTATATCATAGCTGTTTCTATGTATTTTTTGTTTTACTGTGATAGTTATGATTAATCTTTTTTTGCTTCTCCCACTCATTTACCATTATTAAAATAGTTTTATAATTTTAGCAATTGCGGAAGTTTTTGAATGGAACTATGGACCTCAAAACTCGGAAAGTCAAAGCTATTGGAAATCCTCTGGCTTTTGCTTTCATCACTTTTGAGTAAGTATTTAAGTCTTTGCTTAAATTTGTGGTTGAGTTTCTTTCAGGAGAATGTGGACAGTAATTTTAAAAAGATCATAATTACTCAAGAAGTTAAATATCATTTTTATAAGAGCATAGCTTGATTACTAAGACTTTTTTTGTTTCTGTTTCAAGTGCTTTATATTTTATTCAACAACAAAAAACCAATCTATAATACAAGTCCCTCCCAACCCCCAGAAAAAGTCGCAGACCTTAATATTTTGTTGAGCCACCTTTGTCTGAATAACTGCTTTAATCCAGCGTGACGTGGTTCCAGTAAGTTTCTGGAGAGTACCTTTTTTATTTTGGGCTATAATTAAATCAAGAAGTCTCCTTAACCCTAAGTTGAAGTTGGGAGAGTGCTATAGTCTGACTATTTACTATGTGAGCCTCGAAAAAACTTTCTACCAACCTCCCTTCGCTTGATTGTTTCTAGAAAATGGATGGAGCATCGGTTTTCTAAACCTAATGCGTTAGAGGTTCTGTTGTGAGGTTAACAATCCAAACAGTTCAAACCCGATTTGGGTGGGGAAAAGACGCACACACTGTTTCGATGAAAACCACATGGAGGATGGGGGAGAAAAATGCTTTCGAGGCTCGCATTCTAGATAGACAAGGTATAACTCTTTTTCAAGAGATTCCTCGTATTCTCGATAGGATTGAGGGATGGATTACATGGTGGCCGAATCATGTTTCTAAGGGATGTGGCTTGATGTACATTATTGTCTTGAAATACACCTTCCTGATATTGGATTGCTGTATTAATAAGCTTCTACAGTTTAATATTTATTTGAACTGAATATTTTGTTTTTTAGAAATGAGGATGACCGGAAAAATGCTTTGGAAAAGCTGAATGGTTATAAATGGAAAGGAAAAATCCTTTTGGCTAAAGTAAATATGTGGTTTTGTTTTTGTATAAAATTGTGATGGTTTAGATATAATAAGGGCCGGATTTAAAGATTTGCCGCCTGAAGGTTACGATTTAATTGCCGTCCCAGTCACAATATTCTCCCCCCCCCCCCCCTTCGGGAAAAGATAGCTGGTTAGCTGCAAAATAAGGGGGTTTGTGCTGTTTAAAATAGAAACACATATTGGAATAATCTTTTTACCTTTTACACACTAAATCGAAATAAGAGAATTTTTTAAGCTGTTCTATTATTTTTCTTTCATCTTCAAAATCCGAGATTAGGGGTGCAATTACCCTCTCAGCGACCATGTTTGCTATGAAGTATTAGTACTATACCAAAACCGATCTTAAGTTTGCAGTATACAAATGTTCTACGAGAAAAAGGGTAAATAGTTCTCATTTTCGAGTGCGAGAATCGAATACAAAAAAGTATTTCACATTCAATAAACAAATTGATTTGGTATTTCAAGACATAAATTTATTATTTTTATTAGTTAAGCTTCTGTTAGAGTGCTATTTAATTATTTTTTCCTTCGATTTTGACGTAACAGGGCGCATGAATATCAGGGTCGAAAGGAGCAGCCAATCAGAGTACGCGAAATTGCGGCGCCAGCCGGGTTGTTTACCCTGTTTCCTCCGCTCAGTACATTTCTCTGCTGCAAACTTAAGCTCGGTTTTGGTATATATATACGTTTAGGGTATACACATTAATGTAAATTATTAGTTCTTTTTTTGCGGAATGCCGCTTAAATTAGTTGTAAAATTTGCCGCCACAAAAAATTCGCCGCGGTATGCTACAGCTTACTGAGCCTATTTAGAAATACGGACCTGGGTGTTATAAGTCTAAACTATTTATTCTTTTAATATTTTAAGTATTATTATATAATATTTTCAGTCAAATGACAAAACCATAAATGTGCAAAAATATAGGGGTGGAAAACAAGTATTGTTAAGCCAACAGTTTTCATATAAAGTAAATATGTTGTTTTTTTAAAAAATATTTTGTATATAAATGTGATGTTTTAGGTACAAATAGAAACTACAATATATTTTCATGTAATAAGTATTATTATATAGTATTGTTGGGGTTAATTAAGTAAACCGTGAATGTGCAAAAATATCAGGATGGAAAACTGGTATTGTTAAGTCCAACCTTTTCATAAATCTCCAATCCCTAAAATTTGCGCATTGGTGGTTGTGTTATTGGACGGACAATATAATACTACTCGTATTATGTAATTTCTCTATCCTCATCAATAAAATAATAAGGAATTGTTGAATTTAAACCTTATATCAATATAACCTCTCTGTAATATTAAATAATAAAATAAAGATGCTGTGGAAAAAATCGGAACAAATTTTTTTGCATATACTGCATGGAAAATATTTATTTACCTCCTGCAAAACGTGCAGTATTTATTTCTGGAGAGCCTTTTATTGTGTTCATAAAGTAAAGTGGGGGGCTGGGGAGCCCAGTCGGTTAAGCACTTAGCATGCGGAAGGTCCCAGGTTCGGGTCCGGGCATCGCCAAAATAGCTGCTGACCTCTAAACGGCCCGTGCAGCTAAAAATGTCTGACGAATAATACCCCGTGTAAGGGAGTGCACGTTAAATATCCTTCAAAGTCCTAACGCTGCATACGATGTCGCCCTTAACGGTTGCGTTGGGTGCCTATTCAGGTGTGGCTCGTCATCTGACTGTGGTTCTAAAATATGACGCCCGTCGCCAATAGCCCTCGTGTAGCTCTAGTGCGACGATAATTCAAACCAAACCATAAAGTAAAGTTATTTTTCTTTGCTCAGTTGGCCGCCCCAGCCGCTGATCCCATGGCCCGTAAAAGAAGAGAGGGAAACTCAGAAGACTGTCCGTCAGCTAAGCGGGCAAAAGAGGATGACATTCCCGTAGAGATAAGGTATTTATGAACAACCCATTAAAAAATGATGAGTTATTGTGTCCAATTCCATGCAAAATTAACATTTCTGTAGCATAAGTCATGCGTGAAAAGACTGATTATAACTAGTACCTTTAACATTAACTGAAAAAAAAATTAGTGAGATAGTCAATCTACACTTATTAAAACCAAATATTGTAACACACTTTATTTAATTTGATTTATTTTTCAAATTTAAAAGCTTGTAAGCTCCATTTTAAATTGTGACTTGCACTACACTTACATGGAATTAGCATTATTTATATACTTTGACTACTTATGTAGAAGCAGAGAAATTTTGTACAAAATTAGCACTAAAAATCGAGGTCGGCTTATACACAAAAACTAAAATTTCCCCCCCAAATTTTTTTTTCTATAATATTTAACCCCACAGGTACGATGTCTCCAGGTACACCCACTGTCCACAGGTACAACTTCAGTGATGTACCTGGGGACAAGGCATGATGTACCTGGGGACATTGTTCCAAATTGTCTAGAACGCAATTCTGTCGTACAAATAAAAAGTCGAATACCTTTTTGGACTTTGTATAGAATGACATTTTTACATTTTTCTATAAAAAATATCGAAATGTTCCTTTTTCGTAATTTAAAATGTATTTCTAAATACGTTTTATATACAATTAACGAATACGCTTCCCAAACGCTTTTTTATTTATAAAAAACTAATAAATGTGATCCCCGAGACTTGGAAATATAGTAAGTTTGTTGTAATTTTAAATAGTAGCTTTATTTTTCAATAACATAATTTGCAAATTTGCAAGATAACTTATAAACCAAAAAAAAAATAATAATAATAATAAAATCTACCCAAGATTATAACCATCAAAAATAAGTAGGAAAAGAACTGCTGTCCCCTTTTTTGGCTTGGCTAATAACATTTGGTGCTGGAAGTTTAGGAATTGTATCACCTCTATCGAGTTCAAATTTTTCAGTATAGTTTTCAGTTTTAGTAAATTTATTCGAATTTTCGATATTTTTTAAGTATTATTTATTAAATTATTTACCCTGTACTTCAATAATATTGGCCATGTTATATTTGACAGTTGTTTTCCCCAGAAACCTCACTAAAACAAAGTCCTCTACTTGAAGTTCATCATTATTTGTTGATTAATTATGCAAATTTAGTGTCAAATCATTTTCAAATATTTATGTTTGAATTAAGAGTTGAGTTCCATCCTTCCATTCAACATCCTTCAAACTTATATTGGCTTTTTTTTACCTGGAGCTGACTTTTTGCTTTTGGTCGTTTTCTGTTTAATTTCTGAATTATCGGTTAAAGTGAGATTTTCCTTTCTGCCTCTCTTGATTTGTTTTCATAGAAGGTGTTTTGAAAGTGGTCAAATTTCTTCGAGATATACAGAAGAGCAGGTCTGTGGCCTCTGATAAGAACTTAAGGACATTTGGAAAATCAGACAAACAGTAATTGGCTCAGTGCACAACAATTTACAGTGCAGCAGAAAAATTGGTTGTACCTACGGACGTCCCTAGGTACAACCTAAATACTGTTCCAAGGAACAGCACATTGGGTATTTTTTTAAAACGCATTGTAATAAGAAAGTGTTAAGTTTTGAAAAACACAATAAGCCGTGTTTGAAGTAATTTTTAGTCCTATTTAAGTAGTACTAAGAAGAGCCGACAAGAAGATTAAACCGGCACGTAATACAAAATATAAAATGATAGTAAAAGTTACTCGAGATAGGTGAAATCAATCAATCCTGTTTATTATGCCCCCATTAGCTTTCGGCGACCCTTCTTTAACAAGAGAAGATAAAGTTTTGTTAGCAGAGTTGCCACTAAAAATACAGGATTTTTTTCGATTTCCCTAAAACGAGTTATTCCCCATGTCCCCAGATACAACTGTCCCAAAGTTGAGCACTTTCCCCTATAGTTTTGGTACAGACCCATATTCTTCTTGACTTGGATCATTGTTAGCTCTTAATACCAAGAAAGTATACTAAAAACTTGTTATTTCAAGGAAAAATTTATAAAATGGAAATATACAAGTTGTAATAAAATATAATAGACTTTTTTGTTCATTAACCTTTATATTTATTTATGATTTGAACTTTAAATTGTTTCTGAAATTGGAGGCTTTATTTTTTTTATGGTATCCCACATACTTGAAACGAATAAAAAAAATATGTATTTTTTATTAAAAAATCTTAACCTATTTAAGAGAAGACTTTATTTGTAATTTTGTTTTTATTTAGAATCAAAAATGCAGTGACGCCTTTTTGGAATGTCCCTTATGAAGAACAGCTAAAGAGAAAGCAAGATGACATCCATAAGTTTCTCATGAAGCTAAGCAAAGGCATTGAAAAAGTGAACTGGGGCTTGAGACACATCCTTAGTCAAGAAAGGTATTATGCTTAACTAATTTCTTAAAGTAATTTATTTGTTTTAAATGATTTTTTGCAAAATGGATAAGCAAATCTAACCTCTTTTCATTAAAAAAATATTCACCAGAGAGTTATAAGATAATCAAACAAACTATATGAAAAGATAGTTGAAAAAAAGTTAATTTTTTAATTAATAATAGTGTGTGTTAACCTTCTAAGATTTAAGATACACAATTTGGTTGAAGTGTAATCTTGGTTTTTTCAGCAAGTTCTTTCAAAAAATAATTACTGAAAATTTAATTTCCTTTTAATTTTACTTCTGTAACAGATGATTATAAATGAAAGCTTATACTTAAAAGGTCCATAGTAAATTTTTTTTTAAAAATGTGCTTTTCTGGAAAAACTTTACAGTCAGGATAATTTATTTTTACAATGTTTGTTGTCGTTTTTTAATGTTTCATTTGTTCTTCGTAACTTTGAATTGCTTAGGGAAAAAGTCAGATTCGTAATATTTGATTTTTGTTAAGCGGGATTTCACCTAAAGCGATTTCGCATTCAGTGATTTTTTTAGCATTTGCTCAAAGCATTATAGGGTGGGTAAATGCTTTCAGTTCATCTTAAGCAAAATTTTGTGTTAAACCAGTTTGCATTAAAAGAGGTTCAATTGTATTTAAGTATTCTTGATTGAAATTTAAAATAAAATTGCAAACGAGCCGTTGCTTTACTCAGTACCCTTGCTCCTTTGTAATTTTGGCAGTGAACTACAGTAAACTCCCGATTATCCCCGGAATTGGGTGGCACGGCTTCCCCGGGTAAGCGAATTCGTGGATAATACGCAAAAATGAAGAAAATGCCTATAAACAAAGTTTCTTCTGGGGTTTATTAAAGTAAATTACAGTAATCGATTATAGCATGTACAAATTTACTTACTTCAAAATGTCCATTACTGTCATTTCTCCTCTGTCACACTGCAAGCACATTTGATTTTTAGAGAATCTGTTTTCCATCTTTTAATGTGTTGTAGTTCGTCTTGAATTATCAAGACAACTTTTTTTAGTTCCTCACGCATTTCGCTAGAATCAAAATCACATAAAGCAATCCATTTAAAATAGCAGGGAGTTTATTTTTTCAAGTGACGCTTTTTGACACAAATCTGTTCGTGATGTGCACCTGACTGCTGAACACCAGGTTTAGTATAAGTCATTTTTATTTTAATGCATTCGTTGTTCTTGTTAAATGTATTCGTCGTTCTAGAAAGGAATTCGTTGTTCTTGGAATGCATTCTTCCAAAAAGTTTTGAAACAAATAAAATTAATTTATCTCGTTTTTTAAAAAATTTTACATTTGAACAGAAAAATGGGAGTGCGGCGGATAGTGGCTCGCAGATAATCTGCAAGGCAGATAATCCAACCGCGGATAATCAGGAGTTTACTGTACATGCAAAATGATCAAAACCTTTACATGTGCTTCAAAATTTTAACCTTGTAATACTTTAAAACATTAAAAGTTAACACCAATCCATACCAAAAATTCAAAATTTTCCCCCACTAGAAAGAAGAACTTCTACCAGTGCTGTCCTCTGAGTGACATCCGGGAGTCCCCAGTAATCTCAGGCTACCGCAACAAGTGTGAATTCACATGCGGCAGGCACCTGCACACCAGAGAAAAGACGGTCGGGTTCCGGCTCAACTCCTACAAAGAGGGGTCCATGAGTGTGGCAGAACCGGATGACTGCGTCAATATTGGGGAACCCATGTTGAGGGCTGTGAAGGTAATTTGGTTTAGCAAGTGATTGATTAAACTCTTAAGGGGGTTCAGTATGTTGTATATCGGTAATGTTAAATTGGCCAATTGCAGTGTACCTTTTCACAATAACTACTGATCAGATCATCTTAAAATTTTCTGTGTGTATTATGCCAACCTTATATATTGGTCTGAGGTTAAAAGTTTTTTTTCAAATAACTGTTATATTTTTTTTAATAAAATAAGTTTTAAAGTACCCAAAAAATCATGAAATTTTTCACTTTTTTGCCCCATAAAATTTTTTTCACTTTAGTTTTATTAAAAATTATAACCTCAGATTAATCTATACTATGTATTACATCATATTAAAAAAAGTTTATGAGAAAACATAGCATAGTTTTTGAGAAAAGGTACATCAAAGTTCAAAAAATCAAGTTATGAGAAAAACATGTTTAAAGTTTTTATTGGAAGCCGTTTCAGTAAGGAAAGGGTTAAATAAAATAACTTTTAATGTCAAAAATATTTTTCCAATCATCTTGATACTTTGTAACATTATTAATAAAGGTTGTAATAGTATTTTAAGCCAATAATTTCTTTTTTGATTATTTTTCACCGATTTTGGGGTACTGAACCCCCTTAAGGGGTAATGAGTCGGATTGATTGCAGGTCTACAAACCAAAGTGCCTTTGTGTTAATTCAATGGATACAAAAATATTTCCTCTGTCTGTATTGAATATGTTATTATTTTTACAGGTGTTTTTTTAAATGAAATGTCGATACCTTACAGGTATCTATAATCCCAATTACATTTGTGTAAAATCATTGAAAAAATATTCAAACTAATTTTAAGAAGCAGACTTGTTGGGAAGTGTAAGTCCGCTGCATTTATTATATAGAAACAGTTTGTAAAAATATTAAATACAGCCAGAGAAATGATCCTTAAAAAGTATTTTTCTCCATTGGATTAACATTGAGGTACTTCGATTTGGATACTTGTAGTCCAGGGGGCTCATTCCGCTTAAGTGGATGAATGAATTTCTGAAAATGAAACTTCCTGAATATTAAGCCATAAAGAAATTGTATTGAAGGTTTCATAACTAGCAAAATCAGTTATTTAACTACTGTTTCCATACTTGTCTTTATGTTTGCTAGTGATAGGCCTCACGTAAATTAATTAGAATGTTTTTTTTTGGCTGTAAAAACAATGTTTTATAGTGGATCAAAACACTTTTTACAAACAAAATTACAAGGATTCTCCTTATAACAAGTTTTCCCATTTACTTTATATGTATTTTTGTGTTAAGTAAAATAATAAAACTATAAATGTGTGTAATATGATTATTTTTATTCGTGTTTTAGAGTTTCCAGTCATATATTCGCCAATCCGATTTTGATGTTTACAATCCCGAGAATCACCAAGGCCATTGGAGGCAGTTAACAGTCAGAACTTCTAACCAATCTGACATCCTGCTCATTGTTGTTCTTCATCCTCAGTCATTGTCACAAGTAAAACTAAATTTGTAGTAATGTTTTAAATCAAGGGTTCCCAACCTTTTTGTACCTGCGTACCACTTAACTTTTTGAGAAATTTTGGCGTACCACCAGACCTAAAAATTTTAATAAACATATATTTACTCTCTTAAAACATTTAATAAATAGTTAAAATTCAGCGCAAAATTAATCATTGTACAAAATATACTTTTATAGTCTTTAGTGCGAAACTTTCTGTTTTGGAGTCATGGAACTTATCCTGCTCTTATGTTTATTTTTTTATGTACAAGAGTTCAGAAAATCCACTCTGACACAAGTAACTCTCAAAACAAATGGCATCAAAAATAGCAAATCTTTCCGGAAGATCGAAAGTTAGTAGGTTTTACATCCGGTCTAGAAGTTAATAAAACATTTATCTTTGAAATAATATTAATGTTTAAAATAATGAGTAATATGCCTGCTGCTAATGCATACAGAAGCTACTAATAGCATCATGTTGCTCATATCACTCATGCGTACCACTCACAATACCTGTATACATACTACCGGTTGAGAACCCCTGTTTTAAATGATACAAATACCTGTAAAATATTAAATATTTATTTGCTTCAGTACAACAATAAGCTTGGAAATTGTTAAACTAGATAAGCTATTTAGTTGTTTGGGAAGTTTTAAATTTACTTGCTTTTATAAAACAATATTGTACATATCGTCAAATTATTTTCTTTGCATTGATTCAAATTTTATTAATATATATGATGTTGTCATTTCTATGGTTTTGTATATAGGAAGCATCCTTAGATGCTTAACATATATTTTCTCCTAATTTAATTTTAAATTTCTCTTTGAAATAAATTCTTGAACTTCCGTAAAACCATCTTAACCATCCAAAATGGGGTCTGAGGGAAATCCGATTAAGTGAAAATCCTGTCTAACTGGAAAAGTGAAATGAATTAAGTTTTGGATATACATTTGATTGCTTGATTACATGTTTCTATATTGATTTCATTTGCCTTATAAATAAATATTATTTGGATGGGAAATCAATAACAAGAAAAAGTTAAGCTATACTCCTTGCCAACGTAAGTTGGGTAAATAGAAATATGCTATGGAGATGATCCTTCTGCGGATGTAAAGAGTTCCATAAATTATTTGTGAATCCATCCAGAAAACATGTTTCAAACATTAATTTCGTTTAAGGTCCAACAAAATTCAATATTATTTTTGAAAATTTGGCAATTTTCTCGGAGTGAAAAGTGTATTTTGGTTAAATGGTATTCAGATCATTTTGTATGCAAATATTACCTTACAAGAGTTTCCAACAAACTGACCAATCCCACTTTTTCCCCAGCCTTTTTACTATTTGTTTTTATCCAAGTTGGCACAGAGTGTAACTTTCAAATTCAGTAGGTTAAAGCTTAGATCCACTAAACGCTGTCTGGTTAAGTGGAAGTCTACTTTGCTACAAGTAGAATTTGCAAGACTCGTCTTAATTTAATATTCTGAAGTTTAATTGTTTGCGTCTAATTAGGAAGAATTGGAGGAAGAAAAGTCCAAGTTGAAAAAATACTTTGAGGAAGGTGCAGGATCATCTGTTGGCATCACATCTGTGTATGTCCAGCTCTTTTCAAAGAAGTCATTCCACGAGGAAGAAATCCCCTTCATCCATTTGATGGGTAAAAATGTAACTTGTCTATTTTGTATTTACAGTCTATTTGAATATATTTATACAGTAGACGCCGCTTAATGTGATCACATCAGAACGAACGTGATTTGATAACAATAACCGATTGATTACAATACACGAAAAATTATTACAATACACGAAAAGTTTAAACTAAAAAATGATTTTTTTAAATACGTATTAAAATTAATTTTAAATTAGGAGTTGTTGCTGTAAAACTCTAAAGTATTTTAGAAATTAATTCACAAAATACAAAAGGTTAATTATTAACTGAAAAAGAAGTCATCAATTGTTGATTTTTTCGCATTCTTTTGAAACAAGTCTTTTACGAATCGTTCATAATCATAATGTTTATGAAAGTGTTCCGCGACAGCTTTGTTTTGCACACCTAGACGAAAGATTCGAAGTGCTTCCCTCATCTGAGCAGGCGTCGGAATTTTGTCCTCTATAGCACTTTTGGGTTCATCATTGACATCAGAATCTTATGACGAAGCTTGATGTTTGACACGTACCGCTTCGCAAATGTCCTCATCACTTAAAGAAGTAGAAGTCGCAAACTTCTCGACGATCTCCATCCATGCTTCAAAATCCTCAGCATTCATATCGGGCGAGGTATTGAAAACGTCTTCCCTTATTTTCATCACTGACAAAAAACTGATAACAATAAACGAACATTTGATTACAATAAACAATGATTTTTCAATGTATTTTGATACAAGCGGACGGGACTAAGCGATTTTGATAACATTAACCGTGATCACATTAAGCGGCCTCTACTGTATAAAGTAGAGGCCGCTCTATGGAGGAGCTCTGAAATTTACAGAAAATACTTTTTTTTTATTCCATACATTAACCCTCTAATGCATACTGTTGCCGTTTGCCAACAAGTAACATAATCCACTTTATTCTATTATAGTCGAGCTCCCTCTCGACAAATTTGTGTTTTTTCATCTATTGCATTCCATTTTTAAGTTTTATTTACTAATAATCCTCATAGATGACGGTAGTAAAAGTGTATTCAAAATTAAAGAGTGGGGTTTTTAAGTTTTGTGAAATTATGTTTTTGGCAGTATTCAAAGTATAATAATATTAGTACTAAATACCAATAAATTGTTTTGAAAAATCAATTATAGTTAAAGAGGGATATTTTGCAATGTATTTGGTAGTTTTCTAGTCATTATTATCAAAATTGGAATTTTGTACTTGGTTTTTGTCATATGGAAAAAAATTTAAAAATTGAAATTATTAATTTAGAATTGAAATTATTAGTAGTAAAGTTGAATGCTTATTTAAATAGCATAGGAAGCGATTTTTATTAGTATTAAATCACCATTGCCATCGCAAAAATGGCTCGAGAAACTTTAATTCTTTTAGACAATAAATTAAAATAAATTTATTTTTGCGACATCGGTCCATTTGAAAAGACGTGAAATATATTTCACTACAAGATATTTTGTATGTTGATATGAAATGTTTTCATTCTATTTAAAATTGAGGGAATATTACATATTTATTCTTTGAATTATAAATATATTTTTTCAAACAATAAGTAATAATTATTGAATTTTCAAAATAAAATAAATGAAACTAGCAATTTAGTATCGAATTAAGGCTGTGTTTGGCGTCTTTTTACCTCTTATTTGTGTAACATGTTTTGGTTCTATTTAAAAGAGAGGAATATTATATATTGATTTTTTAAATATAAATTAATTTTTGCAAACGGTGATAATTATGGAATTTATTATGAAATAAATAATTATTGAATTTTTGAAGTAAATAAATGAAACTAGCCAAATTTGGCGTTTTAAGGTTTATAATAGAAATAGAATAAATTTTGTGTTTGGCGACATTTTTCCTGTTGAACACAACTGTTCTGTGGAAGCGGGTTAAGTGACAGATTCTGTTACAAACCTACTTGTTTAATGTTGAATTGAAATTAATAGTTCAAAATTATTTCTAAAACAAATGCAATTACAGTAGGACTACAAAGGACATGAAACATTCCTTAATAATAAAATAAGGCCTAAATAAAAGTATTGACAAATATTTCTTGTGTCTATCTATTGGGTTAACATTCTGTTTTTAAATTGCATGAAAGGAACTGCAATTTATTTACTTGTTGCTATGATTTGTTGAATTTGATATTCATCCTTCTGCAATAATTCAATCTTTGTTTCAGTTCCTGGAAGAGTCCCTGCTAGGACTTAAGTTCAAAATCAGCCCCGAGTCCTTCTTCCAGGTCAACATTCCTGCTGCAGAGATTCTGTACACCATGGTCACCGACCTGGTGGACCTAACCCCTAATGCAACTGTGCTCGATGTGTGTTGTGGGACAGGAACCATCAGCCTCTGCTTAGCAAAAGTTAGTAGCACGATTAATCCTTTCACTCCCAGTGATGCCATTTGGCATCATCACTTTAAATATTTTTTTCCAAACGTTTATGCCCCGTTAGGACATCCGAACACGTAATTTGATTCTTCACACTTTGTTCTGTTCGACAATATTTTCAATTAATCTCAATAAAAGTCATAACTACTATTTTTTTAATCTAGAAAATAGCTAACAAGTGTTTCACCTGATTTTTGAAAAGTTCACTTCGCACAATTTACACCAATTCGGTTAAAATAATAACTAATTTTTTTTAATAATATGGTCAGATACCTTAAAATTTGTAACTCAAAGTGTTTTTTGGTTATATATATATATATATATATATATATATATAATATATATATATATATATATATATATATATATATATATATATATATATATATATATATATATATATATATATATATATATATACAGTCGAACCCCGCTATAGTGAACCCGGGATATAGTGAACCCTCGCTTATAATGAACCTTTTTAGTGGTCCCTTCCGAACTCCTATTCAACTAATGTTATTTTATATGGATATAGTGAACTACTTGGAAAATGGGAGTTCGCTTATAGTGAGTTTAAATTCCCATTCCTTATTATTTTTTGGGTTCCGTTCTCCATATTTTAAAATATACTATAAATAGCAAGTGGCAGCGAGATAGCAATCCTCAACAATGTGTCACATTTCAACCTGTCCTTCCCATCTTATTGTGCTCAAACTGGACACCTGTTTCAAAGTAAACATGCCTTTTCTTCTCTCCCCCACACTCCCTCTGGGTTCGAGGCAACACCCTTTATTTTCGAACCATTATTCATATTCCCCATCCCACTAGTACACACTTTCTTGGAAGGCTATGTCTCCATACGACATGATACCCTTCCTTGGACGATTTGTCACGGCTTGTACGACAATTACTCTTATTTCCTAATGAACTCTAATCATAAACAATCCAAAATTACCAACTTTCACAGTATGTAAGCATAAAGAGGTAACAAATTAAATTCATTTTTACTTAACTATAAGTATTTACATTCTTTTTGGACCAATAATTATTTTGAGAAAATTTAAATAATTAATTTTTTTGAAAATTTATTAAATTAAATTATTTATTCAATTTATTCAAGGTGTGCAAAACCATTATTATTCTTATAAAAACGTATAAAAAATCTGGCGATATATAAAAGTATCGTATAATACTTTATTCAAGAAAATTTGGATATAGTGAACCCTCGGATATAGTGAACAAATTGTTTGTTCCGTAGAGGGTTCACTATAGCGGGGTTCGACTGTATATATATATATATATATATATATATATATATATATATATGTAGTAGAATTACATCTATTACACAAGAGAGTATAATTCTTAATTAGTTAACTTAGAAAGAAACAAATATTGGACGTCCAAAGGTGATTTATTGTGGAAGAAAGCATTTGTAAAGAACGGGACCGGAGCCGAAGCTCGGTCCGCCAGAAAGCACACAACCTTACATCGTGAAATCTTATTTGAAAGTGCGTCACATCTATTAGATTATTAGTTCTCATTCTTCGATGACCAATCAGAGTTCTGAAATTTGTTATGGGAAAGTGTGAAAAGGTTAAGTTTAAAATGTGATGACTAAACAGTTTCTGTGGGAACGGTTACGTTTGTTATTCGATGACGCTGTTTTTGGGATGTTAAAATTAGTTGGGGTGTTAAAGTACTAAGTGATATTAAGGATACTTGAAAAGGTAATTAAGTTTGAAGTTTAATTGAGGATAAAAAAAAGGAGTTTTTGAGAGGTTAAGTCAATATATGTCATATATATATATATTTTGGTATACCTGACTCCAAATGCAACTGTGCTCGATGTGTGCTGTGGGACATTAACCATCAGCCTCTGCTTAGCAAAAGTTGTTGTTGTTGTCATGTCCATGAAATGTGCATAATGGAGTGAAAGGGTTACATTTGGTTGAAGCTGTAGTAGACAGCTTCAGCAACTTCAACCGCCTTTTCAGAGTAAAGCAGATCCTCAATGTTTTTAAAAAAGAAAATCCTGAAAAGCCTAACTTGAAATGCTGGGCAGCCAAAGAGACAGTTGGAAGATCAAGACAGTTTGGGCACAGAGTTGTATAGATTTTCTGTCCATCGGTTGAGATTTTTAATCCTTTCAAATGTCCTGTTTGTAGTCTGGTTACTGTCGAAGCTATTGTGCAGTTACAATTTAGAACAGGCATGGAGTATTTAACATTATTTTTGATAAGTCTTCGGCTGGCAACAGCAGTGGCGCCTACGAGAGTTGTGAGGTTCGATGATTGTTGAGAAGCTCTTGATTCTTTAGCAAGCTCATCGGCTTTCTCGTTTCCAGGGATATTTATGTGAGCTGGTATCCACTGAGCAAAAGTTTGTAGCAGGGTCAAAGAGATTATTGGGAGAACATGCAATGTGACATAAAGGTGAAAACAAGCTTTAAATGTTTAGTTTTCACTCAGACCTGTCAGAAACAGTACTTGCCAACAGTAAAAAATAAACTTAACTTAAAGTTTGTGGAAACGGACAAACATGTTATCTTTAAGGAGGGAATAACGTGTTCATTGATGCAAAAATGTCAATTTTTTTACTCTAAAATTTCACCTACCACATTCTTTGACTTAACCTCTTCAATCGAAAAGATTAGTGGTCCTGTTTTACCCATTTTTTTTAAATGTTAAGTATATTTCTTACCTTTTACAAGTATTGTTTTGTCAGATCTGTGATCAAACTAAAACTTAAAAGCTCATTTTCTTGTTTTCACCTTTTTGTCTCATGGCACGTTCTTACAAGAAGCCCTTCAATTTCTATACCTTTAGTACACATTATGCTGGTATTTAAGGTTGTCAATGTAACAGTCTAGGCTTAATATTGACAGAGAATGTTACTATTCATCAATTTATTATAAAATATCAGACTTATGCATATGTATTTTCAGTATTTACATAATCCTCATTTAAATCACATCCACTTCATTTAGATTTTATTATAATATATTTGATTTTTAAAATAAATGGTCCATGGAAAACAAATTATTACTTAAATTACACTGTTTGAAATGCAATTTTTACTCAAGATTTTCCTAAATTTCTGATTGCTTTGTGTATTTTGGTTTTTACTTTTTGCATGTTTCTTAGCACTGTAGTAATGATGTCTAAATTTTCTGTAAGTAACTTTAATAATTAAAAGGTAAGGTTTATTTGTGTTTCTGACAGAATCTTCCTCATTCATTGTTTGCTTTGTATACTTTTATTTTATGCACAGCTTGTAGTACTGTTTAATGGTGTCGAAATTTTCTATAAGTAAATTTTGTAATCATTCTATTGGGCAATTTTTTTTTTGACAGGCTGGGCGGAAGGTCATTGGGATTGAAATGTGTCCTGAAGCAGTTGAAAATGCCAGGGAGAATGCCAAAGAAAATAGTAAGTGGTTATATATTCTTTTTACAAAAAACAAATTATAGTTATTATTTTTACAAAATGAATCTATTGAGTTTATCTTTCAAATACAAATACAAAAATTGTCGACCAACAACAGGCCAGAGGCCCGCAAGGTTGGTCCAAAATATATCTAATTCCTTACCAGTTTCCAATAGTTATCAAGATTCTTCTTAAAATCTTCCACTCTCTTCGAATACACAATATCTGGTAAAGCATTCCACTCATTGACGACTCTATTGTAAAAATAATATAAAAATAAATAACCTCCCTTCTAAAGCATGATTTATTCAATTTCTGACCATGCCCTCTGGTCCGGCTATTTAAGGTAAAACCTAAGCCCTCCATGTCTCCCTGTTTAATGAACTTGAACAACTGAATTAAATCACCCCTTGATCTCCTATTTTCCAGGGAATACATGTTTAATGATCTTAATCTATTACCATAATCAATACCCGATAAACCCTTAATCATTTTTGTAGCCCTATGTTGAACCTTTTCAAGCATTTCAATATCTTTTCTGAGAAAGGGGGACCAAAACTGAACAGCACTCCAGATGTGGCCTTACCAATCCCCTATACAATGACAAAATAATCTCTTTAGATTTAGAAGTGATACTTTCCTATATCAAATGAGTGACTTTGTAAATATGGACAGTTTATTTTGACCTGTATAACAAGAGCAGTTTTTTGTGAAATATATTTATTATTAAAATAGATTTTAATAGTTTTGGTCCATTGCACCTTAAATAAATGTTTACAATCAAATAATTTAGTTAGTCGAAAATTATGGAAGTAAATAAATGTTAAAAAAAAATGAAAGCTTGATATTTTTAGGCATTGGAATTGAAAAAAAAAACACCTAAAGCCATTTTTTAAAAATTTGTAAAAAAAAAACCCTTTTTTTGTAAAATTATAATTGTCAAAATTAAGGTTAATTGAGAAAAAGTTAATTGCTTTGATGTAAAAATTGTGTGGAACCTTGAATTTTTGAGAGTCTGCTAATTACTAATTGTTTCTGAATATTATTAGTTTCATCAAACCAATTTATGTTCTTATTTTATATCCATAATATTTGTGTGTGGGCACATAAATAAATAAAAATCAATTGTCTGCTTAACAATATGCAATATGCTTAAATACAGCGTCCTAAATATTAAAAAAATAATAAGTGTTACATTTATGTTATTTATGTTTATCAACTTACAAAACACTTTTATTTGTTAAAAATTTAGCATCTTTTTCATCCCTAAACACCCTTATTTAGTATAAGTAAATCTGAATAAGTTTGTTTCCTTTTTGCCTACCAAAAATACATTTTTTCTTCATTCATTTCATCCCAAGACATATCCAATGTGGAATTTGTGTGCGGCAAAGCTGAAGATGTGATTATTCCAATCCTCAACAAGTTTGACAGCTCTGAAGAGGTGGTGGCTGTTGTGGACCCACCAAGGGCTGGGCTGCGTAAGGATCATGTTCTATCTGTTTATGCTAGGGTAGACTAACCAGTGAATGAACGCTTAAGCACAATTTGTTTTAAGAAAATTCATACATTTTAAGAAAATATCGTCTCTTAAATTCCCACATGTGCTATCTAACTTTGCAAAACGGTAGAAATGCACTGTGGTGTAACCCTTGGCGAACTTTCCAAAATCGCGCCAAAAGTTGGCCGAGAACCCAACCATTATAGGATAGGTTTGAATTACCGTCGCATTAGAGCTACACGAGAGAGAGCCGAAAAACGTTCATTTAACACCGGCTGTTCGGACTTTCTTGTTACATATCACAGCATTACATTGTGAAGACCGATATTATGTAACAAGAAAGTCCGAGCAACCGGTGTTAAATGAACAAACACGTTTTTTGGTTCTCCCTCGTGTTGCTCTAATGCGAAGGTAATTCAAACCTATCCCAACCTATCGTGTCACTTCGGTTGGGTTATCGGCCGACTTTTGGCGCTATTTTGGAAAGTTCACCAAGGGTAACCTTTCATTAAATTTCTACTGTTTCGCAATGTTAGATAGCACATGTGGGAACTTAAGTGACGATATAGCTTGTGGGTTTATGACAATGTGAACACATCTGTCATTGTATGTAAATTCGACACAAAAAAAGGAGTTGAGTTTATATTGCATTGCTTTGGGTCTTTTGGGGGTCCAAATAAAAAGTGGTATAAAAGCCAAGTGAATGAACAGTTCTTTTACCAGTGAATGAACACAAAAATGTCCAGTCAATAAGCATGTTGGATTTTAATGAATGACCAGGGCAACCAATCAGATGTCAGATAGCTTCCTACGAGATGGGAGGAAGTCAGTGTTGCCAATCCATCCAGTGGTATGATTTTTAAACCTTACTTTTTAAATGTATTTACCAACTGTTCATTCACTGGTCAGTCTACCCTACTAATTTTCTTTTATGAATGTTTATAGAGGGCTGGGTATCCCAGTCGGTTACTGTCGGAACTGTCAGTCCCATAAAGCTAATGCATTAGTTTTGCAATTATAGCTTCCGCAGAATATTGCTTTGCCATGTTAGCCCTTTGTCACCAGGTATTAGAATCAACATAGCATCGAAATGAAACAAATTTGAATAGAAAATTTGAACCAGTTGTTTAATTATATATTTTTGAAGTTTTAAAATACCAAAAATTACTGCAGATGGTGACACTATCTTAAAACTTTATCAATTAATAATGAAATAACCAGATGTTAGTTTCTTTTCAATTTTGTCTTACCCTTTCAGTCCCAGTGAGGCCATTTGGAATCATCACTATCAATGTTTTTTTCCAATTGTTTATGTCCCGTTATGACATCCAAACACACATCATTCCATTCTTCACACTTTGTTCTATTAGACAATATTTTACATTAATCTCAATAGAAGTCAGAACTTTTTATTATTTAGAAAATAGCTAACAAGCGTTTCACCTGATTTTTGAAAAGTTCCCTTCAGTTCCACATATTTAAAACACAATTTAAACTATTTTGGTTAAAATAATTACTATTTTTTTTAATAATATAGTCTTAATAGTATTTTGTTGTTTCCCACAGTTACAAAATTTTGGCATTGTTTCAAAAACCCTATAAAAATTAAAATGATTTTTTGTTCTTATGGAACTCTTATTTTTTTAACCTAAAATAAGCTTATATGTGGATATAAGATGTTTCTGTAGTGTAGTAAATTTTTGGGACTGAAAGCGTTAAATTGATGTTATGATGATTCCCAAGAGCTGGGCTGCGTTAGAATCATGTTCTATTTGTTCTAAACTTTTTCTTTTATGAATCCTCATATCATCTAGAGCAGGGTTCTTACTTCCCTTTAATTTCATATTTTTGTCAAAGGGCCAATTTTATTGTAAGTATTGTAAGAATTATATTGTAAGAGTAGAATATACTTTTATATGAATTAACACAATGATCAAATAAATTTTATGAATATAATATTTTTTTAATAAATCCTAATATTGTTGTTCTTTTATTCTACAGATCAAAAAGTTTTAAAAGCTATCCGAGCAACTTCTCAGATTACCCAACTTATTTATGTCTCATGCAGCTACACAATTGCCTACAACAATTTTGTAGAGTAAGTAACATCAATATACTGCAGATAAATAAATAATGAGTTTAAATGTCTTAGTGATCTGTATTTAAAATTAACTTAGGTGCCATTTGTAAACTATTGCTACTTCTGTCTTAAAAAGGCAATGCAAAGTAAAGATTAACTTGTATAAAAACTTGAATTTGCGGGCTTTATGCAATATAAATCGATCAAGGATGAGGGATTCTAAAGTTTTTAAAATAATTGCTTAAATGAAGAGTTTAGTTGAAGAAGGTGCTAAAGTGACAAAATTGCGAAAACAGAAAAATAAGCTTTAAAGTTTTTTACTTTGTATCGACTCGGTTAAAAACGCTGCTTGCACACCGTAAAAATATACTAAATTTAAAATTTCTGCTTTTCATCATGAAAAAGGTTAGTAAAATGTTAATTGGCACAAAAATCTAAATTTTTTCAAAAATGTCACTTAGCAAGTTCTTTGAGTAAGCTCTTCAGATACGATTATTATGGAAATAATGTTGAGTTTAATCAATGCAAAAAATAAATATCTCGTGTCAAGTGTTATTAACAATTGAAGAGCTTAGTGGAAGAACGTGCTAAGTGACAAAAAGGTGAAAACGAGATAATGAGCTTCAAAGTTTTTAGTTTGCAACTTTTCTGTCATTCACAAAATCATAGTTTTTTCGGTATGATATTTTAGTTTGGTTCTTCAAAATACTTGTTGCCTTTTGGCTTAGCCGTACGTTACGTAATAACGCGTCATTTGCGGAACGCGCGTGACACCCCCTGCACTTGGCATGTTTTTCCTCCGAAATGCTTCAGATTTTTTCAGTCGTTTAGTGGAAGAACGTGCTAAGTGACATTTTTTAGGTAAATTTGATCCATACGAGTTTCATAATTTCTGTTCTAACATTTCGATTTTCAAAATTCTTTTTTTGTTTAGAAGATAGATTGTTACAGATATATTATATACTTTTTAATAGTTTGCCTGTCTGTCCATCATTTTGTCCGTCCGTCCATATTCCTTTCAATTTCCGATCCAAAGTGCCTGATTTTGAAAATTCAATTCTTTTTTTGGTTCGAACGCAAAAAATTAGATCACTACAATGTATAGTGTTTGGCCACCTGCCTGTACGTCTGACTGTTATTTTGTTTCTGTCCGTACGTCTTACCCCCTACTTCTTTTGAACCCATCCAATTTTTAAAGTTATTAGCATCAATTGCCTAATATAGAATATAAGGTAATGAAAGTATCGCGATGGGTTCAATAATACAAAATGAAGCGTTTGTGCTTTCTACACGTTTTGGAGGGTGCTCATTCTAAAAAATTGTTGTTGTTTTTTTTACATTGATCCGTCTGTCTGTCTGAAACTATTTTACAGTTCGAAATAAAAGAGCTACGGACTTTCGTATAAGGATTTCGAAAAAGTTGCGCATGTGCAAGAAGATGCTGCTCTAAACTTTTTTTTGGTTTTAAAGGTATTGCTGAATAACAAAAATAGATACGGACTTCAAATTTGATACACGTGCTCCCTGTGCTAGTCGGACGCGAAAATAAAGTTTTCTACAATATTATGCGTGTGAAAGGAGTAGCTGCCGTAGAACTTTTTAATTTTGAAAGTTTTTGAAAATACTTTATAAGGTATATAATTACTTTTAAATGAGCGTTTTGATTTATTAATCGGTAATTGAATGTAATACAGTGTTACACATCCCTAGTTTTTAAAAAACATTAGACACCTATTTTATACTTTTTGTTTGTCCGTCTGTCCCTACTGTAACGATTTCTTTGATTATTTAAGTTAAAAGAAAGAAGGTTATATAGTATATAGGTTATTTTAGAACTTCTTGCTTAATGTTAGATCAGTAAGTTTATAATTGAAAATATTTTTTTAAAAAACACATTATCACTGAAATTATAATCTAAATACTTAGTTTAATAATAATACAAATCAACTTAATAAAAAAAGTATACAAAAAGATAGTAAAAGAAACATAAATCCATGTGAATAAAATAAATATTAAATTTAAAGATGTAAGTTTTCGCAAAATAAATTTTTAAATAGTTTTATAGATTAGAATAATCGAATTTAAAAAAAAACTTTGATATTAAAAAAAGAGTAAAAACAAGTTGTGTGGCAAAATATAGATCCACAGGATATTTAGGTTTTCCTTTCTCCTTTTAAATTAAGGGTTTAATCATTTTTAAGAAAGATACTTTAAATTACAGCATTTCTACAGCAATAGAACATGATTGTTTAAACAATTTATTTTTACAATCGTGATGCATAGTTCTTTTTTTAAGTCATCGATATTTTAATAAATATTAAGAACTTATAATGTTTTATACTTCTTTGTTACTTTATTTTTACATCAATTAGAATAAAAATATTTTAGTTTTGCATAACAAAGCAACAGCATCGGGATTAAATTTGTACTTACCATATAAGCTGCTATTTGCATGCACATTCAAGCAAACATTCATCTTTCTGCTTGCTTCTTAATTCCAATTTAATAATTTAGAAGTTTATTACATGTCACAAAATGCGTTCGATAGCTTTAGAGATCAAACGCAAAATGGCTTTAAACTATTTTTGTACCCATAATTCATTGTTTTAAGAAACCAGATGCTTTGAATGTTCATGGATGCAATGTTGTTTTAACGCGAACTGCGATCTCCATAGAGCAGGTGTAACTTTGTTTTAATTCTACCATCTGTTCGCTGCTAAATTATCTGTGTTTATTACAATAAAAATCAGAAGACATTAAAATCAGACGATATTTTTTAAAATGTGAAACCTTTAACTCTGAATAATTGTAAAATAAAAATGCACTTTCTCCTGCTTTGCTAAATGCACTAAAACCAGGTTTTAAGCAATATAAATTTTATTTTATTGGTTATATTTAATAAATAAAGTTAATTAGTTTATATTTATTATATTTTGTTCAATTCTTTATGATTAAAACTACAAAAGATCCATTTGTTTTGCTATTAATGCAAGCGAAAGTCGAAATTTTCCGCGAACGATGTCACTTAGCACTTTCTTCCACTAAACGATCGTTCCGGAATCGGACGATTTCGGAGGAAAAAAATGCTAAGAGCCCTTAGCACTTTCTTCCATTGAAAAAGTGACGAAAACGCGTGCAGCTACCAACTTCGTTTACGAAAAAAGTACGAAACCGAATGTTTTCTAAAAAATTGAAGGCTGTTATGTTTAAAGAAGGTAATAACATAAACATTAACACAAAAATCTAAATTTTTTCGAAAATGTCACTTAGCACGTTCTTCCACTCAGCTCTTCAATTATAGTTTAATAAATGTATCACGAGCTAAAAATATGGAATAGAAGTTATTGAGATTCAAATTGGCATAGTATGTAGTGTGGTGAATCTCATTTAATTTCTTTTTTATTAACTTCCTTTGTTTCAGCATCCAATTTTGAGTCCCATTTTGGGAAGTAAAACCTTTGCACAAGGTACTTATCTTTGCACCCGAATCCTTCAAATTTACTAACTAAAACTAAAGTTCTGTCAATCAAATTTCTCACCCAATAGTATAAATTCTTATATATTCTTTTAACCAATCTCTGCACAATAAAGGCGGGACTAATTCATTCCCAGTGAGATTCGAACCGAACAAGACATCACTTTTGCTCCTACTCTCCGGTGGAAAGGACCTGTGATGCCCTGAGCCACGATTTACTTGTTGTTGAATGTTATATAGTTTAGTGCTGTGGTTAGTCAAATTAAGTGTCTTAAAACCTTCTGATCATCTTCACTGTTATTCTTCTACAACAACACCGGTCACCTCGTCTCAGTAGCGTGAAAAGGGACAGCTAAGAGATATATGGTATAAATAACTAACTGATAGATTTTAGTTTTACTTAGCAATGCATTTCAAACATGAAAAGTGATTTTCAAATGAAATTGAATGAACCCTTTTAAATCAACACATTTATTAAAACCTCCAAATTTTGTACTCTAAAGTGACATCACTTGGTTTAGTCAGCAAACTTTCTGATCAAGTGTGTGTAGTAATGCAATGTGGTCAAAAATTGATTCTTCATCAAATTAATGTATTACAGAACATTATTTGGAATCCTACTTTATATAATGAAGTTTCAAATTTTTGCATGTGGTTTAATTTTATATTCAAATCTTTTTGACTTTTTTCCCCAGTCTTTGTCGTTCTAAATCAAACAACTACAAAGGCGAGGCCTTCTACCCAGTCAGAGCAGATGTGGTAGACATGTTTCCCCACACCCCGCACAAAGAAGTAGTTCTACTCTTCAAAAGGTCCAACCTCATTGAACTTGACGACAAGGACAAAACCCCAGCCAACTCTGAAGGAGAAGACAACCACCGAGCCATTTCTGATGACAAGGACAACAACCAAGCCAACTCTGAAGAAAAGACCGAGGTTGAAGTGAAGTGTGATGAAGACAAAACTGGGACTGTCACTGAGGCAGAAGCATCTTCATTGTAATAATTCTGTGTAAATAGGATGTAAAAAAATAAAGGGAAAGATCATTTATAAACTAAATTAAGAGTAGTAGATGTGTCAGTGATAGGATTTGTTAGCAGATAGCAACGCGTAGGTTGAGAAAGACTTTTATTTAACATCATTAGAACAATCAATTTAAGTTAAGGAATTAATTATGAACTTTAGGGCCATTTACTGGACCAACGGTCCCGCCATTAGAGACAGGTTACGAGCGTGGCTCCTCTTAGAGAGCAGAATTAGAAGTATTGGAATGTTCGCTTTGACCGAAGCGCAGTTCCGTTTGGCGGAGGGATATACTTAGGAGAGTTCACTTCACAGTCAGGGGGACAGGCAAGTTATTGGTGATACTCTATCCGTCGGGCAACGAAAGATTTTACCGAAGTTTTATTTACTTAAATATATTATATGAAAAAATAATTAAAAATCTAATTCTATGTTATTTTAATTAAGTTTAATTACTGTGTCTTATATAATCATTTACTTATTTTGCCAAAAGTTTTCTTAGCTAAAATCTCTGCCGTGTATCAGATTCAAAGGATAATCATACAACTCTTTATTAGCCAATCTGATTATTTCTTCCACTTTATGTAAGTAACACGAATAAGAACCATGTGTCACTAACAAAAAAGGATATATTTATTAACGTAACATTGTACAACAATAATTTTCCAAGAGAGTAATAATTATTACATAAACTTCAGCCTTTTCCGAACATGGTGTATAATACACCTCATATTGGGCAATACCCAGAAAACAATCGCTTATAAATCTAAATATATACACTTAAATATGCACGGTAAACTATTAGTTAGTTTAGGATGTAGCTTGGTATATTTATTAAAAACTGGAGATAGCAGTTTTCTTTTCTAAGACATTAACTGACAAGTACTAAGCCTTACAGCTGGTACAAATCAACAAGCATAACTGGATCAGCTTCAGCCATAGTTAATTTATGCACTTAAAAATACTCCTGTATGATTTCAAAACTGGTTCAATAGTTTAGAATCGAATTTATGTTTCTTGCAAGTGAGATTTCAGTATTTGAGCGATTTGGTTCACTCTGATTGAAGACTATTGAATCTGCCATGAAATACGGTTTTTGCACTCAAACCTTCATATAAGGTAGTACCTATATAACTGAAAATTAAAATACGGCATGATCTGTAGGAAACAGCTGTGATATGATGGCCAGTCTCGATTTGTTGAATTGCGCTATGTTTGCCAAGCATTGAAAATACTCAAATGTTGTAAGCATCCCTTTTTGTATAACTTGATAGGTATAGAAACCCTGCATTACATTTTCAAGCTCTCCGATGAACAGACCAGCCATTATATCATAGCTGTACTGAAAGCATTGAGCTAGAAGGAAAACTGGAGTAAGGTGTACGATTCACTGAACAGGGCAGCAAACAAGCCATTCCAAAAATGAAACGCGGAGGAATACACAGCACTGCTGCAGAAATGAGAAATGAACTGGAAAAACCTAGAAACCTGCCCATTTCGCTATTGGGTTCGTCTTCGTTGGTTGTTAGTTAGCGATCCACATGGTTATTTCGGGAAAAAATTTAATTTAAAGTTAAAGAAAGTTAATTATTTTGAACTAAAAATATTAAAATACATTTAGGAGCCCAAGTCAATATGATAGGGGGGGGTCTCATACAAGCATTGCATACAAGTGTAGGGAAAATAGTCCTTTTCTGCCCTGTTCACTCAAAAGGGTGTGAGTGGGTTTTTGTCTCGCTGACACTTCACTCCAGTTTCCTTCTAAGCTCAATAATTGAAAGGTGTCACACATTGCCATTTACTCGACATAATCAAGGTCCTCAGGAACACCAAACTGCTTATTCAAAACAGAGTCCTCGAAGAAAAACTTGTTCTTGCACCAGGACTTTATGGCGAAAATGTTATCAGTCCACCTGTTGGCTGCTTCTCTACTTATAACAATCTGCTTCTTGACCTCTTCCAAGACGGCCGGATCGCAGTCTCTGTACTTCTCGATCTTGGCCTTCAAGTCCGCCAACTCTTGGCGCTTTTCGGAGAGTTCCTTGAGGACGGATTCCCTCTCATCGGAGTCCTCCCGCCCGCATTTGGACTCTTCCAGCTGCTTGTCCAGTCTTCTAACCTATAGGATAGATAGATATTAAATTAATTGCAATGGGCCCAAATCCGTTTACAATGATTGGCAGAATCTATACAGAATACTATTGTATTATACTAACATAAATCTATTACGAGGATACTTACAAAAAGAACAACAAATGAACTACCAACAAACTCTTAAATACATAAAAAGAAACACAAGTAAACTAATCGTCAATTTCATCGAAGCTTAACACACAGTGTCTAAATTTTAAAACTGATATTAAATAATTATAATAGTTTTTTTAATGAAATTTTAGAAAAGCTGGAAAATTTTTATAATATATATTAAGTAATTTAGTGGCTGAGAGGTTAAACGTGCCTGCATCGTAAGCCCAAGATCGCTGGTTCGAGCCCCAGCTGAGTCGCCCTATTTTCTGGATGGGAAAATTCTGGGCAAGCATGTCCTATGATTATGAGGCATGTTAAAGATGCCTGGAGGGCCCATTTGGCCTGGGCTCTCTCAGCAAAATTAAATATCGGCATACTTTAACATCCACAGAGAGCTCAGATTTATTTGTAATCTGTGGGTCAAAATTGGTGGGGAGAGTCGCCTAGATGGTGCTAAAAAAATGGCTCTCAGTTCTGGGGAATGTGCAGAGTCTTGACCGCCAATGTCGCAGCCCCATTAGAGAAAAAAAAATATAAAGTGATTTTCTTCTGAAGGATTCAATAGATAGGATTACATAGAGCAATTCAAAATTATATGTTTCCATGTTTCATTTTCGGATGTATTACACATTTTACATGTATTGTCAGGAAATATTTCATAACTTAATCCTTTAGCGTGTTTGATTATAACGCAACTGCATTAGAATTCATTTTACTGAAACATCAATACAAATTCTAATGCAGTTGCGTTGTAATCAAAAATGCACGTACCTTAAAGCAGAGGTTCCCAACCGGTGGTACGTGTACCACTGGTGGTACACTGTGAGTGATGTGGGTAACATGATGCAATAATAGCTTCTGATTAATAATTCTCACGCATGAGCAGTGAGAACACAAGCATATTACTCATAATAATGAGTAAAATAATAATTTTAAATATTAACATTATTTTAAAGAAAAAACCTTTAATTAACTTCTGGATCGGTTGTAAAACCTATTACCCTTTGATCTGCCGGCAAGAGTTACTTGGGTGAGAGTGAATTTTCTGAATTCTTGAACATAAAAAATGAACGTAGAAGCAGAATAAGTGTTGAAGAGGGACTTAACAGTGAAGGTAAATTCCGTCACTCCTAATGTTGATATTTTAATCACAGACAAACTACTAGTTTCGCACAAAAGACTATGAAGTATATTTTGTAAGATGATTAATTTTGCTGAGTTTGTGCTAATTTTTGTATGTTTTTATATCTATACGTAATAGATAAAACTGCAAAAAAATATCATTTTAATCTTTTTATTTCTTCTTTATTATAAGCATGTTATGAATAAGCAAATATTTAACCATTAAATATGAAGTTTTCTCAGGAATTTAATTCCAAAAGCCCTTAAACACTTTTAGAAGAGTAAAAATGATGTTAATTAAAATATATAATTTAAAAAAATTAGGTCAGGTGGTACGCCAAAATTTCTAAAATAGTGAAGTGGTACGCGGATGCAAAAAGGTTGGGAACCCCTGCTTTAAAGGATTAATCCTGACCTTTTGGCGCGAGTCTTCCAGCTTGGCGCCAAGATCGTCGATCTTGCGCTTTCGGTTGTTGAATGCCTTGCTGGGGAAGGCCCAGAAGTAGAGGCTGGTGCCGATTTTCTCACTGTCGACCAAGCCGTCATCGACTAAGGACTGGAGCACGTCTTTGACCGATTGGGCGACGATTCCCTTTTCTTTCGGGCATATTTTCTCCAAGTCTTTCAGTTGGAAGACGTCTTTCTTCTCGTAGAAGATTTCCAGCATGCGGCTTCTTTTTTCTTCGACGCTGAGGCCTCTTTTCTTGGACATTTTGATAAGGTTCACTTACAAACAAGTCTCGAATGTCAGGTTCTATAATAAGCTACATCACCATTATCAATAAATGAGTAAATATTATCGTATTTGAGAGGATAAAATTTGTTTTCGCACAATTGGTAAGTAATACGTATACCTAAGCACCCCTATTTGTAAGTTAAATATATTTGAAAGGAATAGATGAATTCAAATCGAAACATACCGCCAATCATTTTAGAAACAAAGTGAAAGTTTAAGTTTATGTTACACATAACCAAACCAAAACAAATAAAAAAAGTTCGGGCTAAATTATAGCGTTAATTTTTTTTTCTATTAAATGAAATCATTAGCGAAATAACTTTCATAAATTTATTTACTTTGTTTATAATACTAAAGTAACAATGAACACATTAATTATATCGCTATCATTTCTTTCAATTTCTTTTTCAAAAATCTTAGGAAGCATAAGCTGTGTTAAGAAATTTGACACACATTTCAGGGAATCTGACGTGAGAGCGGTTAAATGTTTCTTGTTTATATTTAAGATCTTTTTGGATTTCCTGTTATTGTTTATTGCTTACAATTTTATTTATAATGGAACCCGAAAATCCAGACGATCGGCCTGAGAGTCCGAAAAAGAAAATACGACCTTCCTCGAACTCCGAAGTTTCAAACTCTGAAGTTTCGGATTCCGTTAGTCGAAGTGTAGCGGGTAAGTAACGGTAAACAAATACCTCAAACTAACGATCTATCGTCAAGTTTTGAAGTGTGGTTTAAAATCAAATATGGATTCAATCTGATTTATTTTCTTTTAGGTTCTGCTGTGACAGTAGGTTCGCATTCTGGAATGAATGGTTCTGTTGGTCTGGCTGCTCCCAGAAGGTAGAGACTTTAAATGTTGACAGTTGCAATCAGGGCCGGATTTCTAAATAGGCTGTAGCCTAGACCTAATAATTTTTTTTGCGGCAAATTTTACAACTAATTAAAGTGGCATTCGACATAAAAAATATTGTAAAAATACGAATATTTTTAAGAAAGAAAGCAAATAACTTATATTGATGCGTAAAGAGTTGTATCGGCTTCGATAACTCACTGTCTTCCCAAAAGGATCCTCAGGGAGGAGATGAGTTATCTCGGCTTATATACTACTATGAACGATGTAATTGGAAATAGTGGTAGGAACGTGGGCAGTAAATCAGCGCCACCTAGCCGTTGATGGAATATTGAGGTTGCGTGTGTGGTAATCGCCACACCACTCCCCTCCTAGAAACAACGTGGTAAGGAACCGTGCGCAAGTTGCTTCGCTGTGCGTTGTGCTGCGTTGAGTTGAGAGAGAGAGAGTTGTGTGCCGCCGTTGAGTTGAGGAGTTGAGTTGCGTGCAGCGTTGATTGCATTAGCAGCGAGAGAGCAACCGTGGTTGAGCGCATTGTAGCAGGAGCGTTGTTGGAGTGGGTGACGATCACGTCCGGGTCACCACTGTATCGGCTTCGATAACTCACTGTCTTCCCAAAAGGATCCTCAGGGAGGAGATGAGTTATCTCGGCTTATATACTACTATGAACGATGTAATTGGAAATAGTCGTAGGAACGTGGGCAGTAAATCAGCGCCACCTAGCCGTTGATGGAATATTGAGGTTGCGTGTGTGGTAATCGCCACAGAGTAAACGTATAGTACTAATATTTCGTAACAAACCTGGTCGCTGTTAGGACAATTGAACCCCCTTCTCCCAGATTTTGAAGTTTAAAGAAAAACAGCAAAACAGTTTAAAAAATTCGTCTATTATTAATCTTTTGATTTGGTGTGTAAGTGTAAAGGTACATAGATGATTCTCATATGTGTATATATTTCTATCTATTGAAAACATCACATACCACTAAACACCCTATTTTGCAGCTAATCAGCTATCTCTCCCGTAATGGGGAGGAAATTGTGACTGGGGCTGTAAAACAATCATAGCCTACAGGCGGGAAATCTTTAAATCTGGCCCTGGTTGCAATAGTTAAATACAATTGTCTAAGATTTACAGTTATGCATTATTTATTTGACATCCATGATATAATATATGGTCTGCTCATTGACGGCATTTTTCGATTCTTCGACTATTAACATAGGATTGTTATAGGGTAGACTAACCAGTGGTGAACGCTTAAGCACAATTTTTTTAAAGAAAATTCGTGCATTTTAAGAAAATATAGCTTCTGGTTTATGACAATGTGAACACATATGTCATCACATGTAAATTCTACAAAAAAAAGGTGACTTTTTATTGAATTGCTGTGGGTCTTTTGGGGGTCCAAATAAAAAGTGGTACACAAGCCAAGTGAAGGAACAGTTCTTTTACCAGTGAATGAACACAAAATTGTCCAGTCAATAAACATTGATGTTGTTGTAACAACATGTTGGATTCGAATTAATGACCAATTACAACTAATCAGATGTCAGATAGCTTCCTACAAGATGGGAGGAAGTCAGTGTTGACATCCATCCAGTGGAATGATTTTTAATCCTTATTTTTTAAATGTATTTGCCAACTGTTCATTCACTGGGGACTGTTCACTCACTGGTCAGTCTACAAAACCTATTGATTTGTATGAAATATGAAGTGGAATGTGTGCCACATTTGGGCATCCTTGTTGCTTCTTGCTTGGCATTTTGGCAATGCAAATCGCTAAATCGAGACCGTCCATTATATAATATTGTAGCCAGGCTTGCTAACTTTCTATAGTGACCAAATTAATATGCCAGGAATACAAGATCTCTTTTATTTGGTGGTAGTGTTCATTTGCCACCAATGACAAGTCAAGTAAAAAAAAAAACATGAAATGCCTTTTTCTACCAATGTATAAATTAATTTTATAAAGTTAAATGAAATTGAGACAAATTTAATTAATATGTGTTTTATCTGTACTTCATCTTTTAATTAATTTATGGGAAAATGATATAATTATAATAATTTAATATATGTGTTTAAGGTTATTTGAGGGAATCTGTAATATTTTGCATGAAGGAATTATATTCAGGTTAAAAATTTCTTTTAAGACTATATTATTAATAATTTTCACATTAACCATTATTTTAGGGACAATCGGTGTGCAGAGCCCAGTTCTTCGACTGAGTCAACTAACCGCAATGGTCCAACATCGTCCAATTCTCAGCGCAGCCAAGGTTTGTATGGTACACATTTAAGCTCATGTGAGCTTATTGTCAAAAAATTAACATTATTGTAATTTGATGCTAATTTTAATCAAAAAATGAAATTCACATTGCGATTGCAGTGTAATAGTAATAAATAGGGAAAAAAACAGAACTTTAAACGTAACACTTCTCTTTTATTTACCTAAAATATCACTTGTGAGTTTTCTTCGGAATTCATGTCATCAAGTTTGTGGATTCCAGACATCTGTGGCAAACATTCTGTAATTTTGATATATTCTGAATGAAAACTTAACTTATATGCTACCTTAAAAAATTATAGAATTATTTTTTTAAAATTTTTTTATTTGTTAGGCACTAAAGATTTTTTTTGTCATGCATAAAAGATTATTTCTTTCACATGTGTTACATCAGTTCTCTATTCACATTAACATCAGTTCTCTTATTTCTGTATCTGTAGTTATGTTTATCATTTCTAAATGCATTAGATCCAAGATTTCATATTTAAACAGACATTACTTTAGACTTTCTATTGAGTAAACTAAAGGACAAGAATTTGTAAACTAAAATTTTCTCATGGATATGTGATCTCCATCATTATAGCCCACCCGATTACAATACAAGTTTCTAAAGCGCTTTCTTATTCTTCCCCTTCTTGTGGTAAGTTTGTGTTGTAATCAGATAGACTAAAGTAATCTCTTTACTAAATTTTTTGCAAGTCCTTCCTTTCATTTTTTCTACTGGAAGCCCTGGCTTCTGTTAGTTTAATATCCTGGATATATATTTTGTTACACTGACTTAATATATGTTTATAAAAAAGAATATCTGTTTCTGTACCCTTTTAACTCAGATGAAAAGAAACTTCTTGTCAGATAAAGCAAGTGCGTAAACTTGTATAATTAGAATGGATACTTATTCAAATACAATGGAGTAATTCTTAATATTTTTTATACCCAATTTCTAAAAATACACTGCTCAAAACAATTAGGGGAGCACTTTGCTTACTTTTGTTAACCCTTTCAGTTTCAATTCTTATTTTTTATTCTAAAAACTTCAAATTTGTTAAATGGATTCATTATGCATTCAGGACGAAATGGTAAAAAACAGGGAAAACAATCTTAATTTTTAATTAAAATTTAAGGGGGTAAAAGTTGGAATCATAATTTTTAAATAAAATGTAACGATATTTTTTTTCAAAAGTTCACTTGTAAAAAAAAAAGTTAAAATCAATATCTTAACGCCTAAGAATGCAAGCGTGAAGAATTTAGGGTAAATTTATCTCATTAAAATTTTTTGAAATCGAATTTTATTTTACCATGTTTTTTCATATTTTCATTTAATTAAAACAAACATTATTTAATTCTTCAAAAGACATGATTCTACCATCTAACTATAAATAAGTGCGAGCTTAACTTAGTTAGAAAAAAAATCGCAAGCTGATGGTTCCGATTGGAATCATTGGGGGTGAAATGGTTTAAATCAAGCTTTACCCTAATTTTTTTTAGCAGTGTATTTTTATTAAAATTTATATTTTTCTTGCATACAGAGGTATGTCCGAACCCTGTGAGCGACCAACCCAGGCCAAGAGCAGTCAGCATCCAGGAAGAAGTGGTGTCCAGCTCCGAGAGTATCACGCGCCAGGTCAGGATGTCAGAGTGTGACCAGGACACAAACGAGGCAGAAGTCCTGAGCGGAACAACTGGATAAGTGAGAGTTGATTGACAAAGTGCCACAAGACATCTTGTAGAACCCCTATTTGTTGTACAGTTTTTTAACCCAGTGCACAAAACTTTTTTTACTTCTGATGCCATGTTACGTTGTTAACACAATTTAACATTTTCACTCCCATCCAAAGTAAATCCTCGGCATATATTCTTCATATAATTTTTTTTCTCAAAGTTATTATGTATCTACACTGCTTGCCAACCTAAGTTTTGTAAATTGAAATATGCTATCCTTCCATGGATGTAACGAGTTCCATAAATTATTTGTGAATCCATCCAGAAAACATGTCTAAAACATTAATTTCGTTTAAGGTCTAACAGATTTGAAAATTATTATTTGAGACCATTTGGCAATTTTATCAGAATGAAAAGTGTATTTTGGTTAAATTGTATTCAGATCATTTTCTATGTAAATATTACCTTGCAAGAGTTTCCATCTAACGGACCAATCGCTCATTTCACCCTACCTTTTTACTATTTGTTTTTACCCAAGTTAGGTTAGCACGGAGTGTAGTTACAGTTTTATCAATAATATTTATAGTAAGTGCAGTAAAGTTTGATGTTGACAGTGAACTTTGTTAATTTTGAATTTTTTAAAAAAATGTTTAGTTATAAGTAGATATCATAAATACTTAATCATACATTCAGTAATTTATATGAATTTAAGCTTTACATAATTAAATACATTTTTTAAAAAATTTAAGGGGTCATAGGAGTCTTAAAAATGTGCAAAGAAGGTACTAAAAAGTATAGTTTGATCTTTCGCGTAATTTTTTAACTACTCAATATAGAAGTATAATTTTTTTATATGTAATTCTACAATATTTATTTAATATATAACAAATTTTAAAATTTATGGAACTTTAGCCAAAACGTAAATAAATGATATTAAGAATAAAGCTACATATTTGAACACATTGGGATTGGGCTTGCGCGGCAAATTTTGAGGTCAAAATTGAAAAAATGACCAAGAAAATGACTTTATATTGTACAAATATGTACAAACAAAGACTTATACCTAAATTCTCAGCTCAATTTTAATTAGAAATCATTTTAAAACTTTTTTCTAAAAAAATTAATAAAATTTTTTTAATTTTGATTTAATTTTTTTTTAAAATAATTTCTAATTAAATTTGAGCTGAGAGTTTAGGTATAAGTCTTTGTTTGTACATATTTGTACAATATTAAGTCATTTTCTTGGTCATTTTTTCAATTTTGACCTCAAAATTTGCCATGCAAGCCTAATCCTGATGTGTTTAAATAGCTTTATGTTTAATATAATTTATTTTACTTTTGGCTAAAGTTTCATAAATTTTAAAATTTGTTTTATATTAAATAAATCCTTGTAGAATTACATATAAAAAATTATACTTATACATTGAGTAGTAAAAAAATTGCATGAAAGATCAAACTATGCTTTGTAATACCTTCTTTGCACATTTTTAAGACTCCTATGACCCCTTAAACAACTGCTACAGTAAGGGTCAAAGATGTCTTTGGTAATTTGTTGGTCTTATATAGGATTGTTATGATTAACCATGCTATGCAACATTTTAAAAAAAATCAGCACTTACGTAAAAAATTTCTTAATAAAATTACTTAGTATTACAATAATTTTTAAGATTATCCAATAATAAGTGTATTTGGGTGTTTTATTGCAAAGTATTTTTATGTTTTGTTCTTTTAAGTTAAGTTTGTGCTTTATTAAATATTTTTTCATTTAAACAGCAATGTCTATGAGTTCAATTTTTTTTACTATATGCATGTCTAAATTGATCTGTTGTAGTGCATAATAAGTATTACTATTTGAAAGCATTTGTAATTAAATATTTTTTTATTTGTCTGTTAACAAATGTCTTATTTTTTTTTACTATTCTGATGCAGTAGGAGATAATTTAGTTGTGCATAGCATGGTTCAAAAGTATAGTTGAGCTCTGTTTTAATTGTCCAAAGAAATTGATCGAAAAATATAATACAAGTTTAGATTGTTGTACTAATCGGTTAAAATTATTATATTAGAAGGAAAATTGTTAGATTATTTTCAATTATTTATTTTATCTTGTTGGATTTAATTTAGTATTTAATTCCAAGTGATATATTGAAAAATCTGCCAAAATATTTGAATTTGCTAAATTTTTTCATTTGATTTGAGATGAAAAGATAGAACAATTAACTGGATGAGGATTTGAAATGGTTATTTGAAATTACTGTTTCACATATAAAAATGGCAAAAAAAGCGATCACAAACTAAAAAAAGCTTTTTTTTTTTTTAATGAAGCAATCACACAGAGCTAAACTGTAATTTTTAATGAAAATCAGTGTTTTCGGTTTTATAGATTTTTTAAAGTATATTTTGTGATGAAAGTTTTTTTATAAAAAATTATTTTATATTTTTGAATACATTTTTTATTGAAACATTTTATGTGTCTCATCCTAAATCACTATAAATAAACATTTTAAAATGGAAAACATTTTGGCCTTTTAAAATTTAAATTAAAAAAATGTATACAGAATTTAAATGCATTCAAATCAGAACATAATGTAAGTATTTAATTATGCGAAATTATGGAAATAGGGTTGACAGTGCTTGTTCCTAAGCTTAAAATGTTTCTTATAATATGTTTTTCTAGAACAATTTCCAAACTTAATTTAGCTATTTTGTTATGTATTTTTTTTCTTGACAACTAACTATTTATTGTTTTTGTTTTCAAACTCCATTGGACTTGCTTGTTTAAAATTTTATTTGATTTAAACTTGTGACAAATTTATTTTATTATTTTTTTTCTTGAAATTTACTAAGTTGACATCTAAGTCACTATTAAAATATTAATTTACATCTTAACTACTTATTTCTACTAAGCGTTGATTGTAATCCATATTGTATATATACATTTAATAAGAAAATTTATATAATTCTGTGTGAAAACAGTTTAATATTTATTGTTTAGTTAGGGCTGCAAACCAGAATTTATATTTATATTTTTACAATATAAATATTACACCTTTAAAAATAATTGAAATTTATTTTGCGTACTTAAACCTTTTATCTAAACCCTTGCTTCTATTTAAGTATTTTGTTCAGGTACATATTAAGTTTATTGTTGCGAGCAATTAACTTTAATAACACATCTTATAAATGTGTTTTTATTATTTTATCATTGTAAATGACAGTTTTTGCACTACCTACTTTTGGATTGATCTGATTTTGTGATTGACATATTTATTTCATGCCAGATTTATCATCTAGATAAGGTGCCACATTGCCATGCAAATGTGTGTTTCATTGAAGATAAGGGGCTTACACGTATGCAAAAACAAGCACATTTCTGTGTAACGGATAGCTGTTCTTAAGTTTTACCATATGTTACCATGGCAGCTATATAGTTTTTTAGCAGGCAAAATCCTTTATGCCTCAGTGGTTTTCGCTAAGTTGTTTTTTAACTCAAAACATAATAAAAATCTAGATAATTTTCTTTTAATTGGTAAGTTCTTAATTCTGTGCAATGTTTTGTAATATTAGACTAGAAATATTAAGATATTTTTTTAAACACTGTTAAGGGGAAATGGGCACGCTGGATTGCGGGTCTCCAAACTCAAGTGCCTCACTGTTAATCCAATGGGAAACAACATTTTCTTGGCCACATTTCTCCGGCTGTATTGAATATTTTTAAGAACGTTTTTTTATATAATGAATGTAGATAACTTACAGGTAACTGTAATCGCACTTGCTAAAATTGCTTCAAATACTTTTTGTAAAATTTTTTATTGAAAATTTTTAAAAATATTCGAACCCATTTCAAAAAGTGGGATTGTCAGAACTCAGATACATGCATCATATAAAAACATATGTTTCTAAAAATATTCAATGCAGCAGGAGAAATGTGACAAAGAAAATATTTTTTTTTCTCCATCGACACTGTTGCACTTTGCTTTGGAGACCCACGATCCCATTCCCCCTTAATGAAAAATCCTTATTTTTCAAAAATTAAATATGTATAGATCCCTCTATAGCATATATGACACACACAACACACATTTGGCAGGTAAACTTCAGTATCTAAATTGATGACTTGGACCATTTTTGTAAGCACTCAATAATTTTAACCTACAAGAAAGTATACTAAATGAGTAGTTACTTCAGTGCAAAAATTTTGCAATTCATTGCTGTGGTTGCCGGGGCCAGATTTAACAATTTGACGCCTGTAGGGAAAGGTAGCTGGTTAGCTGCAAAGCAGGATTGTATGTGCTGTTTAAAATAAATACACATATTAGAATCATCTATGCACCTTTACGCACTAAGTCAAAAGTGAAATAGGCCATTTTTTAAAAAAACTGTTCTATTTTTCTTCGAAATCCGAGAGGAGGGGCTGCACTTGCCCTTGCAGCGACCATGTTGGCTACGAAATATTCGTTTTATTCAGTATTAGTACTATATGCCAAATGCTGCTTTAATTGGTTGTAAAATTTTCCACCCCAAAAAATCCTCCGCTCTAGGCTATTTAGAAATTTTGCCTATTTAGAAATTCGGCCCTGGTGAGTTCCTGTAATTTACCTAACTATTGCTGATTGTAATGGCGGATTAAAGCTTGATGAATGGCTATCTGTTTGACAACTATTTGTGCATGTGTGTAGGCCCCTTTAGTGTACTTGCAATGTGTGAAGGTTGGAAAGATGGAACTTTTTTGGTTTCTTATCCTTTGTAATTGCTCACGTTTGTTATTAAAAGATTGTTTTTTAATATTTTGGTTTATCTTCATTTCATAGTTAAGCAAGAAGCTTGAAAATACCCTACTTTCCCGTGAAATTGATACAGGTTCACTTTTTTAAATGTAGAAATAGTAGAAAGTGAATAGAATACTTTCAGAAAAACAAGTAGGTTTGTAACAAAAAATTTCACGTGGAACCGTTTCCACACATCTTAGAGTATTTAGTAGTAATTTCAACATTTAAAGGAAAAATTATGTATTTTTATTAATATTTTTTCGGAAATTCGATTTGTATTCTTTAACTTTAGTATATTTGCATTTTGAGGAACAATTATGCAAAATTCCTTGCTTTAAAAATGGAAAAGTTACAACATACAAATAATAATCTACAACCTTCCTTTCCTTTTCTAATTATTTTTGTGGAAGTATACTTATTCGTCCGAAAAATTTAGTATTTGTATTCAATCTTTATGGTCATAGAAGATTATAGGAATTTCCATGATGTACATTTATACAAATTGACACTAATTTTAGTAAACTAAGCATGTATGAATAATTGATGTTTTGTAATGATTGATGAAATTTCGCTTCAACTATTAGGAGTATAGTTAATAATTATTACAACAACGGAATACCAAGCATAATTATTTATTGCACTTAGTCGCAACGTTACAGAAACTTTTCAATACAAAATAAGCTCAGATACATTTCAATTGCACATTTTTCTGTGACGTTCTTGTTTCAATGGACGATTCGAAGGAGGCAGAGCGTGTCTTGTTTTGTAGGATACAAGATAACGTTCTATTTTCGATAAAATAGCTGCCAGATTGTTTGTGGGGTATAAGACATTGCTTGACGTAGCTTTGTCATCACTGGGCGTTGCTGTTCCCTGTCGTCAATTATCCACATTATAGTTCACACACACAAAAGTTAACATATAATTTTCTTTGGTATTAATTGGCTTCGCTCACAGAAGTACGTTTATTGAGATCTAAACCCACATAAACTTTCCTACCCCCATAAACTACTCTACTACCTAACTCAATCAGTGCGTCATATTTTTTTTCTTATAATACTTGATGAAAAAAGTCTTTTTGAACTGAAACGAGAATAGATCTGTAAAATTACAGTAGCTATTACTGAAAATAATTTTTGAGGAAGACACATCAACAACGGTTTACACATTCTAAAGTTGTTCACGTTTGGAGTTTGCTCTGCAACGACCCTGTTGCAGAGCGGTCAATGCTGGCCTGCTGAGTGCACGTATCCGTTTTATATCAGCAGGTAAGATAGTTAACTTTTAGGTAAACAAAATTTTAGGAAATCTATAGCCATGTTTAACTCATCAGCATGTTTCCAAAATGCCGGAAATATAGATAGTATGTTCGAGCAAATTAGTGCTAAAAAGTTTTTCCCTCCAAAAACCACATTAACCTCTTCCACTCCCTAATTTTTATTCTTACATAGCTTTCAATCTAAACATATTTTTCAAACAATGATATATTCAAAAGTATGTTTTGTAGGTAATTTTGAAAAAAAAAAGAATAATTTGGAGGGATTTACGTAGCTTGGACAGTTTTTTTGGTCCAAACAAAAGTGTATGTTTTAGACAACAGTTTTTAGACAGTTTCTATAACAGTCAACTCTAACATTTGGCGCGAAACAAATACATGTTTATAGCCAATTTACGGTCAAAGCCCGTCACTGAAACCAAAACATCCTTCATCCTTCTTCTCCAGAAAACATGACGTCACCACTAATAGCATTTATTCCTTACTGTATTAGAGTATGGCAATCCATGCGTAGGCTTCGCTTTCTAGGAGGTATTGCCTGCAGTCAGTGAATGTAGTGGCCATAGGCGTCTCTCGCTATGTGTTCATCAGTGAAGGTTGTGTGCATGTATTCACATGGAGGATAGCTGTGATAAGGCGTTAGATGAGGTTCTGCCAATGCTTTGTGGTCATTCTGTGCAGAGGTGTTCGAGTCTCCGCCACCGGAACCTGGTTTGTTGTTGCTGATTGTGAAAGGCCAAGTCTGAAAAAAAAATTAGTTAAAAATATATAAAAATGAAATGGGTTAAGTTTAGAAAAAAGATTATTTCAATAAGTACTTCCTTCACTGGAATCATTAAAAACATTAGGTCAATGTCTGAATCAAAGTTAAGATAAAAACAAAGTGAGGTCGAAAAAATTCAAAAATTTACTGAAATTTTGGGTCTACTGCATTTAATATAATAGAAACTAAAATTTAGGGGCCATACGGTCCTTATGGCAGATCAAACACTGCGGCAAGTTTAATATTCAGTTTCTAAAAAAAAAGATGCCTGAAGTTATTTTCGGAAACTGCGTTATTTTAACGTTTTTTATAACTTTTAAATTGTACCACAAATTTGTCGTAGCAGTATTCTATCCCTGAAAATTAATTGTAAATTAGCATTGTTTTTGCCTTTTAATTTACTTTGTTCTGTTATCTCAACGTGTCTCTCATTTTCATCTCATTGCATTGCTATTAATCATGTTTTCCTTATGAAATTGTATTTTTAATTTGTTGTATGTAGCAACGTTATTCTGCACCCCTTCAAAGTAATGAAATAATAGCACTACTTTGGACCGTTCCGTAATTTCCTTTGTTGTGTTTTCCCACCGTGTCTCTCATTTTCATCTCACTGTATTACATCTTACATAAAAAAACATGCATAAATAAGATTTTCTATTTTAAATTCTGATACTAGTTTGTAATATATAGCAGCATTATTTAACATCCCTAGCATGGCCATACACTCTTAAAACGAACGAGCGATTTTAACTCAGTCTGATTAATTTTCACTCCTCAAGTCTGGAAAATGCACTTCTCCTTTTGGAGTGGATCCTTTGTGTGTTAAACCTCCGACAGGATCATTCAAACGAGTGATTTTAACTCAGTCCGAGTTAATATTCATTCCTTTCCAGTGTCGAAAAAGCACTTCTCCAACTGGTGTGGATTTCACTCTTTTGTTTTAAGAGTGTAGAGATGCGTGGCCCGATTTGTTTCAGTGATTAACTTTTCTGCTATAAAATCATCATTAAATTTTCAGAATTCATAAGTTATTTACGTTGTTTTTGTTTGAAAAACTATAATAAAATGAACCGATAAGAAAAATAAACTATTCACAAATTTTTTATTTAGCTAGATTGTTGAACAACAAATTAAACTGTTCTGCGAAATGTAGCCCACCTTTGTCACCCTATACACTAGGGTGTATCGAAAAAACCAACTTTTTGATATCAAATTTGTAATAGTGCGAAAAGTTGCCTTATATTATTGTTAGTTTATGTGCAAAATTTTATTGATCCGAGTTAATGTCTTCAGTTGCCTCTGAGACCATTAATTATGCAAAATTCGCTAATTTCATTTTTTTCTTGGAATTTGGCCACATAAACAGCCCCTAAAGGCAACTGAAGAAATTAATCAACATCAATAAAAATGTGCACACGCTCTAAGGAGTAATATGGCGATTATTCGGCACTGGTAAGACTTAAAAATTCAATTTCTTAATTTTTTAAAAAAATATATTCAAAAAACGATAAAATTAGCGAATTTTGCATAATGTATGGTCTCAGAGGCAGCTAAAGATATTAACTCTGATCAACAAAATTTCGCACACATACTAACAATAACATAAGGTAACTGTTCCGCACTATTACAAATTTGATATAAAAAATTTGGTTTTTTCGATACACCCTACTATACACCCCTGCAAAGTAATTAAAAAATGCCACTATCTTCTCCCTTGTTCCGTAATTTCCTTTGTTGTGTTTTCCCACCCGTGTCTCTCATCCTCATCCCCTTGATCTTCCTCAGCTGGCGTCGCACGGAGTTGTCACGCTTCTCGAAGGGAACAATCTGCTCTCATCCGGTTTATCTTGGAACTCTTTATCTCGGGGGATGCATTCGATTCTACCCTTTTGGATGACCTTTTAATCGTATTTAAAGGTACAGAAGACACCCTGTTAACCGACTTAAATGGTGAGGGTTAAACCTGTGAAGCGAAAATTCGGCTAAATCGGATAAGTGAAAAAAATTAAGTTTTAGATGCATACATTAATGATAGTTGCCTTATAATTGATACCTAATAGAAATAATGCATCGTTTTTTATCAATGTGTTGAAGTCTTATAAGTTAATTGCCATTGATTTTTTTTATTGACGGCTAGAAGTGGGATACTTGCTGCGTATACAGTGGTGGACATAATTATAAGACACCTATCTAATTTAGCAAATAGTGAACGAAAAGATTCAGGAGCCTAAAAGTATTTTATCTAACACTTAAAAAACATAAATTTATTCTGTTATCATACATAATTATTTTATGATAATGATATTTTCTTTCAATATAAAGAAAAAATTAAAAAATGTAATGGACAAAATTATAAGACACCAACATTTTTCTTTTTAAATACAGTGGTCAACATAATTTGCAGACACTAATGGTTTAAAAGAAAATCCTCTAAAAAGGTTATTCAATATTTGGTGGAGCCGCAATTCTTTTTTATCCCTTGAAAAATTCGATTCGGCATGGGATCTATCAATTCTAACAACATATCGCAAGACAGGTCTTCCCAAGCACATTTTTTTAATAATTTTTTCGGTTTAGACACATGTGAACTGCCTCCCATTTCTGTAAACCACACGAGCCAAGATCTCCCACAAGTTTTCGATGGGGTTTAGGCCTGGGGAGCGAGAAGGCAACAGAGGAACATATTGATGCTTTGCTCTGAACGCCCATTCTTTATTTAATTTGATGCATAAATGGACGCATCATCATACTGGAAAGTGTAATTTTGCCACAAACAAGTTTTCCGTATATGGCTAGTTGATCTTTAAGAATATTCTTATACGTTTCGGAATGCATTCTTGAACTCACAAAAACAATATCCGTTTTTCCTTGAGCTGAAAAACCAGCCCAAACCATTACTGAGCCTCCACCCCATTTGGCGACTCATTAGTACCCTAGAAGACTTCCGGAAATTATGCAAATAATGGTGAATCCCATCAGGCCATCCAGGTTAAACTTTTTTTCATCCGAGAATAACACAGAGTACCATTTGGAGGTCCAGGCCATAGTTTGTCTCGCGAAGTTTAGACGATCCATTTTGTGCAGCCTTAAAAGCGGTGAGTTTTTTCAACGTTTTAAATTCACATAGCAATAATTATGCAACATTCTGCGAATGGTTCTTCTTGAGCAATTCAGTTTCAAAGCATTTTTAACGCTTGTAGAAGTCATCTGATTGTGTGTAGCAAGCGAAAGCACACGGCGTCTGCCTCTCGTGGACAAGCAAGGAGTACGTCTAGAAATTTAAATCACCGATCCATTAATTCTTCTTTTTAAAACATTTCTAATTGCACATCTAGAGCGTTTAACAACTTTTAAAATATTATTAGTTGAAGCGAAAGTTCCATTTATACTCCAAATTTCGTGAATTTCACTTTCTTTTAATTCTGTACCTTGTGGCATGTTTGCAAATGCGTGAAGTCTGTTATCGTTTGCTTTAGTTAACTGGGGACGTCATAATAGCGCGGCAGAAAATTGGCATATTGCACATTATTAAGGGAGCATAATCACATTATTTAGGGTGTCTTATAATTTTGTCCATGGTATTTTTTTAATTTTTTTAATTAAAATCTATAAAATATCATTTCTGTAATACAATTACGTGTGATAATAGAATAATTTCATGCTTTTATCGTATTTGATAAAGCATTTTTAAACTCGTAATCTTTTATTTCAATATATTGTCAAATTAGATAGGTGTCTTATAATTATGTCCACCACTGTAGTTCTGCCAATTTTTTTTATCAGCATCACAATGAAATCAAAACAAAACGCGTAGCTTTTTACGCCGTTTTTTTACGCAGTAGGAATAAAAAAATTTATCTTTTTAAAGCGAATATCCTATTAAACAGAGTCCAGCTAAGAGCGAACCTTATCCCATTTGGCACTTGTTAAATTCTATAGTAGGCCAGTGATGGAATATTCAGATACAGCTATGTACATTAGTACTAAAGGGATGGATCTTCAAATGTTCTAACTATTAGAGCCTCATAATTGTGGATGCTTTTCGACACGTATTTTATCAATTCATTGTTTGCTTTGCTCATTCGCTGCCTTTTAACTATTTTTTCGTTTAATTTGCAAAACTGTTATTTACTGTAGAGAAATTTAATGACTATCATTTATCATTTTTATTTAATGCATATAGTATGGTAATATCATGAAATAAGGCCAATTTTTTTAAAGTGCCTTTACACTGATATATATCCCCCCCCCTGGTGTTTATAATGTAACCATAGATTTTGCGGCTAAATTTTATAGGATTTTGGAATAAAAAACTGCAATACATTATTAAAGCAACGAACTCCAAACATACCAGAGTAATGGGATGTACGGGAGGCCTATGTCTCTTCCCAATGACGTCATTTGTCTTCATGACGTCATCTGACACGTCACTCCTCAGCACAGTCCTCAAGTGGGCGATGTAGCTGGATGCCAGCCTCAAAGTGTCCAGCTTGGACAGCTTGGTATCGTCAGGCACCCAAGGCAGTGCTGTCTTCAACCGAGAGAAGGCCCGAGAAAGCACCCTCATGCGCGCCCTCTCGCGGGCATTGGCGGCGTTGCGCTGGAAAGGTTTCTCTGGACTGCCGTCGGGGGCGCTGTCGAAGAGGGCGTCGAAGTCCTGGGTGGTGGGATGAGGTGGAGTGGGGTTGATGCGACGTTTGGCCATTTATGCTGCTGAGAATAAGGGGAAAGTTAGCAAGCAAGTAACTAGCTTAAATTAGTCAAGAATACATAGAAACCACTGCTACTCAACTTATGAGGCCATTGAAGCTCTTTCAAATACGTGTATGAACGGGAAGATTTGACGTCACTGTACCAAGTGATGCGTTGTTCCGAAGATGATACAAACTGATCTCGAAACCTGTTCGGAACCTTCGTTCACGACTTACTATATTTTTGGGGTTCTTTTCAGGTTTCTTCATCTTCGGTACTTGGAACAGTGACATCAAGCTTTCCGTTACGTACGTACGTTTGGGGAAGTAAGTAGCGTAGGCCGTGCGAAAACAGGTTTTATTAGAATAAAATTTCTTCTGTTATCGGTGTGGCCTGGTGGATTGAGGCGTCGAATTGCATGGGTTTCATTCGCAGGTTCTGCCTTTATCTATCCTATTGACGAATATTGTAGTAGAAACATTCCACCGCTAAATAATACTATGTGTTGTACACAGTAGTCTGCTGTTGCTCTACTAGGCTCATGACTCGTCACTTGACTACGGCACAAAACTATAGGAATCAGATCGGGATATAGGATCAGACTATAGGATTATATCGAATCAGATCGAATTAAATCAAAGTATTTAAAAGAAATATTACTTCGGCTCTGGCAAAAATTTATTGACATTCCATGATACGCATTTAGATAGCTATAGAAAGCTGGTAACTTGAAAGATATTTTGCACTATAAACTATTTATTGCTAACTTTAATTTATTATTCAATTAGATGATCCAAAATAAGGAATGCTTGACTTGCATAACGGTATTTCAACTTCATAAAATCATTTTCATTAAGAATCTTACTAGTAACTAGTCATTTTTTTGAGACCATTGGTGTATCGTAAACCCTTTCCATCAAACTGCATGTTCTATAAACATTTAGAAATACGAATAAGTAAAAAATATATATAACTATTAATGAAAGCATCCTCCATTAAGAAATGCTTTTAGAGGATTTATATATTTTCGTCTTCTATTTGAAGTTTATATTAAGCGGCGTTTTGAGTGATATCGTTTATCTAGTGAAGAACTCGAATGAGTTTAAAGAAATATCAAAAGCAGTTTTTTTTTACATGTTCTTTTATGAAGAATAGCAGTTTTTTTAAAAATACTTATCTTTAATTTTCCCTTCTAGTGAACGGATTATTTTTTTAAAAGAAATTCTTCATTAAACAAACTTCCTTGATACATAATTAAGATCGTATTTATTTGGTGTCAAATTGTGAGATGTCTTTACTTGAAAAATATTGAAATTTATCGTTTTTTTTTGTTGTAGTTCATAAAAAAAGCTTTTCTTAGCGATAGTGTATAATTTTGTTGCATTTTTTAACGTCATTCAGATGAGTGATAGTCACAAGAATCTTCAAAAACTTAATTCCGGAATCGTAAAATGTATTTTAATAATTTTATTAAATTTTTACCTGATATATTCAATAAACTAGCGGTCATTTGAAGGAAATAGCCAGTTTGATATTTTTTAAAATCTATTTTAATTTTCAATTTATAGTTTGTTTTGATGATTTTCTAATAAATTCAGAATTTACTCAATTACCAATTACCTTATAACTAAGATCAAATCAACAAACTTACTGCATCAACAAATAAATACTACGATCAAATGAACATACAACAAAAACACAATCGGAAATAAATCAACTGACAGCATGAACAATAAGTTCAAATAAACCTATTTACCACAACAACTATCAAATAAACTTTTGCAAAAAAAGAGGTAATAAATAATCTTACAACATTAGCAACTAGTTCCAATTAATCAATTTAAATTTAAAAAATAAATAAATTTGATATTCTGTATAAGTAGCAGAACCTGGTATAAGGACCGTTATCTAAAAATAAACCCTCTAAACAATAATAGCTTCTCGTATTCTTTCTTAAATCACTCTTTGGATGCCTCCGGGTTTTATCCAATGAAGGGGTAGTGAAAAAAAAAGTAGTTATGATGAAAAATGTAAACTATCCCTTTTTTCCCATAGACTCCCAGCAAATGGGCTGTTTTTTCTTCTTCAAATGTCCCATCGTAAGATATTTAAAAAAAAAAAACTTTCATATTTTGTAATGAATACTAATAAATGTATGGAGTTGATAGAGTTTGTTAGAATAACAATTTTAAAAAGTAATGTACAGTACTGTTTATTTATCCACGTAATCACCTTGACGATTAAGAAATTTGCCATACCTGTAAACAAGCTTTGAAATACCCTCTTCATAAAGTGCAGCCCTCAATGAGTGGGAGGAAGCTGTGGCGGTTTCGTTTAAAAAAAGTAAATTTGGAAGATTCAAGTCAATTTTTTTCTGTCCTCCAAGCCACTGCTAGTCCAAAATTCACTATGGTGAACCTTTGAGTTTCTCTAAACACTCGGCCAACTTGCTGAACAATACCGTCTGTAACGACAGACTTGTTTCCCCTTCTTCATTACATCAGTATTGTTCAGCGAGTTGACCAAGTATTTAGGAAAACTAGAAGGTTCACCATAAGTGAATTATAGTAATTATACCATAAATGAATCATAGTGGCTTGGATTGCAGCGCTTCCAAGTTGACTTGGAGCTCAAAGGAACCGTAACAATGCTAATCGCCAGAATGATTATGTGGAGAAATAAGCAGTATTGTACATTACTTTTGTTAAAAAAATCTGTATTTTGATCCGCATTTTTGTTACAGCTCTTCGGAGGTTGAAAAAAAAATAGTCCTCGTACGAATTAAATGAAAAAATAAAATATTTGAACTTGGAAAAGATCTTTTTATGTGTCACGATATACTACTCGTAAAGAGTTTATCGAACTAAGCATCTTTTGCAGAAGCGTGTTGAAGGTTTCTAAGCGTGTTACAATCTAAACAAGAGAATTAGAAGACCAACCATGTTAGGCCATCTGCTTTATAATTCGTCATCACTTCATATCTCAAAGGAGAAAGAGTTACCAATCTCCAATTTAAGCATTACGTGAACTTTGTTCAAATAAACGAGATAACGATAAACGGGTTACTCTTGTCAAAGTTTAGCAAAAAGGGAAAAGTTGAAATCTTGTCAATTGTCGACAGAAGCGTCTTTTAGTTAAATTTTGGGTGAATCAAATCAGTTTAAATCATAATTATTATTTAAGAAAAGAAATTGATACATGTTTAATGGTATAGTTGATGACAGATGGCAGCAATGATGGCAGCAATATTAAGCTGGTGTTGAATGATTTTCTAAATAATAGTAAATAATCAATAATAATAGCTAATATTCAATTAAAAGAAAATAATTATTTGAAAGAAATAATAATTATTTTTGGCAATTGAATAACTTTTGTTAAAAATACGAAAGTTACACTCTTAAAACAAAATAGTGAAATCCACTCCAGTAGGAGAAGTGCATTTTCGACACTGGAAAGGGGTGAATATTAACTCAGACTGAGTTAAAATCACTCGTTTGGAGTGACCCTGTCGGAGTTTTAACACACAAAAGATCCACTCCTTTCGGAGAAGTGCATTTTCTAGACTGGAGGAGTGAAAATTTACTCAGACTGAGTTAAAATCGCTCGTTCGTGTTAAGAGTGTAATACAGTCAAAACGGTGACTTGCGCTCTTTCAATAAAAGCTGATTCAATTAATTGTTAAGTATCAATGAATGTGCCATGTTTCGCTTTTTCTTAAAAAATAAATGATTACACTTGATTTTAACGGAATATCTTAATTACAGTAATGTGTATTAAATTGTTGAGAGAGAGAGAGGGCACGGTACCACTTTCAAAAAAATGTTTAATTTTGACATATTCACTATAAAATTTATGTTTTATCAGTTCAATCTATATTTAAAAACAATATATGACAATTTTTTTTTAAATTTTTGAGTTATTTAAAAAAAATTTAAACATTTTGAACTTTTAAAAAATGCTAAGGCTTTTTTCCCAGTTTTTTTTCCTCATGTACTTTAAACTGTTTTACATAACAATTGGCATCCAAATTTGATTTATCTTCCGTAGTTGTTTTATAAAAATATTGATGTTAAAATATCCCTAATTATTTTAGCATATTTGACAATTTTCGACTTTAATATTTTTTTATGAAAAAAGTATTGCTTTTTTAAACAATTTTAATGCCAATTCTTAATATTAGCATATTTGATAGACTGTATACAAATTTCCTTAGATTTTTATAAGTAATTTAAAAAGCCTTAGCGTTTTAAAGAACTTGTCATCAAGGAAATATAAACATAAAGAAAAACGCATTTAAAGTTTTCATTTGTAAGCATTTTTATCATACCTTTCCGCATAAAAAATAGAATAACTTTTTTAAAAATATAGATACACTTTTAAAACTTTGTAGACTTATTTAGAAGGTTCTAAACTTTAATTTTAGCAAATAAAAACTAATTCGCAATTTTTGCAAATTTTGAGGTACTGTGTCCCCTTAAGGGGGAAGCGTCCCCCCATCCACTCGCTAAAAGCCATTTTTGTGTATCGAGAATAAATAATGTATCGACCAAAGAATTAAAAAATTTGTGTTCTCCGTGTCTGAAAACGATCGTTTCACAAATGCCATTTTAAGAGTATAAGTACGAGGAAAATTTTAGTAATTAAATGTTATTCCATATTACACATAATTTAAGAAATCCATTAAAGATCCACTTGAAAATTAAGTTTTCCTTTCTTACGAAGTATAGGCAATAACTCTTTTAACGTTTATCCCATATAAATTGTTCAGCACTACAATCATTTCTATATCGCTAGTATAAAGTACTTTCAGTACTTAATGGTCAGTTAAGTACTATACTTCTGTACTTTGCCTTATCTTCGTACGCCCTTTTTCGTATCATACAGATTTTAAAGCAAAAGTTTTAGCAATATAAATATTGTCTTAATTTGAGATGTTTTTATTTAGAGAAGAAAGAAGGATTTCTCAGCACAGTTTTGCTATTGCTACATTGCTGAACACTCAGTCAACAAAAAATAGTTAGAAATAGTCAACTTTATTAAATTGGTTTTATAATTTTTTTCAAGACCCTTTTTAATTATGCTATTAAGTAGTATCTTAATATTTGTAATTAAGAACTACTAATCATAAATATTAAGTTATAATTTAAATTTTTGAATTGTAATTTGTAACTAATATTTAATTATTACCATGTGTATTGTTGAGATGCTACAGACAGAAGCCTGCAATTTTTTTGGTAACCCTCCTCAGGTTAACTTTACAAAATGACAAAAAAAAAAATAACCCAGGGAATATTTCTGAAAGGAGTGCCCACCATAATAAAATAATTTTTTATAATTTCAATTTCCTCGGTAAACTATTTTTGTTTAGCTTTTGTAATGTAATCAAGCAACATCTGCAATCAAACGGAATTTAATAAAGGTGTTTACAAGGATAAACTAATTATTTTTTTAAAGAAGAAGTTAAGAACAATTATATTGTGTTGATAACAATTTAGATTGATGATTTTCTATTCCGTTGATATTAATTTATAAATATTTTCATAAATTCTTTTTTATATATATCACCATCAGCGCCGCTTAATTAACATAAGAGACATGATTTAATTGAAAGTGTAATTTTTAATGGAAAAAATTTAATTGCAAATTTATTAGAAACTTTAAGTTCAGAATCTTTTAAATTTCAGTTTTGGATAATTTAAACATATTTTGTCTTCTTGACTATATACATTTAAACTTTTACATTCGCAGGGATTCTTTTTATTCCTTTTGAGCACTGTAAAACGATGGTGGAACCTGATCCAAGCTTTATGGAGTAACTTTACACCGAATTTCTGGAGTAACATTTCCCCTCTTAAGAGTTTACTTCGTACAATCAGTGGCTGCCTTCAATTTTATGGAGAAAAGTTACACTAAATCTATGAAGTGACGTTTCACCGCAAAATGGTGTAACATTTCAGGTTTTACAGTGGAGCACGGGTTGAAGAGGGTTTTACAGTGAGTAATTGATTCAAAATCTATTGAAAATTTATTTTTCTCCATTAGAATCTGAGTCATTGACATCATTGATATTTCAAGGATTATACAATATATCATTGAAATATCAATGAAGTCAATGATATTGATATTTCAATGGTATGCACTATATCATTTAAACATCAATGAAGCCAATGATATTGTTTTTTCAATGACATGCATTATATTATTGAAATATCAACGAATTCAATGACATTTATAGATATTTCAATGATGTGCATTAACACTTTAACTTATAATGCATTATAATACTTAATGAAAAATAAAAGTATATTGAAAAAATATTTAAATTTATAAATGTGCGTGCTATTAAAAAATAATGAACTTTTTTAACATGAACAAAAATTCAATATCAATTAAAATAATTTTACATTGCATTATAAAAGTGAAAATCTCTAACGTATTTTTATAAGTCATGTCATATTTCATAAGCATCATATTTTTTTATATTCATGTATTGTACAGTATTTTTAAGTGAGCTAAATTCTTAAACTTACCTATTAAAATGCAGGGGATTCTTACGCGAGAATGATTATTTCCAAAAGTATACAAACTTAAAGATTTTTATTAAGAATTCTCAAAGAAAGAAAATTTATAAAATTGATAAAACAAAAAATTAAAAACTACAATTAAAAAAAAATTAAAATTCATATAAATACTAGTTACATTTTTCGCTTTATCTTATCTAATATACACGAAATTTGTCAAAGCATTTATCTATCGGAAACCAAGGTATCGTCTGCGATAATCGCATACCAAAAAATTGTCCGAAGTGAAAAGAGAACGAGAGCTAACTCCGCCTCCGTGTTTTATTAACCAATCGGGAGCCGAGAAAAACTTTTGATTGACGTCTCTCGTCTCCCTGAGTTGGAAGAGACAAAAATGTGTTCTGAAAGATAAGAAATAAATAAAAGTGTCGAATGTCAGGTTGAAAGATAAGAAAAAAGTCAATCCAGTAATTCGGATTAACGGGCCAAGGGTTGTGGACAGTGACATAATGTGTATGATTTTCTCTTGATTTTATTCCTGGAAAGTTTCGAATCCTGTGTTTTGTCACATTTTTTTACAGAAAAAAAAAGTAAGTAAATGAAAGGATGGGAATAGGAAAGGAGATAGACGAATAGATAGAAATTGATAGAATGTCTGATTAACTCCAACGACCGGTTGAAGAGATAGAAGTTATATATCACACCTTGTGAGGATAAAAGCGGCGTTTTGATTTTTATTTTATTATTTTTTTCATTAGAATCTTATGAACTTTAATTTTTCAATTGCACTTAATTAGAAAAACAAACTATAAGATAACTGCATTTCAACCACTGTAACTATCGATTTAGTGAGATGGAGGTGGGGGGTTTAGTTTAAGGTTTAGTTTGAACATCGTCGCACTAGAGCTACACGAGGGCTATTGGCGACGAGTGTCGGATTTAGAACCACAGTCAAGTGAAGAGGCGGCACCTGAGTAGGCACCTAACGCAACCGTTAAGGGCGGCATCTTACGCAGCGTTAGGACTTTGAAGGATATTTAACGTGCACAGCCTCCACACAGGGTATTGGCTGCACGGGCCGTTTATATGGTCGGCAGTTATTTTGGTGATGCCCAGACTCGAACCTGGGACCTTCCACAAGCTAGGCGAATGCCTAACCGACTGGGCTCCCCTTCCCCAGAGGGGCGGGGGGTATGTATAGGGGGAATTGGGTTGAGAAGAAGTAACTTCTTGGGGGAAGAAGTAACTTCCCTTTCAGTCCCAGTGATGCCATTTGGCATCATCAGTTACAATATTTTTTTCCAAATGTTTATGTCCCGTTATGATATCCAAACACACATCATTCGATCCTTCACACTTTGTTCTATTACACAATATTTTACACTAATCTTAATAGAAGTCAGAACTACTATTTTTTTTATTTAGAAAATAGCTAACAAGCGTTTCACCTGATTTTTGAAAAGTTCACTTCAGTTCCACATATTTAAAACACAATTTAAACTATTTTGGTTAAAATAATTACTAATTTTTTTTAATAATATGGTCGGATACCTTTACATATATAACTCGAAGTGTTTTTAGGTAATATATATATATATTTATTTTGTTGTTTTTCACAGTTAAAAAATTTTGGCAATATTTCAAAAACCATATAAAAAATTAAAATGAATTTTTTCTTGCGGAACTCTTATTTTTGACCTAAAATAAGCTTATTTTGTGAATATCAGATGTGTCTGTAGTGTAGTAAATTTTTGGGACTGAAAGGGTTAAATAAAGCTTATAAGTAAAAGATTAATTAAAATGTATTTCCATTGAAAGGTTGTTTTAGTGAAAAAGTGGAGAACAAGAGGAAAGTAAGCGATGTCTAAAATATGGTCAGTAAAAGTTTTGGGAGAGTTAATATGATAATATGAGAATAATAAGATGTATTGAATAAACAGAGAGTTAGAAAATGAAGTAATTTATTGCATAAAAAATATTTGTTTGCGAGAAAAGGAGAAGCATTAGGAGAAAAAAAAAGGAGAAGCATTTGAGCTACCTAGAAATGAGTAAAAATATAAGGTTACTTTCTCTGTATAAACTTTAATTTAATTTTTAAAAATAATTTATTATTTTAAAAATTAAGAATTAGGTTATTTTTGAAGATATGGCAGAAAAATTCTTCCCAACTGATTAAAATTAGAACATCAATAATAAATTATTTATGAAATTTTAAAATTTATATTGCTTGAAAAACTGGTGCGTAAATTTCGAAAAAGGCCGCTCATAAAGTTTAAAGAGATATAGAATATAGGGAAAATAGTTTTAAATTAAAAGTATATAAGAGAACGGATATAAGACCAGTGATCTAGTAACTTCAAGTCCCATTTTTTATGTATAATCCCATTTTAACTCCACACCAATTCATAAAAACATTCTCAGTATCTTTTAAATGAGGTACAGATAACCTGTCTCAAGCCCCCTTTCCAGGACTTGATTTATGAGAGAGCTAAAAGGTAGGCTCCACTTTAAGGGGGCTTTAAATTTCGTTAAGGAACATTTATTTTCACTATTACTGCCCGAATTTTAAGTTTTTAATATTAGGTATACAAAAAGAATGATAAATAAATTCATGAAACTATGAAATAGTTTATATGAACTATGAATAACTACTATGAATAACTATGAAATTACCTTTAAGGTCAAAATGGAGTAATTAAAAAATAATTTTGGGGGATTCAGAATACATTCTAGCTAATTACCATTGCTATGTTTTTCACACTAAAATGTAGAAAATACACATTAATATATTTTATGAAAGTATGCTTCGGGGACCCCAAATTTGCTGATGTCTAAGGCTTCTGAAGTTCTAAGTCAGACTGCCCATGTCTCAGATATAATCCCATTTCAACTGCACACCAATTCATAAAGACTTATTAAATATATCTCCGTATCGCTTAAAACAAATGAGCTACAGATACGGGACCAGTTGCTCCCTCCGTATCTCATGTTGTGTCGTTGGGATCCGTACCTCTCGACGGATCCGCTAAGCACGTCCTTCGACGGGACGGATCCGGGGACAGACGGATCCGTCACCGACTCGGGCCCCGACGCGATAATCGCCGGATCTTTCGTCGGATGTCTCCTTCTGATGCAATTAAGGATGAGGACAGGAAGTTACGGGGGTGGGAGGGTTGGTGAACTAGATATACTATAAAGAATGATTGGTGGACGCACTAGATCTACCCCAGAGGATGGCTGATGCATTAGATCTACTACAAGGAATGGATAGTTGATGCGCTAGATCTACTAATGAGCCCTCAAGTTCTGAAAAGTTCGTATTTGCTCAATTCCAACTTTCAATTTCATTAATATTACTTAACATGTATAACTTCACAATTTTTTTTATAAGCTCCGTCTGATGCTACTAAAGATTTTCCAAGTAGATGAGGTCGAAAATAGTACATGGAGAGTTTGTGTTTTCTACACGTTTTATTATGGCTATGATTCTAAAAAAGGGGTTTTTGATCGTTGGTCCATGTCCATCCATCTGTCTGTTTGAAACCACTCTGTAAAATTTGATAAGATAGTTTCCATTACCCGATGGACATCATAATTAGGTTTTTGAGAAAATCGCGCATGCGGAATTGGTAGCTGCCATAGAGCTCTTTTGGTTTAAGTTATTAAAGTTACCTTTTATGGGGGTACATGATTGCCTTTAAACGTATTGATTTATTCAGTGGTAATTGTGGATATTGTGCCGTGTTAGGGTAGTGTCTAGGGCAGTGGTTCTCAACCGGTGGGTCGCGACCCCCTGGGGGTCGCAAAAAGTTTTTTAAAAATACGTTTATGCAATGTTTTATGAAAAGTAACGTTTTATACAATAATTTTACCTTACAACTAGAATGGAAGAAAAAAATCACCACACATTATTTTACTTTATATCTTGGTTAATTTACATTTCAAGTTTTTTTTATGTCATTACTACATTTAATGTTAATTACTACATTTGATGTCATTACTACATCTAATTTTAATTCCAGTACGGTTACGTTGCAACAAGCTAATGAGAAACTTGTGCTTGTCGGACCTTTTAAATTCGTAGCATAAATGAAAGTTTTCAAACTTAAATTTCTTACCTTTAGCAGCATAAACATTCAGTTTCTTTACTAATCTGTCAAGTTTGTCTTGGATTTGATTATTGTTATATTTCAACCTTGTAGCTCGGTATTTAGCTCATTTAGGTGCATAAATATGTCTGCTAAGTATGAAAGTTAAAATCCAAGTTGGGGAGCTAAAAAAAATTCTGGTTTAGCATCTTGTAAAAGCATCAGCATTTCATATCGCAGCTCAAACAACTTGTTTAAAGCCTTCCCAAGGGACAGCCATCGTAAAATAAAAAAATATATAAAAAAAATTACAAAAATATAATAGTTAATAAAGAGTACAGCATGTGTAGGACATGGGGAGGGGGGTCGCGAAGTTATTTTGTGGCATTAGGGGGTTGTCACCTACAAAAGGTTGAGAACCACTGGTCTAGGGCAACTAAATATTTTTGGAATCAAATATGAGAAAAAAAAACTTTGAAAAAAAAAAAACTTTCACTCCATAAGTATAAAATTATTCTTGTTTTTATTGTCATTTATCACCCTGATCTTCTTGAGCTTCCATATATTTTATTCATCATACCAAGGATTGACCTACATAAACGCTGTAAAAAATTCTTCGCTGATGGTATTGGGTGTTTCTTGAGAAGAAAATCCCTCGTTTTCCCATGGCAGTGGATTTGCAACCCTCCCCCCCTTAATCTTGTGTTTGGACAGAGAGAGAATGATCTGACTTCTTTACATCGGGGGGGGGGGGGGGGCGGGAATAGTAGAACATTTGTGACTTTTTTGTAGTTATAGGGTCCGATCGCCAAATAACTCCGTAAAAAGTCTGATATTACCCTTCACCCTCTTTACAAAATTATTTTAAATATGAGCGCATTTTACGGTTATTATTTTTTTCTACATCACAGTGTTGTAATGTTTATTTTGCTGCAAATTGATGTTTTCACGGATAACAAAAGTCATATGAACGATTTCCCCTCAATAGCGCTAAAATAGAGAGGATGGATGCATCCAATCACTACCAGTGAGATAAACGTGCCGGTACCATACAATGAATTTTACATCCTACGTAAATGGTATGGTATGGTATGGTACATATGTATTCCAGCTTGTGTGCTTGTTCAGAAAACCGCTTATAAGCTTTCGTCAAGTGGGACAGACACAGGAAGAGTTCTTTACAAGCACAAGAGACACACAAAGAAAGGACAGCACATACACATAGACGAATAGCAACATTTATTGACGGTCACAAACATCCATGCCTGACCGGGATTCGTACCCGACCCCAGCAGCTCCAAAGGCTAACATCCTAACGATTGTGCCACTGGAGCGGCACCCTACGTAAATTCACACTGCAGGGTGTAGCACTTTAAAAATCACATTGAGAATTGAAATTAGAAAGATTTTTTTACAGAAAAAATGATTTTGAAAGGCCCCAAAATGTGGTCAACGACATCACAAATAAATTCTTGGTATTCTTTTTTATAGTTTGATTTTTAACAGTGTTGTCCTTTCAATAAAACCCACTTTTTAGCTTAATTCTTCACCCAATGAGCAAAATCATGTAGAATATTCTTTAAATAAAATATCTGTTTAAAAAAAATTATACTCAAAAGTATGTTTTACAAATAATTTCTTAAAAAAATTATCGAATAATATTTACTGAGATCTCATTTAGTGGAATTTAGGATAAAATACACATTTTTTCAAAAAATACACATTTTATTTGAACAAACGGCCTCAATGTGTGATACAGTAACCGTTGATTTTTTGATTTTTTTCTGCAAGATCGCCGAAATTGTGTTTGACCCCTGAAATTATGACAATTCATATTCATTTTTTATCTGATAAATACCTTATATTTTCTGGTGGTTATTTTGATTTTGGATTCTCCCCCCAACCCCCTAAAGGTTCAAAAGATCGACACGGAGAGTTCACCCCAGGGTCGCGGGGGTGTTAATGATGACAAATCGAACACCCCCAAACCACAAAAAACAAGAGAGAAAAAAACACTCCACCCCCCCATCCTAAAATATTTTTTTAAAAGAAAAATCGCCAGAAATTTTTTTTCCTAATTGAGTGTCGCACGATTGGCGTCGAGGTAGTGACGCCAGGAGCATTGTAGTTGGGAATTATTTAGAGATGAGAAATATAAGAATGCCAAAGTCTTTTACCTTGTTATTTAAATAAAAATTATATGAAAAGAGTCGTTTTTGTTGACATAGGAAATTGATTTTGTAGTTTGCATGTCTTTTGGAATTTTTTTTTTTTTTTTTTTCATTTCGATACTTTTCTGAACGATGGGGTTCAATGTTTTAGTTCGATAGTTCATTTTTATGAATCGTAGGCTACGTAGAAGTATACACATTTTTTTAAAAACCTTCTATCATGAGAAACATTAATCATGTAAAGAGAGAAACTGAATTCATATGGACACTCTTCAGTTTTTTTCTTTCTGGTGTTGTTCGTCGATGTGTTCACTGCAACGCATGAGTGCAGTGAATTAAAATGCAGGTACTGTCCGGGAACGTAGCTCAATCCCATGCACCTGTTCAACTGCCCTTCAAACACTGCAACAGTCTTCAAGATAGATTTAAATTGTTCTCGGGAGACCCTCTATGCCAGTGGTTCCCAACCTAATTCCCAACCTAACTATTGAAAGATTGCACTAAATTATGGTTCGAGGTTGCGCCAAAATTTGGAGTTTCAACTGCCCCAAATTATGGATAGAGGTTTCACCAAAGTTTGGTGCTTCAACCGCACCAAATTATGGATAGAGGTTGCACCAAAGTTTGGTGTACTAATGCACCATGTTTTGTAGCCAGCAAATTGACACCAAGTTTTGGTGCAATGTAGCTCTTTTTTTCTTACAGTGTAGGTTGATTAATATCCATCGCCCCCTTTTTAATTTTCATGTTATGTCTAATCACATAATTTGAGTTAAAATTGTAACTATACAACAGTTTTACAACACTTATTACCGTTTATAAAAACAACCAAAGAAGCTTTATCCGGTCACTTTTAAATGAAATAGGAAAAAAAAACATAAACACATATTTTTAACGAACAAAAGTGAAATAATTAGCTAAGATATTTTTACTGGTTCTAGAAAATTTGAGAGAGTTGAAAGTAAAAATAGGCTGGTTTGGTTACGGTTGGAGAATAGTTTTACTGTACAAAGGTACATCATTATTTAGATTTTCTCCCTTTGAAAACTCATCGCCCACTGATCGCCCCTCAAGTATTTTTTTTGCCCCCTTGATAACACAAATCAATGGGGGCGATCACCTCCGGGTTGGGAACCGCTGCATACGGACGAAGATGTGGATGTGGCCTGTGCATTGCTCCAAGCTTTTGGAACTATTTAACTGTGTCATCCCATCTCTCTCTAACTATAACCCCCCCCCCCCCATTATTGCACTGGGTCACACGACAACAACATATCATGCTGTGCCATATCAGATTTTAAATACATGTATAATTTTTATTCACATGCCCTGGAAATAGTTTCTAAAAATAGCAAGGGACATAACTATTGTAGTGGTTCGCTTCTGAAAAATTAATGGCACTTGGTTCAATTTGGGTATTGCATTTATGTATTATTATATTTTTGTGGCAACTAATTTTGAATTTTTTCCCCCAATATTTATTCTCCTTAAAGCATATTTGGGGGGCCGCCATACACTCTTAAAACAAAAGAGTGAAATCCACCCCAGTAGGAGAAGTGCATTTTCGACACTGGAAGAGTGAAAATTAACTCAGACTGAGTTAAAATCGCACTTTTGTTTTAAGAGTGTAATGTGGGGGCCCTGTGCACTTGCCCCGTTTTCCCTGCTGGAAATTATATTTTGAGCCTATATCAGGTAATACAGCCGTTGATGGTTCACAATTCATAAAAAAAATAACACTTTGTGATCAAAACCGTTTTCTTGGAAGAACAACAACTTTCATCTACCTCCTCAAGTGACGCATTGTTTTTGCAGTGGGTGGTCTGTCGCGGGGGGAGGGGGGCGTGAGAAACGATTTGGTGACGTTCTAAGTGATCGGGCAGTCACGTTGGCATGTGACATGCCCCCTCTCCTTATCACATGAACTGATCTTGATGAGTTGCTGTTAAATAATATTGGGTGGGTGGCAGTCAATATGGTAGTCGGGGGCCTTGGGTTGGCCTGGGGGTATTGGGACCGTGCGACCCAACTGTATGGAGTTATGAGGCACTGTTCCTGATTTTTTTCAGGAAAATATTCTCGAATGGTCGTTTAGCTCGGATCTTGTTTTTATGTATTTGTAAACACATATTATTCAAACAATTAAATATTCAAATCATAACCTGTTTAGACCTTTGCCCAGTCGCATTAATCTTAAAATTTTGCTTAAAGGCCAAAATGCAAAAACGCCATGTTTTATATTTCTTTACAACTCTTTCGATTAATATAAAAGGAAGGTATATGTAGGAGTTTTATAAAATAAAGTTTCTTATACGTAATATGCCCTTAAAAAAATTGTTTACCATACTTAAAATAACTAATATTTAATACTTTAAATATTGCATTTAAGAGTAGTATACGCGTAATATTTAAATTTACAGTTGAGACAAAACAAGTTATAATTAAAAGTAATGCCTAAATTAAAGTTCCAGGCTGAGCGGCTGGGAGGTTAAACGTGTCCTTCTCGTAAGCCCAATATCACGGGTTCGAGCCCCAGCTGAGTTGTCGGATTTTCTGGATGGGAAAATCGTGATCACGCATGTCAGTTATGTGGCATGTAAAAGATCCCCGGAGAGCCTATTTGGCTTGGGCTCTCTCGGCAAAATTAAATCTTGGCATACTTTAACACCCGCAGAGAGCTCAGATTCATTGTAATCTCGGCTTCAATGTTTTTAGCGAGAGTCGCCTAGATGGTGCCACAAAAAAATGGCTCTCGTTCTGGGGAATATGCCGAGCCTGCAAAGGCTTGACCGCCAATGTTGCAGCCCAATTAAAGAAAAAAAAATCCTTTTCAAATCCTTTAAGTTATTAAAAGAAAGGATACATTATACATGCTCATTTAAATTTAAATTCAAAACTCAATCTTGTATACAATGAAAGACTTCTCGCACATATATATGGTAATAAAATAACAATAAAACTACAAAATCCAATGCAACAAATAAGACACAGACCGATAAAAAGAAATCTCGGTGTCGCAGCAGAAGCGTGGCTCCTCACCTATAAACAGCCCGTAAAAGGGAGTTGGAATAATTCTTAAGGGGTCGTAAGGGAGGCCCTTAAGATGAGTTTGTTATGCGGGGGTGCCCTTTTACGACACGATAATGGGCCATTAAATGGGCGTTTATGGGCGAGTGTGTTTAGGAAGGGGGGAGCACGCGACCATATTGGAATTGTGATAGAGATTTAAAGAGAGACTCGAATTGGAGACACTATATACACACTGCTCAAAGCAATTAGAGGAGCACTTTTCGTATCTTTGTTAACCCTTTCAGTCCAACTTTTATTTTTTATTTTAAAAATCTAAAATTTGTGAAATAGATTCATTATGTACACTCTAAAAAATGAATGCTCAAAAATGACGAAATTTTCCTTAATTTTGACGATTCGTTTACTGGCAAATGCTCCGAGTTTTCGTTTCCTCAAATTGAGGAAATTTGAATCGTTATTTTTATGAGGATTTGAATGTCGTCTAATCTAAAGAAATATTTTGTAATTTTTGAGCATGTGAGTACAACAATGAGATTCGGTTTCCTCAAAATCAAGATTTAGAATCGTCAAATCACGATCGTAAAAGTGAGGATTCGCGTTTACTCAAAAGTCACGTGATAGTCTGACGAAACAATCCTCATAATTAACGAAATGAGGCTTGAGGATTCATGAATCGTCAAAAATGAAAGTTTTATTTCTGAGAGTGTATCCAGGATGAAACGGTAAAAAAGCAGGAGAAAAACTAACTAAAATTTAAAGGAAAAAATTGGAATAATAACATCGAATTAATATAAATTGATGAAAAATTAGAATGATTCCTCAAAATTAGAGATCACTTGGAAAATTATTTTTCCGGCACTACTTATTTTTCTACTGTCTGGGACGATAATTATTTAATTCTTCTTGCTTTTGGTTGCATATTTTTTCGTTGTCTTTTTGGTTTGAAAACATTAGTTTTTAAAATACTTTTGTTTTTATAGTGGGACGGTACCATTTTCTGGTTTTCATTATAGTCCCGAAATAGCTAAAAGTTTCTAAGATCTTTAAACTTGTCATGTGCGTTTTACAGGTTGCTTTTCTAACTCTTATGGATGTATCTCGACCGACTAACCAAAGTAAACAGAGTAGTAACCGTGGAAAAATAAATCTTTATTGGCCTTGTAATACACGTTTAGTTATTTCTACTACTAGTTTTACTTTTTTTAGCTCCTGTTTCAGTAATATACCAACTCTTTTTTTTATATCTTTATAAAAAAAGAAGTGATATCACAATGTTTCGATGAAAAACGTAATTAAATTGCAAAAAAAATTATGTTTATAGAATGCCGTTTTGTTGTGAGATAGGTACTGCCTATAGGGCAAATAAAAAAGAATATTATTTGTTCCCCATTGTAATCTGCGTTCATTTGCCCCAATGTATTCAATATAAATGAAATATAATACAAATTAAAGTGCATTTAGTGTAGTTTTTTATGTACGTTTTAAGTAGAAGAGTAGTAAAGAGTAGAGTAAGAAAAGAAAAAGTAGTAAAGAAAGAGAAGAGTAAGAGAGAAGTATAGTAAAATTTCCTTATTATAATGGGGGAAGGGTGGTGTAAAATAAGGAATTTCACTTTATACTTCGAGAAGAAAAGGTCCAGAAGAAGCATCTGCAGAGAGAAGTATAGTAAAATTTCCTTATTATAATGGGGGAAGGGTGGTGTAAAATAAGGAATTTCACTTTATACTTCGAGAAGAAAAGGACCAAAAGAAGCATCTGCAGAGAGAAGTATAGTAAAACTTCCTTATTATAATGGGGGAAGGGTGGTGTAAAATAAGGAATTTCACTTTATACTTCGAGAAGAAAAGGACCAAAAGAAGCATCTGCCGAGAGAAGTATAGTAAAATGTTCTAATTAGAACGGTGGAAGGGTGGGGTAAAATAAGGAATTTCACTTTATACTTCGAGAAGAAAAGGACCAAAAGAAGCATCTGCAGAGAGAAGTATAGTAAAACTTCCTTATTATAATGGGGGAAGGGTGGTGTAAAATAAGGAATTTCACTTTATACTTCGAGAAGAAAAGGACCAAAAGAAGCATCTGCAGAGAGAAGTATAGTAAAATTTCCATATTATATTGGGGGAAGGGTGGTGTAAAATAAGGAATTTCACTTTATACTTCGAGAAGAAAAGGACCAAAAGAAGCATCTGCAGAGAGAAGTATAGTAAAATGTTCTAATTAGAACGGTGGAAGGGTGGGGTAAAATAAGGAATTTCACTTTATACTTCGAGGAGAAAAGGACCAGACGGAGCATCTGCAGAGAGAAGTATAGTAAAACTTCCTTATCATAATGGGGGAAGGGTGGTGTAAAATAAGGAATTTCACTTTATACTTCGAGGAGAAAAGGACCAGACGGAGCATCTGCAGAGAGAAGTATAGTAAAACTTCCTTATCATAATGGGGGAAGGGTGGTGTAAAATAAGGAATTTCACTTTATACTTCGAGAAGAAAAGGACCAAAAGAAGCATCTGCAGAGAGAAGTATAGTAAAATTTCCTTATTATAATGGGGGAAGGGTGGTGTAAAATAAGGAATTTCACTTTATACTTCGAGAAGAAAAGGACCAGACGGAGCATCTGCAGAGAGAAGTATAGTAAAATTTCCTTATCATAATGGGGGAAGGGTGGTGTAAAATAAGGAATTTCACTTTATACTTCGAGAAGAAAAGGACCAGACGGAGCATCTGCAGAGAGAAGTATAGTAAAATTTCCTTATCATAATGGGGGAAGGTTGGTGTAAAATAAGGAATTTCACTTTATACTTCGAGAAGAAAAGGACCAGACGGAGCATCTGCAGAGAGAAGTATAGTAAAATTTCCTTATCATAATGGGGGAAGGGTGGTGTAAAATAAGGAATTTCACTTTATACTTCGAGAAGAAAAGGACCAAAAGAAGCATCTGCAGAGAGAAGTATAGTAAAACTTCCTTATTATAATGGGGGAAGGGTGGTGTAAAATAAGGAATTTCACTTTATACTTCGAGAAGAAAAGGACCAGACGGAGCATCGGCAGAGAGAAGTATAGTAAAACTTCCTTATTATAATGGGGGAAGGGTGGTGTAAAATAAGGAATTTCACTTTATACTTCGGGAAGAAAAGGACCAAAAGAAGCATCTGCAGAGAGAAGTATAGTAAAATTTCCTTATCATAATGGGGGAAGGGTGGTGTAAAATAAGGAATTTCACTTTATACTTCGAGAAGAAAAGGACCAGACGGAGCATCTGCAGAGAGAAGTATAGTAAAATTTCCTTATCATAATGGGGGAAGGGTGGTGTAAAACAAGGAATTTCACTTTATACTTCGAGAAGAAAAGGACCAAAAGAAGCATCTGCAGAGAGAAGTATAGTAAAACTTCCTTATTATAATGGGGGAAGGGTGGTGTAAAATAAGGAATTTCACTTTATACTTCGAGAAGAAAAGGACCAGACGGAGCATCGGCAGAGAGAAGTATAGTAAAATGTTCTTATTAGAACGGTGGAAGGGTGGTGTAAAATAAGGAATTTCACTTTATACTTCGAGAAGAAAAGGACCAAAAGAAGCATCTGCAGAGAGAAGTATAGTAAAATTTCCTTATTATAATGGGGGAAGGGTGGTGTAAAATAAGGAATTTCACTTTATACTTCGAGAAGAAAAGGACCAGACGGAGCATCTGCAGAGAGAAGTATAGTAAAATTTCCTTATCATAATGGGGGAAGGGTGGTGTAAAATAAGGAATTTCACTTTATACTTCGAGAAGAAAAGGACCAGACGGAGCATCTGCAGAGAGAAGTATAGTAAAATTTCCTTATCATAATGGGGGAAGGGTGGTGTAAAATAAGGAATTTCACTTTATACTTCGAGAAGAAAAGGACCAAAAGAAGCATCTGCAGAGAGAAGTATAGTAAAACTTCCTTATTATAATGGGGGAAGGGTGTGTGTAAAATAAAGAATTTCACTTTATACTTCGAGAAGAAAAGGACCAGACGGAGCATCGGCAGAGAGAAGTATAGTAAAATGTTCTTATTAGAACGGTGGAAGGGTGGTGTAAAATAAGGAATTTCACTTTATACTTCGAGAAGAAAAGGTCTAGAAGAAGCATCTGCAGAGAGAAGTATAGTAAAATTTTCTTATTATAATGGGGGAAGGGTGGTGTAAAATAAGGAATTTCACTTTACATTCTGAAGTTCTTCAAAAAAGAAGAGGTTCCGAAGAATTATCCTCAGAGATAAGTATACAAGTATAAAGTAAAACTTTCTTATTTTAACGGAGGAAGGGTGGTATAAAAAAAAAATCCACTTTAAACTTTGAGAAGAATAGGTCCAGTTCAAGCATCTGAAGGAGAGAAGAATGCATGTTTTGAAGCAGAATTTTCTAATTTTACACCCTTTCTATATTACAATAAGAAATTTTACCTTCAACTTTAAGTAGAAAAGGTCCCGAAAAATCAATCTGTAGAAAAGAGAATGCAAGTTTGAAGTATAATTGCCCAATTGTAATGGGTGAAGGGAAGTGTTTAAGTAAAAGAGATTTCACTTTATATCACAAAAAGGTACCGGAGAATTTGCCGCCTAATACGAAAATAATAACATGTATAGTAAATATTCTTTGTATACTCAACTATATTTTAAAAAATTTCCAAAATAAGAAAAATAAGAAGTTTTAATTACTTGTCACAAAAAGAAAAGCATCCAAACAAAATAATCCAAATAAATAAACAAAACTTGAGGTTTAATTTCTTATTTTAATAATTTTTACGCTGAAGCCATAAAATGAAGAGAATAAAATATTAGAAAGAAATTTTTTGGTTGTGTAGCTTCTTCAGGCTAGATGTTTAAATTATAAACTGCTGTAAAGAAAGATTTAAATAATAAATATGAAAAAAGAAAAACATCGGTATGATGGTGATTGATTGTATATAAGATATTTTACTTGGAAACCACCAGAAATACAATAACATAAAGAACAATTATCCAAAAGAGCATTAAAAGTGAAAATTTTGTTTCGAAGGAGCCAAAACAAGGAAAAATATAACTTCAGAGAATATAATAAAAAAATGCTAAATACTTTCTGTTTTCTTTTGCTGTAATAATTCTATTTTAAAACTTAGAGACATCAGAGGAAAAATTCTAAAGAATTTATTTAACCTTCTCTATTGAAGTTTGTTTTTTTAATTTCCTTTACAATACATGCGTTTTCTATAATTTGTCCACAGATATATTAAGGATACTAGTTAACCGAAAAATCATCAAAATGAGAATTAATATCTTTCTAATTAATAATAAATCCTTTCAATACCGGAAATGACAAGTCATTCTGCGATGCATTTAGGAATCGGCGGCCATGTTAGTCTTAGCAACTTTTCCACATTCTTTAGAGGCCTAATCGTGGTTCGTCGATGATTGTAATCACAGAAGCATAAACACGAGCGGAAGCTAAATATATTTGTTCGAGTAAATGTCCCAGCTGTGAAATTGGCATAAGCAGTTTGCGTTCGCGGGCTTTTAAAAACCGTCGTTTTTAGTGTTCTATTTTCCCTGCATGTCGAGCGAGAGATAAGACTCAGCTGTCATCGCGGTTGCCAAACGGTTTTGCAGAAATTCCGAAAGGCGAATAGGTAATAAAAATCCCATACCGTTGTTAGATTTCGATATTAGGTTTCAGTATAATGGATTCAATTGATTGGTTCTTTTTATTCTTTCCATTTTTAAACAGCTTCCTTAATCAACAGTAGGTAAAGTCACAAATGTATCCATATCCTACACACAAAAGAACCCTATCGAGATGTAATATTTTGAAATGAACTATATTATAGTCGATGTTATAATAATGTGGTGCTTAAGAATTGAGATGTCACCTTTATTTACTTGGAAATAGTGGTTAATACTTTTGAATATTTATAAGTCTGGGTGGAAAACTACTCAAGAAAAAAAACCAGAGGTGTGAAACACCATACAACTTTCAATTACCATTCAATAACAGAAATTTGATACGCTAGAATTCATTTGAAGGTTAGTACATGAAGGCTTTCGTTTTTCGGCAATATATTTTAAAAAATTAAAAAATTGCATGGCAGCTACCTTTGCGCATACAAAAATAAGAAATATTTTAATGAAGTCCTACTAGTATTAGGAACTAGTGTACCAAATGCCAAGTCAGTTGAGCTCTTTTTGTTTTGCAGCAATATACCTTTAAAAGTAGAGCTTGTGTACCAAATTTGAAATATATGGCTCATTAAGTTCGAGCAGTAGAGTGATTTCATACCAAAAGAATAACAGACGGACCACTGATAAAAAAAACACTTTTTCAAAATCAACACCCTCTAAAAGGTGTGGAGAACAAAAAATTTCCTTTTCAGATTTTCGATCCAATTGCAATACTCTTTCACTACCTTATATTTCATAGCATATAATTGAAGGTAAAAAAAAAATACTCGAATAAAAGTTTAATTTTTAGCGAAAAGAATTTCCAGACAAGTCCCAGAAGCTTTCACTGAAAAATCCCATTAAAAAGAAAGAAAGAAAGAAAAAAAAAGAAAGGAAAGGAAAAAAGTACAAAGTTGCATCGAGAGTGTCGTATCTCATGTGCTACCACCGGAAATTGGCTTCGAAGTCGCCATAACTCGACAGCGCTATTCTGTAACTGTGCCTGTAACTGTCGCATCTCGTCGGAAGGTGGCTGTAAAATGTGGGCACCTGATAGCTCTGTAGCCGCTTCCTACTTTACTGTTTGGTTGGGGTTTGGGAATATTTGGGGGCTGGGAAGCCCATTCGGTTAGGCATTCACCTAGCATGCGGAAGATCCCAGGTCCGGGTCCGGACATCGCCAAAATAACTGCCGATCTGTAAGCGGCCCGTGCAGCCAAAAATGTCCGACGAATAATACCCCGTGCAGAAAGAGTGCACGTTAAATACGCTCGAAAGTACCAACGTGGCGTGCGATGTTGTCTTTAACTGTTACTTTGGGGGCCTACTCAGGTGTCGGCTCGTCACTTGACTGTGGCTTTAAATTATGACTGACGTCACCAACAGCCCTTGTGTAGCTCTAGCACGATGATAATTCAAACCTACCTACCTAACTCGGGAATATTTAAGAAGTGAGTTTAGGTTATTAACATTGAAGAGCACGGTTACTTTTATTTAGAACAGAAGTAAATACTGCTAAACAAGTTTAAGCTAAAGAAATTTCCTGATAATCCATAAATAAATATGAATGTATCTATTTTTTGATTGGGTAAAGAAGTGTACGGGTAAGTTAGGAGATGTTTTTACTGAATATTAAAATTATACATCTTTTTAAAAACTTTATCTTAACTAACATTGAAATATTGCATCCAAATGAATTTTCTTGAAAATGTATTGTACGTTCTGTAAGTTTCTACAAACAGACATATACTTTTTTACCCTGCCTTTTAATAATACATGCAAGGAAAACGGTTTTACAGATTTCTAAAAAATAATTTTGTGCAATGAAAGCAAAATAAAACAAAACAAAAAATATATACAATATAGGAGTTTTCTATTTTCAAAACTAGATAAGTCCACATTTGGTTTAAAATACTTTTATTTTGATTCTTAGCAAAATTAACTACATCCCTCTTGTTGATGTTTCAGTGCAAAAGAGTTTAAATCAAATGTAGACTTGCCTTGTTTTGAAACTAGAAGACTAAATAATAGGGCGTTTAACTCACTGATTATTAAAATTTGCAGTATCTTGTTGATATGATTCAATAACAAGTCCTTAAGAGCCTAATGAAATATTTAGAGTAGAAATTTTTTATGTTTAATAATAAATTTTGAAGAGAGTTAGGTTTCTTTTTGACAGATAAGAATTTTTTGTTGTTGAATAATAAATTTTTGGGACTGTAAGTGTAAATATAAACGTTTTTACAAAATATTATTTATCACATTTAAACACATTTACAATATTTAAACACATTTACGATATTTAAACACATTTACAATATTAATATCACAGCGATGGTAAATGAAGAGTACACGGGAAGAACCGATTGATTTCGTACAAGGCTTTCCTTAATAGCCTCTTTGGGGATGATAGCGAGAAACCGCCTAAACTGGTGTAAAGAAGCCAGTTACTCGCTTTGTTTATCTTTCGCGGCAACCCTAATTCACGCCAGAGTTGGGTGGAACGAGTCACACGTTTGTACCGCAAATGAAGAACCATAAGGAAAACCGGTTTCCGGTCGCCAATGCTCGCCAAGCAGATACAATTATGGAAAGACTCTAAATAAATCAATCGGTCTTCCCGTGTACTCTTCAAATATCAAAGCTTTTTTTTTTTTCAATTTACAAAATTTATACAAAGTTATCACTGTTAAGTGGAAAGTTATTCACTAAGTTGATAAATCGATTATTAGATTCATTTTTAATTATATTTTTGTAAGAAGCTGTTTTTTAAATATAAAATTTATTATGAGATGAATAACGGGGAGCATAAAAATAATGTTATTGCAAATTAAAAAAAAGTCGAGGCATAATGGACGAGAGGTTTGGTTATTTTAAACTTAAACCCAGCATATTTAATAAATTGATGGTACGGTTAGTGTGTGGAACATAAACGTTCACAAATTACACACACTCCCAAATTAATATAAGTTCCACACACTAAAATTAAATTAAAGCAAAATTATCAAATTCTAAATGTAGTAAACAAATCGCCATACTAACTACAACGAAGTGTCTATTTTGCCGACATTCCGAAATAAATATTGTTGTTTATGTTTGCGACAGAAATGTAGCCAACTACTAACGCCAACTAAAATTTAGCCAACATCCAAAGACGCCAATAAAATTTAGTCAACATCATCGAAAGACGCCAAATCTCTGACATTTTGATCCTTATTGTGTTTCTTTTTCTTTGTGTTGATTGAAAGGTAAATATATTTTTTATACTCTTTTCTTATAATTTAAACCAATAATTGTATATAATTATTAAATTAAGTATCAAAAAATTTTATATTTTCATAGCGATTTTGACTGACTTCATATTGTTATAAATGTTTCGCATGGTATAATTTATCCATTTACTGTTCATAATCTGGATATTAATTTAATCTAATTAGTCAAATTAAGTATAAAAAACTATTTAGTGTGTTCAATAATTTTAGTTTTTAATTTCGTAGCGATTTTCACTGGCTTTCTTTTGTTTTATTGTTTCACATGGTATAATTTAGCCATTTACTGTTCATAATCTGTATATAAATTCGATCTAATTAGTCAAATTAAGTATAAAAAACTATTTAGTAGTTTTAATAATTTTTGTTTTTAATTTCACAGCGATTTTCACTGGCTTTCTTTTGTTTTATTGTTTCACATGGTATAATTTATCCATTTACTGTGAATCTGTATATTAATTCCTAATTATTCAAATTAAGTATAAAAACCATTTAGTTTCAATAAATTTAGTTTTTATTTTCATAGCGATTTTGACTGGCTTTCTTTTGTTCTTATTGTTTCACACTAAAATTTTTCGATTTATTGTCCATAATCTGTATATATTAATTCGATCTAATTATTTAAATTAAGTTTTTTAAACACTATTAAATTTGCTAAATAGCTTTAGCATACATTTTCATAGCGATTTTAAATGTTTTTCTTTTCCACATTGAAAATGTGTTCGTTATTGTACGCTTATCTATACAGTAAAACTTCTCGGGAGCGACCACCCTCCGTTCTGAGGAAAATCGGTCGTTGAGGGAGGGTGGTCTCTTAGCGAAGTTTCATCACTGAGCAGCTTAAATGTTCAAATAAATTTTATAAACAATGGTTTAGTAGTAAAAAGTTTAGTATAAAGTTATTTGAATTATATCCAAAAACAAGGTCTTAATTTTTACAATACAAGTTACAATCTTTTAAAATAAAAACAAAATATCTTTTTGATTAATTTTTTTTTCGATTTTTCGGAAAGTACCTCATATTTCAATTTGTTTTTAAGTTTTGAAAAGACTATTTGTTGAAACGTCTTTCGTGTTTTGCAAATTTAACATTCACTAGTATCCCTCCATTCTGTGAGTTTCTTAAACTCCTTGTAAATTACGACTCCCGTCGCCAGTAGCCCTCGTGTGACTGTAGTGCGAAGATAATTCATACTCGAACTTTTCAGGCTGGTGAACTATCCACGCGCTAATATGGATGAAGGTAATTCAAAGGATGAAAAGGGCAAACAATGACCAGTAGCGGCGGGAAAGCAAGACTTTTTGGAAAAGTGACTACCGGATGATACCTGTAATGTGGTTGTAACCGGAGATTGGTCTGGTCTGTCCGAGAGGTCTAGCACACCTCCTGATTGGGCATACGAGACTCACACATGTACACCTTCTACTGGCAGAAGATCAGCCCATATGTGTCATGTGTGATGTCCCGCTAAGTGTATACCACATTTTAGTTGACTGTCCAGCTTTAATTCTGAGCAGGCTTAAATATTTTAACATTCTAAATCCATCTATTCATGACATTCTTTCTCATCCCCCATATCATGCCTTGTTTTCCTTTTTAGTTGATATTGGACTTTATTCTTTGATTTAAATATGTCACTGTTTTTAAATGTTATGTACTGCTGTTAATAACCATTTAAACATTTTATTTGAAAATCCTTGTTCTTTAATGTTAGATGTTGAATTGTTTTTAAATGTTTTGTGTCGCTTTTATGAATTATTTTGACCAGTTTTAAAAACAAAACCTAGTGTTTGGCGCAGTATGGCCTTAGATGCCCTTGCGCCATAAAACCCAAACATCCATCCATCCTGTCCGAGAGGTATTTTTAACATTAAGCGTATAGGGTAAAAAATCGGTGCCTTGAAAAATTGCCCTTTTGCGGAGGTGGTCGCTTATTAGAGGTGGTCTGCTGTAGAAGTTTTACTGTATAATAATTCGATCGAATTACTTAAATTTAGTGTAAAAACTATTGCATTTTCCAAATAATTTTAGTTTAATAATTAAATATTTTCAAAAGTTAATACAAAAGCAAAATTATTGTTTGCTTAAATAATTTGTTGAAGTTCATAAGATAAAATAGCTATGTTTAATTTTTATCTATGAGAAGTTTAATTTTAGTGCATAGAAATTTTATATAATAAAAATATAATGCATAAAATTTTAAATTCATATAAAGATACATAGATTTTTAAATTCAGTATAGCTATCTTAACGTGGATTGTTTATTTATTTTTTTATTTTTTCAATCACATTGTCTTAATGCCTTAGACTGAGTATTATATAGTAAATTAAATAATCATATGCCTTAATTTTAAGTGTGTTTAAATCCAGTCCCTATAATTATTTAATTTCTTTTCGGTATTTATTAAATGTTTTTATTATTCTTCCTAGATGGATGTGTCTGCGTTTCAGAGAGGTTTTTCTACATTCAACCTTTTGAAGGAGGAAATTTCGAAATTTGAAGAGAAAAATCAAATACACCTATATATGAGGGATTGTAGGAAGCTGAAAAAGGCTATGGCTATATGTAAATCTGCTGGTCTAGCGAAATCAGAATTGAAATACTACTCATTGAAGTATACTTGTGTGAATAGAGGCAGGGGTCATGTGAAGTATCCCAATTTCTGGAATAAACGCCAGGGAAAGTGAGTATAAATTAAAGTCTCATATCATCTTGAGTTTGATGTCTCATTCTAGTAAAAAATTTACTGTACTTTATGAATGTCAAATTGGAATGCAGTGCAGTACTAGATACCTAATTGCTTCGCAATTTCCCCGTTGGGCTTTTTTATATTTTCAATGAGATTAAGTATAGATTTGCATTATACATTTAATTGTTTAAAAAGAGAACCACGAAAATTTCTATAAACCATTGAGGAAAAAATGCTTGCATTAAAAAAATTGAAAACCGCCTTAGTAAAACTTAGTGATGCGATTGGATTTGTATTTATAAATTGGCTTGTACCCTTACTCTGGGTAAATATCCAAAATTAAGTTATTCATTATTAAAAATTGTTTCTATGTAATCAAATATTGTTTTAAAAATTAATACTGTTACAACTACATATACTTGTGCTTAATTCACTACACAAATTAATTTGTAAGTATTATTAGTGTTGAAAAAATATCTATTAAAAATTATAAATACCAAGGCCAGAAGATTTGGTATACTTAACTGGATACATACTGTATGCTATACAGAACTTCTAAAAATTCAACAATTGCAGAGAGATAATTCATTTAGTTATAGATTTCCCAATTTTCTAACATTTTCAGGGCGCAGAAGACAAAGTTCCTGAGTGCGCTCAAACATGAAATGTTTGCTTTTAGTTTTTCATAAAAAATAGTTTCATTTGATTTTTTAAAAGGTGATTTCAACAATTTTTATTAACCACCGCCTGTATCTTAAGCCTTCAGCAGCATGTGATGTAATGTCCACTTATACTAATGTATTTTCTTGGCAGAAGTGATTCTGCTGACCAGTATGTTAACAATTTACAAGGCTTCAGCCTCGGTAGTTAACCACATGCCAGTTTAGGGTTTACCTTATGTTATTGCCTGGTCGAAGGATTGTTGGCTTTGGCTGCTTATCATTTTTAAACATTTTTAATAACTGGTCACCTTTTATTGACCTTAGTTAAAGGCAATTTGCTCTTTTATTTTTTAGAATCATATCTAAAAAATTGCATTGAGATGTCTATTTTGTATCCTGTCTCATTCAACTAAAAATTAAAGAACAGTTAAAAATTGTGTAATAACTACTACAAAATAAAAACATGTGTAATAATTTATTTTTTACCAACTGTATTCTATACTTGTGTAATATTAGTTTAACATTCATGTTACTTTTATTTTCAGAAACCTGGACAAATTTTTAGAGACTATATAGAAAAAATTATTAAATTCTATTCTAAGAAATCTAACTGCAAAACCCAAATATTATATTTGTAGAATAATTCCATGAAATTGAATTAACTAATAGGCTATTAATAGCTGATTTAAAATGAAATTTTTGCATGTGTGGATTTTAACACTAATGAAATTTTAAGCACTCTGAACTACAAATTCTTAGTTTAAGTTTTATCAAAAATTGTGTTTTCTATTTAAAATGCATAGTTTATATTACACTGATATACATACAGTATACCTTTATAAAAAAATTAATTAACCTTTATAAAAAAAATATTCTTGATAGAAAATGCAATGCATTGATTTGAAATTCACTTTAAGCACTAAGAGTTCCGGCTCTCAGATTTTGCATAATTAACTAAATTTAGAGCACCATTAATCAAACTTTAAAATCTAGTCTGGAAATTTTAATTTTGGTATGGAAAAATCAGGGAAGTTTGAAATTGCTTTGATGCCTTGTAAAGAAAAAAAGACTAACACAAAAAAATTAGGATAAAACAATGACATGTTGTAATGCTTTACTTATAAAACTTATCTCGAATAATGCTGAACGAGTCTTAATAGGCATAAAAGAAGGCATGTGTGTACCATATAAAGTAAATGTAATTCCACAACAAAAACTTTTTATGATTTAAAAAATATATATATATCAAGGAATTGTCTGATTTTAAATCAATCCTGGTAATAACTTTTAATTAACCCCATCTGTATCTTAAGCCTTCAGCAGAGAGTGATGTCATGCATTTAAACCTCTAATGTATTTTCTTTTATCTTTTCAGATTTCCTTGTATTCTTTCAAAGAGCCAGTGTATTTTTATCAAGTCCATTTTCTGTAAAAGCCAATGTTCACTTAGTGATGTATATTTTTGTCTGTAAATCTATCTTGTAGATAAAAAAAAATGTATAGCTAATAAAGTATGGACATTGATATTTTATTTGTTTTCTGTTTCATATAAACCAAACTAATCATAATTTAAAATACAAGTGTTCAATCATAAAACTTGCAAGTATTTTTTTACTGTTATATTTTTTAAGTTAAAAGTATACATAAATTAAATGGAGATAATATTTAAAATTATGAGAAGTTAATTGAAAATACATATATTTAAAAAATGAATACTTAATTCTCCTTTACGAAAACTTAATAATTATTAAACTTGTGAATTATTGCAATATTTCCTCATTCTATAAATATATCAATATAATCAATAATATATTATATAATATAAAGCAAACTACTAAAAATAAGAATTAGTTTCAAATATATTTGTTGCATGTGTTTTTTATTTAAAGTGATTGGAGTATATGATAAGGATAACTAAATTTACCTACCTTTGTCCTGAGGTATCTTATAAAAGTATAAGTACCAAAAGAGAGACAGGGTAGAAATGTGGCATTCTTACAAGTTATAAACAATAACTTGACAATTAGAACTATCCAAACATTTAAAATTTAATGCCAGCATACTAAATAATATATATATATTTTTAATCCTGATGCCTACAAACAGCAATTCAAATAGCATTTAAAACCTTGCTATAAGCAACAGTGAGAAATGATCCAATCAATAATTTGAATTATAATGTATTGTGAAATTATATTGTGTATAGGTTAGGTTTGAATTATCGTCGCACGAGGGCTATTTAAATTGTGTTTAAAGTGTCCTCAAAGGCTGCTGCGTACGATGTCACCCTTAACGGTTGCGTTGGGTGCCTATTCAGGTGTTGGCTCGTCACTTGACTGTGGTTCTAAAATACGACGCCCGTCGATAGCTCTAGTGCGACGATAATTCAAACCTAACCTCAAAGGCTGTTTTAATTTAAGACTACTTCAATTAATTATAGGAGAAAATTTAGATAAAATCCTGGTTTGACACGAAATATAAACATATCTTTACCCGTTTTAACTTTGTAACCAAAATAAATTAATACACTCTTAACACATGTGTCAAATAATTTGTCATCAAACGGGGTCGTCCATAACCAACAAAATCCCACAGATATATTCTTTAAAAAAATATTTCAGAACTCTAATATCTATTTAGTAGTATAAGTATGATCTGCAGGTAATTATTATTTTTCAAAATTTGACTTCTATTTTTTTTTTTTTTTTGTAATACATAGCTTATTCTAGTATTTTATTATGAAAAATGCCGTTAAAATGTACTGCTGAAAATAAAACATTTTTGCAAGATCTTCGAAACTGTGTTGCTTTTGTACTGTGCTACCGCGAGGGTCTAGACTCTAGGCTATATCAGATCTCAGGAGTTGAAATTATGTAAAGCTAAGTTTGATATTCTTTGCAAGACTGCACTAATCATTTTTTATATACAAATGAACAATCATGTAACGACAATGCATTGTTGGAAAAGGAAATTACATATCCCCTTCTACTGAACAATTTAAGTTTTTATTAAATAGTTGTTAAGTAACAGAGCAAAAGTAAAACATTAATTCATTTTAGTGGATATCAGGTCTCTGGAGTTTAAATTATATGACGCTAAGTTTGATATTCTTTGCAAGGCTGCACTAACAAAATACTATGTCCAGGGAGCCAAAGTTGCTGGGGTCCTCTTCGATGGTCCACTAAGGCCTACATATTGGGCAATTGATGATAATCCGAGAAATTACAGGAAACAATATTTTTAAATGGGCAAATTAAATGCCATCCGGTACGATCAATAGGCGCCCAACTGCCCATCCTCGAGATTAATATAACAGACATGTACACAATAAACTAAAAAAATAAAAAACCAAACTCCTCTACGCAGCAGCCCATTACTGGGCCAATGCCTGCCGTGCCCATTTCAGATTTCGTGGCCTAGGGCTCTGGGGTGCTAGGCATATGTCCCGGTAAGGTGGTCAGCCTCACGCAGATTCCCCAGTGTTTAGTTCGCACGCAAGCATGCTTAATACAGGCATAATAAAGCAAATATAAATTTACCCTTTCGTTAAGTAAGTTTTTGTTGCTTTGTAACATGTCAAAATACAATCAAAATCTATATAATCAAAAGGAGTCTTTTAAAAAATGCAAAACATCTGTAAATTTTTAAATATTTCTTTTCTGTGTGAATATGTTCCTAAAAGGGATTATAACTTAAAAAAAAAAAAAACCTTGTCAGCGGATTTAATTAAAAAAAAATGCGTCACATCTTGTCAAAAATTTACTGCCAGCGACAGCCTTCAATATTCTTGTTTCATTTGTTTCCTGAGTTGTAAGAATAGTAGTTTGATTAAATCGGTATTAGATTTCAATAAAGTTTGTAACATTGTAATTCTGTCTTTAATTAAAAAAAACAATAATAATTTGCTTTTTTAGAAGAAATCAGCAAAATAACAACTAAATTTATTCTTAACTGCAACAATAACTTTCTCAATAAAATTATTTGTAAAGTTGATAAGCAGCCAAAGACTACAGCCCTACGACAAGTCGGCAGCAAAAAGACAACCCTATACTAGCTTGTGATTGGCTACTGTAGTGTCCGACAAGTTACTAAAAATAATTACTAAAAGCAATAAGCAGCCAAGAATAACAACCCTAACAATAACACCAAGATCCGACAATAACAAAAGGGAAACCCTATACTGGCTAGTGATTGGCTACTGATACTGAAGCCTTGTTATTTGTAAACATAGATGTCGGCAGAATAGCTTCGGCCTAACTACAATAATCATTAATTTATATAATGATCAACAATGTATAAAACAATAAAAAAATATCTTACAAATAAAATTTAGGCATAGAACATTATTTTAAATTTTTTTAAAATAAAAACCGCGTTTTTTGTGCACCCTAATAAAAAGAAAAAAATTAATAAAACCATGCCTTTATCAAAAGAAAACCCCATACAATGCCTTCGGCGACAAAAGATTACGTCACTCCAACGTCATTTCATTATCCCTAAACCCTTTTCCCCATGACCAAACGTGGAAGGAAAATCCCTCGAGAATTAATGACTCATAATCCCTTTCATTCCACTCCATTAGTTCGTATTCTTTCCGATAGGTGACGTCCTGTGAGAGAGCAATTAATCATCTGTAGTATGCACTTTAAAAAAGAGAGGGCGCTACATACCGGGCCCATATAATCAATAAAAAAATAGGTTTATGATTTTTATTTAGTTCTTAAGCTGCCTTTCTGTTATCCGTATTTTTTTTTAACTTAAAATATTTATATTTTATAAGGCATTTAAAATATTTTTATTTGATCCCTAGATAAAACTTAATAAAATAATTCAAATTTTAATATTGTGTTTGAGTTTTTGTACAGTAATTAATTTAAATCGCAATAAGTTTTCCTAAATATCACGATTTTTTTTTCTTCTTGAAATCTTAAACTTATTAAGTGAACTTTTCTGTAACAAAATTCCCAAACTTTAGATTGTCACAATATGTCACAAATAACAAGATTCGACACATGAAAACATCTCCTTAAAAATATTAACAAATGAATGCCATTAATTTTTTTTTCATTATATTTGTGCAAAGAAAAAAACATAAATTTTTGTTCCTTTCTCAGGACGTTGGTTTTCGGTGGGTAACTTGGAAATCTATATGGAAGACTCTGCTAACTACATTGCTGCAAATTTTATATAAAAAAATATTTAGTAAGACAGCGCTGATTATTTATTCAATAAAAACATAATTATGCAATAAAAAATTAATAACTTAAGGGATATTATTAAATAATAGATTATAAATGCCAGAATATATTTAACAATTTATTTAGCACCCCTGCATAGCCCATAGTCCACTTTATTCTATTAAAGTAGAGCTCCCTCTCGACAAATCCGTGGTTTTTCATCTTATTACATTCCATTTTGAAGCTTTAGTTAGTAATAACCCTGATAGATAACAGTAGTAAAAGTGTATTCAAAATGAAAGACTGAAGTTATTAAGTGATGTGAAATTACGTCTTCGGCAAAGGATAATAATTCAAAGGATAATAATATTAGTACTAAATACAAGTAAATTGTTTTGAAAAAATAATTTTAGTTCAAGAGGGTTATTTTAAAACATATTAAGTAGTTTTCGAATCAGTCTCATCAAAATTGGAATTTTGTGCCAATTTTTGCCCATATGGCAAAATTGAAACTATTTAAATTCCAATGCATTTAATTTTTTCTGAATTTTTCCCATAATATATGAGTATTAAAGATACAAATCTAATTTTTGGGATGAAAAAAATCATGCAATACAGTATTAAGCTGGGTCCCCTTTTAAGCCTGTCGCGATAGCCTCGTGTAGCTCTAGTGCCACGTTAATTCAATACTTTACTTATATTAAATCCCACTCAAATCGTCACGTTCTAATGATACTATTGACTGTCCGTTATTGTCTTTGACATTTGCACTTCATTCACCCTTTCCTTAACAAACAAAAAATTAAAGTAAACCCATTTACTCCCACTCAGTAAACAACACAATTTAACATCTCCCCAAACTAATCCCCATATGAACAACATTCCCCAAACCCCCAACAGATGGCGCCACCTCACAACAAACCCCAAACTCATTTCATATTGATTCCGATAGATGGTGCTGCCCGCCGTCCCCCATCGATTTTTCCGATCCCTACTCCTCTTCCCGGTTCTCCTCTTCTCTCTCAGAGCATCCGTCACATCCAGAGCGTCTCTCTCTCTCTCCGCATCTCTTCTCTCTCTATATACAAATACCGGCTTTTTTTTCCTCCAGGAAAACCAGGAGATTTTTCCCGTTTCCTGCAATAGGATTGTGATTTGTCGGGTAGCACCTGAGCCGAGGAATTTAAAAAAGAATGGGCTGTGCGAATTCGAAGACCGGCGCCGCGGCCGCCACGGAGGAGGCGCCGCCCAAAGTGGAGGGGGAGGAAGGGGCGGCGGCCAACGGGAACGCCGTCACCTGCTCCAACGGAGGGGACGGTAAGTAACATGTTATATAATGATTATAATTTTACTGGACAAAAGCATGCTGTGCCCGTTTAAGGTCTCTCGACTAAGTTGGGGTGACAGACATAAGCAAGTGGTCAAACCCAAGACCCAAGCAAGTGGTCAAACCCACGCGAAACCACCTAGTGTTTAGTTCCCAAGCATGCTTGGTATAATCTAATACTTATAACTATTGTACTAATGCATGTGGTGCCTGTTTTTATTTTTCCTGACCGTTGGGTTGCGAGGCCTATGTCCCAAGCAGGTGGTCGACCTCACGCGGAAACCCCTTAGTGTTTAATTCCCAAGCATGCTTGGTATTATCTAATACTTATAACTACTGGACAAATGCCTGTTGTGCCTGTTTCAGGTCTCTCGACTAAGTTGGGGGGAAGGTCCAAGCAAGGTGTTCAAATCCAAGCGGAACCGCATAGTGTTTAGTTCCCAAGCATGCTTGGTATTATCTAATACTTGCAACTACTGAACCTAAGTCCATTGTTATATAATTACTGGACAAAAGCATGCTGCGCCCGTTTCAGGTCTCTCGACTAAGTTGGGGTGCCAGGCATAAGGCCCAAGCAGGTGGTCAAACCCAAGCGGAACCGCCTAGTGTTTAGTTCCCAAGATGCTTGGTATTATCTAATACTTGCAACTACTGAACCTAAGTCCATTGTTATATAATTACTGGACAAAAGCATGCTGTGCCCGTTTCAGGTCTCTCGACTAAGTTGGGGTGCCAGGCATAAGGCCCAAGCAAGTGGTCAAACACAAGCGGAACAGCATAGTGTTTAGTTCCCAAGCATGCTTGGTATTATCTAATACTTATTACTACTGGACCAATGTCTGTTGTGCCTGTTTTATCTTTCCTGAGCTATGGGTTGCGGGGCTTGTGTCCCTAGCAGGTGGTTTGACCTCAAACGGAACCCCATAGTGTTATAAATAAAGTACCTTAGTGACTACGAAATACCTGCTACTGTGGTTGAATTCATGAACCATAAAAAAATTAAACCCATTGGCGACAGACTATAATGGGCCAAGTCTTGATATGCCCGTTTCAGTTCTTCATACTCTCTGGAGATCTGAGGCATATGTCCCAATCAGGTGGTCGACCTCACGCGGAACCCCATAGTGTTCCCAAATTCCCAAGCATGCTTGGTACTGATTTTATCTACCCATTTAATGCCATCCTCAAAATCGAATTGAAGAAATTGTTAAAAACAGCTGTTTCATTGTTAATAACTGTTAAATTGATTCTAAGGAAAAATGATTGCTTAAAAATTAGTATAAAAATTACTTAAAACAAAAATTAAAGTCTTTCTAATAATAAATTTGAATGGATAAAAGCCGACTGAGCCACAGCCACAGCGGGATTCGAACACCGGAAATGTGGCATGGAATTGAGAAGCGCTATCTCTTAAGCCATTTGGCCTTAATTATTTTATTTCAATTATTTAATTAAAAAACATATTTTGAATCAATACATTGTACAGTCTTGACATTCAATAATCTCTAAGGTATGTCTTAAAACACTCTTATATCAATCACCAACCTAGTGGCAAGATGTAATATACTTAAATAACAAAAATATTCAATCAAAATTAATTCTTCATTAAGAAGTTAAAAATAAAAGTTATTTACATTATATATTGCTTTAACAGGTGTGATGTACTTGAAGTAAAAATCTTGTAAAATTATGTCTTTAAAAATGTTTTAGAAGTATAACGATGCATAGATTTGACTTGAAATTCTTTAAAGATATATATTGGTCCAAGAAACTTTATGTTTATGTACCAAGTTAAAAAGTGATTTACCATAGGATATAATTTTCTTTAAAAATTATCCATAAACGTTTTACATAGCATAGCATGGACAGTTAAAGAGCTCTTAGATTTGTTTCAAAACTTTCTGATATATTTCCGACTATTACAGATAATGGTGACTTACATACACAAACTCTAACTTATCTAAGGAGATATCTTATGACATAATTTATATCCATAAATAGCTTTCAACATATTACAATGTTTTTTTGACTGTTAATATTTCTTTATTTGGCTCCCAGGAACATCCATTGATGCACCTAAGTAGAAATATAAAAATTTAAGTGCCTAATTAAAAAAATATTTTTAGACATCTTACTGCTTTGAAAATAAATTAATCAATTTTTTTAAAAAAACAACGTCTGGGAATATCACAATGATATGCTTAAGGAAAAAGTTTGATGTACTTAACGACTGATATTTTAAAATAAAAAAGCTTCACAGTTTTATCTGGTTATTAAATTTTAAAAAGAAAATATGTTTAATCATTTAAAATTAGTACTTTCAATAGATTGCGATATTCTAAAATATGCATGAATTTTTAATGGTTTCACACTAACAATTTTGTTAGGGTGTTTTTTTATGATTAGATTATGTTTTTTTAGATTGATAAATTTTCAGCAGAAAGAAGTTTTAGGAAATTGATAAAAGGGGAATTTGTTACAAGATAAGACTCGTATATTACTCATTCTCTGTCAAAGAGTGATCGATGATTCATTCAACTCTCAAAGGAAATTCGGATGAGTCACAATGGATTTTATTTTAGAATATTCTGGTAAAGAGGGATTTCGGTTTTATTTCTTAAAAAATCCCCAATCGTAAAACAAAAATAAGGAAATACGATATTTTTTTAAATATTTATTTGAATCATTGAAAAATGATTGATTCTATTGTAGAAATTAGTTGTAGGTGAAAATTTTAAGCTCGTAAAAATACCATTAGTTATTTCTGAGAAGATTTAAGAATTTGTTTAAACAACTGTTTCATTGTTAATGCCTGTTTAAATAGCTAAATTGATTATAAAAAATGTTTTATAAATGGTTAAGAAAATAGTTTTAACTAAACAAAAATGAAGTCTTTAATAATATTTCTGTTTAGGCAAATGGAAAACAATACACTTTGTTGATATGCTTTCGAATTAATAAAAAATACTATTACAACACAATTTATAATAAACTATATAGAAGTTAACAAATAAGATCTAAAAACATAACCAAATTATAGATTGTATCACAATACAATTAATATGTTTGTAAAGTTCATATTGAAGTTACCAAATTATAATTTTCGGGTAACAATATTTTTATTATCTGGTGACAATTATTACGGAAAATTTTTCTTTATTTTCTCGTTGCATTGAAAGGTAAACGGCCAAAAATTTACGACTATTTGCACTGTATGAAATTTAAATTTTAAGCCTTTAATTGTAAAATATATTTTTCTGTCTTAAATATTACAAAAAATCAAAAACTTAAATTACAAAAACCCTTGTATTTATTATTTTCTTACTTGTTTATTTTTTAATTTTCAAGTCGTTTAGTGTAAGATACATACATATTTTTGTCTTAAATATTTTTTTTACAAAATCTTCAGAAATTAAAATTACAAAAACTTGAATTTCTTCAAAGTTATATCTGTTGTTAAAAAAATGATAGTTTCAAAAAGTGTTATATACTCAGCTGCATCTCTCAAAATAAAGTTTGGAAAACCCATTTACAAAATTAATATTTTTCTACCAAAAACAACGTTTAAAAAATTCATAAAAAAGTCCGTGTCATGCCACGACACGCATTCAGGTGTGCGTGACAACCACACCCACACGATAAGAGCCGTCTAGTCTGGAGCTTTTTGCCGTCTGCCAAGCGCCAACTTTATCGTTTGGTCATCGGTAATTCCTAGCAGACGATTTTAAGGATGGCTGGTTTTTATATCTGCGGAAGTGACATTTAATTCCAGAGGTCCATTCTAATGAATAGAACACTTTAATTAGGCCTGATAATTTGATCGCTAAATAACTTTATTTTTTAGAGGTTTTTTTCTTTTTGTAGTGGAATTATAGAATTTTAGAATTCCATCTGTCAGTTTTTGATTTTTAATTCTGATGTCCATCCTAATGAATAGAACATTTTAATCAGGCCTGATAAATTTATTGCTAAATAACCTTATTTTTGAAAGTTATTTCTTTTTTGGTGAAATTACAGAATTTTCGAATTCCATCTGTTAGTTTTTCATTTTGAATTCTGAGGTCCATCCTAATGAATAGAACACTTCAATTAGGCCTGATAAATTTATCTCTAAATAACTTTATCTTTTAAAAGTTCTATTTTTTTTTGTGGAATTACAGAATTTTCGAATTCCATCTGTCAGTTTTTGATTTTGAATTCTGAGGTCCATCCTAATGAATAGAATACTTTGATTAGGCCTGATACATTTTTCTATAAATAACTTTATCTTTTAAAAGTTATATTTTTTGGTGGAATTATGGAATTTTCGAATTCCATCTGTCAGTTTTTGATTTTGAATTCTGAGGTTCATCCTAATGAATAGAACACTTTAATTAGGCCTGATAAATTTTATCTAATAACCTACTCTTTTGGAAGTTCAATTTTTTTGGTGGAATTATAGAATTTTCGAATCCCATCTATCCGTTTCTGATTAGAGTGCCATAATAAAAACGTTATCAGCGGTAACGGACTTCTTAATAAAGTTGATAAAGTAGTTGATATAACAACGGTTCAAATGTTCTCAACCGTTTTTAAGGATTGTATATATTACAAAACGTAATATTGTTAAAATTTCATTTATGGAGTTCAAACTGAAGGCTAGCAAGTTATTTCGATGAATTAGACTTCTAACTATCATTATGGACCAACATAAAATATCATACTAAAATGCACTTGCTTCGAACTTTTATTTGGGATAAAAAACATAAATTAAAATGCATTTACTTGTGGTATAATTGAAGAAAACAGGATTGCTTAAAACATGGTTTATATAGTTCTAAGAAAAATATAAATAAAATTTTAGGTTTTTGATGATTAGTTTACATCACTTTGAGAAGCTAAAATAGTAGTGTTTTGTTCCTCTTCGACATTCAGATATTTTTATAAATAAGTGTGAGGTTTTTTGCTTAAATATTTTTAACCATAACTTTTTAACATTTTGCAATGTGAATACATAATATCATAAACTGTTAATAGAATGTAAGAAGTAACTTTTACCAATAAATAGAAGCGAAACACAGGAAAAGGTTAAATCACTTTTATTGTTTGTTTCCTTTCATTTTTGTTACAAGGCCGCAAAGTATGTTTTACAGAACTAGTGCTGTTCACACTTATTAATACTACATAAAGTTATTGGATAACATTTTCTTGAATTCGTTATATTTTTTGGAACATTTGGAAAGTTTTATTATTTTAAATTATTAAAATATTTCTTTTTATCTAATGCTTTTTCAATACTGACTATAATTTATTCGATAAGGATTTTCTTACGAAGTATGAAATTGGTAATAACTACAAAACTGAAAAAATGATGAGCTCTGTGCAAGGACGTGCTATGCGACATTTTTGAAAAAAAAAAAAAAAAAAAAATAGAAGTATTGAACAGGTTATTCCCTCCTTGAGAGAAAAATATAACAATTGTTATTGTTCCATTTTATAAACTTTAAGTTAAGTATATTTTTCAACATTTGCCGCAGTACCATTTTTAAAGTATATTAAAGTATATAAATAAAGTAAAAAATAATAATAAAATAAAGCTCCTTTTCTCGTTTTCACCGTTTTGTCATGAAGTACATTCATTCACTAAGATCTTCAAATGGGAGAGAAAAATGCCATCAATTTATTGAATTACTTATTGTTTTTTTTTAAATAGTCATAATTTATTAAAAGATGATAATATATTTTTAAAACTAAAAATCAGTAGTATGAAAACCGGATATTTTCACTTCAAAATGGTTTTGTTGTTATAACTATTTTCATAACATGGTTAAAAAATACTTCAATTGTAAAGCAATGATTTCTCAGATACTGCGCTTTTAAACTTGCCCATGGAACCAACGATTCCTCTTAATTTGACCACTTATTCACCCACACTAACTACCATCAATACACGATTTATGTTTCCTTTTGATATCACTAAATCACCGCAAAATTGAGCCATGCTCACATCACAAGCCTCAATCAATCAATCAAATTAAACAACTCTCCTACAATAGCAGGGAAGTGTGAATGATCCCCATGTTAAAACTAACACGTACTTAATACAACATTAAAAGAAAAATCTTCTATTGTGAAGGGGCAGATTTAATCTGTGCCCGCCCCCTCGACATCTGACCAATCCCGACACGTGGTAGTGACGTCACGTCTTTGTGGCTTATATCACCGATAACATCTGCTCTGGGCCCCATCTGTGCTACGTTTTCACGTGAATGAGGGGTTATGGGGAGGGGATGGACAACAATAAAAGTAACGGTAATTGATTGGAAGGGACATTTGGACGTAATTTGGACGTTGATAGCATAGACTCTTGGGGCTATAGAGTGGTGTCGTTGAACAGTATATATTTGTAATAGGACATTTACAACCACTTTCCCCAGTTGAGGACAAAACCGATTTATAGCATCATTCAGTCCCAGTACAGTTCTTATAAAAACATTAAGAGACTATGATGCACTCTTATGACACTTCCAATCTAGTAAAAAAGAAATCAATATATTAAATTTTATCAATTTTTAAACAAAATTAAATTCTAAAGTTATTTCAAAACTTATCATTACCTCTATGGGACTTATTAACCAATTATCCTAAAGCCACGAGGTTTTTACAGAAATTCGAAACTAAACAAATTGTGTAAAAACTTAACTACTGGAGCAGTACTTGGCAAATCTTCTCATTAAATAATTTAAACGTTAATGGCATTGAATATTTGGGTTTAACTACTGTAATTGGCTATACATTAATTTTTAGTAGGGTATTCATTAGAAAGGTACAGACCATAAAGGTAACTATAAGCACTACAGAACTCCAACTATCTTATTCAATAAGGACCATTCAGAAAATCAAAAATTCGGATCTTTTTTTTAAAAAAGTGTGTTTATTCACACTGCTAAAAATTTGGCTCTTGGTTTCTCTAAAAATATGGCTCTTAGCAACCGCAAGGGTTGAGTGATGAAATGTTTCACCATAGTTTCGGTATTCGGTTGAACCATTTATCAAGTTTTCAAATTTTTGACAGTGCAAAATTTGTGAAACGGGGTTTGTATTATGAATATTAACTTCCATAACATTTGTGTTTAGCAATCTATTCTATAGTACCTTCTGTTACTTTAAGTTCTACCACCATCTACTTATATTAACAAGCATATCAGATAATTAAAATGACACCCAAACAAATTCAAATCAAATGACTGACCATCCTTATCTTAAAACTACATCTTCCAATGAACCAAGTTTTACACCACCGATTAAGTTTGGTATCTTGGTTGTCGAGACACCATTTGATGTTAACAAGGAAGATTGCATTTGATAGTTTCGGAAGCATGATATCTTTATCTGAATATGTTTGAGACTAGTTTGAGATGTCAGCATCGGAAATGTCGCTTCCTGGGAAATGTGGGGAGTGTGGGAAATTGAGGTTTTAATTAAAAGACAGTCTTGAGAATGTCTAGTCGGAGAGTTTATTAAAATTACATATTGAAATGGGGAAGGAGAGGACAATGCTCAAAACGGATAAGCTGTGACCGTGGAATATTTATTTTATTTATTTTTTATTCACTTTTAAATGCACATTACAGATAAAAATCTTATTACTACATATGTACATTGAACAAAACAATGTTTAATGTTTTTTAAAAATATATTATGTTTTTTTTTCAAACCGTAACCTTCCACTAACTTCGGGATATGAAGTTTTATTTTTGATACATGCACGCGTGTTTTCTAGATTCATGCGTTATGTTATGAGTATCATGAGTTATGAGAACATTAAGTATCTTTCTGCAGAAATTCTAGGTCTTTTTTTGGAGTCGAAACAGATTTTGCTTTGTTGTTTGTAAAAATTTGACGGTTTTTTTTAATGTAAATTATACATTATTTTCTGACGCACTATCTGACAGGTTTTTTTCTGTAAATTATACATTATTTTGTGACACACTATCTGGCAGGTTTTATTTTGTAAAAATAAATTATTTGTATAGTGTAGTAACTCATCTTACAAATTCTTCGAAACATATATATTTAAATTGTAGGATGAACTATTGCATAGTGCTTGTCATTAGAAATACTGGCTATTTCAAAATGGATGTAGATACATTTGTATATCTCCAAGGATTAATCGAGTTAAAATGTTTGTAATGTCGACTCTTTTTCCAATTTGTTTACTCGAAACAAGGTTTTTCACTGATAAAGCACAAGAGACTTCCGGAATCCAATTTAGTAAAGAGGATTTGTGTGTTTGTCCAATTAAGCGATTACGCCCTTACAAAACACGCTGCTCACTCGGCTCTGGATTATTTAAATTGTAATTTTTTAAGTTACATAGATTAGGAAAACTTTGTTAGTTAGGGACAACTTTGTACCGAACCTCCACTCAAAACTTTTTATTTAGCTAACTATATTTTACTTATAAATAGTCTGACCAGATTTTTTCCATGATTAAATTTCAGATTGCGAAATCCTCAAAATATTCAGAAATCACATTTATGGTTACTAAAGTTGTTTTCGTTCGGAAAAACTTTAACAAATAAAACGGATATTATTGGAATAACTTTTAAAGCTTTCGAGTAATTTTTATAATGTAAAAAGTAAGTAAAAAACTACAGTAACACAGTAAACTGTACCTAACTGATTAAAAAGCACCTTAATTAAAAAAAAAGTTTACATCATGATACAATTATTATAACTAAAGCTTTGGGCAAAAGTCACCCCATTTCCAGAAAGCACAATATTTTGGGATAACCCCATATGCTGTTCTATATAAAGCAATTGGAGTTTATTCAAAAAAATTGCTTCAAACAGTACAGTCCCGATTATCCGATTTTCCGCTTTAACCGATCTTTGAAATATTTCTAGGATTTTTCCGACAACTACCGAAAAAAATTCTGAACAGAACATGATCTCACAAACCTTCAGTAAAAGAAATCCAACAATAATTCCCCCTTTACTTTTCTTACATTGCTGCCGAGAAACAACAAAATAACAAAAAACAATTAAAGACTTTTTTAAGTGAAAGAACTATTTCAATGTCCTGCATTGCACGTAGTCTGTATAAAATTTTACTTGTTAAAATATACACTTAGACATACAGAATTGTTTTATTTAAATTTTTCGCTTTAACCGAGTTTTTCGGTTATCCGAGTTAGTCTCGGTCCACATTAACTCGGATAATCGAGGTTCTACTCCATAATTCAAAGTTATGACTGGTGCCCATATAAATTATATTTTCATAAGATACCCATTGTGATTTTCTAGTCGTCTTTAAATGTTATTACAATGACTATGAACTCAACACAATCAGTATGTACTTACTTAGATGCTCAAAATAACGCTTTTAGACACAACTACATACTAACACATTATTATCGGTATGGTAGCATGTAGATGTCCTTTTTCTACAATGGTTTAAGTATCTTTTTGTAGGTCTGTAATCAGTCAGAAATACGTTATAAGGTAATGCTTCAATCGCAGACGTTTGAATTCAAATTCAATTGCGGATTTTATTGGTGATACTTAAGGATTGTCAATAACGAACCATTTATGAGCAATACAGTAAATAGTTACAATCCCTTTGTAAATCTGACAACTATAATAATTACATTAAATACTTTAATAGCCTTTATCAACAATATAGTAAACCATTTATCAACAAAATAGTAAATAGTCTCTCATAAAGGTGACAGATATAACAATAACAATAAATAGTTTAATAGTCAGAATCAATAATATTGCAAAACTGCTCTATTATCTCAATTTAGTCTGACAAATATAATAATTAAACAACATAGTTTAACAGCTATTGTAAACAATATCCTTACCATTTATCAACAATTTTGTAAAACGTTACTGCGAGCCCTCGTAAATCTGACTACTATAATAGGCCATTTAATAGTTAAATTGGCCCTTATCAACAATACAATAAATCATTTATCAGCAATACAATAAAACGTCACTATGATCCCTCATAAATCTGACAACTATAACAAGCACATCACATGTTTAGTAACACTTAAACATAATTGAAAAGTGTCGTGTAGTTATATCATTTCCTGACTATTGATTATTGATTGCTTTGATTGAAAGCGTTCATTTTGTTACTTTATCGGAAAAATCATTGATTTCTATTTTGTCAGGTTGAATGAGGGATGGAGTAGCGAGAATCCGATACTTCTTCAGTAACCTATCTTCGCTTAGTTCTAACGATAAGAACTTTCACAAAACCTTCCCTAAATTAGAATATGATGAGACGTAGAAATTTAGTTTAGTGGTTATCTGCAATGGCGGTCATTAGTTGGTTCATTACCTTCTAAGAAATTTTAGATTTTTAAGATTTATAGGGGACTTATTTTCTTATTTAAGGATTATTGATTGCACATCAAGTTTTTCTTTTGTAGTAGTTTTAACCCTTTTCGACCGGCGTACAGGTGGCGCTAATTTAAAATTATGTGACTAAATTTGAAGTTTTATCGAAAAAAATGCGTTAAACAGCATCTATACCAGCAATTCCTTAAAAACATAGTAATATTTTATACAAATAACGAATGGTGCGCGTCAGCTGCTTCGATATCGATATTTTTGAAGAGCTTGAACATTCTCTTTACTACCCGCACGATCTTGCGAGCCCGGTCGGAAAGGATCATGAAAGCGAATTATTTTTTCTAATGGCGTTTTTTTAATGTGTATGAATCACACGGAAAATAAGGTTTTATTTTAGTTCGTCAAATCCAGTTTGAGGTAACATTGACGGTAACCTGGAAACATGATGATGAGGACAATAAATAAACATCTGCAGCAATTGCATCGTCCATGAATCCATGGTATATAGGGTGGACTAACCAGTGAATGAACGTTTAAGGCGCTGCGTTCGCCAGTGAATGAACACCAAGATATAATGACCAGGACAACCAACCATATGTCAGATAGCTTTCTACTACATGGGAGGAAGTCAGTGTTGCCAATCCATCTAGTGGAATGATTTTCAATCCTTATTTTTTTAAAAATATATTTACCAAATGTTCATTCACTGGAGCCTGTTCACTCACTGGTCAGTCTACCCTACTAACTCAACGTGTTTTTGTTAGAGATGCGGAGGAAATGCATCAGGCATAAGCCATAGGATCCTTTGAAATAGTCGGCTGTCATATATGATTGAAACCATAATATTTATGAGGAATATAATATAAGAATCATAAGACGGTAAGGGATACATACTCAATTCAATATTCCAACAACATAATGTGTTTATAGGTTAATTTATAATCATTTTAGGTTGTTAAAATGCCTCCCTTTTTGTCTCCCGTTAAAAAAGTAGTAAACTTGTCTATTTTCTATGTTTTTTTTAAAATTAAGTACCTAGTTTGTGTAATTTTGACTTATTTTCCCCTTTTTCTAACACTGTTATAACCGATTTTTTTTAAATTCAGGCTAAAATAAGTATTTATTGGTTTTTACAACCAAAAAACCAACTGGGTGTCAACATATGAACATCCTCTTCGATTGTATAAATGACAAAATTATGTCAAACACATGACAGAAAAACACATTTGAAAATTTAGTGTAAAAATATTGTGGCATCATACGGCGATATTGTAATAACTCATTTCGTTTTTAGAAAAGTTCCAAAACGTTGAATATTACTAAAGTAATTCAATTTCCAAAAGAAGTTACGACTAACCTCAATTATGTAGTTAACTGCGTAGCTATGGGAAATCGTTTAACTATCAGCTTTTCCTATACATTCCCAAAACTATTACTAACACAATAACAAGCATAGCTCAAGTTTTGAAAAGTAATTTTAGATATGAATTTTTTAAAAGAAAACTTTAAACATATCAAACTTCTTACAACGCCACATTCGTCAATACATTTTCATAAACTTATAAATATTGCAAAAAAAGTATTGGAAATTCGAAACTATTCCTAAAAGTCGTATATGTTTTCATTTATAATTCATATGCAATTCCAACCAACGATTTCGAACCGCAACTCCGAGTTAGGAAATGAAAAGGCAAAAATAACAGAAAGTCAGGGCCAGAACTTATTCGAACCCAAAAAACTATTTATTCCAGAAAATAGAAACTCTCGAAGAAATATAAAAATATACATAAGGAAAAGCGAAAACAATATGTCTAAGATTCAAGCACAAAAATCCATATATTTCTTAGTTTCATTTTTAGATGTTCACTCTTCTAGCTTTATCGGTTTTTAGTTTATGTTCCTTTTACATTTATTTTTATAGCATGAAAAAAATTTGTAACAAAAATAAAACGACCGAAATAAATTTCTGTTATATTTTTTTACGTCGAATATTATTCTAACTTCAACTTTCTTCTACTTTGAAGTACAAAAGGTCGTAAATTTTACTAAAGCAATAGTTATTTTTCTTCTTATTTTTTTATAAAGATGGTTGTTTTAAATTAATTTTCAAGCGGTTTAACTACACCTTTTATACGAATTCATATTAGTTGTGTTTTTACTTGTATTTAGTATAGATAATGACATGGTAAATAAATTTTATAGTTTTGAAAATACTTTTATAATATAAATAAAATATAGTTTAAGATAAAAATTTTTATTTGTATGCGTAGAACTTATTTGATTACGTTTTCGTTTACTGTTATCTTATGACTTTCTTGGTGGGGGGGCAAGTTCGCCGAACACTGCGACCTTAGGTCTATTGTATTCAACCCCAGAAAGGACACAAGCACAAGAGACACACAAAGAAAGAGACGACACAAACACATAGACAAATAACAACATTTAGTGAGGGACACAAACATCCATGCCTTACCAGGATTTGAACCCGAGCCCACCAGCTCCAAGGGCCAACACGTTAACCATTTCGCCAGCGGGCCGACTTCGTTTACTGTTAAACAAATTAGCTTTTTATCTTTAGAAAGAAGTTTTTTTTATGAATATTTAAGTCTTGGGGGGGCATTTCACTTACCAAAACATGTACTTTTATGTAGCACTAGCTACATAAAGAAACAATTTTTAAATGAGGAAAAAATATCTTTAGTGTAAAATATTTCATTTTTATACAATATTTTGTAATGCCTTTATTTTCCCCCATTTCCGTTTTAGCTTCTGAACTTAAAGTGGTTTTTCTAATGATACATCTTTGATATCGTAGTAAAACTAACGTATTAAACTTTTATGACAAACTTGCTACAAGCATTTTAGTAAAGAATGTATTTTTTTCATTTAAATTACAAAGGGGGTTGTAAGGATTTCTATTGATCCATAGGAAATGAAATTATTGTAATTTTGCTCTAGAATAAGGCCATTGAAAAAAAAAATAATACTAAACCACATTGTCACATTTTGTTCTTTTCTTTTGTGTATATTTACGTATTCAAATGTGATTTTTGTGGGTTTTTTTGTAATTAACTAATGTCTTATTTATTTAATTGATTATTTTGATCACACATGCGGGGTTCATGTTTACCCCCTTGTGACTAATTTTTCTTTTCATGTAATGTTTTTTCTAAATTAATAAAGTGTTTGTTTGTTTATTAAAAAAAAGAATATTTTTTTGTTCTAACACAAGGAGTGATATTATTCATATAATATTTAAAAAAAGTAAATTAATATTCTTTTAAAATAAAGTAAGAAATAATATTTTTCATAAAACAGATTAAAAACACACTTAATATTCTTATTATCTACGGTATTTTAATTTAGTATTTCGGTAATGTAATCGTTTCCTGATGTCTATTTCTCGCCCCTTTTAATATCTTTAACGCAGTGAATAACACCTCGTAATTTAGAACCCTGGTTAAGTGACGAGATCGCTGTCAACATTTTAAAATTGAGCCAAAATTATAATTCATCTCCAAGCATGCAGAATGTGAAAACATGATTTGCTAGTATAAAAATAATTTTTTCTGTACTTCGTTCAAATTTTTATTTGAAACACGTTTTTCTTCAAGTCAAGAATTCACGTCAAGAATTAGTCAAATGTCAGTTACATGTTTGTCACATCTAGACAACAAATTGTTTGTTTCAAGTGCAATTGCTTTCCTCTGACTTCCTCTTTCCGGTGCAATCCGGAAAAAGCATTCGACATCGTACGATTGCACCGAATTAAAGAAACCAACAAACTAAATTTTGCAATGAAAGCAAAATGTAAATCATTTTGAGAACACGTATTGTGAGGAAAATTAATTTTTTTATTGGAATTGAAGCTGAAAGTTTGTTTTATAAAACGACGTGTATTAAAAATATAATCTTTCAAATAAGTAAATTATGTTTTTGTGTATTATATTTAGAAGTGATACTTTTTCTAATATATCGCAACATTTGATTGGCTTTCTTACTTGCTTCAACACATTATTTACTCATTTTGAAATCATTGCTCACCAAAACTCTTAAATCTCTAACAAACTCATTATCTTGGACATATGTTATTATTGTTTAGATATTATTGTTATATGTTTAATTGAAGTAGAACATAAAATAAATATGAAGTATGCCAATTTCTTCAACAAAATTTCAATCGAACGTTTTGCACTATTTGAAAAGGATTTATGTAAGCGATCCCTTAAAAAGTACCTTGCATAATAAAAAAAAGGATTTTTCCTACAAAGAAATGCATGGCATTTCATTTGATGAGAATGCTGATAGAATTCCCTACAGGGATCTTTGTAGGGGAGAATATCGAAATGAAGCTAGTCTGGTAGTGAAAGTTGTAGTATATGACTTTAGCTTCTCCATTTCCCTGAAGTAATTACACAAGAAAGAGTATTTGTGATTGTCTGCTTTCTGTTTATTTTCTTTTGCTCTATAGCCAATGATAGGTTAAGAAGCATTGAATGAAAGAAAATGAAAAAACGTATTAGCGGAATTTTACATGTAAAATGTTTTTTGAGGGACAACGATTACTGCATTTATTTCTTCTATTCCAAAATTGGAGCTAAATTGTTGTTAACCCATTGAAGAAACATTCGTGATTACCATTAAAATTTCCTTACCTAAATAAAAACGTCAACTTAAATTCTTTAAATTATTCTTGCAAATTCTTTTGTAAATTTTCAGTGTTCTGGTCTTCATTAGATTTATGTTGTGTTTATTCAGGTGACATTAAACAGATAGCTTATTTTGCATGACAGATTTTCTTGGCATCTTCGAATTAAAACCGTTCTTGATATTTGCTTTAAAATGATATAGAGAGAAAAAAAAGGTTGGTTATTGGCTATCGCAGTAATATTGATTGGATAATTTTGTTATTAATGTTTCTATTCTAAACTATTTCTTCTACTTCCATCTTATTAAAATATAATATATACATGTCAATTTTATTGACAGCTGTCTGACGAAAATTAGATCAGACAGTTGTACAAAAATATGAAAGATAGGTTTCTGATGTCATTACCTTTCCAACCGAAAATATAAATGGGACGAATAGAAAGAATTTAAAAGCATGGTACAGACGAATGAACGCACTTATCTCCGCGATGCTAATGCCTACTTTCAATTTTTTTTTATTTCTTCGATCTATAAAAAAGAAAGTAAGCTAAATATCGACCAATTTTATTTTTAAAACCAAAAAATGTACCATTAAAAGTTTTTGAAGTGACTTCGTATTCATAGTTTTCGTTTTAAAAGTCTATAGCACGACAAATACACCAAACCCCTGCTTAAAGAATTTAAGAAACAAATACATCAAAAGAGATTAAGAAATATTCAGACCTTTTCAACTCAAAAACACATTTTTAAGTCACGAACTTAACTCCCGTGCAAAGAGCAATACCCCTCTCCATTTACGAATCCACCAATCTAACAAACAAGTCCCTTACGTGCACTGAGATTCAATCCCCCTTCCTCCGATGAAACGAATATTCTTTATTTTTCGTTCCACTGCACACCCCTTTTAGCCCTTTTTGATCGAAAGGGTTAATCGGAACTAGGTATGTGAAATAAGGTGTTAATTTGAAGTCACAGTTTTGCTTGTGTCGCAGTTATGTTTTTGTTGACTAACATTATTTTTGAATTTTATTTTTTCGGTATTATTATTATGGGTTTTTCCTATTATTGCATTTTGACGTTTTGAAAAAAAAATGTTCTTGTCATGTCTATGACATAGCCGAATCAAATGGATCAATAAGTCCTGATTTGATTACTGCTCCTGCCATTCGCTTGATAGTATCGTCATACAGGTCTGTCGATGATCACATGACTCCCATTTCTCTCAGATTAACACTCTTAGCTGGACACTCAAAGATTTGGCATTATGACAGCTGTGTATCTGGACAGTTATTACAATTCCTTCTAGACTCTATAGCTCTCTCTGTCGATCCGCATGCATCTGTGATGGTTGACAGTGAATGCGCCCTCTAGAAGGGAGAGTGTAGGCTTCATAGCCCATTACCCAGCTCGCCAGAAGAGACAGTCACAAGAGACACACAAAGAATTACGACACAAACACATAGACAAATAACAACATTTATCGACAAGCACAAACATCCATGCCTTACCGGGATTCGAACCAGAGCCCAGCAGCTCCAAAGGCTAGTTCACTAACCATTGTGCCAGTGGGCCGGCTATCTGTGATGGTTAGTTCTCAGCCTAGCTATAGCGGCCCATTTTATGTAGTGGATCTGTGACGGTTCAGCACACACGTAACCTTATGGCATATGCCATCAACAACTAGATGGCGCTGATTTACAAGCCACATTCCTACCACTATTCCTGATTTTAACGTTAATAGTAGTATATAAGCCGAGGTAACTCATATCCACCTTGAGGATCCAAGACTATGGGTTACTGAGGCCTCTAAAGGTCCATCCGCATTCATGACTTAAACAACAGTGGAAAATACATTACATTTGATCATACTTTTAGATTTTACTTTATAATTTTCTTTCAAGTCATTTTTATGAGACACTAAATACTCCTTAAATTCAATTTTTTTTTTCGAGTTCTTCATTCATTTTATTTTTCTGAATATTCAAATGAAATTTCGAATGCATGGTCGAGATATTGGATTCACTGTGTAGTTTAGACTGATACTTTATTCAGTGTTGCCTTGATAAGTTCACAGGAACAAAACTTATTAGACTGAAGAATGGTACATGTTTTCTTTAAATAGGTGGAACAAGCAAACTATAACTGAACATCCTCGTCTTTCACATCCTAGTTGCATTACCCCTTTGATGCCTCCCTCCCTGGCGTTCTCCGACCCCCTCTTATTCCAACACCCCTTTTCGATTGCAAGTCACGTGATGCCCTGAATTGAGGTAACCTTTTAACGGTCGTGCTTCGATTGCGCATATTTGGACGTTACGGTAGCGAAAGAGTTAAAAGTCAAATGGGAGTGAAATGTGGAGTGTAATGTGCGGAGTGTATGTTTTTTTAAAAAATTTCTTTAGAAATCCTTGGTAGAAATTTATCATGTAAATAATTAAGTAAAGAAGATTGGGGTGTCGCTTTGTTGTTAAAAGATTTTGTTATTCTGAGTGAGTAATTTTTTATTTTCTGCGTAATAATTATTTAAAAAATAAAATTGAACTGCAGGTAAAAATTTGCTAAATTTACAGTTATTGTAAAATACCGTTTTGCAAGGTTACCTACAGTTTTAATATACACAACAACAACACCACTTACATATTCAGATAACGTCTTCAACTTTGGCCATGGTACATGAGAAGATTCATGAATAACACACCGATGATTATTGACGCATATAGTTTATTCAGTAGAAATTGTGACAATAATCGGCGTTGTTCTTCATGAATCTTCTCAACACAATTTATGTTTCACTCAAAAATAATCTATTTAAGTCTAAAGTATCAGATTTGTGTTTAAAAACGATTTAATACAGAAACATCATTACAAAATATACACTCTTAAAACAAACGAGTGAATTTAACTCGGACGGAGTTAATTTTCACTCTTTTCAGTGTCGAAAATGCACTTATTCTATTGGAGTGGATTTCACTCTTTTTTTAGTTAAAACTCCGACAGGATCACTCCAAACGAGTGATTTTAGCTCAGTCTGAGTTAATTTTCACTCCTTTCCAGTGTCGAAAATGCACTTAGCTAATTGGAGTGGATTTCACTCTTTTGTTTTCAAAGTGTAGTACGAAAAATAAAGTTGAAATAAAAAAAAACTCAAGCAGTGATACAGTGAAAGAAGATTTACAATTTTGTATATTTGCATATTTCCTTCGCAGATGATAGGCACTAAACACTTTTCCATACTATTCGAAGATTCTTCATTCTTTGCGGTTAAAAAGAAGCCAAAAAAACCACAAGAGCGTATTTAAAGATTCTTTTCTCTGAACAAACAGCAAAGAAAGGGAAAAAACGAAGATGCCATTCGTAAAAGAACAAATTCCCGATTGTAAATGTTTATCTTCTACGGTTTATTTTAACGGAGTGAAGGAAAAGAATATTCTCTTTTGGGAATTTTTTAAGAAGACCATCTGGTGGGAAAGTATCCACTGACAGATGTCCTGACACATTCTAAAACATTCGAAGGATATTTTTCATCCGCTGTTGGCATCCATCAGCGCTGCAAACCAGAAAGAAAGCTCCCGTGAGAGTGGATTCGACGACATTTTATCTTGGAGATAAAAAAAAAGATGTCAAATTTGAGATTTTTTTTTGACGAATGAAATGTTTTTGTTTCTTTTTCTATGAATTTTTTGAAAATATGTGAATCTCTTTCTCTTGCAAATTCAGAAGGTTTCGTGCATCGTTGATTCTCAATTTTGGAAATTCTTTATTGAGAATTCAGTTACACCTTTGATGTTTTAAATTTACTTTATGCAGAATATTTGTCGACACCGTTTTCGCATTAAAAATATATAATACAAATTCATCGTGACAATTTTTTTAAAATTAAAATAGATTATTTTTATTCATGTCTAAGTATTTCCTCTAGTGTATTTTTATTCTCATTGAATTTATTCCTATTATTTTGTATTTAAGAAAAAAATATTTTGTAACTTTTCGCTTTCCATTCAATTTTATTTACGTTCTTTCAAACATAATCATTTTGTATTTTTAAGGCAATATTTAACACTACAAGCTAGCTACAATTCATTCTTAGTCAATTACTAATAATAATTGTGCATTGATTATTTTAAAAAGATATTTTGTAAAAAAATAATTTTTTTTGTTCGAAAACTAATAAACAAATATATTATTTCCTAGATGTGCATAAGGTTATTATATTTTAAGTTTTGTATCAGAGTTTTTATTATGGAAAATTAATTTCTATAATATGATTAATCGTTCTTTAAAATAAAAATCAAAGCTTAGGAGTTAATTACTCTTTTGAAAATTTATTTATTTAACTTTTAACCATTACAAATGTAAAACTAAATGCTTTCACCTGAATTTTTCTCAGTAATTTATATTTATAACAAAAGTATATCGTTTTAAGTAAAATTACTAAAATGATTGCTTCCCATTGTTTGAGACTTACCTAATATAACTTATAATTTTAAAAAAAAAATAGATTTTTTAAACTTTACAATTAATTTTGTGGATAATTATGCTTCACCCTATGGTTATTTAATAACCGTAAGGATTTTTTTTATTCAAATACAATATATATAATAGTTCACGTTACACAATACTACCCATTGCATAATACCACATCTTTACAGAGGCTGCATAATTCTAGCATTCTTTTGATATCTAATTTAAAACTGAATATTCTACAGTGAGGAAATGAAAAAGAAGATATTCTCAGCTTTTCCTTAGTTGAAAAGACAATTAGATTACAAAAGTTTTCGAATTGAGTAACAATTGAGTTTCGAAAGAGAAGGATGCTCTAATCGAACAAATTGACTAAAACTAAAAAGAAAACGTAAGTTTTCAGAAATAGTTTTTTAAACTGCTATAATAAATAATTTAAGGTAATATAAAAAAACTATTTTTTTGCATAAAAACTCCTCTAATTTACCCTTCAATTAATGATAAAAGTGCTGCCATAACTCTGTTGTTCATATGATGTAAAATTTATTGTGTGGTACCGTGCTAAAAATGTTAGCCTTAGTCAGTGATAGGGTGCACCCATCTTCTCTGTTCAAACGCTATTGGAGTAGGTTGTTCATGAAATCTGTACGTCCTGAAAACATAAATTTGTTGTAAAATAATTTTTACTTCTCGGTAGGGGAAGGTGGGTTACCTTGGACCTATTTTGACTTTTCAATTTTTAATTTCTTAATTACATGCAAAAAGTGAATAAAAATATTTTTACTAAATACTATATGTTGTTATATATAACATATATTTATTTTAACATGTTATTTAAATGATTTCAACTATTTAAAAAATAAATACAAAAAATTGTAATTAGTACCAAGGTACACCACCGGCGGTGTACCTTGGTCCAACCGGTAGTGTACCTTGGACCAATTATTAACTGGTAGAGAGACTCGATTTACAGTCCGAAAACCAATATTTATTAGCAACATGAAATTCAAAAATACATTTTACAACCTACTTTTATTTTTTGCCAAGATTGTAGTAATTGGTTATGTTAGGTCAATTGGCTTAGTAAGGGGTTTTATTGCCTTAGTTTTTTTAGTGCCCTTTTGGCTTTTTCAGCTGCAATGCGATCTTTCTCAGGTATATCCGTTAAAATGCAGCACAAAATGAAACTGTTACTTCATGACATAGAAAAACATTTGACTATCTTTCTGTTTTAAATTTGAAAAAAAAACAAATCAAATATTTCCTTCTATGTTTATACAACTAGACCTAAACGTAAAAAGGATGTTCTGCTTAGATATTTATTATAAAGAATATCTTTTTAGATGAGCATGCATTAATTATTTTCTATATTATATCAATACGGTTAAAGTTTTATAGGCTTCCATAAATCTAAATAATTAACTACAGAAAAAATATTTATCACACCATATAAAAATTTCTTACAATTTTCCATTATTCTAGATTTACAAATCAGGGTTGCATATTAATAGCTTAAAATACTTAATTTTTCAAAAGGAAAAAATTTACTTGAATTTTAAAAAGGGTTTTCAACAATCTGAAGCATATAAGACCTAAAGTAGTGTACCTTGGACCAGTCCAAGGTACACCACTTGTATTAGGTTCGAGGTACACCACTTGGATATTAAAAACAAAATAGTTAATCAGCAAGTTAAGGTTAGACCTAACTTAATTTCAAGCACACTGTTTTATAGCTAAAACTTTGCTTTATATTGCATAACCATCGTTTTTGAATAAACACTACATGTTTGAGTATAAAAATACACTAAAGAATCTGACAAAAATTTACTTTTGAACTGTGAATTTAGTTTTTCGAAACCTCTTTAATAAATTGACCTTTTAAACAAACGGATAGAGCTTCACTGAGATGCCTGGTAGCAAATACTTTAACTGAATGTGGTGTTGTTTCAATATCTAAGCTAATCGAGCTAGAATCGGCATAGGTTCGAGGTACACATATGTCCAAGGTACACCACTTACCCCTAATGAAAATTTGCTTTTGATGAATTTATTTTTATTTTGAGGAGAATAAAGTATGCTTTGTGAGATTTACTATTTTGTTCTATTGAAAAAAATATTGCTGTTTCAAAATAAATACGATAAACTTTTGTAGCAATAGCCTCCATTGGCATTTTTCTAGTACAATAGCGGGGTATAGTTGTTAAACAAAATATTTATATAATTAAATGATTCGTATTAGTTAAAATAATTAACAATCACTATTTCATATAAAAATGTTTTGTAAGAATTTAAATTGTATCAAAAGAACATATCTATTCTGTATCCAAACATCGAATCGATAGAATAAGACATTTGTGTTTATCAATTGTTACTTTCAAAACCAGTTTTACGATGTTTTAATACTTACAAAATATATTTTCAAAACGTACTTTATGAAATTGTTAGCGGATTTCAGGATATGATCTATCATTTGTTACTATGGATGCTGTGTTTGTTTGGTTTAGTTTAACTATCACTAGATCATTGGCTTGAATAAGTTATCGATAATTCCGTCTCGCTTCGATTATTCTTTATTTCTCTTATCTTTTTTGGCAACACGCTACATTAGGCACACGACAGGAAACGCGGCGACTTTTTATTATCGAAAAAGGCCGTTACAAAAAAAAAAAAAAAAACTAATTTACTTTACCATTTATTGAATCGAGTTATGTTATTTACAATGTTTTATTTTATAAATTTATATAAGAAAATAATTTTTTTTAAAGTTTTAACCCTTTCAGTCCCAATGACAATATGGCCTCATCAATTTAGAATTTTTTTTTCTAATCGTCTATGGCCATTTATGACATCAAAAAGTACATCATTCGATTCTTAAAACTTTTTTTCTGTTAGAAAATATTTTTTATACATCCCAGTAGATGACAGCCGTATTATTTTTTAAATTATGAACAGAAACATGATAACGCCAAATGGCATCGCTGGGACTGAAAGGGTTAATTACCTAATATAAAATATAAGGTAATGAAAGTATTGAGATGGGATGAAAATAGAGATTTTGTATTTTCTACACGTTTTGGGAGGGTACCGATTAGGAAAAAAAAGTTATTCTGGAACACGTTTTTCTGTCTGAGACCACTCTACAGCTGGAACTAAAAGAGCTACACGCTTCAAATTCGGCACACGAGTTCCCAGTACCTTCCGGACGTCATAAAAGTTTTTGAGAAAATTTCCCATGCGCAACTGGTAGCTATGAGTTTTTCCTTTGCAATAATTTCTTTCATTTTAATTTCGGTTGCGTTTTTCATAGAATAAATGAGCGGCATAAATGTTAATGAACATAAATTAATTTTTTCGGGTCTATATTGGTAAAACAAGCCAATTCTACAGATTACATACAATGTTTTCAACTTTTAATTCCGTTGAGGAGAGACTTTTCACTTATTTCAATTATATTTTTAGGAAAAGAGTAAACATCTACGACCTATTTTCGATTTGACTTATTTTTTACTTTTTGACAGTATCAATATCATGGATTAATCACAGAATTGATTGATTTTTTATTTGGTAAAGTTTTTTAAAGAGCAAGTCTTGTTTTTTATAGGGAAAAAATATATCAAAATAACTCCGATTGCCCGATAATAGGTAATACAATATATAACAAATATAGGTTGTCATACGTCATAAAACGTTAGATGATTTAAAATTGATGAAAGGTTTTGCTGTGTATAAAAAAGCGGTTTTCATCAAGAATGTTTTTGGTACGTTAATCTATAAACTATATATTTGAGTTAAAGTTTAAATTTTCTAAAAATCCTGACATTACTAATATTCAAAAGTTTGTTTTTAATTTCTAGTATAATCGATTCTACACTATACAAAACGCGCGTTTTTAAGATCCCACTAAACTGTTAGCTTCTAAAACTTTGCAAATCATAAATTTCCCCATGGAAATAGAAAACTCACCAATTATGAAAACGAACATTTGGGGAAAGATTCGATTCCTCAAAATTGTCTGGGAAAAGGCCAAATTTCACCCCGTTCGCCCATTATAATCTCATTTGCATCTTGGAATACGAAATGGCTGCTTAAAAATCTCCTCTCTACACCTCTGGAATGCAATAAACAGAACCGAAAATTGCATGGATATGTATGATAATAGGCACATTTCAAATGGGGAAGTTACACGGAAGGCTCATTAATAACTATGCAGAAATGGTTTTTTTAAATGTGTTTTTCTTTTGAAATGGCTGTTGAAGGTCAACCTGTAATTTTTCCTGAGATTGCTAAAGATAAAATAAATGCTACAAATTTATACGGAATTATAAATATTGTGACTTCAAGTAATAGTACTTAAAATTGTAATATTTATATTATACGTTAAGTTTTGTTCTAAAAATGAAAAATGAAAATTCGTTTCTTTTTGTATTTTCAAGCCCAATGTAGTGTGAAGTTATTAGAAAATCCCCAACTAAAATTACAACATTTAAGTCGAACGGGATTTCCTGGAACGCACCAATGGGGTTGTAATGGTGGTTATTTCACGGAGGATCTGGCAATAGCTATACAGTATTGTTTTCCTTACTCTCTAACAACTCTCTAAATGCCTATGCTCTCAATTTACTTTTGTTTTGGTTAGTTGGTTGGTAGAGATAATCAGGTTTGTGTGCTGACCAAGCACACTAAACTGCATATATAGGTCTGCCAACCAACCAACTTAACCAAACAAAAGTAATTAGAGAGTAAGGAAAACAACACCGTGTAGCTATTGCCAGATCATCCGTGAAACAACCCCATTAAAAACTCACACTGACCAGGGTTCTAAAACGCAAAGCGTAATTTGGCTGTGTTAAAGCTCCATGGATGCCGTAACAGACACCCAGAAAACCTACAACCTAACCTAAAAAAGCACACCACCGCATGACAGACAACCTAACCTCAATTTGTGGTCGACCCCCTTACACCCCAGACCTCAGCTGTCGCTCTCGTGAGTGACACCTACCTTCCCCCCTCGGATCGCGTGTTACCCCTAACGCGATCCCGGAATGGACTCGCCCGACTGCCGAGAGCGGGTCAATGTCCCTGCTAATGTCACGGGCAAGGGGTTGGGATCGATATCAGGAAGAGTGCGCATGCGCGGAGAGGACTCCGGCACTGAGAAAATCGTCTGCGAAATTCGCGTGGATCGTCTGCAAGGGAGGGGATAATGGATTTTTCATTCGAGGGGGTTTTTTAGAGGGTGGTTGTAGTCTGGTTTTGTTAGGTTTAACATGCAAATCAAAGAAACGTGTTTTGGTTTGTTTATAGGTATAAATTAAATTGATAGTACAAATCGTTTTTTATCACAAAAAAGAATTTTTTAATTATGTTTTTTCATAACAACTTAAAGCTCTTTTAGTTAGAACTGAGAAAAAAAGTACCACGAAAAATGTCGTTTTAATATTGATGCACATAAAAAATTATGGTTAATTAAATATTTGATTGAAAACCGCTTTCGGATACCTCAATTCATGCAAACACTCTTTCTTACACTGACAAAAAGAAAATCTTTTAAATTCTAGCTAATTTTGCAGTTTTTTTTTACCATTTTTAATTACCTTTTTTATGTTAGTTTTTATAACAAATTGGTGTTTTCACAACTCACAAAATCACATTAATAATTTATTCCAATAGATTTCAGACAGAGAACACGGATGCAACCAATCACTAACAGTGAAACAGACGTTTTAGCCGGTACCCCCCCCCCCACAATAAGTTGACATCATATATAAATTCACAACGCCGATATATGTCAACACTTATACCATCAAAGTGTGCTTTCATTTTATTGCTTTACAGTGTGATAGTAAAGCAAATCTATCGTAAAAGGTCACTTTTTTAAAAAAAATCATTAAATTATTTAAAATAATAATATTTTAAAATAAAATATCGATAGATTTTTATGAGTTTTAAAAACGTATATGTCATTCACCAGTGTCGGGCGTTAATCAATTAATTTTTCTATTGTCTTGTTAATAGGCTAAAAAGTAATTGCAATTAAATTAGTTCGTGCGTTCGGTTGTTTGGTTTGATCGGTCAGTCGGTCTGTAAGTCGGTTTGCCAGTCGGTCGGTCGGTTAACGGATTTCATACTTTAACTGTACGTATATACCGGCTTTGTATTATACAGCAGTGTTTCTATAATTGTTAGTTTTATTTAAAATTAAAAAATACAATGAAAAATTAATTAAATGTTAATTGTTACTACTACAATTGACAATTAAATAATTGTTAAATGTAATCTTTTACAATTACAATTGATTAATTGTTAATTGTATTTTTTCACAATTATAAATGATTAAATGTTAATTGTAATTTTCAGCAATTACAATATATTAAATGTAAAACTTTAATTGTTCTTGCAATTAAAATTTGTCCAACACTGTCATCCACGTTATAATGTAACACCGTACTCATATCCCCTACACATATGAAAAGTCCCCCACTTTCCACCAGAGTTTGTGTTCTGTAGAACTTGCTTTACTACGAGGAGACTCTATGTACAGAAAAAACAACTTTACGTGTCGAAACTTTTTCTCTTCTGCGTTTTTTCCCCTCCCAAGACCGTTCTTGATTTTGAAAGGTTTGACTTTTTTCCCTATTTACTTTTAGATATTTCTTCTTGTTTGTTTGTCACAAAATGGAGATTGAGTTCTTAGAAAGTTTTATATTATATTATACTATATTTTACTCTTTATTTTTTATATTATATATTTACACATAATATAGTAAAAATAACTTATAAAAGATATAGGGTCAAGTGGGGTAAGTGTGATTGGGGGTAAGTGTGATAAACAGCTCTTGTAACTTTGGAAATCATTCTAAAAATTTGAAAGTTTGCAATATATAACATTAGACCACTTATAATTAAACTAAAAAGAAATATTGACCTTATTTTTTGTTTACGGAAAGATTTGAGCTTTTGAATTTAAATGCAACTGTCTTCTTTTTATGTGGGTTTTCCTGTAAGTGTGATAAAAAAAAATGGATTTTGAAATGCAAATTTTGTACACTTAAAATTGGAATTCAAACATATAATTTTTTTCTACATATGTGTGTTTCTTATAATAATTCACTGCCAATTTTAGGATTTGGAATTTACTTGAAGCAGAGAACGAATTTTCTTAATGAGAAATGCAGAAACCATATCACACTTACCCCACTTGACCCTAATCAGCTGAAAAAATCGAACGCATATAACTTTGAAGTTTTTAAAAGATGTATTAAAATATCCAGATCATTGGAAAATTTATTGTAAAATTTATATAAATAAAATATAATTGTTTTAAGTTATTTATGATTATTTAAATAGCTCCAAAACTTTAAAAAAAATTCGAAGTTATATAATAATTTTTAAGTGCAAGTTACTTTAAGTGCATGCTACATATGTTTATGAATAGAAAGTCGAAATTTCACCTGATTCTTTTAAAAAATTAGGTCTCTGACTATACGTCACTTATTTGCGTAGGATATTATATTATATTATATTATATTATATTATGGTAGATATAATCAAGTTAAAATGCAATTTTTAAAACTATTTTCTTAATATTTTATGTATTAGTAAATGTACAGTGTATGTAAAGCAGAGTATTCATAATTTTTCCCTACTGCATTAAATTTTGCCATATGCCTAATTTTAGTTTTCTAAGATCCTTGTAAAATTACAAATTAAATAACTATTTAAAAATAATATAATTTCATGATAGTTACAACTAAATTTTACTACAGCAATCAAGTTATTTCTCTCTATAAACAAGCAAACAACAAAAGATATCATATTCAATTTTCACCCTTACGTTATAACATTATCAATACAACATAAAAATATATTTTTATTCCTCGTTTTGACAAATCCAGCTGCTATGTCCATCCCTGAAATCGTTCTCCCGACCCCTATTTCTAAAAATGGGATATCCCCCCCCCCCCCTCCGTTGTTCAAAAGTAGGTGAAGTGTCAAAACGAAAGCTGGGGGGAATAGCAAAATAGGGAGCAGTAGAGGGGGTTGGGGGGGGGGAGATACCCCTATAACTGAATTTTTCAAAAGTATTAAAAATATTTTTCTGTTTTATAACTGTCGTATAGAGCTGGGCATGTATCCTTGAATCTGACTGGAAGTATTTTTTCTGCTTTTGGATGGAGGCTATTATTCGAGTATAATAGTTGGTCAACTGCATTAGTAGGACAAATCAGAGGGGAGAAAAAATTCACTGAAGGAAAACGAAATACAGAATTAGTATATTTGCATGACCAAAATTACCTGTTACGTCTAAACACCTGTTTTAATTCCTATATTAATCAATATATTTACTAAAAACAAATTGAGTAATCATCAAAGCCTGAAAAAAGTAACATTTACAAAGCAATAAGCATAAACACCTGAAAAACTTTATTTTATACTTAAAAAGAATAATAGTAATACCAAAAAAATATTAATAATGATAAAAGCAATAATCAATCAAATTAAAATCCTTGTAATAATTAATAAATAATAAATCTTAATAATTAATAAGTAATAAATCTTAGTAATTAATAAATAATAAATCACAATAATTAATATATAATAAATCACAATAATTAATTTATAATAAACCGCAATCTAATTAATAAATAATATACCGTTAATTAGTTAATAAATTGTAGTGATAAATAAATTCGAATTTCATAGCATTTTTTTTAAAGATATGTAATAAACCGAGTTGTAGAGTAGACCAATAATAAAAGTGAAATCGTTGAATATATCCCCAGACATTTGGGTACTGACATTGTATCCTCCATTTTATCCCCCCTGTGTATACAACGCATATTGCTTCGGATGTGTCAAGTTTCCGGGTTACATGACGGAGGATCGTTATTTGGGGTGCTATATTTGGCGAGAAATATATGAAACTATTAATAATGAAATAAAATATTTTTAAACAAATCATAAATCGTGAAAGGTTAAGTATATTAAAAAAAGAATTGGTTTCATTTTGGTGGCAATCTTCACAAGACTCCTTTTATTCTATATAAAAGCTCGTCACTTGACCAGGGTTCTAAATTATGAGGCATTATTGTCCGTGTTGAAGCTCCGAAAGGAGGCTAGAAATAGGCAGCCGGAAACCATTACATAAAATTACATTCTATATAAATTAGGAGAGTATTAATATTTTTATAAAAATGTTATTGTCAAACAATAGTATGTCATTGATTAATGTTAATAAAATAATATTGAATACATTGTAAAATTCACAAGCAGGGGGTTATCAGAAAATCTACTCCTAAACTTAATTTCAGTTTATAAAATTGATTTATGTATAGATGACAATGATTTTTTTTGATGACTGATTTATATTCTTTAAAGAGTTCTTCTTGTAGTTTGACACAATTTCTCCTCTTGCGACCTGGCGTCCCCATTTGAGACATTTTTTTAAACTTCCCCATAAACAATTAACGCGTTAATTAGTTCCGAAAATTTACCTGGATTGATCGAAGAAGATCAAATTATCAGTGTTTAGCCTTTAATTACAGGTATCAGTCATTTATTTCTATAAAAAAATAAAGTTGATCGAGAGTCAATACGATATTAGAGTTCTTAAAAAATTATTTAAATTTTTTAAAAACTTTTTCAAAAAGATCTTTTAGGAGTTAATTTTAAAGGCATTTTGCATTAAAAACAATTGTAAAATAATCTGCTAACTACAAATTAATAATACGGCTTTTTGTGATGCATTTATAGCACAAAAAAAATGTTTATTTTTAGAGTTTAAGGAGTGTCCCTAAGTAATTATTAAACATATTTTTTAAAAAATTTAAAAACATACTTTTTCGCATACATTTGTATGAAAAGTATGTTTAGATTAAGAATATATGTGTAGGATTTTTCTCATGTTTTAAAAGGTTAATCAACTAATCTGCAATTTAAAATCTCATTTTTAGAAAAAAAAAGATAGATGTTGTTTTGGGGATTTAGCCATGCAACGAAATTGAGATGATCCTATGCTTGGCAACCCTAGGGTACACTTTGATAAAGTACTTGAAATTCAGACCGTGCTGCTTGTTTGCCATGAACGGGGGGAGTACTTGCAGTATTCATTGCTACTCTGTGAAGTGAATTGTTATTCACAGCATGCGAGGGGAGAACCTACTAAAACGATGTATCAGGAAAAACAGAATAGAAACGCTGAAATCTGCATTTTCCCAAAATCTTGTTTTCTTGAATTTTTTTTTTAAATTCAGGACAACCCCCCAAAATTTTTCAAAAATGACATTTCAATATTTTTAATGTTTCGTAAACTATACAATCTTATTTTAATGGTATAATGGTATGGTGCATATATATTCCGACTTGTGTGCTTGTTCAGAGAACCGCTTATAAGCTTTCGTCAAGTGGGACAGACACAGAAAGAATTATAACAGTCACAAAGAAAGGAATAACACATAGACAAATAACAACATTTATTGACGGTCGCAAACATCCATGCCTGACCGGGATTCGAACCCGACCCCAGCAGCTCCAAAGGCCAGTATCCTAACGATTGAGCCACCGGGGCGGCAATCTTATTTTTACAACATCTTGCAAAAAAAGTTTCTAGTAGTAAAATTATTTTTAATACATTAAAAAAAATGGTTTTGGGTAAAATCCCCTTACGTTTTACGTAAGAAACCCCCCGCCGCCTCGGTGGCACACTCGTTAGGATTCTAGCCTTTGGAGCTGCTGAGGTCGGGTTCGAATCCCGGTCAGGCATGGATGTTTGTGACCGTCAATAAATGTTGTTATTTGTCTATGTGTTTGTGTCGTATCTTTCTTTGTGTGTCTCTTGTGACTGTATCATTTCTTGGGGTTGAATACAATAGACCTAAGGTCGCAGTGTTCGGCGAACTTGCCCCCCACCAAAGAAGTCATAAGTCATAAGAAACCCCCCACTGTTCACTTTAAGCGCTTATATATCAAAACTTACTTTTTTGATGAGCTTGTATCTTTTTCTCAGTATCTACTATCAGTATTAACCTGAAATTTCTTATACGTATTTGAGAAGTTGGTTACTAAAATTAGCTGGATAGATTTGAGTATTACTATCTTACTTTTGTTTCTTTTTAATATTATTGAAGCTTTTTAGGTCAAAATTATGTAGTTTCACATAAAAGTTCATAATTTAAAAACCAAACAAAATTTTCAAAGATGCCTCCAGTAAAGTATAGTTTAACATCTATTCAACAATTAGAAAAAAAATCATTAAAATGTATCAAATAGATTCTGAGAAAAAGGAAACAAAAAAAGGTCATTTAACATGAGCTTCAATGGAGGGCTCCGGTCCCAATTAAAAATAAGGAACACTGAAAAAATGTCACTAGAGTTTAGATGTAGGTCATGTGCGTTTGAAAAGAAACCAATAATATAAAGGTAGTGATCTTGTGAAATTTTTATCCTTTTATATGAAGAAATTTGAGAATTAAAGAAAGGAATTATGTAAAATTTCCCCCAAGGGTTCATATAGTTCGAAAGATAGTGAATATGTAGGTTAGTGTTTTATTGTAAAGCATAAAACTTATATATTCTAGATTTTTCTCCTTAATTTATACTGAAAATATGTTATAATAAATATCAAATAACAACATTTATTGACAAGCACAAACATCCATGCCTTTACCGGGATTCGAACCCGAGCCCAGCAGCTCCAAAGGCTAGTACACTAACCATTGTGCCAATGGTCCGGCTATCGCTAAAAAAAACTTTTTTCAGCAACTGACAAATGTTTTATTAATAGTTCCCTCAGATACTCTGTACTTATTGATACATTTAAACCAAAGATGTTTGTCCTTTCCTTATTATTTTTATAATTTTCCGTGACAAAAATTGCAGTGAAAATTTATTATAAAATAAAATATGAAACTTCTTGCAAAACTACAATAATTATAGCCGAAAATTTAATAAAAATCTATAATATCGCTTTTGACGGAACGAATATTACTTATCAAGTAATATACATAAAAATATAAAGGTTTTATGGAGAAAAGTAATGTATTTTTATATAGATTATGAAGTTATACACAAAAGATATTGTTATAAACTATACAGTAATAATATTTAAATTAAGAATGCAATTTACAATAAAAATATTACGCTACAAATATAATAGAACTATACATTATTATATAGATTATAATTTATTACAAAAAAATAATTTGACAAAATTATCCAGACCATGCCGATCAAAAGAGAATCTTCTAAATTGTATTTTACAATAATTATTTATAATTGTATTATTTACAATTGTATTTAAATTTGCAATTATTAGAAACTTATTGCAGATCAAGTTTATCATTTTGCAAACTACTTCATACTAGACTAATCAACAAACAAAAGTCTAAACTGTACATTTTGGAATGTTTGGAACTATTAAATCCTATATTCTAAATTAACCATATTCTAAAATGTTTTTTGGAATGTTTGAAAAGATTAAACCCCATATTCTAAATTAACTATATTCTAAATTGTATTTTGGAATGTTTGAAACAATTAAACCCCATATACTAAATTAACTATTTTCTAAATTGTATATTTTGGAATGTTTGAAACTATTAAACCCTATATTCTAAATTAACCATATTCTAAATTGTATTTTGGAATGTTTGAAACGATTAAACCCCACATATTCTAAATTAACTACTTTCTAAATTGTATATTTTGGAATGTTTGAAACTATTAAACCCTATATTCTAAATTAACCATGTTCTAAATTGTATTTTGGAATGTTTGAAACGATTAAACCCCACACATTCTAAATTAACGATTTTCTAAATTGTATATTTTGGAATGTTTGAAACTATTAAACCCTATATTCTAAATTAACTATATTCTAAACTGTATTTTGAAATTTTTGAAAATTAAACCCTATATTCTAAATTGTATTTTGGAATGTTTGAAACGATTAAACCCCATATTCTAAATTAACTATTTTCTAAATTTTATATTTTGGAATTTTTGAAACTATTAAAACCCAAAATGCTAAATTAACTATGTTCTACATTGTATTTGGGATGTTTGAAACTATTAAACCAAATAATATGTGTCATAAGCAGTAAATATTCCTTACATCGTCATAAAGAGAAAATTTACGGCTTTCATAACCAAAAGTATTTCATTATGTTTTAAGACTTTAATTAAAAAGCATTTTTATTGCCCCATAAAAAATATTTCAGATGTATGCATGGCATATAAATTAATAGTGGATATCAATTTATCAAAAGAATTTAAACACACAATAATTAAAAATGTGTCTATTTATTATTCCCAAAGAACAAAGACTAAACAATATAACCAAACAAAAAGAACCTATAATTAAATTTAAGAAACACATGAATAATAAAGTTTTGATTTCTATTTTTCATATCAATGCTTCTAGATAAATGACCACATAAGAAACTAAAAAAGATATTCTTTTCTCTATCGATGGCATCGAAAAAATCAACGTAATTCGATTTAGAATACCTTTTCTTAGAATATAAAATCTCCTTGATTCTCAATACTTGAAAAGCTCCGATCCAAAAGAGCATTTCTTTTCAAAAGAATAAGATCGAAGAGAAAGAAAATGTTCAATGGATTGTACGCTCTTTGATATGAACTGTTGTTTATTTTGTAAAGAAATTTTTTTCTTAATATTTTTTTCTCCTCATTATACGCATTAAGCATTAAAAGAATAAATAGAAATGATATAAGAATTAAAATTCAATTTATAATAAAGTGTTTATGGAAGAAAAATGTTCTTACTTATATTTTACAAAACTTCAATGCAACTATATTTTTAAATACAGTTTATCATAGTTTTGTTTATGAAAATATATATTTTATCAATTCACCTTACTCAAGGCATTTTGGAAATCTAATTGATTTTGAGACCGTTTGACATGTTATTTTTCGGGGTCCCAAACCTTAAGTTCTTAATTTTGCGAAGAATTAGATATTTCGATTAAAAAACTGTACTTTCGATTTCGCGAGCACATATCTCGCCAAAAGGAATTTTTGGTGACAAGACACAGAATGCCCAGTTAAAAACACCACAGTACACACAATTAAGATCCACAGTATAAGAATTCAAAGGACTACTGTATACGCATCTTAAAATTTAAAATGGAATTGTTTCGGTGGTTTTAATTTTTTCTTCTTCATCCTTGCGAATGGAAATGGAAAAATATAGTTAAAAAAGTCTTTATAGTTTAGTAAACAAATAACTAATTCACCAATCAGTGTCCCATAAAAAATATATAAAAATCCATCAACAAAAATACTGAAAACCTAAAAAAACATAATATTTTCTTAAACATAAGAACTATATCATTGTTAGTTAATTAAATAACACGTAAAAAAGAAATAATGCTACTATTTTTTATATACCTCGCTCCGTGGTTTAATCAATCGCAATAAAGGAGGCGAACAATACGCCCCAAGGCAAGTACATTAGGAGAGCGATATTTTTTCATGGCCCCGTGTCACGTGGGAAAGAATAAGGACCCCTCACTGAGAATGGTTCGGGTTAATTTAATTAAAGCTTGCGTTTGTGTTGGAATAAATACAAGGATTGATTGTATGTGTTTTGTGTCATGAAAGAAATATAAAGAGTTTTTGGATAGTTTTCTTGGATGTATTGGTTAAAGGAAATTTCGTAACGTTTCATTTAATTAAATAGTGCTATTATTTAGTTAGATTAATCTTTATATGTATTAATACTAGAGTTAATTAATGGTTAGAATTAATAATTAGTTAGGAAATCATAGAATACTGGAGTTTTCGGAATAGATTTCCTATATATTGCTTCAAGGAAATTTCGTAACTTTTATTATAATTAAAAAAGTTGTGTTTATTTGATTAGGTTACCCTTTAGGTTTTTTAATCAATTTTATAAACTTATTTATGGTTATGTAGCAATGATTTTTCTCTTTCAACTATTTATTAACGTGCATTTTTTAACGTATTTTTTAACGTATTTTTTTATTAACGTGCAACGTTTCATTTTAAAGGTATTGAAAATCGATAATTTTCATATTTGAAATTTTTTTATTCATATACGTGACATTTTAAATCCAAACTGATAGGGTATATTCCAACACAAAAAAAAATCTCAAATATATCCCATTGTATTTTACTTTCGAAAATATAAGTAGTAAACTTTACATAATGGCATTATAAAAATATTTTAATGATAAAATGCATAATACATACTGTGGCAACTGTACAATTAAATTCTGATCGGTAAACGACAAGACCGGGCCATATATCCTAGTTATACTTAGAAGATTATGAGTTTTACAGCTGTACCCTTTATATTAAATATCACAGCAGCTAGTTAAATGGGGAAATATTAGTTAAATAAAAAGTATACTAAAATGTAAAGGTTTATTATTATTATTATTATTATTAGTATTATTATTATAAAATTTAGTTTTTAGCAACTTGGTTTTTTTCATCAAAACTATAGGTGACAATAATATCTCAATATTTATATAAGACTTTAATTTATGTGATTTAAGAGTAGTAGTAAGTAAAATAAATTGGTCGTATTAACGCAAACTATTTTTGAATATGCGCGGACTGTTTAACTAGTTTTCTTCTTATTTAATCGTTTAATTTCAGCCGACACGCATTATAAAAAACTGCAATGTGCAAAATAAGATTTAAAAACTATGTAGTTGAAAATAAGATTGTTTCATAAATGCATAAAATAAAAAATAATAAATATCATAATCTTTTTTTGCATTTTGGTTATATGTGTAGAAAAATGTTTATACAGATATTTTTGTTCAGTAGATTAAATGAGTGAATGCACGGTACTATTTTTTCGAAAAAGTTTTGATGAAAAAACTAACCTTGCTTACATAAACAAAAAATATTACAACTTCTTACATATATTATCATAAGTTGCACTACGACTATAAATTAAGTGATATTTTAATACTCATTAAGATTTATTTCGTCGTGGTTGTAAAAATTAATGTAAAGTTTAACTTTTCTTAACTATCTCAACAAATTAATTAAAAACGTTACAAACTAGTACACTGTCAAAAATACGCTTAGTAAAGTAAAATTTTGTAAAGTATGTTGTGTTGTTGGGGATGAAATCCTATCTGCCTACAGTTTCATAGAGTTTGGAGCAACGATACACCAAAATTTTGGAGGAACGATTCATCAAATTTTTGGGCCACATTTATGGAGTAACAATGTAACATTTTTTTTTTTTTTTTGGAGAAAAGATGCACAAGATTTATGGAGTAACCTTGCACCAAATTTTTGGGAGTAATGATGTATCAAATTTATGGAGTAGCGATGTACCAAATTTATTGGGCAACGATGCTCTAATTTTATAGAGTAACGATTCTCCAAATTTATGGAATAATGATGCAAAAATGTATGGAGTACCGATACATTTAGTGCATTGCTACTCCAAGTTTGGTACCTCGTTACAAAATAAATTATGAATAACGATGCACAATACTTATGGAGTAACGACACCAAATTTAAGCGTAACGATCGCCAAATTTATAGAGTAACAATGCACCACATTTATATAATAACGATTTACTAAACGTATTAAAGTAATGATTTACCAAATTTATGGAGTAACGATTTACTAAATTTATGGAATAACCCCTCGCCAAATTTATGGAGTAACGATACACCAAAATTTGGAGTAATGATTCATTAAATAATTGGAGTAACGATACACCACATTTATGAAGTAACAACAAACTAAATTTATGGAGTGACATAACGCAAGTAAGAAGTTAACTCCTATTTTGCCGTGTAACTTTAATCCTCAAATCTGAAGTAACTTTAAAACGTTACACCAAAAATTTAAACAGTGTAGCTTAAACTAATATTCTCCAGCGACTAACACGTGGGAAACAAAACGCCAAGTGCAATGACATAACGAAATAGAAAAATAATATTCACACAAACGAACGAAGGATTTATTCAACGATTGATAAAAAATGAAAAGACCGTCTGGATGAGGACTAAAAAAACAATTTCCGCTCTGTGAAAGTGAAACTCGAAAAGAAATCTTATACGAAAGTAATTATTTCGGATTTGCATTCATTTAGTTTGTTGGAATCGTAACTAGCAGTAATTTTTTTCATAAAGTTTTGAATGTTTATAAGCTTAAAAACATCCGAAAAGGTTTAATGTACGGTGTTAAACATATGTTTTTATAGAAAAAACTGTCAAATCTGTTTAATTTAATTAATAACAGTTTGAATCTGTTAAAATTAAAATAAGCAGATTTTTACTGAAACTATGCGAATTATTTTGGCATACTAGCGAAAAACTTCCTTAAACTCTTTCCTAAATATAAAAATGCATACTCTTGTTACTATCATTCTCTCTTCATATTAGTTTTTGAAATCTTAAGTAAATAATAAAAATGTAAAAAGTTTTTTTCTCCATAAAAAAAGCATGAAGTAAAAGAAAACAGAGATCATTCGTTATTCTCGATCTTGAAACATATAAGATGTTTTATACCGTATATCCACAAATTGTGCAGAAATTGTGTGTATAATTGTGTGTGATATAAGTGCAGAACAACTCCAATTATCCTAATCAAATTGGGACCGGTTCCTATTTTCGGCTAATAGTGTTTTTATAGTACTATTTTTTAAAAACTATTTACATGGATGCTGAAAATCGGAGAAAAAGAGATCTTTTGTTTAAATTGCAAGGCAACATTTTATAAAATATGTTAAGCATACGTTTGGATGGATAGATGAAGAATATACTGGATTTCGGATAATACTAGTTTGGATAAATGGAGTTTTCCTGCTTCGTGAGACGTATAATACTAGTTTGGATAATACTAGTTCTACTGCGTCAAAAGACGTTTTATTGACATTAATCTATCATACACGTGTGTCAGCCCATCGCGGTTATTTAGTTGTATATTATTCATCTTTTAATCTCTTTTTTTCTCTCCTCCTAACAGAGTCTGCAGCAGAGAAGGGCGAAGCGTGCAACGGAGACGCGCAGAACAACGAGGCGGAGGCAGCGCCCTCTGCCGACGACAAGGCGACCGAACAAAATGGCGGCGCCGAGGAAGAGACGGCCCAAGATGGCGGAGAGGAATCGAAAGAGGAAGGCAGCGAAAAGCCCGACGAATCCAGGGACGAAGAGGAGAAGGCGGAAGAATAAATGAAAAAAAAGAACACTCTTTTCGGTTCGTTTATGAATATTAAACAAGAACTGAAATAGTTTTCCTGGTTTTTGTTTTACGTTTTATTTTTGAGAACAAAAAAATTCTTCATTTGATATTGAGATGGTGGTTATTTCATTAGAATGTTTAAAAGGAAATTGCCAAAGATTGGAATGGTTGGTTTGGATGTATGCGCCAGCGTGTTATGATGCGAAAGAACGTTTTTGATATCGAGTATTTAAAGTTTTTTTTTTCTAATTTATCGTTCGAATTTAATTCGATCCATTAACATTCCAGAGTTTATTTGTGTTCGCTAATGGCAACTGTAATCACTGTATCAATAAAGCCATTGTTATCAAAACAACTATTATAGTAAATCTTAAATTTGGCTGTTTTAAACAAGATTTTTTAAAAATTAAGAACGTTACTTTAAATCATAAAACAAAATTTTTACACGATATATTAAATTCTTTATCGAAACCAATTGAAAAATTTAAAGGAAATTCTTATTTCACGCTGGTGGATACTAAACTAATTGGAAAAAGAGGAATGATTGAAAGATTTTTATATAAATAGACAAAAAAAATCACGAAAAACATGAAGAAATGTGTCAATGAAGGGCTATGTGGACTTGCATATGAACTGTTTTGTCCTAATAGGAATGAATGTGCCAAGCTAGTGTAAAATTCAGGAGTCTCCAACATGAAACTATTCTCTACTTTGTAATATGGATTCTTCACGAGTTAGAACAACGGAATGTATTGTTTCAGTTCCTTTATTGTTTTCCGATCGGAAATCGGCTAATTGTAAGAGCCGATTCCGTAATTGTAAGTAGGCAACATTCAATTGGCGTTTGCTAATATTGACTCCTATTGTATCAATTTGGTATTTCCCATTGATTTATTTGGTGATAACATTGAATGGAATGCTAGTTTTAAAACTGTCTTACTTGGTACTGTTATTTTGCTGTTGATAATTCGTAGCAATGATAAATTATAATAAAAAATTAAATGAAAATCCATAATAAAATATACTATGGAAAGTCAGCAAAGTTGAATTCTAATAACTCTTCATAAAAAGTTTTGTAGGATTTATAAAAATTATAAAACAATAAGAAACTTAAACAAGTAAGCCAATTACAATATTATTTAACCCCGAGATGGTTTTAAATTAAACAATGTGAAGGTTTTTTTTTGTTTGATTGTATTCTGGAAGTATTATTAACTATAAATTATTGATGCTCATTTGTAAAATTGCATAAAAAGGTTGGATTTCCAAATTTATCTTCCTGAAGATTTTGTGTGTTCTGAAGTGTATAAAATTGTAAGACAGGAGTCAATATCTGTAAATTGTAAAACAGGAGTCAATATCTGTTGAAACGCCGCTATTTTGTCCATGTCCAATTTTGTTAACTCTGTGCATATCTTCGCTTTTCAACTTATTTGTAGATAAAGCAAGCGTTCTGAAGAATGTGTAAGAAGGAGAAAAATAATAATAATTCATGAGTGCATTATCCTAATATAAATATGATGTCTTTCAGAGATCTTTCATTACTTTACTTTTAAACTTTTAATCAAATTAAAGTTTAAAATAGTTGAGATAACGTGATGAATCGAAACTATATATAAATACATTTCCATAAATTCATTACATAATAAATTTATCCAATACAATACGAATTCCTAATTCACTCAATTCAACTATTCATAATTTCATGTTATTCAATAAATTCCAATTCATGCAACATTTACAATTGATTGCACATTGTTATAATATTTATTCAATGCTCTAAATTTTAACAATTTATGTATTGTAAAAATTAAACTAATTCAATTAATTTAAACTAATATTGTTCACATTCCTTACAAAATTAAAAAAACTTCAATAAGGAAAAAAATAAGCATTTAAAATTTACTTAAAAATATTTTGCATAGGTTATAGCGAACTATCATTTTGAAAATAATTGTTTTGACAAAAAAAAATACTAATTGTTGTACATTTACAGGTGGTTTCAACACTAGTATGTACAGTAAAGTATGAAAGATCTCCTTGCTGCATCAGTTTTTTTTTTTTGTCACCAAAAACTATTTTCAATCGTCCAAGTCATCTACAAACGCCGTTTTCACGAAAATGACCAACTTTAATAATGTATACAATTTACATTAGCTTTAATACAAACAAAACGCTTTTTGAAAATTTAACGAAACACGTTAAGATTCTTCAGTAGTTATATAAAGCAGGATTAAACCAAATTATTTCAGAATTCCTTCAATCGCGAAGTTTAATAAACTTTTACATGCGTGCTATACTTACATTTTATACGTTTTTTGCACCCATTTTTAAAACTTATTAAATTTTAACAATTTTTCAAATTTATAAGGCTTCTGTTTGCATACACGTATCTTAAAATAAGAAAAACATTTTAACGAACAAATTTTTTCAATTTTGAGTTAGGTTTTTAATATAACATTATACAATCAACACACAGTTCTATAATAAGCCATTTATAACTAACATTTTAAAACATAAAAACAAAAACCAAGAGAAAATTGTGCTAGGCTTAAATTTTGTACTCATATTTGATACATTGTAATACTCAATCTATGATGTACAAAGTTTAGTTCTTTAAACAAATTACGATGTTTCATTCGCTCAATTTTGAAAATATACATTAGTTCAGTTTTATTACTATATTCGGTGGAGTTTGTATGATAGCAAACACACAGGCAAAATTGTTTTAGAAAAAAAAAAAATGTTGTAAAACAAATAGTGTATCGAGTACTGGAACTATCACCCACTACTTTTAAGGGAAACTTTAAAAATTTATTATTTTCTTTTTAAAAAATCATAAAAATCGGTACGGACAAAAGTTTAGCACTATACAAATTTAGCAATTTAAATACCTATGAATTATAAATATCTGGACAACAATTCAAAACAAACAAAAGACATTAAGTCCTGGAAATATTGGTCGAAGTCATGTGATACTCATCATATAACAAGCATTCCACATTGGTCATATTCCGCACATGGTTTTGAAACCGCGACTTTTATGTCTCATTTTATGTTCATTTATCATTTTCTTAAACGAAACAAAACATCCCTGACCGGCTGACGTGCAAAGAAAGTTCTGTCCAGTTAAGAACGAAAAGCTTTTTTACACTTTGCAACTTATTATGTTTTTGGGAAAATGGTGCTTCTTCTACCAAACATGTAGACTACATCTAATCGCAGTCGAGAATCGCTTATCCGTATGTTTAAAGAATCGAACATATTTCGTATCACAAAAAACATATTAATATAAGTATCCCTGAATGTTAGGAAATGTTAAATTTAATTGTGACAACTACAACATTTGAATTATGAAAATCTAAAAAGAGTAAAACAGTCAAAACATTATAAACCTATCGAATAATTGTACACTAAAAAATCTTAACCTACGAGCAAAACCAATCAAAGTTAAATACAAAACAGAAAATAATGCTTAAATTCATTTCAATTCACATCTATGATTTAATTTTCAAAATTTTTCAGTTTCCCCTTTTTTAAAATATTTTACTTAATCTTTATGAAGCGTTTTCCGAAATCTATAATATATTGGCTAACAATAAATAGTACTTTTGCTATCCCGAACAAGCAAATTAAAATAAACTTAAATTAAAGTTAAGATAACAGTACGGAAAAGCGAAACTCTGTTGCATTTCTTTTGGCTGTGAGTAGCAGCAGATAGGCGTAGTTATTTTGAGTATTTCAATTTGATTTGCTAAGAATCTGAGAAGCCCAGATCGGTGAGTATATATATATAAATATGGATATAAATATGTATGTATACAAATGTATGTGTTTAATCGTATGTATAGCATTGCTCAAGTTGGCTGTTTTTTTCTATCTTTTTACTTTCATAAATCTGGAAACCTCAAATCGCTAACACAAGTCAAACATAACTTTAAAAAGTTTTTCCCTGGGCAACAGTAGTGAGAAAAGGGCAGTTCTGCGCCAAGGAGGATCGAGGGTCCTATTTCTCTCTACTGGCCACCATTTATAATGTAAGCGGGTCTTTAATAACTAAATATTTAAAAATTCCTTTTTTTACGAAAGTATAACTTAAAAAATAGTAGTTAAATTCTATAAGGTTTGAAAGAAATACTTGATTATATTGAACTAAAAAATATGCCTAAAAAAGACGTTTCTTTTTTCTTCTCTTAAAATACGCAGTAATACGCACAAGGTTCAATTGGCACAATAGCTCAAAAAAATTCATTTTTGAAAACCACGATGCTCAATGTAATAACTCAAATCCTTTTGTAAAAAGCCACGTAATAGAGCGAGCGATCCGCGTAGAAAATTAGCCAAATAGGTTTAAAATCCAGCCATTTCGTGTGTTTAGTGATTACATCTATGACTTTGAATGTATGACATCTAATTTCTTTTCTTCCGATATTGTAAAATAACGTATCAATTTTTTCATAATATGTTTTGTGTAGATAAATAATATGTTTACTGACTTTGTCTTGGATGTGTATAACTTTGTTGTATAGAAACTTACTTACATGCGAAATGATATATTTGAATTTGGATGTGATTCTCAATTTTTATAATTTTATTCATAATTTGTTTGACAAATGCACAATACTATGGTGTGCTATTTTTTAGAGATATTAGTGATATATTTCTACTGTATTTTTTTTGTTATTCTTCTTTTTTTACGATATTTATTTTGAAAAATGTTGTATGCAGTATGTTGTATAAGTTTTCTTGAGCAATTCTATGAGACCGGACTTTCATTTTTCCAAAGCAAAATCGATGTGTGCAACCTTAAATCTTAGTCATTTTTAAAAGGTACAGCTTTAATATGGGTTCGGCAATTTTTTTAAAAAAGTAAATGTGTCTTTTCAAAAATATATTTTGAAGCAAAAAGTCAGCAGCGAAGCACTGATCTTCGTTAAATGGTACCTTTCTCGGCTAAATGCTAAATGTTGAATTGATGACCAAACGTAAAATGATTTATGACCAAACGTATGCATGAATATAAACGTAAACGACCAAACATAATGAATTAACGTAAAATGAATATATGAAACGTAAAGGAACGTAAAATGGCGCAACTTAGTGTCAGTTAACAGAAAAATAAATCAAACCAATGTATTCCTTCTTTTTAGAGTTTTTGAAATCATTAAATATAAAAAAAAAACTATCAGAAATTCTACGTGCATATTTACATAACCAAAAGCAAATATTTGTAAAGTTGACGCCAAGTGAAATAAAAAAAAAATCTCCATGGGACCGCATATTCGAGCTGTACACGGTTTAGTTGTACATAAAGTCGTTGGTGCTTTCTTTCCACTCAACAGCCATGGTGTGTACCGATTTTGATATGAAACAGGTGCTACATTGCGTGAAACGAGCATTTATTACCCCATTGATAAATGTTTTTTCACTGAACTCATTGTAGCTACTCAGCCATAGAGATTAGGTCAAAGAAGTGTGCTTTTTTAAAAGGTTGTCTATACTACAAATAGTCATCAAAATAGCAATGTAAAAAATTCATTTATTAACTAACCAATTTTGTTGTTATTCCTACAAATAGTCATCTAAATAACAATGTAAAAAAGTCATTAATTAACTAACCAATTTTGTTGTTACATGTAGGATGTGTTAAAAAACAAGTCATTATTCCAAAACAACTTTTTTTCCTGTGGATTTAATATTCTTAGACACATTTTCAGCGATGCGGAGCAATATTATAATTAATATCATGCTGTTATTGTTTTTAATCTAAATACAAACTTAAAACACTTGTAAGACGTGCTTATATACAACTTTGTACAAAATTGTGAATGTAGAAGGTATGTTATCTAGGGAAATATGATTCAATTAAAACACATGCAAATAAAAAAAAATCTAAAGTTAAAAAAATATCCAGGTAAACGTAAAGATAATGACCACTAGCACACTAACACTAAACTATGACAGTAAATCAAGTTTATTCGAATAATCTAAAATTCCTATATAAAATATGATCGGAATTAGAAAGCCATGTCCTAGGTTAAACACTGACGTTAAAATAAACGTAGTTTTTATTTGTATTGCGTTCTAAAAAGGGCAACTTTACAACGTTAACAACATAATTTTTAAATTTTAGTAGATAATTTTTTTTAAACTGATGCTTGATAACTAAAGTGTAAACAACAAAAAATAATTTTGAACTGATAATGAACATGAAAACTTTTTCACTGATAATACACCCAATAACTTCAAACTGATAATGGTAATCACCTACAATGCTTTATTGAAAATAACATCAACAATAGCAAAATAATAAGCAACACTAATTATTTAGAATCGATAATAAGCATTAAAAACCAATACTAATTTGGATGATAATGAACAAGAAAAATGTTTCACTGATAAGTAAACACAATAGCATCAAGCTGATAATGGTGTACATGAACAATTCTTGATTGTTAATAAAATCAACAATATCAAAGTATAGTTAACACCAACTATTTTAAAATGATAGGGAGCATCAGTAGTAAACATAATAATTTTGAAATGATAATGAGCATCGATAATAAAAACCAATGCTAATTTGGAATGATAATGGACATCAAAACTACTTCACTGATAATGAACACAACAACTTCAAGCTGATAATGGTGGACACCAACAATGCTTTAGTGAAAATAACATCAACAATAGCAAAATAATAAACAACATCAATTATTCAGAATTGATAATAAACTTTAAAAACCAATACAAATTTGGAATGATAATGGACATCAAAAATACTTCACCGATAATGGACACAACAACTTCAAACTGATAATGGTGGACACACCAACAATAGCCACTCCTGCTTTTGTAGCTGCTTGTATACCTGCTTGTTCCATGATTTCCGCTGCTCCCCGTGCAATTGTATGTGCCGAAGACAGACTCTGTCTTGCAGCATGCGTGAATTTCTTCTGTATATGATGAATTCGATCTTTTTATCTAATAAATGGTTTTAAAAACAACTTATCATGCCTCATTTTTTTGTGAACTGTTGCAATCGAAGACAATATTACCGTGGGCAGGTAGACTGCATTAACTACAATAAGTAATTGGATAATGTTTACCCTGAAAAAAAAACACCTCAGTTTTTTTAACCAAGCTTTATCGTGCTTTAGAGTTATTGAATGCTTACTACGAAGGCTAAAGTCACTAGTCTGGATAAAGCAGTTTACCTGTCTATGGTAAAATACTCAATGTTGAAGACTTGGAAACTTGATCCATTCTTTTGTTTTTAAAATTTAAATTGCAAAATAATAAGTTTTGAAAAAATGTGTTGACATCACAAGAGGTCACAATATCTTATTTGTCGTAGTAGTTTTTAAAAGTAATTTTAAGAGTCAAAATATACTGTTTTTAAAAACTTGAAATAACGTATGAAGTCTCTCAAATTGAAAGGAGACTTGACGTATTTCACCTGTTTAAGGGAGACTTGATATCTGTTAGCTAATTTGAGGGATACTTGACCATTGGATTAAATGTCTATAATAATTAAAATTAAATATAAAAATCTATCATATCTTTTAAAAATAAGTATGTCAAAAGTACTACCGTCTTTTTTTGTGCAATAATTTATTCTACTGTGAAAGAATTATTTAAAAAAAAAACTTTTAAATAACGATATAGGAAACACACGACGCGACGTGAACCAATATTGTAGGGTAAGGTGGGGTAAGTGGGACACCTTTTTGGCATAATTCAACTTTAGACCCTCATACCACTGGATATAATCGGTCTAACAACTTATTTTTTTTTGTGGTCCATTCTTTCATATGTTATTACTGTACCCATGACAACCTTAACACAAATTGGCAAAAAATCAATATAAAAAATATGTTTTTCATTTTGGTCATCCGAGTGGCCCACTTGCCCCACAAGGTGGGGTAAGTGGGCCACCCCCCTAATATATTTTTACACATAACTGGTAGAGATAAGGCTGGGCAAGTGGAACAATCTACATGATTTTTTGAGTGTTTGAAAAAAAAAAGTAATGATGTATCCTTAATAGTTCCCCCATAGCAACTTTTTCTGGCTTGCAAGCTTACTACAAGAAAAAATACATTAATTTTCATCTTGTCATTTTTGCATGTAGTGTAAAAAAAATGTTAGGGCTGCAGATTTTAAACTGGCCTATGTCAATGAATAGGTCTATGAATAGTGTATATGACTAACCCTATGAATCAGTAAATATGACTTTTTTTAAGTATATTAAAGAGTTGTGGCTAGTGGACCAGGGGTGGCCCACTTACCCCGCCATTGTGGTGGCCCACTTACCCCAAACGCGGGGCAACTGGGCCACCCCAATTTTCTTTTAACTTTATCAACATCACAAGTACATGACACTACAAAAAGATACTATGTTTTATACACTTTCAAAATATATAACATTTTGTTTTGTATCATGAACCGTTTGGAAATAAATTTAAAAATAGTATGGTGGCGTGAATTACGAAAAGATGCAATTTTAAAAAAATTCACAAAAAGGATTGTACCTTGTTACATACTCAAGTGAAAATGATGCCATAATGTTTCCTGCATCTATTGGGGTAAATACGTAAAAATATTGCAACAGATTTTTTTTTACGTCCATAATTCGGGAAATGCTAGGGGGGTGGCCCACTTGCCCCAATGGCCCACTTACCCCACCTTACCCTATTTATGGTTTTATCAATAAAAAAGGTATGATGTCTACCTAATTGGAGGGAGACTTGATATCCGTAAGAACTCGTTCTAGGGAGACTTGATCATTGAAGCAAATATGGTTTTAAATAAGTAAAAAATAAGAAAAGAAACTGGCGCAAACTTTACAGACATTAATCTGTTTATTATATATGAATCATTTTCAAAATTTAAATAATTACATAAGCTTTTTTTAATAAACTTATTATTTCAGACAAATTTGTTAAGCCAAAAACAAAATTCCAATCCTCGGTCACTCCAGTGACAGGCAGAGATTCTGTGACCACTATACTACCAAGGAATAACAAATTACTCAAACCGGGTTCGAAACCACACTCTGTTAGGATGCTAGCCTTTGGAGCTGCTGGGGTCGGGTCCGAATCCCGGTCAGGCATGGATGTTTGTGAATGTCAATAAATGTTGTTATTTGTCTATGTGTTATTCCTTTCTTTGTGACTGTTAATATTCCTTCTGTGTCTGTCCCACTTGACGAAAGGTTATAAACGGTTATCTGAACAAGCACACAAGCTGGAATATGTATGTACCATACCATATTACGCTCTCCAGTCTAACGCTCTGCCAACCAAAGTTTTTTTTATAGTTTATAGTGATAAAATATAAATTGAATTGGAGCTTTCTCCTTATAAGTGCTGTCTTGTTTAGTTACAAAACATTGCCACTACATAACCAAATAACATTTGATAAAATTGTTAGCCCGAAAAACTTTATTTTTCTCCTTGTATTTTTAAAAAGATTTTGCTGAAAATTATTCGTATAACACACAGATTTCCTCTGTAAGTTGTACGGTATTTTTCCTGCACACCGACTGGCAATTTTTTTCTGTTAAAACATCAGACATTTTCCTACAGTGATCGTGATGATTACATCAACCTATCCCCCCAAATGCCACACCAAATAAAATACCTGCCATGTCTCGAAATCTCGGCATTTAGTGCCTCTGCCGCAAATGGCCGACAGCAGTAAGTGACCGTTCTCACGCAGTCATTAGCTGCCATGGCAACCGTTTGACGTGACGGAACACCGTAAAAATGTGACAGGGAACTTTTGCCTTCATATATGAAACGAGCTTTGCGTGATCCGTAATTTTAATGGATTGGAAAACTTAGTTAATGTGACGTTTTTTTTTATGTGCTTAAGTTGCTAATTGTGGGTGTCGGCCCGTCGGCGCAATGGTTAGTGTACTAGCCTTTGGAACTGGGGTCGGGTTCGAATCCCGGTCAGGCATGGATGTTTGTGCTTGTCAATAAATGTTGTTATTTGTCTATGTGTTTGTGGCGTCCTTCTTTGTGTGTCTCTTCTGGCGAGCTGGGTAATGGGCTATAAAGCCTACACTCTCCCTTCTAGAGGGCGCAATCACTGTCATTTGTCATTTTGCTAATTGTGGGTAGGGGTAGGTACATATATGACATATTCTGACTTAAACCCATCAGAAACTTATATTTTTTAACCTCAATAACTTAATTACCTTTGCAAATATCCTTAATATCACTTAGTACTTTAACATCCCAACCGCACAATGTCACGACAAACAGTCGCCTATGATCAGTTTCCCACAGTACTTTCTGGAATCATCCCCCTACACGTTGACCTTCTAAAACCTTTCATATAACAAATCCCTAATATGAAGAGTACACGGGAAGAAGTGATTGATTTATTAGGCGGACACCCGCAATTGTCTGCTTGGCGACATAAAACCGGTTTCTCTCTTTCTTCTTCGCTTGGTCCAAGCGTCGTGATCGCCAATCGCGTGAACTTGGTAGCTAGGAACCACAGAGATCGTAGTTAAAGAACTACAGTGGCTTATCACGTGACCTACAACACTGACTTCATTGCTTGCGCGTCCCGTCGTTAGCATCGGAGGTCACGTGATCTGCCTTTCAATTACTTCAACTGTGATCTCTGTGGTAGGAACTGGTTTCCTTACACAAGTTTAGGCGATCACTCGCTATCATCGCCAAAGTGGCCTGCTAAGGAAACTTCTCTGAAAAATCAATCGGTTTTTCCCGTGTACTCTTCATATGTGATTGGTCCATCTGGCAGAGCTCTACACTGCTCACCTTCTTTGTGAGCCATTCATCTTCAGACATCGTCGTCTACAGACGATCAATATATCCCTTAGTAATGCCTAGCCAGTTAATAAAGAAGAATCACTTTTAACTAAGTTTCCCTGTCGACTTATTTTACATATATATTCTAGCTTGTGAGCTTGATCAGAGACCCGCTTATATAAGCTTTCGTCAAGACAGATACAGAAAGAATTTTTACTGTCACAGAGAAAGGAAGTACACCCAGGGCGAAGGCGGGAATCGAACCCGCACCTGTTACAGCGCGCAGACTGCTGGCGTAATGGTCCAAGCCACTCGGACATCCGGGCCGTAATTGTGTGATAAAAATATTATAGTTTTACCAAAAAAAGTATATTTATTGAAAAAATACTGTTATTCTCCTTGAAAAATTTTTTTTGGTAAAAAGAAACATATTTAAGTGAATTTTTTTTATTGTTTGCAACACTAGAACTGAAGAGACATTACAACTGCTTGTGGGAATTAAACAGCTTAGTTGGGGAGACGTTGGACTGGAGATCTAAAGGCCCATGGTTCTTTGGTTCGAGTAATTGAGAGGCCAAACTTTAATACTCGTTAGTATTGTGGTCGGTGTCCCCATCAGTCTTTGGGATGACTTTGCAGATAAAAAATCTCTTTTTCTTCCTTACAATTTACCTGCTAAAAGCAGTTTTTGGGTTAAAATTCCATATTCATCATATTAATTAAATCAACAGTTTATCCTTGTTTATTTGTTTATGCATATTGTCGCCCAACCGGTATGGTGGTTTCGTTCCTCTCTTGTCGTGTGATAGGGCCCGGGTTTGAATCCCGAATGAGGCATGGATATTTGATTGTCTTTTATGTTCATGCGGAGAACGTGCTTGTTAAATTTGTAGGTCCAAAAGTCCTGTGGGCTCTCACAGCGCACTACCATGGGTGCAGGTTGTGTCCCTCCCATCCCTAGACTTGCCACCATTGTGCTACTGCACTACTCTTTTGTGTTCCTCGCTGTTTCCTAAAAGCACAAGACAACAGCAACTTAATCGAAAAGTAGGGGAGACTGGGGCTAGTTTCCCAGCTATTTAATTTTTTCTTTGCCAGAATACATTTATATTTTTGTTCATTTTCAGGAAATTGGGTATAATTATCTACTTTGCAAAAATCTTTACTCGTGTCAAAACCGCAGTTAAAACCGTAAGTACGGGTTTCACTACCATCGTTCGTAGTGTAAAATATCCAATTGACTTAATATTGTCACTTCGGTCATCCTGAACTCGACGTACAGCAAATATAACCGGAACATCATCGTGTAAAACAAGCCCTTAGTTCTTTTCGGAATAAAAAACACTCCCTTATATTCTCCCGCATCCTCCCAACTCGCCGGCCGGTGTTTCTTCCCTCCCCCCACGCATTTTGTCAGCGTCCAATTCTGTTTAAATAACTATATTCTTAAGAAAAAAAAACGCAACTATTAATATCAATAATCTTATGAATCTATTTCAATTAGTTTTGATTTTATAAAAGATTCACAATATTCATATTGAAGAGCAACTTTGGGATGTTCCATATGTTAAAAGATGATGCCGGAAAAAGATGCCGAAGAGTAGAATTGATCCTATTAGATGTCTGGCGCCATCTATTGGCGGGTGTAATAAGTTTTTGGATCGATCACACAGATGGCGCTGTTGTATGAGAAACTGTTAATGAAGTGCTATTTTTTTCTTTTCTTTAAAATTATGTAATTCTAATATATTACGAAGGAAAGGTACTTGTAACTTACACCTGGTTCTATTCGAATAATATAACTTTAGAAAATTAACTGGTAATCCTTTAAAAAATATTATTTATGGGCTTTAATATGTTTTTTTTATAGAAAATACTAACTTTTCTTTTGTTTTTCACCACTTATTAGGTTTCATTTATTCGGGAGTTTTCACTATGAATGTTCACTATTAGTCACGTCCTCGCAATGTAAGGACTGGCTAGCTCAGTCGGTTAAGGCTTTCGCCTTGAATGCGGAAGGTCTCAGGTTCGGGTCCAAGCATCGCCTAAGTAACTGCCGATCTATAAACGGCCCGTGCAGCCAAATAATTTCAAACGAAATCCCTCTACCCAGTGAAGAGGGATTTAACATTAAATATCTCCAAAGTACAGAAACAGCGTGCCATGTCGCCCTTAAAGGTGGCGTTGGGCGTCCGTCGCCAATAGCCCTAGTGCTGCTCTAGTGCGACTATATTTTAAACTAACCTTAATCTTTTTTAATGTAAAGAGCTGAAGATCCCTATGTGTAAGGGGTATCATATTCATATAACATTTTCGATTCTTCTACTTTACAGAATGATTGTACAGGTCGGTTATAAAATAACTCTAGCTATTAGGAGTGGTTTGCAGCTTGAATGAATAATTCAGATGCACCAAAAATTGAGACACTTACTAATCAAGAAGGGGGGAAAAGAATGGAGTCATAAAATAGATAGAATCCTAAAAAATAATCATAAAGAAGAATAATCATAAAAAAAACTCGTCTCTTGACCAGGTTTCTAAATTACGAGGCGTCGTCAATTATGGCCAACACAGCTAATTAGGCCTCGTAATTTAGAACCCTGGTCAAGTGACGAGTTTGCTTTTTATGATTCCATTCGTTTTCCCCCTTCTTGACTAGTAAGTGTCTCAAAGTTTTTTGCATTCGGATTATTCATTAAAGCTACAGACCACTCCGAATAGCGAGCGTTATTTTATAACCACCCTGTATAACTATATATTTAACTATAGCCATTTATCAGGATCGGTTAGGTTTGAATTATCGTAGCACTAGAGGGCTATTGGCGATGGGTGTCGTATTTTGCAAGGGTATATTTTACTCTAAGTAATTGATTAAAATATACCCTTTTCCCAATTAACTCCAAGGACTGGGGAGCCCAGTCGGTTAGGCACTCGCCTAGCATGCAAAAGATCCCAGGTTCAGGTCCGGGCATCGCCAAAAATAACTGCCGACCTATAAACGGCCCGTGCAGCCAAAATGTCCGACGAATAATACCCAAGGGAGTACACGTTAAATATCCTTCCAAGTCCTAACGCTGCGTACGATGTCGCCCTTAACGGTTGCGTTGGGTGCCTATTCAGGTGTCGGCTCGCCACTTGACTGTGGTTCTAAAGTATGACGCCCATTCGCCAATAGCCCTCGTGTAGCTCTAGTGTGGCGATAATTCAAACCTAACCCTAATCCAATTAACTCCACTTATATGAATTTCTGATTATCCCAATGAGATTAGGTCTCAATTGCTTAGGAAAATTGGGGTTCTACTGTAGTTATGATAATTTTGACCTCAGTATCTACATCCACGTATTGTGCTCCTCAAAACACACCATTGTTTTCTCTTGAATTAAAATTTTCCAGTGTAAGTGAAACCTACATTAGCCAAAAAATTTGCTCGTGGTCTAGCATTTTAATGAATGTAATTGTCATAAATTTTGTTTTCGTTTCCAGATGAATATAAATGCCTATACAATTTTGATTCTTACTCCAGAAAATTTTTTAGTTTGAATTATCGTTGTACTAGAGCTACGCAAGGGTACGATGGGCGTCGTACTTTAGAATAACAGTCAAGTGACGAGCCGACACCCGAGTAGGCACCCAACGCAACTGTTATGGGCGACATCGTACTCTGCTTTAGGTTTGGATTTGAATTATCGTGGCACTAGATCTATACGAGGGCTAATCCGCATCCTTAGGACTCAGAACAGAAGGATATTTAACGTGCAATCCCTCCACACGAAATATTATTCATCGGACATTTTAGACTGCATAGACCGTTTGTAGGTCTTTAGTGCTCCAGATATAGGAATTTATTTCAACTCCCCCCCCCCCCCCCCTTATTAATCCTACTTATAAAAAATAAATATACATACTTTTAAAAAAGAAAAACAATTTTATTTTTCGTTTGGTAGGTAGGTTTGAATTATCGTCGCACTGGAGCTACACGATACTTTTCGTGAGGAGTCAAGTCGAGTAGAATTATCGTCGCACAAGGGCTATTAGAGATGGGTGTCGTAATTTAGAACAGTCAAGCGCTTTTATAAGTGTGAAACATGAAATCTGCACCTTTCAAAACGTGTAGACTAAAATTTCCTTTTCTGAATTTCGAACTCCATAGCAATGCATGACTTTTACCATTCAAATTTGTTTGTTCAATTTCTGTTTACGTATTTGATGCTAATAAAATTAATAAATTGTAAAACAATATTTACGATTTTGTGACCAAATTTAAGTTAACATCAATTAGAATATATGTGAATTCAATACAACTGTTTACGATATTTATTAAGTTTATACAATGGAAATAAAAGACACACCAAATCAAGTTTTTAATCTTTACTATTTTCAAAAAATGACTTTATACATCTTGGTGAATTACTTCATGTTAAAAGAAATTCACAACCAATCTCTTCCAGAACAGTTTGTGGAGAGGAAACATGTGTAAAACCCGAATTTCATTTTTATGATTCAGTAGTGCAGGGGATAAAATTACATGCTATCAGAAGGAACTTAAAATGTACAATTTCTTTCTCAACAAATTTCATAAATACTAATTGAACAAACATAAAATTGATAGTAATTATTTGTATATCTGAAAATATTTATTCAATTTGATAGAAAAATTTCCAATGTTAATGTAAGAACAAAAGAAATGGTCTTTTTCTAACAAAATACATATAATTGCAACAATGAAAATAATTAAAATTGATAAAGCTCGTCCTTTTAAAATAATTTTAAGTTGAATTAAACAACCAATTTAATTTATCAATTTTAATTTCATTAAAACCACATTATTGTGCTACGTAAACTCAGATACAATAAGAAAATTATTAAAATTCATTCGAAACACTAATTGGTGATTCATTTAAAATAGATGTTTTCATTGCCTCATCTTTCCTCGACTTTCTCAATCTATTTGTTTACTATTAAATATATATTGTGAGAGTTTATATATGGATTATATGATCTAATTTCTAGTCTCAAGATCACAAATATTGAACACCATATTAAAAATAAAGTGTGTACATATTTATTCCAAGGAATCACTTGTAACAGGATATTCTAGAAAGAAATAACATGAATTCTGAATTCGAAAAAAACCCCACCTATTTTACAGCAAAGCAACTAGAATTCTACGAAACACATATTTATTTTAGTTTGATTAAAATTTATGATCTCATGCAATATCTTAAAGTTCTTAATAACAATTAAAATACACTCATTGATTTCAAAACTTAAATATTGTCATAAATCGCTCTAAAAATAAAATTACCCACAATGACAAAAGTAGTTAGAATTCACATAAATAATAACAGGAGTTTTTCTCAACGTACCTCTAGATGGCGACACAGGCATTATGGTATTTTTAAGTGTATTTTGTAAAGCTAAATGGCAGCTTTAGTTGACAGATTTTTTACTAAAGATATCGTAAGGAACTTAGGTAACAATTATATTCAAAAGATTGATGTTAGTATATATAAGTTATGTCTTACTTCTGAAAATATATCCTTGTTCTACAAAGGAAAAGTTCTGCATTTTTTTAAAGTCTTGTTCATTCGAAAACAAGCAAATAGTACTTTTCCAGTGTTTTAATCCTTTCCTTGGCGAAATTCATAACTGCCTGTGCGTTAAATTTGATTACAGCCTGCTGGTTAAAATCATTTAATTTCAACATCACAAGAATAAATTGCTACGATTCAAAATAATTTGCATGAGGGCTTACTTATTACAAAAAAAAAGCTGCAAAATGATATAAATCTAAAAAAAAAAACTCATAAAAAGGAACATTTTGGCCAAGAGATGATCAAAGCTATAACTTTTCACAAGATAAAAGTAAATCCACATATAATACAATCATTAGAAAAAATTCTCAATATCTTTTTCTGTACAATCAATAGAATTTCACCAGAGTCGAATCAAAATAGGCGAGTTTTACAAAAATCACTTCAATAAAATTACAGAAAATACGAAGCGTCGAATATATTAAATAGATCTCTTTTTTTAGTTGCATCTACTTGAGAACTCTTATGAAAGAAGCATCTGTCTGTCTCTCAAAAGAATAACTCCAGTTGGAAAAAATAATTGATGTCAGTCGCTATGGAAGCTTAACTGCTAAGATGGCGTCGAATACAATCAATTTGGCGGTCTCTAACCATTTATATCAAGAAAAGATGGGCAGATTCCTAGTTCCGAGTAGTCTGCTTTTAAACATATATTTAGGTTTGTGTGCTTGGTCAGAGACCCGCTTATAAAACTTCGTAAAGCAAGACTAGACGAGTACAGCTTACTTTGACAAGTTTTCCAAGAGGTGTTTTGGTTTTTTTTTTTGTGCAAAATATTATGCATTAAGTTTTTGACAACCCTAAAGTCCGTTGCATTCCAGTTTTCGATTTGAAAACTGTGCAGAAGAATTTATCCAACAACAAATGCTGCATGCTTTAACCAACTGTATTTTTCTCGATAGCAGCCGACATTAATTATCTCCAATTGAAGTTATTGTTCCGATAGACAGTACTCCTATATAAACAGCTCTTCAACCACTTGTGTGAGAAACTAAACTACAAACTGATGCCAGTTCAACTATGCAATATCACAAAAATCGGCTGCAAAACATTTCACAATCGACACCACAACTTAGGCTTGGTTGACTGGTAACCATTCTATATTGTGATACAAGAATGGAATTTTCCGAAATACCTAGAATTAATGTTACTGCAAAATAAGTAAAATCTTCATTTAATTAGAAGGATCCACAATATTTAGCTGAAAACTAACAATATCATACCGGAATATCGTTGAACTGAAACAAACTAACATTGATAGTTTTCGATAGGACGTGATTCGAAAATCACGATATTAGTATCGCGATAAACGAATCCTTCTTACAGGAATTCTACGATATATCGACCAATTTCCCAACCTTACCCGAACTAAAGCTGCACAAAAGGGCCAAAAAGGCTGCTTTATCGCCGATATTAACGACAAAGAGCCAAAACAAGTAGTCGAAACAAAAAAAAGTAATTAAATCACCAGGACATCAGTTGCTCTAACTATTGGTATAACTCATTCTAATTCGAACCACTATTGCGAATTTTTTTTTATCTACAGGTACTTTTAAAGTCGAAACAAAGATAAAGTGCAAAAAAAGAAACCTTACCAATCATGATTTATTCAGCTTAAAAAATGAAATTTGGTATTTTCAGAAGGAATACATACTAATAGTTCGTGTTGTCTAAGAACTAGAAATATTTTAACCCATTATAAAACAGTAAAAAACGTTAAATAATAAAGCTACCAAAAAGAAAAAAACTGCTATAAGGACAGAACTACATGCATTTAAAAATTTGTGTAAAATACAATCTCGATCGAATTTTCTCACAACCTAAAATGAAAAATATAAAATTTCAAGCACTCACAGGCACTAGTCAAGTTTTATACACAAATATTATTAAAATACGCTACTCTTTCTCAATCCCACCACATCTCACGAACGACTAGACAAAGAATCTTTTTTTTCCTTCCTTCAAGACACAATTACGTGATATTGCATAGTAAGAATTTCCAAAAAACAAGATGTAGTAGTAAGCACAAAAAGCAAAAACACGACCACCAAGAAACCAAACTGTTTCACGTACTTTTTGACAGAGTGACGTGCGACACGTCTGCAATTATCTGATATTTACTTGATGGTAAGAATGGTCCTCAGACCTACCATATACATAGGATTCATCAAGGTCGAACATGCCAAAAACTGCAATTCTGTGCAATCAGGATATTCAGCCAGGGACTGTCAAATTCGATAGAATGACAGTTTAGCCACACGTCAGAAAATAAGGATCACTACAGTCGCAAGCCACGTCAACCACATTTGCCAAACTTGACCTCAGCTGTCCCAGATCAGTTGACTTTTGCAGTCGCAGCTCACTTAGCAGTTGATCACATTTCCAGTCGTAGGTCACAGATCTGTGGATGACAGCAGTCACAGTTGACCGCTGTTGAAGAAAGTCACAGAGATCAACTGGCTACGAACCACTAAATCCCAGGAATTCCGAAATCGAAAGTTGCCGTTTCCAGCGACTCGGCCTTTTCGAGTCGCCCCATGTTACTCTAGTCTTGTAGTCGCAGGTCACCTATCCAGAGGCACTGCAATCGCAGATTGACAGTTTTACCTCCGGATTTAACTTGACATCGAGTGCTCTGCAGCGACAATCACAGTTACTTTGTAATAATGCGGAGGCTACACAGAGTTTAAAAAACAACAGAGTGGAAATGAAAAGCAGTTATACTGAACGAAGCAGCCGCACATATAACGCCTCCATAGAAGTCCTCCAGCTACTGGATCACGCAGCACTTGCACTTTGGCTTCTTCTTGATGACGACCTGCTCGACCGCAGGGGCGTCAGTGGGCGGGACAATCACGCCCCTCTGAACTTCGACCACGCCCGGAGATTTGGGGGCGTTCCCGTTGGCCCCGCCTTTGGAAGGGGCGGAGCTTTCCGTAGCCACCTCCTTCTTGACCATAACGTCACCGTTGTCCGTCGTATCGTGGCTGAAGCCGTTCAAGACCACGCCCTCCATCTCGAGTAGCTCGTCCCCTTTGACGGGAGTGATGGGCTTGCCCGCCTGGATGAGGCTGACGATGGCCTCCGCTTCTCGACTCAGCTCGCCGTCCGGTCGGAACGGGTTGTCGATTCCGCTCTCGTGGCTGCAAGGAAAGAAAACTCAAGTTTAAAATCACAAAATAAAAACTAAACGTCAAATCACCCGAGCAAAATTGCTCTCAACCGACATTACCATATCTTCAACGCAAAACTCAAGTTAGTTGTATGTATTCTGCTGTCTGCTATATCGGATGTTGAGGTTGAAGAAAGTATATCTTCAACCCCACATGACCTGGTTGATCCAACCTAGTATTTGAATCAATCAGATGCATAGGTTACTGCTTCCGTCACAGTGAAGAAATACTGTGCTTTTTTAACCCATTCAGTCCAAATGACAATATGGCATTATCATTGTAGAATTTTTTTTTCGGATCGTCTTTAGCCATTTATGATATAAAAAACACATTCGATTGTTCAAACTTTTTTCTATTAGAAAATATTTTTTTATTAATCCTAATAGATGTCGCCCCTATTATTTTTTTAAATTATGATCAGAAAAATTATGATTTCAAATGACATCACTGGGACTGAAAGGGTCAAAGCATGCGTAGATTCAGCAAATTTTGATGAGAAAATATAAATTTGTCCCAAACATGAGGATGAGAGTGCCATCTGTGACTGACTGGAAAAGGAAGATATGAGCAACCATTCATTCAACACTGATAACATTAAATCAAACGTTGCGAAGTTGAAATTAAAATTAAAGTTGAGGATCATGTAGAGTTGAGTGTTGAATAAAAGAGCGTCCATGTGATATACGTTTTTATATTGAACAATCCCAAAATTGCCGGCAAGTTATGGTTTAACCTTACAAAAATTGGAGTAGAATCGGAAACTGGCACACCTGTACTATTAATGGGTTAACTAACATAATAAAAGTAACCCAAAAATAATCTTGATTTTTGATGGGGTGGGTTTTAAGAAGCTAGCGGTAAATTATTATACACATATTTCCAAATGTCCTTAACCCTTTCCGACCGAGCTATCGCGATAGTGCGGGTAAAAAAAAAAGAATGTTCAAGCACTTCAAAAATATCGATACCGAAGCAACTGGCTTGTATTATTCGTTATTTGTATAAAAAATGACTTTTTATGGAGTTGCTGGCATTGATGTTGTTTAACGCATTTTTTTCGTTAAAACTCCAAATTTAGTCTCATAATTTTAAATCAGCGCAGTCTGACCGCCGATCTTAAAGGGTTAATATATTACTAAAAGTTCTAAATATTTTCGGAGCTTAGGTTCCCTGTGAAAGAAAGGGTTTTAAGTGCGAATGAGCCCAAATCAAGGTAATATGGTAAACTAGCTGTTGTACCCAACGTTGCAAGGGTAGAGGTGAAAAAATAATTTAACAGTCAATCGAATTATTTTTTTCTTTCATATTATTTACATAATAAATACATGAAGATTACCCAGTAATTTTCCATTTAATTACCCAATTTGGATATATAATGATTAATATTATTTCAAAAATACCTTTGATAAGAAGCTCCAAATTAAAAAAAATACATATTTAAGTAAAAAATAATCAGTAAGAATTAAAAATCGGAAAACAGATAAATCTTAAAAGAATCTCAAACATTTATTTTAACTCAATTCAATGGAGTTCTATAATAAATTAAGTAACTTTTTGGACACTATTTTTATTTTTAATATTAAATATTTTTTTACCTGCTAAAAAGCTAGCAAACGATTTTTGTTTTAGATGCTTATTTCTAATTTTTAAGCTGTAATTTAACTTCTTTTAATATACTATTTTTTAGTCATGCAGGTAAAAGCCCTTTTAGGAAACATAAATGCTTGTATCCTGGTTATTACTTTAAAATTTCAAAAACCGGAGTAAAATTTAAAATCATCTCCCTAGTGATAATGCTGATGAAAATGAAAATTAAACCCTTTTTGAACATTTCTTTAAAGTTTAATCAGCGAAATATACTTAGAAATCGTTTTTTAAAAAATGTGTAAAATAAAACTAAATAAACAATCCGTGAAAACGTGCAGTTGAAGGAGCAATAAACCTCTAAGGTCTTCAATGCATTGTATAAGAAACATAAAAACGTTCGAAATCGATAGAAGGAATGGTTTGGTTCGAAAAATTCTTAGCCTATGTTTGTTCCAAGATGAGATGAATTTTTATGCCAAATTTCGTGACGATCTGTTGCGTGGTTCTTTAGATCTCGTTTGTCTGTTTGTTAAACAAACAGACAAACGTAAGTTGCCTTTTATGTATATAGACAAGAAAATGCTTTCGACAACATGCTAATTATGCGATAACCTAAAATTTTCCAACATAGTACAATTCTTTTGGTACATGCATACTTAATATCAAATTGCACATCAATGTTAAGATATATTTATCAAATGAACGCGGGTTTCTTAATCAAAGTGCCTATGTGTTTTAATCCAATGGAAAAAAATTATTTCCTAAGCCACATTTCTCCGTTTGTATTGCAGAATATTCTTACAAATGGTTTTTTTTATATACAAATGTAGCTCAGAGAGAGACTTACAAGACTCTATAATCTACTTTTTTGAATTCTGTTCAAATAGTGTAAATTGAAAATTATAAAAAAAAAACTATTGAACTAAGTTCAAAAAGGGAGATTATAGACGCATTTAAGTCAGCTACATTTAACATACCGTCTCTTAAGTTCCCACACGTGCTATCTCAATAATGATATCGCAAAGGAGATAGCACATGTGGGAACTTAACTGACGATATAATAACAGTTTGTTAACAAATATTTAATAAACCCAGAGAAATGTGATTTAGGGAATTTTTTTTTCATTAACACAGGGGTACTTTGATTTTTTAAACCCGCGTTCATTTGATAAATATATCTTAATATCAAAACGCAAATCAATGTTAAGTATACAGATACCACAAGTATTTTACCATGTTGAAAAATTAAGGTTAAGTTATCATGAAATTATCATGCTGTCGAAAGCATTTTCGAATTTACTACATGTGACTTTGTGAATATTGCATTCCATATTGAACCAGTCTTCAATTAAAGTATTCCAAGATTGTTTTTTTCTCTTTACGATACTAGAGAATTATTTATGGAATACCTATAATTAATACTTTTTAGCTTTTACACAAAGCAATGATACAAATTTGTAATATTCTTCAGTGTGAATTTTACTAATTTTAATACTATCCTTACAAAATTTAAATGAATGTTAAGTCTATAGTACTTCCCAAATTTTCTTATTAGGTTAATATCTTATAATAAAGGACATGCAAATTTCAGAATTTTAGTAATTAAAAATAGTACGATAATATTTGAAAAATTTATGCGATTAAATACGATTTTTAAACTAACATTTGCATGCTATGTTGCCATAACTATAACCTCTTCCGACCTGGCGTAACCATTTCATTTTTTAAAACCTTCCCACACTCAAATATCAGTTTTCAACCATTGCATGTATCAGTCATTTATTTCTGGAAAAAATGAAGTTGACCGAGGGTCAATACGATATTAGAGTTCTTAAAAAAAATTCTTAATTTTTTTTCAAACTTTTCAAAAAGTTGTTTTAGTAGTTCAATTTTAAAAGGATATTGCATTAAAAACAATGTTAAAATGAAATGCAAACTACAAATAAGTGATACGGCTTTTTGGTTTGCATTTATAGCACAAAAATGAGTATTTTTAGCGCTTTAGGCGCGCCTGTCAGTAACTATATTTTAACTCTCAACTATACTTAAGCTTAATATTTTTTTAAAAAAATTACTTTGCAAAGCATACTTTTTAGCATATTTTTGTATGAAAAGTATGTTTTGTTTAAAAATACAAGTGCAGGATTTTGCACGGGGTCTTAAGAGGTTAATGACACAAAAAAAAATTATGAACACTTATTTTTAAAAATAAAACGAAATTTTTAAATAGTAAATAAGGCTTTGAAAATTTTAACACTTTTTACTCGGTTGTAAATCAACACGATTGGTGCTTTTTTCAAAACGTACTTCAATCGTTCCTAAGCTATGGATGGATTTTAAGAAAAGACAAAAAAATAACGTTTTTGTCTCCCGAACCTTTATGGTTGTTTTCACCACATAAATTTTAAATTTAATTTATCCCCCCCCCCCCCCCAAATAGAATTAAAAGAAATAGATTCAGGTTTATTTTTAAAGAATTGATTTGAAATACGTTTCCAGAAAAATTTGTAAATTACAAAATTTTAAGGTTATATTTATTTCAAATTTTAAGGCTATATTCGGTTAAGTTTTATGTGAAAAATACAGCACATTACCTATTTTTTATTTTGTTAATTTTTTAACGAAATAACTAATCATAGTAGATATTTTTTAAAAAAAAAATCCATATTTGTAAGAGAGTGATGCACAAAATACGGGAAAAGTTGGGGCTAACCATAGGCGGTTAAGTTTTATGTGAAAAATACAGCACATTACCTATTTTTTTTATTTTGTTAATTTTTTTTAACGAAATAACTAATCATAGTAGATATTTTTTTAAATCCATATTTGTTAATGCATGAAGTAAAAAAAAATTAGAAATCCAGCTTATTTATAGCAAAAACGCTAGTGATTTAAGCATTGCAAGAACTTAAAGAAATTAAAAATGCAAGAAATAAAAAATAAACTAAGGTAATCACCGATCAACTTTTATTCGTCTTTTGAAAAGACTATGACACAAATTAAAAATTTATTTAGAACTTATTTTCTAAAAGATGAACATATAAACTTTACCTTAATGTTTACAAAGAGTAAATTTCAGAGTTAGCTAAAAATCAAGAAATTGAGGATTGCTCTTAATAAAGAGAAATTTTAATAGTGTAAGAAGCTTATCCTAAATAAACAAGACCAAGATAAACAGACTAAGATTATGAAATATTTAAACATCTAGTATATCTAAAAATTCTAATAACGAATAAAACTATAATATTTATGATAAATCAACGAATATTTATACTATAGTTTTACGTTCTAATTATTATAATTTGTAACCATTTCATACTACTTTATTTGCATTCTCATAATATAAAGCGACACCTAAATACAACTTAAATTACTTTATGAAAAGACAATTTTTAGGAGTACTTAATGCTTGTTTTTAGATAGTTAATAGATCAATAAGATGTAATCACAACATGATAGATATTATAAATACCTTATAATTTAACAGAAAAACGAAGGATTTGAGCAAGCAGCAACAGGGGCAACACCCAACCTGACTCCTCGAACCCAAAATGAGCATTCCACAACCCACACAAAGTACCACCCCTCCCCGAACGATAAAAATAACAACGCAGACGATTTTTCTGAAAAAACCTACCGTTCTACTGGTACCGTCACGTAGTACACATGCAGACGGTTGTCGATGGCAGCCATCGCAGAGCAGACGAGAATATCTCTATTTTCGGGTTCACATCCTCTCTTTTTCAGGGGTGCGTCGAATGCCACTTCTCTTTCAGCAGACGATAGTTCATCAAAAAGTCGCAGACGATACTAGCCATGGCGATTTTGATGGAAGGTGTTCGAAAAGGGTGGGCGGGGGATCTATTATTGTTTTTGTTTTCCGCTCCCCCCCGCTTTTTGGAGGAAAATCGTCTGTGCCACTCAGCTTGGAGGCTGAGAAAAGAGATGTGCGCATGGGGGGTTGCCGGAATAATGGAGGAATGTCGCCTTGGCGGTCGCCAAGGGATGGGTGACAACAGCTGGGCGAATGACGCAGAGAGAAGATTAAAATAAGTTCTTTTTTTAATGTTCATTATGTGGAAGGGGTTATATAAAAACGGAAGCCTTCGATGCCACATTTATTCTACCATGAATTAAAAATGTAACAACTGTTTGGCTAACATTCAAAATATTATTCAAATTTGAGCTATATACATTTCAACGTTAAACTAAAACCGAAGAGCCTAGTAGAAGAACGTGTTATGTCACACTATTGAAAAAAAAAGTGAGATTTTTGTAACAATTAAAATGCTTTCCCTCCTCAATAATTTTCACTTTATCGTTTGGAAGTACAGTTTTTAACGGCTCCAACTAAAAACTATAAAGCACTGTTTCTCGCTGTCAACTTTTAATCAGATTGCAAATTCTTCCACTAAACTCTTTAATTATGTTTGAAAAAGTTGTTTTATTAAATAAAACTTATTCATTCCACTACCAACAAAACTTTATGTTAAGAGGAAAATTTATATAAAGAGGAAAATTAGCGTCAAACCATTCTCATAAAATTATAATAAAACACCAGCAAAACTTTCTCAAATTTTGGCGATTAAATCCGAGCGATCCCTCGCCAAAAGAAGGAAATCCTGAACGGGAAAGGTTTTCCTCCGTCATCTCCGCTATCCCAGCATCCCTAGCTCCTCCGGAGGAAAAAAAAATGACGAACAGGAAGACAACATTACAGGGGAGAAAATTTTCATGGACAGCTAGATTTTTGGTTTGGGTTAGTTTGAATTTTTTTTCGCACTAAAACTACACCAGATATTGTTGACAGGCGACGTAATTTTGAACCACAGTCAAGTGACGAGCCGACACCTGAATAGGCACCCAACGCAACTTTTGAAGGCGACACCTTACGCAACGTCTTTACTTTGGAATATATTTAACGCGGTATTTTTCATTAGACTCTTTGGCTGACCGTTTATATGTCGGCAGTTATTTTAGCAATGTCCGAGATATTTGGCTTGTATGAACAAATGTTGTCTCATTACAGTTATATAAATGTTATTGGCGACTGTCCTGGTGATGCTTAGTCGAGTGCAAAACTTGGGAAGTACCTTACGTTAAATGAAATAATATAGCATAATTATTCATCAAGTAATTTATTTTATATTTTCCTCAGTTCATTTTAATACATTTATTTTGAATAGATAATTTTTTTAAAAATCAGTCAATCAATTAAAACAGTTTAAACAAAATCGTCAAAAACTAAGCAATTTTTCAGTGGTAAAAAATATGCTTTTATTTTATTCAGAAAAGGCCACAAATCTTTTAAAAGATTTCCTAAAATCAATCAAATGAAAAAAATTTAGGAGTAATTAAAGTTCTGACTTGGGATCAACGTCTCCCAAACTTGTCATCGGTTATAGATGACAAGTTTGGTCCTAAATTCCCAACTTATTTTGTTTCCAAAGTTGTCTAAAGTTCAGGAAGGACTCCCTTGCAAACTTGATAAATTGAAAACCTAAACTGATTTGTACCCGTAAGCCAATATAAATTGTCCAATAAATCAGTCGACAATAATCCTACATACAGGGTGGTTATAAAATAACGCTTGCTATTCGGAGTGGTCTGTAGCTTGAATGAATTATCCGAATGCATCAAAAATTGAGACATTTTACTAATCAAGAAGGGGGGAAAAAGAATGGAACCATAAAAAATGATAATCATAAAAATAATCATAAAAATAAACTCGTCTCTAAATTACGAGGCGTCGTCAATTATGGCCAATTACGGCCAGCACAGCTAATTACGCCTCGTAATTTAGAACCCTGGTCAAGAGACGAGTTTCTTTTTTTTCCCAAAAAGAATGGAATCATAAAAAAGAAACCCGTCTCTTGACCAAGGCTCCAAATTACGAGGCATAGCCAATTATGGCTAATTGCAGCCAACACATCCAATTACGCCTCGTAATTAAGAACCCTGGTCAAATGACGAGTTAGTTTTTTTATAATTCCACCCCCCCCTTCTTGATCAATAAGTGTCTCAATTTTTGATGCATTTGGATTATTCATTCAAGTTACAGACCACTCCGAATAGCGAGCGTTATTTTATAACCACCCGTAGATGACAAGTTTGGTCCTAAATTCCCAACTTATTTTGTTTCCCAAGTTGTCTAAGGAATGACTGCTTTGAAAACTTCTTAAATTGAAAACCTAAACTGATTTGTTTACTGTAAACCAATACGAGTTGTCCTATAAATCAGTCGACAATAATCGTACATATTCTCAGGATAAACCGTAATCAAGCAAAGTACGGTCCAGCTATGCAAAAGCCCAAACCTGAATGAAGCAACACAGGAAAGCCCTGGACTGGAGCCAGGTTTCCAAACCTGAGCCAAGTTCACGGTAAAAGGGAAAAAAAAGTTGGAGTCAAGGTATTTTAGGTGTAGACAGCCGGGCGGAGAATTGTTACTGCTGGTTGGTTGAAATGAACTACAGACTGAAACTACGCAAGTGTAAGTTGGGATTTCTATTAAATGTTATGTAAAATGAAGTTTTGGGTCAAAGTTCCTCCACCAGACTCGAACCGCACGTCCTAATATACAGGGTGGTTATGAAATAACGCTCGCTATTCGGAGTGGTATGTAGCTTGAATAAATAGTCCAAATGCAATAAACTTTGAGACACTAATCAAGGAGGGAAAAGAATGGAATCATAAAAAACAAACTCGTCTTTTGACCAGGGTTCTAAATTACGAGGCGTAATTGGATGTGTTGGCCGAATTAGCCATAATTGGTTTCGCCTCGTAATTTAGAATCCTGGGTCAAGAGACGAGTTTGTTTTTATGATAATTTTTTTTTATGATTCTATCTTTTTTTATAAATCCATTCTATCCCCCCTCCCCTTCTCGATTAGTAAGTGTCTCATTGTTTGATGCATTTGGATTATTCATTCAAGCTACAGACACTCCGAATAGTGAGAGTTATTTTATAACCACCTTGAATTTTTAACTAACAATATATATTTTTTTAATATTTATAAAATTTAACAAAAATGCTTACAAATTATTCCAAAAAGTACAATACTTAAAAAAATTCAAAATGTGATTCCAAAGAAGTGTTTAAGTCGTTTTTGTAGTGTAATATTTCCTTTTTTTTTCCTAATAAAAACTAGGATTTTGTGCCAAACCTACCAATTAACGGTAAATAACTTTTTGGAGAAATAAAATTGTATTTGACAAGTCGAACCATTATACATAACTATTAGAAAAGCGTAAACAAAAACAGTAACTTGCAAACACTTTAAAAATAAAATAATAACCACTTGTTTATTTATACCAACTAACTATAAATTAAATTTCCAAACAAAATAAAAAACTTTCCTTTTAAACAACTAAAACTTTTTCTTCTAAACAACAAAAAATAGCAAAACTTTCAAGCAACCAAAATATTTCAAGAGTCAACAATAAAGAACCCCACATACCAAGCCTTATTAACCCAAAGCATGTAACACCCCATCGATTGGGGGGACCCTAAAAGGTAGTTTCACTGCAGCTAATGAACGTGTGTAGGAAAGCAACTTTGACAGGGGTAGTCCATATAACTGCGCACGCGGCGAAATATTCCTAATTATCGGATTTCGGAAAAGGGTTGTTTTTTCTGCAATAAGGGTACATGCAAGGGGAAACGGGTTTGGAAGGGGCATCAGGTAATTAGTATTTTCAAGGCCTGACTTTTAACGGCTGATGATACCATAAGGTATCCAAAACTAAGGGGGGCTGGGGAGCCCAGTCGGTTAAACACTCGCTTAGCATGCGGAAGGTCCCAGGTTTGGGTCCGAGCATCGCCAAAATAACTGCAGACCTATAAACGGCCCGTGCAGCCAAAAAAGTCGGACGAATAATACCCCGTGTAAGGGAGTGCACGTTAAATATCCTTCAAAGTCCTAACGCTGCGTACGATGTCACCCTTAACGGTTGCACCCCGGCACCTGACTGTGGTTCTAAAATACGATGCCCGTCGCCAATAGCCCTCGTGTAGCTCTAGTGCGACGATAATTCAAACCTAACTAACCAAAACTAAGGTTTTGATACATTTGTCGTATTCTTATAACGTGTTATGCGGTTAGTAAAAGATCTTATCTTGCGGGAGCGAAAGTGTTAAAGTACAGATATGAGTTTTTTTTAGAATTAGAGGTTAGGTTTTAAATTTTCGTAGCACTAGAGCTACACGAGGTCTATTGGCGACTGGCGTCGCATTTTTAGAACCACAGTCAAGTGACGAGCCGACACCTGAGTAGGCACCCAACGCAACCGTTAAGAGCGACGTAGTACGCAGCGTTAGGACTTAGTAGGATATTTAACGTAAACTCCCTCCAATCGGGGTATTATTCGTCGGACATCTTTTGGCTGCACATGCCGTTTATAGGTCGGTAGTTGTTTTGGCGATGCCCGGACGCAAACCTGGGACCTTCCGCATGCTAGGCCGAATTCCTAACCGACTGGGCTGTCCAGCCCTTTAATAATTTAGATGTTTCCTTAACACTTTACCTCCGGGCGTCGACTGACCCGTAGACTAAAAATCTTCTAGACCAGCAACTTAATCTAATGCCTAGCTCTTCTAACGTGTCGAATGCAACTAAAACACTATTAAAGGTTGATTTGTTGATTGGTATAATTGTACTTTCAATTGTAAGGCTACTGTTTCTTCGTAATGTTCTCTGTTAAAAAAAAGTTACCCACTAGTGATTATTTCAACCGTTAGTCATCCTTTTACATCGGACCTTTTTGACTATGTGAACAAATAACATTTTGAGTTAATTGCATGACACAAAATTTGCATAAGGGTCCGTCTTAATATTAAAAATGTTACGAACTTTAAAATTTTCAATAGCAACACCCAATTTTAATTACTTAGAAATGTGAAAAACCCTCGAAAACCCCTAAATCTAAGTTTTTGTTACATTTGGATGAATATTTGACGAGTTATTCAATCGAATCACTTGTGGATCTTTGGGGGACCATGTCTAAAATGACAAGCGTAGTCAGTCTGTAGGTTTATTAATGGAGAAAAAGAAGCACAAGGTCAAATATCTTGAGGATGGGCCTACGAGGGATATAAAAGTCAATGAGTAGCTGTATATATTCAAAAATAAAGTCGAAAATAAGTTGTAGTAAAAAATAGATCCCTATCGTCACTTGATAAGGGTTCCAAATTACGAGATGTCATTGGCTCTGTTAAATCTCCTAAAGGTGACTGCAAATAGGCAGCCAGAAACCATTACATTAGTTCCCTTAGACACAAAGGGGGCGCGCTAGTTTCTATGTCAATTTCAATGTAGAAATTCTCCAATGAGAGTTTGAAACTTAGAGTGTTCTTAGTCTATGGGTCAGTCGACGCCCGGAGGTAAAGTGTTAAAGGTATCCAGAACTTAAGTTTTCGATATATTCGTTGTATTCCAATATCATGTTATGCGGTTAGTAAAAAATCTTATCTTACGGGCGAAAGTGTTAAAGTACAGGTATGGGTAATTTTTTTTTAAGTATTAGAGGGATTTTGATATTATCAAAAAGCATTATGAATTTTCAATGTGTTTTAAGGATTATTTTTACATTGTTACTTCAAGAAACATAGGTTTGAATTATCGTCGCACTAGAGCTACACGAGGGCTATTGGCGACGTTCGTCGTATTTTAGAACCACAGTCAAGTGACGAGCCGACACCTGAATATGCACCCAACGCAACCGTTATATTGTTACTTTAAATTTTAGGAATAAGGTAGAAGTCACATGAAATGTCTTATGAAAATGGTACCACGAATGTTTAAAACATTCACTGAAAGTCGATATAAGAAAGAAAATGATACATGGTATTTTTTTTTTCAAAATAAGATTTATAAATGTTTCTTAAAAACGTGAAGTTGATTTATGTATCGGTAAAAAAGCTGTGATATGCCTCAAACAGAAAATATTTTCTCTCTGCAAAAAAATTAAAGCATTTAGCCAGTTTTTCAATAGGTTTTTTAAAAGACGTTTTGCAAAACACAAAATCTGTTTTACTATGCTTAAAAACCATAAAAACGTGCATATTTAAGGGGGTATGGGACACAAAATCTTCAAAAAAATCAAAAAAATTATTATTACAGGGCTGCCAGTGCCAGAAAGCTTTGAAAATAGTTGCTTTAGTAGCCTCAGATGTTAAAAAATAGTAGCCAAAATAGTATCCTCTTTTAACTAACTAAATAAATAACTTTTAGTTGTTAAATAACATAAATAAGTTTTTTTTATAATATTTGCATATAATGTTATCTGCAATTGCATAAATTTTCCAAAAAGTGACAGATTTGTCTTTTTATGCTTAGATGCAAAAGTTTAAAAAATAAAAACTTAACACTTGTATTAGTGCAAATCTTAAAATTGTAGCACCAACACCCAGTTGAAAAGATTGAAAAAACTGTCAATAGTTTTTCAGAGGTATTGCAACAGGAAATTTCATGTTGAATTAGTAAACCAATTTATATATAATTGTTAGAGAACATAAATTAAGTAAAATACATTAAATCTACTTATTTATATTGGAATTTAATTAACAATTACATAAAAAAACTTTAAATTAACGATTGGATTAATTTTAAGAAAACATTCATAAAAGTGTCTTTTTTATCCTTCAAAAATATATTACTATATATGTGTATGGCCAATATATTTATCTATTTTTATGTTTTCATTTGTTTTTAGTTTGATTGAAAAAAATCTGGGAAAAACTAATATTCATCTAGGAAAAGCCTGTCATTTCACAGAAGCGAGTAGGAAGAAGTTAAAATGCTAAATAGTGCAAACAATTTAAAACCGGAGCTTAAACTTATGAATTGCAACAGCAACTATCAAATGAAAGGATTGATACTGCCAGTAAAATTTATTTCAAAATAATTTATTTTAAAATATATTATAAAATTAAAAGAAATTTATTTTAAATAGTTATCAGTTGTTCAAGAAACATAGGATACACTAATCCATGTAAATGTTTCAGTGAAATAACTCATTAAAATGCCAGGAGGGCTAAATTAAAACTAATTAAATTTTTACCATCAATATAATTATTCTTATTTATGGCCATTTAGAATCATAAAAATTAAAGAATTTTTTTTTAAATTTTTAAAAGCGCATTTTGATACAAATTCTTTTTTTGATACATATTTTATTTAAAATAAAAAAAACTTTAAAAAAAACCTTAATTTGGCAATAATATATCTTTTCAGTAAGAAGATTTATAGTATCTTACTTAATACTTATTAAAAAAAATTACTTAAAACTAGACAGAGTATGTTGGAAATGCATGTTTCTCCCTACTACATGAGAACAAATTTCAATTAGCATGTATTTCTGGATTTATTTGATAGCAGAAATCTTTTTAATTAAGTTATGCTATGTTAACATGCAGTCAGGCTTTATCGCCATTTTACTGAATAATAAATTCAAAACAAAGCAAATGATTAACAGGCGCACGGAAATCCTATCCAAATGCAGTTTTTTTTTTTAATCTAAGTTTTAGTTTCCATAAACTTTACATAGGCTGCTAAAAAAAAAATAAGTCAAGCGCATTTTCAAAAGCACATGGGTTTTCTTTTGTTTTGTGCTGTTGGATTTGAGATTGAGAATCAAACGAAATTTTAAAGGCATCATCTGCACTTCACATTCTGCGCATAGTTAGTATCATGGTGGCGCCATCTATGTGAAAATCATATAACTAAAAAATCTTTGAAAAAAGTCTTCTAAGACTGAAAATAGTTGAGGGTTTTGCTTAAAATAGTCGTTTTGAGCCCTTTTTGGACTAAAATAGTTGCCATAGTCGCCTAGACTATAAAATAGTCGCTTTAGTAGCCTTTTAAGTCGCCACTGGCAGCCCTGTTATTATCATAAAAAATAACACAACTATTTTAGAATAATTTAAAACAAAAATTTTATTTATATCTGCAGTAGAACGTGAGATGCGTAGTTTTTTATGTCATGACATCTGTGTTGGCCAACCACGTTTATAATCTTTGCTTCCTCGTAATATTAGATAGGAATAACGTTATCGAATCCTTAGTTGGTCGGTCGGTTTGGAGTGCTTCAATAAGGAAAGTGATAAACTTCAAAGCTGTTTTTCTCCTTGATCGTGTTTTCGATGATTTTTTGACTTTAAATTGATATAACTCAAAATCTACTGCCCATAGAGTGTCAAAATTTTTTACTCATATTTTTCAAACATATATCTTTAATTTGTCTTTAGGGATTAGTTGTAAATAGTTTATTTTTTTATTTATTAATTTTAATAAAAAAAGTTAACCTGTGAAATTATTAAAAAAAACTTCAATAATTTTTAAAAAAAAACTATGGCAAATATGAAAAATCGGTAAAGACAGTTTGTTAAATACATTTTTCTGTTTATAAAAATGCTAAATATTTGTTTGCCAATAAATAAGTTTTTGACTTATAACAAAAATAAGAGACATCACTTTTTGACACATTTTATTTTTTTAAAAAATAAATAATGATTATTTAAAACCTCTGACTATCTAAAAGTGTAAGTATATTTAGTATACATTTATGGAAAAAAAATTATATTGATATCTAAAATATTAAAGAAAAAAGTTGAAAGTGTCCCATACCCCCTTAAACAGAAACCACGATTAAATTTTTTAGGAAACTAGTTGGACGTCCGGTTTTCCCTGGATAAATCACATTTGCTTCTGAGAATATCCAACATAACTAAAAATGGCAAGAATTTTTTTCTTCTCATAGTTGTGTTGACAAAGTGTTACTTGACATTAGGATGAACGTCAATTTTATTGATCCAGTGAATTGTTTTTGAAATCACAATATCGGTCAAAATAATGCTTCAAAATAAAACTTTATAAGTAATCTTTAAAAAACAGGATATATTTAACCATCGAATCTGTTATGCTTTATTGTTATTAATAACTAAATACTCAATGGGAAAATAGACAAATTTTAAAACAATGTTTCGATAAAATAATAAAACATTAAAAGCATTGCTTTGAAAGATTAATAAGATTCAAAAATAATATGAAAGATTTTTCAAATATGTAATAAATTAAAAAAAAATAAGTATAAAATAAATATAAATTATCAAATGATACCCCCATCTCTGCCCCCAAATGATACCAAATCTCTGAACAAATTCATACAACGTTATGAACTGATTTATACACGATTTTGTTAGGGATTTAAAAAAAAAAATCAGTTACAGGTTTATAAAACCGAATCTACTCAATATTTACACTTTTTGGTGGTATGCGGAATAACATCACGTCTTGGCCAACATTACAGGTTGCAGTCCCGAAAAAAAAAATCACTAAAAAAGTTCAAAATCAGAGAAGATAAGAAACTCCTAAGTCGCCTTTTTTCAAAGTCACGAAGCCGAAAACTCCAATTATAGAGTGTATCAAGGGTTTTAGGATTTTTTTTTCTCTTCTCTTTTTCGGCCAACATTTTTTCTTTGCAAAAGGAAATCTGGGGAGAGAAAAAAATCTTTGCACACCGTAAATCTTTTTTAAGTGGTTATCTTTCCGTCGACTTTTATGTATCGAAGTTATTTTATCGGGATTTCTTCGAGATATATATCAAATCTCATTTTGAGGTTACGATTCTTAGGTTTCTTGTAAAGAAGAGTTATTTTTTATAGAATCACTAAAACGACAGAATAAATGAAATCCAAGTAATTTTAAAATTAAATTTAGAATCAAAATAACTAAAATACTTGCAATCGGTATTACAATTTCATTATGTCATCAAACCTAACAATATTTGTTAATAAAATTGTTTTGTATGGACTATTTATAAATAATAGAATAACTCGCAAAAAAGTTTTGAAAACTAATGTCTCGAATTGAAATTAAAACTGGTCTAGACCAAAAATTTTGATGTTTGCGTTATACTTATTTTAAAAAAAAGACACGTTTAAACTTGCTAAATCTATATAAAAAGTTGGAAATTTATATTTCTCATATTAAAAAAAATCTCGTTAAAACACTAAGAGATACAAACGTATAAACCAATCACCTTATTAATCCAACTTAATTTTAAAATTCAAAATATGTAGTAGTCTGTTATAACCATTTACTACAGAAATTGAAAGTTTTAAAATTCAAAGAAATCAAATCTATAAATCAAAAAATGAAATTAATTGAATGAAAAGATTCTGTTTTCCGACGAAAATAATTGGAGTTCAACAACCGGCCATGTCTGTTTATGGTTAACAAGTGGAAACAAACAAAATATTTCTTCCCTATCCTAAAAAAAAGAACGAGTGAACATCAATAATTTTATGGCGTCTCCTCATACATTTTAGACTGTCTCTAACGAGTTAAAAGCTGTTTGTCGTTAAAAAGAAATTTAACAAGGTTTGCACTGGTAGGTTACGCCACTTTAAGTATGATAATATACGCATGAAAAACGCATTAATCTTCATTTTTCTGGTGTTAGAGTGTTGGAAAAACTATCATGATATTTTAATGGATTTTGTGAGGATATAAGTTATTAGTTGTGAGATTTTTGTTGACTGGTATTTTTGTTGGTGAATTAAGAAGGCTCGAAGTATTTATCGATTTCAAAAATACTTTTGAGATAATCTAAAGATGATAGTTGCTTTTTCAATAGATAATGGAGTTCAAACTATAGCCGAGAAAAATTATATCGATATGTTTATTTGATTGGAGAGTTAATTTTATCAAATAAGGATTGTTGTTGGAAACGTTACAACATAGGTTTAAGAAGGGTTATGTTGAATTACCGTAGGAGATTTAAATTTTGTGCCGATTACATTACGTGTGCTAATTATCTGCATGTGAAAGTAGAGTTTAGTGAAATTTAAACCAAAGAGTTCTAAGTAGCGTAGAGGAACGACTCATACTGAGCTGCCATCGGCAGCCATGGCTCACTGTCTGTTGGCTCACTGTCTGAAAAGAGTGGCAAAAGAGCTAGTTTCGGTTTAGATTCCAATTGGAATCCAAGTTGTTTGGGTTTTTTGACTACATTTTACATGGCTGTGCAGCCGAACCCGCACCCGTTACAGCGCGCGGAGTGCTAGGGTTAAAGTTTGCAAGCCAAACCACTCGATTCATCGGGCCTCACACGCCACAACATATTTTCTGCGTGTTGGTACATGGTGCTGTTGCCAGGTTCAGTCCCGACCCTACTATAGAACTCTTCGATATGAACCAGATGACCTGATACACAACGAAACCGGAAATAAGCCTTGGAATATTGGGATCCGAAGACATTTAAAATACACCAGTGGCTTAACACACAAACTTGAGCTTGGCTAAATACTAAGGGGACGTACATAAATTACGTCACGCATGATTTTGACCCCTCCCTCCCCCCTGTGTCACGCTGCGTCACGTTTGATCGAACCCCTCCCCCTAAAATTACGTCACGTTTTTGCATCCCCCCCCCTAAAGAAAAAATTGCTTCGAATATTTCTCTTTGTTTCTAAAATTTGAAAAAATGCATTTTTTATATTTAAAAAGAATTAACTTGGAAAGAAAAAAATGTAAAAATAAAGCGTTTCTCATGAAATTTTTTTTTAATTTTTTGCTCAAAAACTTTATTTTATGTAAAACAGATTTTCCTTGCAAAATTGGAAATTTTCGAATCGTTACGTCACGCAAGCGTACACCCCCTACCCCCCTCCATGTCACGATCCGTCACGTTGACGCATACCCCTCCCTCCCCCCTCTGAGCGTGACGTAATTTATGTACGTCCCCTTATGCATGTTTCAGAAACAGAAATACAGGCAACAGAAACGCTGAAGTAAAATGATTACTTCCAGAGCCTCAATAGGGGAATCAATGCCACCTAAAAACAGAGCACCAATCAGAGCCCCGATCGCAAGGAGGTACAGGAATGAAAGCAAGAAGAGATTACGTCATCTCAAAATAGCCAATTGACTGTTTATTGTGTGTGCTCATGACAAATAAGAGAGAAAAAAAAATTTCGTCAAACAACCGAGTAAAGCCACCTTTTTCAAAATAGTCATAGATTTAAATTTTAGTAAAACCATAGCAACCATAGCAATTTTAGCAACCATAAATTTCAATTTATGCCATCAATGTCAAAACTAAGAAATTATACATCACAAGTAACTAAAACACAAATTAATATTAACCAGACAATCTACACAATTAATAAGGAAAAGCTTTTTGAAACATTATACCTCTTTTTCTCGCATCATTTAAAAACGAAACACTCGTTAATCTTTATTTAACCAATCGTTATACACGTTAAAAGAAATAAATTGCGTGATTTAAAGAACAGAAAAACGCAGCCCAGAATATATTAGTGTGTGTAGGAACAAGCAATCAATTATCACTTATTAGCCTCAGAATTTTTTTCACATTCCTGGAGGCGTAATAAAGATTAAGTGTTATTGATTTTTGCTATAAGAGGGTAAATTTTTTTTTAATAAATACCTTTAAAAAGAGGAATGAAGTTATGGTGATAAATAGTAAAAGATTGTATTATGAACATACGTTGGTAGTCGGGGTTTTTATGGAAAGACGGAAAAGTAACTGTTTACAGAAAATAATTCGAAAATTGTAAGCTAATAAAAATAGTGATAATTGATTGCATAAGCTTTAATGATAGAAGATCGCCTAACCCGACATTAAAAGTAAAATGAGTAATTACATTTAAAAAATGCGCTTTGGATGAAAATATACCTCTCTGAACGGAAAAAGTGTATGAACCATTAATTTAAGAAACAGCTTCATGTGATTGAATGCAACAAAAAATCAACAGTTGGGTGAAATTGGAGCAGAAAACTTTTCTAACACACTTTTTTTGTTTTAAAGGAAATTTTTTTAATAATTGAAACTCAATTTTTTTTATAGAGCTATTGCTATTTTGAAAGGATGCGAACATGGACTTTCATATTCAAAGTTTTGTGCAGGTAAAATAAACTTTAAGGAATAAAATACAATCATACAACTATTGAAGGATTTTTTTAAGATCAAATTTAACAAAAATAGCATCATAGAAAAAATCTCACTTTGCCATAAATAACGAAAACAAAAAAGATTTTAACGTGCAACAAAACAGATTTTCAGAAATAATCCAACATAAAATTTGTTGTTTCTACACATTTTTAAAAACCATCATAAAATTCTTAACATTTCCTATCCTAAAAATAAACTTATCCTCATCATTTTCATTGCCAATATTTCCCTTGAACAAGAAATTATCTGTTCTGTGTCGCCATCTACATTCAACAACTCAAACTACGCACCCACGACACTTTTTCACGAGTTTACCGAAGCACCCTACGCTAATCAATAAAAGTCCACTAAATATAATCCAAACGTCGACAGATCTTTTTATATCTCCTAAAACATCAAACGTTGCAGAAATATGTTGGGGTGTTTCCACAAAGACTTTCTTATTTCCGCGTCTTTTTCAAGAGCAAAACTAAAATAATTCCAGTGGTGATCATGACATTCTTTTTCGAACATCTGCCACTGTTGATCTTTGGATGAGGAGGGAAGTTAAGGGTTTATCTTAAAGAACAGTTTTTAAGAGGGATTGTCAGTAATGTATAGAATTAAATGATTTTTGGAATCGCAATGCGTGATAAAGAAGAGTTTTAAAATTGATGCATTTATCATCATGTATGGAATGAAAAAAAAAATTGAAAAAAAAAAAAAATGGGAGGGATAAAGAGAAAAGAGAGAAAGAAAAAGAGTTAGAAAATTACGACGCGTGTTTTCCTAAAAAAAAATTGAAAATCTTACAAAATTTACAAAAATAAACAAATGATATTCCACTCTACAATTAATTTTATAATTAATACTGACTTTCAAAAATAGTGGAAAAAATGCACAAATATTGAAGTGACACTTATCTTTGAAGTATGCATTACAATGAAAAAAAAAACAAAAACAAAAAAACACAAAAAAATGCATTTGGTAAATGGGACGAAGGGAATTAAATTATTTGAGACCCCAAAAACCTATCTTTCAAACTAATTACATGGATCGTACTAAAATTTGTCCAGGAAAGTAACATACGATAATGTGAATTAAAAAATATATTTATAATAATAAATTTCAATAAATTAATTTTGTTGGTCAAAACGTTATAAACAAAATAGGGTTTTCAAAAAGTCAATTTTATACAATTTTTTATGCTTAATTCCATGGCGGATCGTATAATAAAAAAACTTTAAGCAGGCACAAATAACAGGTTCGAAGTACTTATGTCTACAGTTCTCTAAAAGAATCTTTAAGTAAAAAAGTATACAGAAGCATTATTGATTTAGGTTACGGTCGTCGTCTATTTTTAATACGGTTTGTTTTTGTGATCTCGGTCTGTCAGAGTGGAATTTGAAATGTCTAGTTGGCAACGAGGTGGAACATTAAGAGAGCAAACACACGCTCTTGAGAGCCTTTTCTTTCTTTAAAAAAACCTTGAAATATGTCTTTTTTTTTTTTAAAGATAGTTAAGTAAACTAGTTAATTCAGGACATTAGGAAATTGGAGGGATTGTTTACGTTTAATGAAAGCTCGTTGGCGAATGAAGTGTCAGTTGCATGTTTACAAAAAACTCCTTGCCAACCTAAGTTGGGTAAATAGAAATATGCTATGGAGAAGATCCTTCCGCGCATGAAAAGAGTTCCATAAATTAATTGTGAATCCATCCAAAAAACATGTTTAAAACATTAATTTCATTTAAGGTCTAACAGATTTGAGAAAATTTGATAATTTTATCGGAATGAAAAGTGTATTTTGGTTACATTGTATTCAGATCATTTTGCATGTTAATATTAAATTACAAGAGTTTCCAACCAACGCAACGGACCAATCGCACTTTTCCCTCTGCCTTTTTAACTCTTGCACTCGAACTAAATATATTTCATAATAACCCTCTTTAACAACAATTTTTCAAAACATTTTATTTGCAATTTAGTATTAATATTATTATACTTTGAATACTGTCATAAACATAATTTCGCAACAGTTAATAACCTCACTCTTTAATTTTGAATATACTTTTACTACTGTCATCTATGAGGGTTATTATTAACTAAAACTTCAAAATGGAATGTAATAGATGAAAAAACACAAATTTGTCGAGAGGGAGGTCTACTTTAATAGAATAAAGTGGATTATGTAACTTGTTACCAAACGGTAACAGTATGCATTAGAGGGTTAACCGAATGGGAAAAAAAAATATTTTCTCGCCTTCACTTTCTATATTGAAGTGTAGTTGGCAACGAGGTGGAACACGTGGAAAGCAAACACACGCTCTTGAGAGTTTTCTCTTAAAACCTTGAAATATTTCACTTTTTTTTTTAGATAGTTTAGTAAAATAGTTAATTCAGGACATTTGGCAATTGAATCGGTGAGTGCAGAAACAACGTCAGTCACAAATTTCAAATTTTTCAGGGGGGAGAAAAATGTAATAACGGTACTCCTCCTCTATTTCTGCACTAAACACTCGAAACAAACGTCCTGAATTTACGGAACTACTCAACAGACTAACGTAGTTTTTGCACCCAACACGCATCTTGCCTTTCTACGCTTATTTTCATTGAAAACGAGTTTTCGGATTTTTTTTTTTGACTGAAGTGGTATCTGCACTCACCGATTCAATTAGACGGAGGGTTTTATTATATGAAAGCTCGTTGGCGAATAAAGTCTTGTCAGTTGAAAAAACGAAGTCAGGTTAGAAAAAACGAAGACATTAGAAAGTGGTTTTCAACATAGAAAGAAAATTTTACTTTTTCTTATAGTAAAAATAATCAAGCATACTTCTTTACATTGAAATAATAATAATGAAAAAAAACACATTTAAATTAATATTTAAAAAGGAATTCAATTAACCTTTCACAAAAACACTACAAATTATAAAGTAACGGAATGAAATTTAATATTTTGCATATTTCCAATTATAAACCCATATACGAATAAAAACTATAAAGTTATAAAATAACTCGTATAAGTATAAGGTAATTTCCAATTAAAAACCTGTACAAGAATAGAAAAACTGACAAAACAACTATCAAAATTCGAAACAACTAAAAACTTCCATTAAATATTATTTTAAGAGTCTTGTAACAGATCTCTATACAGTTCCATTCCAATGGGGAAACTTTAGACCTTTTTTTAGAAATACAGTGTGCGACATAATTACATACGAAAACTTACAAAAAAATTACACAATAAAGTTATTTTGCCATTAAAATAATTATTAAGTATAATTTTAAAGATTTTAATAAGTTATAATTAAAAAAAAATTTTTGTTTAGATATTTACATCCCACTAGTACCATCTGTAGTTTGCGAATAGTTACTAAAATTTTGTTTTAATTATAACTAATTAATATCTTTAAAATTATAATGAAACAAATTATGGGTGACGTCACATGACTCACCTGACTTTCCGGTGGTAGTCGGGGGAGTGTTCGGACGCCGGTGACGTCATGCTTTCGAAGTCGAGAGTGACGTCAGGAGAGGGCGGGGTCACCTGCGCGACAGATTGGCTCTCGATGAACTTGACGCGCACCTTGGCAGGGTGCACACGTGACTCCTCTCTGGAAAAAAAGACGACGACATTACTTTAAAAACTAGGGGTGTGTTACACAACAAACTTTCCCATTACAATTAATAAAAACAATACAAAAATTTAAAGGTAACTACACATTAGAACATATTTCATCATTATTATTAACATGTATACAATATATGTAATTATCTGACAAAGCCAATGAAACTTGATAAACTATTTCACATATCCTTAATATCACTTAGTACATTAACATTCCAACCACACCCTGTCGGCGACAAACAGTCGCTTAGATCAATAGTTCCCACAGAAACTTTACTAGTCATCTTGAACTTGCACTTTTCCACATGAATAATCTTAAATTGGTTATATTAGTTAGTGATATTAATTGGTTATTGGAGGAGAGCTGGACATTCCTCGCCATTTTTTTTTTTTTATCATTCTGTCACACTCTCTCGTCAACTTAAAACGACCAATCTATAATCTCCCAATGTCTAACTGTCAAATAAAAAAGACTTAACTACTCCGAAGTTTCCTTGTTTTATTTTACATGCATACTATACATAATAACGTAATTTCAATAACCTTAAAACCCGAAAAGGTACTATGGTACATCTCCCCCATATGTAACAGCCTACTAACTACTAGAACAGTAATAATGAACTAAAAACCGAATTTTCGGCATTCAACTATTGGATACAAAAGCCACCTAAAAACCCGGAAGTCGCCAAATTTGTTAATTAACAGTTATCTGCAAAGCGAAAGACGCAGGGAGCATCTTCGTCGTTGCATCAATTGTGGATGTCGTACGAGAGAAATAAAGCAAAGAAAATAATTCATTTTTAACCTGTTCTGCAATATTCTCATATTCTTTTGATAAACATATATTTTTTAAAATTATATATTTAAAAGTATGCTTTGCAAGGAAATATGAAAAAATTATCTTTTGACATTTCATGAGAGTCACCATAATTTAGTGGAATTGGAGGTTTGGCGCGGTAAAAATAAGTAATTTGTGTGCTCTGAAGAAACAAGCTGTCAGATTTTTATAATTAATAGACCATTATTCTAACTTCGGTTTTAATGCAAAATTTTATATAAATTTACTGCTGAAAACACTTTTGTTCTGTGTATTTACGAAAAAACTGATATTATACATAGTATACGAATATGAGGCTGTAAGTTGGAAAGGATATTAGTTGATTCCAATATTACTTTTATAGAATGTATATAATTTGAAGACAGTAATTTTTAGAGTTTAGGTACACTTTCCAGCACAACTATTGCGGACGCAACAATTGCTAATCTTAAAATATTTTTTATAAAAAATTAAAAGAAGTTGATTAAACGCAATAAAAATCAAGTTGGTTATGAATCTTAAAAACTCTGAAGTTATTGTTTGGAATACAATTTTTGTGTACAAAAACGTATTTAAACGTCCATTAAACCAGTCTCCCAATGATATAACAATTTTAAACATAGACAGATTTAACAGGAAAATTTATTTACTTAGTGGAATAAAACTTAAAGTTGGAATAGGACTTAGGATAAAGTGCAGACCTAACAACTCTCCATATTTTTCTCGGCAATACTGGAATTTTAATTAGTATTTGAATTTCCGTAGTACCAATTGCCGGATTACAGAAGTTGAAAATAATGCACTTTCTCTACCTTGGCGCCTGAAATCCGGAAATTTATTCAGCAGAAATTTCTGATGTAAATCCGGAGATTTGGCAGGTTAGTTGAATTTAAACCGCACTAGAGTTACACATGGCAAGTTTGAAAGTGCAACACTCATTGATAACTTCAAAAAATACTAATAATATTAATAATAATAATAATAATAAAAATATTAATAATATTATTTATAGTAATATTAATAATATTAATAATAATATTAATAACAATAACAATGATAACAATAATAATACAGGAACACTAAAGAGTTGTTTCCTAAGAGTAACTATAGTCCCCTATCTCGTCAGCGCTATTTTTACGAATGTCGTATTCACTGTAGCGTGGGAGGAGGGAAACTCGAATGTCTCAGCTAAAACAGACACTTATGAACTAAAGAAATATCTATTGTGACAGATTTTTTCTTTATTAGCGATATTTTGCAATAATAATGAAAGAAAAATACTTTAATAAAGAACTAAATTGATGACTTCGTAAAGGGTATTTTCAAGTGGTTCTGCACGGTTTTAATAATGCCGTGAGGGTGGAATGGGAGATATTTGGTTACTTATTGTTTGAATTGATTTTTAAACGCAAATCACGTGTTAAAAATATTTTTAATATAAAATAATATCTTGCTTTAATTATGCTTTCTATATATTATTTTTAAAGGAAAAGCGATTCTGCTAAAAAAGTGGCGCCCATGCGAAATACATGATACTCGCATAAAAGTAGGTTGGTACATTTTGCAAGCATTGCCAAAAAAAAAAAAAAAAATGGGAACGATCAATATATAATTTTGACTATTCTATTTCGAATTTATATTTATTATACTTGCAGATGATTAGCTAGGCTTCATCATCAAAAATTTCGAACATAGATTCAATTATTATGCACTAATGTTACTTAGTTTTGCTAAGAAACTCCATGTCACATTCATCTAAAGTTAATCCAAGTAAAAAGATTGCAATTCCTATAACAAATTGTAAATCCTGTGAGGAAATATTTTGTTATAAGTATATCGAAAAGATTTGTAAGAAAAAGTGAAAGTAGGAGATGAACAAGTACTATTTGGTTACAAGAAATAGATACAGTAAAATTGTTTCAGAGAAATAGTATCAAATACCAGCACATTGATCATGTCTCTTACTTCGTTTCCAACTTTAAAATATAAACTGATCTTGTAACTTTTCCCACTAGTTCCCATGAGACAACCTCACTTTTTTCGAGTTCCAAAAACTCAATCTCGACTGGATACTTGAGAAGAAAATAAAGTTAGTTTTTGAAGTTTCGACTCCTGGTAATCCCTGATCGTATTTACCGAAAATACCAAACGTGAAATTTTATATAATAAATCTGATGACGCCAAAGAAATGTTAGAAAGCAAGAGGATTTAAAAAGTTTAGAAAAAAAAAATAAAGCTTCATCAATGAGAAGTCAACGTACCAGGAGAAACATGGGTAATGCACTATCATGCAGATACATGGAGAAAACAATGTTGATTTTTTTAGTACTTTTATTAATAAAAGACATTGTTACAAGAAAAACTACACTCTGACAGAAACCAGACTCTAAATTGTTAGGGTTGTCATTCATGACAATTTTATTGCATTCCTACGTCGAGAAATAGCCTTAAAGTTGCATTGCATCAAATATTCTGAATAGCAGTTTCTATATCTCTTTAAATTGCAACCACCCAGTATTTAGTAGTCCTTGTACATCCGATTGCCACACACAGTTTTTAAAAAAATCGTTGCAACTCAATCAATATCCATATCCCACACGCGACTTACATACGCACAGGGAATAAGCAAAACGTCTGCGGTCATATAAAACAAGTAGAAAACGTCACGCTAACGTGTCAAGCTCTACGGAGGTTAGATAAAATTTAGATGTCAAGAGAAAGACAATGCGAAAACCAGGTTGCCAAGTACGGCCATTATTCGTTTCTTTTATGCACCCAAACAAAACACTATTCTCCGTGCCAACCTAACTTGGGTAAAAACAAAAGGTAAAAAGGCAGGGGGAAAAGCGCGATTGGTCCGTAAGTTGGAAACTCTTGTAAGGCAATATTTACATATAAAATGATCTGAATACAATTTAACAAAAAATTACACTTTTCTTTCTGATAAAATTGCCAAAAATTCTCAAATATTCAAATCTGTCAGATCTTAAATGAAATTAATGTTTTAAACATGTTATCTAGATGGATTCACCAATAATTTATGGAACTCCTTACATCCGCGGAAGGATCTCTCCATAGCATATTTCTATTCACTCAACTTAGGTTGGCAAGGAGTGTAGGCGAATGAGTTGGCGTTACGTTGAATTCGATGTTGTCTTATGCCCAAAGAGATACCGTTTCTTTCAGTGGTCACAAGATTTTGACCACCCATTGGGGTGGAAGTGTGGCTACTGCTCCGAGAGGGAGCTACCCCCTCAATTTGGGCACGTCGCTAAGGGGAAGGGACAACTTTCTCCAAGACACCTGCACCCATGTAGCTGCACTATGATCTACCACAGGACTTTCGGACACAAAGATTTGGCCAGCAAGTTCTATGCATGTACTTGGGACAACACAAAGACATCCATGAGTCAATCGAACCCAGGCCCACTCTTAACAAGCGAGCTTTGAAACAACCATGCCTGGGCGACGTTGAATGTGATGGGAATAATAAACAATATTTGAAATTTTTCATTTGAATATAAATAGTTGTGCAATAATAAATATAAATAAGCACTGTGTTAAATCAGATCTTGTATACAGCCTAAGAGCGCTTTTTTCCCCCTCGCCAAAACATCTTATTTAGCCTTCAAGGAAAGGCATCCCCTTAAAAATTCAAGATGGCCAATTCCGGAATGGAATAATCATCCAAAGAACATGACAGCAGAAAATGTAAAGGCGGAGGTCCTGTCATGTTTGAAGGAATAACTACAGGCACGCCTCATGTTCGATGTGATGTTCTAGATTTTCATGGTTCGAAATAGAAGGAATTTTCAATTCTGGTCTAGAAGAATAGGGGAGCGTTTAAGAAGGAATAAAATGAAAATTACTATTATATACAATTTATGATAAATATAATAAGAAATAAACTATTATCTGCACGCCTAATCATGATAACAGCCAAAGGGAAAGAGTTATAGTGTGTCTTAAGCAAGTCCACTCAGGGTGGTTACAAAATACTAGAAAAAAGTTCCCTGATATTTCCCTGATACTTTCACAAAAAATTCCCTGATTTTACAATTGAATTACCTAGAAAACATGCAATACACACAATTCAATGCAGAACAGAAAATTTAATCCAGACATCGCGGAAATTAAGACTTTAAATAGGATCAACCAGAATTTTTGTTTCATCAAGTGTCCGTTAGTAGTGATCACAAGAACCTAAACCAAAATCTGTTGTTTAAGTAATTCAAAATGGAAAAAATTTCCAGATATTTTGCAAAATTTGAAAAATTCTAAGAGGATAAAAAAAATTCCCTGAGAATTCCCCGATTTCCAGGTTCTGTTACCACCCTTAAGTAGAGTAGTACTTTATTTAAGTACACCTTAATGTGCAAGAATCTGATTATAAACTAACACCGAAAAGTGTAAAATGAACAACTGGAACGGCCACGCCTACAGGGACGTCACAGTTACGTCAGGCGTTATTTTCTTTCCCAAAACAACAAACCAGGCTCCACCCTCTTCGAATTGTAAATTGGAGACAAAGATATCAGCATTTCTGGAATAAGAAGCGTGTGACAGTTTGAGTGACAACTATGCTGCAATTGTCATAAGTCAACACATGTCACAGCGTGCCAAAGGGCGACAAGCTATTGCGCACTTTCGAAATAGATTGTCTACTCAAAAACAATTTCAAACTTCCATGACTTTTCACATACCAAAAACAAAATTTTCCAGGTATCACTTTTTATGGCTGATTTGTGTCACTCTAAGGTAATTTGATGAAGCAAGACCTAAGTGAACTTGACATAAGGATTTTTTTTTAACAAAATTATTTAATTTTTTGCTAGAAAACTTAATTTAATAATTGCACCCATATGACAAAACGAACCCTAAAAATTTTCCAGGTTTTAATCAAGTACGATACTTTCCAACTTTTAAAGTTATTCTAAAAAGGTAGATACATTGATAAAAATAAATAATCAAAAGACATAAACACTGATTCAAGTATGTTCTGCAACATATGGCGACTAAGAAATAAAAAATTTAAATCCAAGATCACAGTTAATCCACTCTCAAAAAAGTTCTAGAACCACCCGATCATAGCTGGCTTTAAGTCAAATAACGTCAAGATAAACCAAAAAAAGAGAAATTTAGTAGAATATAAAAACCAAAATGACATTCTCTCATCTAGAGAGAATGACGCAGATCTTCCATGTGTTGTGCCAAGTTTGGCAGTGGATCAGCAGGATAGTGGTTGCGACATCATGCTCAACAATGGAGGGAAGGACAATTTCCGTGTTTTGATTCGAGATTGAGTTTTGAAATGGATGAGTTTCACTTGTTTCAAGGAAATGATAAATGGAAACCTTTTGAATTTTTTAAAACCAGTTATGTAATATTATATTATAAACTGCTAATATTATTTTCATTATATTTCTCCTACCGTAGATAAGAGCGAATCTGGCTAAAAAGTATAGATCTTTATAAACTACGTATTTCCGTACAAGTTAAGGCCAAATTGATGAAATTTGTTTCATTTAACTCTTTCAGTCCCAGTGATGCCATTTGGCATCATCATATTTCTGACCATAATTAAAAAAAAGATAATAGACTAACATCTATTGGGATCAATAAAAATATTTTCTAATAGAAAAAAGTTCGAAGAATCGAATGATGTGCTTTATGATATCATAAATGGCTATAGACGATCAGAATTTTTTTTCTAAAATGATGCCAAATTGTCATTGGGACGGAAAGGGTTAAACAAGCGTAGCCTTAAGTTGCTCCATTTGACGATAGTTACTGCATTAATAAAAAAAAATTAATGTAAAGTTGTTAAACAGTATGTATACGGACTTAGATGGCCATGCGGGATCCTATGCAAGAAATTAGGTAGGTTCTTGAACTTTTATCCATAAAATTCATAAACAAATTTGTTATGATTAAAAAATATACTATCGAGATCATATCTAAAGACAAACCAATGAACCATAATTAAACTCGTGACACAAAAATGCTGAAACCATTTTATCTCTTCGACGTAAATACTCTCCACAACCAAATATTAAGTTAATTGTGCACATTCCTAATATGAAAGATAAGATAATGATTCAACTTCTTTGATACAAGAACGCCTTCCTCAGACACACCGATTTTAAATAATTATAGATTTTTCTTTTAACTATTTATAACTATTGTCAACTATAAACTATAACCATTTATAACTATTGTAAACTATAACCTTTTAACTAATTAATAACCAGTTTTAAAAAAATAATTACAACCATAATTATTCATAACCACATCATTTTACAAATTTATCTCGCCTTATTACCTAAATCTATGCTTATAACACGATAAGCATCGAAACGATGACATCGCCGATAGTTTGGCTAAGAACGGGTCATCTCTGCCCCTGCGTCTTGCTGAGCCTTTAACTTTCCATGAAATATACTCCAGAAGAAAGGCTCTTGTCAACTCGTCTTGGAAACTATCACCTCCTCATCCTTGGTACTCTGGCTCTAGCCCTGGAGGTGCTCTGAGCTTTGACGGTGTAAGACAGGACCAGACAGCATTGACAAGGCTCAAATCCGGTCATCTTAGGACTCTTAGGTTCTCCGGGGGAAACAAAATCTTCTCCACTTGTACAAAGTGTAACACAAGCGAGGCCACTGCCGAGCATTTACTTCGATGTATTGCCTTATCTCGGGAGGACCTTCTGCGTAGCCCTCATGTTGTTCTAGATAAACTGAAGGCGGAGGGACTCATGGAACTGATCTGATCCAGATCAGAGGGATAAGAAAGAAGAAGAAGAGAAGATGCTTATAACATAACCTAAACACTTTTTCCTTCATAAATTGTCCTCCTCGTTGCCACCCAGCGACACTTAATATTCGTGGAGCAGAAACCGTAACTCACGTCTTTTCGCCCTTGGGCCGATGAGAGATGGCCCCAAAATGGAGGTCTTCAGATTAATATGCTGACAGATGGCTTTTGAAAGGTGTTGCGAGGCGGGAAAGGGCTCCGTAATTGATTACTTGAGGTAATTCGGCTGTGTTAAAAGGCACTTCTTGAATAATTGTTTTTTGTGGGGTACTATCTCGACTAAAATATGATTTTAGCAAGTTTGAAAAGTGTGATGATTATAAATCATGTTTGCTGTAGGGAGTTATTAAGGGTATACAATGTTTGAAACTGCAAAAGTTAGTAAGGTTGGCGTGTCAAGGATTTTTTAAAAAAATATAGTTCCGAAATTTATGGGCAATTTTTTCAGTATGAACAGGTGTTAAAATAAATTACTTTAAAATAAAAAAAATATGTTGCACAGATTTTTTTTAATTGCGGGTTTTGGATCAAGGATTTGTAATCTTAGGGGAGGATCCAGACCCCTAAAAGACGTGTTTTTCATTGTTACAAAATAAATAATTAGCGAAATGTTTGAAAATTATAAGTAAAATTATGGATATTTAATAATTTAATAAAAATAATAAAGCTATTAATAAATTTTACCAGCACTGTGACATGTTTAAAAAGTCTTTTGCATGATAATACTATCAACAGATGGCGACACGATATTGTATGTTTCTACCAATAAAAATAAAAGTTGGCAAAGTAAATACTTCGAACACCATGCGCAAACAAATTCTATTTTCACTTTTCATTGTATCTATCAGGATAATCGTTTTGGTTTATGAATTAGATATGCATTGAGTTTGACATTACAATTACTCATATTTTTTAATAAAATGAAATTTTATTAAAAATATAGCACAGAGTTTTTATAATGTAATGTTGAAGATTACTCATACGGAGAATTTAAAATTAAAATAAAAACCACGAGTTCCAAGTTAGTACAGTTATACAGTAGCGTCCCGCATATCCGAAGGTACTGGACCAAAATTGAGCAGCAAAAATAAAAATCACTGCATATTTTGAGAAATAAATCCAATTTTGTTAGTACGTATTTATTTTTTTTGTGTATTTATTTATGCGCATACTTTTCTTATTTTAGCGACAAAAAAAAACCCAGAGTCTTTTGGTTAAACCGAATTTCGGATAGTTTTAGATCTATTTAAGTCACCTAATTTAGTCTTGCAAATTAAAAAAAAAAATGTTATTTTACACTTTCCTTCGTTGAAAATCAGAATTTTTATGAATGTAGAATATAATGTTTTTAAAATAAATTTAAAAAATTAATTTAGGCAAAAAAAATAGGTGACCTAAATAGATCTAAAATAGTTTATAACACACACACAAAATTAAGAAATATTTATTAGATTTGGAGAAAAGTGTACCGAAAAAATACTTGAAAATTTGAAAATTCGTAATTGTATGTTTCAAAAGATGTCTTTTTTTTTTTTAAAAATAATTTTAAAAAAATAAGATTCTTAGGTGTAAATATAGTGATAAAAGTACAATTTATAATTTGGTACAATTTTTATTATTGTACCGTAACTTAGAATTTCAAACTGATCGCAAGTAAGTAGTACAAAACATACGTCAACTCATTTTATAACGTCCTTCAAAAACTGTCATACAACTGTTTACATAAGCGACAACAATGAAACAAGACGAAAGTGTTTCTTTAAACAAACACAAGAAAAATATGAAAACGAAGACTGCACACTTATAGAAGAAAACTTCAAGTAATCTCCAAGTTTCTAAAAGAAAGAAAAACAAGAGGAAAAAAAGAATTTTGACGAAACTTCGTTCTTATCCAGATTGTATGTCACTCAAGAATACTTCGCGTCTAAGTCGAAATAATCGCGCAACTAAAACGTGTGTGCGAGGAAATTTCTGTTGGATGAGTCATGGTATTACCGTCATGGGCCTCGACGCGATAGGGGGAGCGTACACAAATTGAAAAAATTATTTTTTGTATCATTTAATTTAGGTCCAAGTTTAAAAAAATCTGCGTTAAAAAATTCATGCACCAGTGTCCAATAATCTGAAGGGAAATTACGTTTCATGATATAGCTAACAAAACAATAGTTATTTAAGCAACAAGTGCCGAAAATAACACTTTATTAAGCGAGTGGCTTTTATTTCACGAGGACCGTAGGTCGAGTGAAATAATGACAAGAGCTCAATAAAGTATTATTTGGCACGAGCTTGCTTACAATTTTTTTTATGATAACGTGCAAAAGAGTGAAATTTGAGTTCTTCCTTTTGTTTTAGTTAATTTCTTTTAACAATTTTTGTAGTACTTGTAGTTTCCATGGCGATATTAGAAAATGCAAAAGTAATGAACCAATAGAAATATTGAATATATGATATATAGAAATATATGACCATTTAGTTACCATGGAGATATTCAAGACATAATTTTTTCTATCAATCAGATACTCTTATTTACTTTACCGCACTAGTGCCGAAAGTCCCACTTTCAGCAATGTGTGACGTAAGCAAATGAAGTGTCATTTTTGCAACGATTTACGAATGAATGCGATACAAAAAAAAGTTAACTTTTTTGCACGTTCTTATAAATATAATATTAGATTCAAAGAGGAGAGCTATTGGCAACGCAATTTAAAAACAACATTCGAGTGACGAGCAGACACCTGCGTAGGCACCCAACGCAACTTCTTTTTCAAAGCAGTTGGTATTTGAATATATTTAACGTGCACTACCTCTACACGGGGTATTTATTAGACGGACTTTAGACGCACAGGCCGTTTATAAGGCAACAGTTATTTTGGCAAAAAGTTAACTGTATTTTAGAATTAAATACAACGAAATTTATGTAATTGAAAATTAAACTTCAATACATTATTTTTTTTTGTCATATATGATCCATATAAGTTGCCGAATAAAGAAAGAAAGGATACGGGGAAATACTCTTGACTAACGCCAAAAGAAAAACTCGATGGCCCCTGACCTTATTTAAACGTGGATTTAAATAATTATGTCATGCCGCTCATTTCAATGTGTGAGAAGCCCCTATTGGTCAAGGACGCACGAGGTCGCCAGACTTAATTGCGAGAATAATTTCCTCAACTCAATGAAACTGCGCTCATTTATTAGAGGATGGCGCGAATTAACGGTGTTGCCAAATAATCTAACGGATAAAACTATTTTTTGAAGGGGTTTTACCGTGAATATTAGCTAATTGTTAATATACGTTCCTTAAGTACAAAATTTGTTGATACGAGCATTTTATGAGAGAATTATGCAGGTTGCATATTTTCAAAGGTTCGATCCCATTATCAGTTGCATTATGTGCTAATAAGGTTATGGTTTTATTTCACAATGGATAATTATGCCAATATTAGACAGACTCTGAGCTAATTTAACCCTTTCAGTTCCATTTCAGTGATGCCATTTGAATCATGTTTCTGATCATAATTTAATAAAAATAATAGGACTGATATCTATTGGGATTAATTAAAAATATTTTCTAAAAGACAAAAGTTTCAAGACTCGAATGATGTGCTTTTTGATATCATAAATAGCTATAGACGATCAGAAAAAAATATTCCAAAATGATAATGCCAAATTGCCATTGGGACTGAAAGGGTTAATAAAGTTTATTTAAAGTTTCTCATGAAAAGGGAAAGTAAACAATCCACCGTCATTATAAATCACCTAAAGCCGAACATTTTTTAATATTCGTACGTACTGCGTGGAATTTATTTCAAAACACACACTCTTCGCTTGATTTTTTTTACATTGGAGACATACTCAACACTTGTCTTAAATAAATATTCTTAACTTATTGTTTGTGAATTCATCCAGAAAACATGTTTAAAACATTAATTTTATTTAAGGTCTAACAGATTTGAATATTATTTGAGATAATTTGGCAATTTTATCAAAATGAAATGTATATTTTGGTTAAATTGTATTAAGATCATTTGAAAGAAATATCTTACAAGAGTTTCCAGCTAACTGAACAAACGTGCTTTTCCCTCTGTCTTTTTACTCATTGTTTTTACCCAAGTTTGACTGGCACGGAGTGTAGGTAATTGAAAGTAAAATAAAAATTATTAAAAATAAATGTTGATTTTAAGATTAACTTTAATCAAACTTAAATACTTTTTGTAAGATATTCCAGCAACGCAAGATATGTTTAACAAGAAAAGTGCTTGATGAATATGGATGTGTCTGAAAGACAAACAGGGAAATAAAAAACCTATGTCAATACAGAAAAATAAGAAATCTCATGCGAAAAGTTGTGACACTAAACAAACAGGAGAAGGAAGTGTTGAGCAAATATCATGACACTCCATGAGTTTTTACTTTTTGTAAAGGTATAGGAGAGGATAGAGAATGCAAATTTGTCTTTCATTATGCGAGAGTTGTCAGGTTTTAAAATAAAGAGTTTAATGGGTTTTGGTTTTGAATTATCGCCGCACTAGAGCTACACGAGGGCTATTGGCGACGGGCGTCGGATTTTAGAACCACAGTCAGGTGACGAGCCAACACCTGAATAGGCACCCAACGCAACCGTTAAGGGCGACATCGTACGCAACGTTAGGACTTTGAAGGATATTTAACGTGCACTGCCTTACACGGGGTATTATTCGTCGGACATTTTTGGCTGCACGGGCCGTTTATAGGTCGGCAGCAATTTTGGCGATGCCCGGGCCCGAACCTGGGACCTTCCGCATGCTAAGCGAGTGCTTAACCGACTGGGCTCCCCAGCCCCAAAGAGTTTAATGGCGCAATAAGTTATAGAGGGAACTGTGAGCATATAATATTGTAACACAAAGGATAAATTATTAAAATTTAAAAAGGTTTTTTCATGTCCTTTAATTAAATGTTCGAGGTTTTGGCTTCGTTACTTATTCAATTTAAATTCCCTTGTTTTATCCATTTTCAAACGTAGTTTTAAAAAAAAATGGTAAAAGATTTAATAAGTCAATTTCGCTAAACCTGAAGAAATATTAGCTTATACTCTTATAACGTCATATTACAATATAAAAAAACCTTCTAAAATTCATTAAATTAATATTTTCCTTTCTAAATTCACTATATTAAAATGCGTTTCCATTCTAAAATTCACTAAATTAATATTTTCCCTTCTAAATTCACTAAATTAATTCGTTTCCCTTCTAAACTTCAGTAAATTAATATTATTTGATAAATTAATGTTATACAAGTCTGATTAAATCATACGCGAAATTCTTTAGTATAAGAAAAGTCACTAAGTGAAATAAATATGAAAATTTAATGATGTTCCATCAACTTGTACCAAAGAAATAATTACAAGTAACATGCAATTTAAAGAAATAAAATAGAATCATTTTAAAATGAAAAAAAAAAAAAGGATAAAGATGGCTTCAATCGATTTTAAAGCATGCAATACCAAAGACATTATTTCTAGTTTTAATACGCAAAATACTCTTTTATGGGACAGGATCAACAATAAATAAATAAAGATTAATCTACTCAATTCTAGCACTCTTGGATTGTTAGCCTAGGCGATATTTTTTTTATTTACAATACTTCCTTATGAAGGAATGATCTTTTTATGTACATACTAGCAGTATGGTCCCGCCTTACTGGGAACCCGTTAACTTCGCATTGCTTCCCTTTAGAGGCATGCTTACTTGTGAAGATACACTCAAAACAAAATTAAATTCGTGTTGGCGCATGCGCACTTAAAAAAAAAACACTAATAGAGGATGAAGCAGCCTTTGGATGAGCGCATATCTCAACCAAACTCAATCATCAAACTAATAGAGGATGGCGTCAAGCCTTCGTTTCGGCTCGGTCCATGTATTTTCAACCCCTGTTATGGTCCCGTAATCCCACGTGGATGACGTTTTTTTTAAACTAATTATATTAATTAAAAATTGCAATCAAATATGAAAAAACTAAGCCTCAGGTGCACACGTAGGTATTAAAAGGAATCTATATTAAAAATTTCGAATTTTTTAGAGCAGCCTAAGTAGGGATTTTGCGATCCACAGACATACACACAGACAGACACACTCTTTCTTTTATTATTATAGATTTAGTAAGGTACAAAACGTATTTTCAGATTAGTTTCACTCTGCGTACCGCCTAATCGCAACCGATATATTTATCATGCGCAACAATGTGTTGTAATACGTATTTACAAGCAAATAATATATTCCTTTAAAATAAAATTTAAATATAAAAAAATATGTAAAGGTGATTCTGGACATGGTGTAGAATCTCATTACGGATTACAAAAGCAGATAAAGCAACAAGCATAAAACCTCTTACTTACAGTTGTAAATCCGAATAACGACTTCAAGATGAAACAAAAGAATACATTCCAAAGTAATATAAACGTGTTTTGCTTTAGGGTTATCCTCATTAGTACAATAAGTACAAGCGTCATTGGTGTCAACGAGATACGATAAGTGTACGAAAAATCTTTATTTTTCTCTTTAGAAAGTTGATATTTGGAATAATAAAACGATTCGATGTTAAAAAAAATTAATGAATAAGGCTTTAGATTTAGCGTTTTTCTCTGACTAAATCTATTAGTAATAAAATTATTGATCTCTTTCTTTCAACCAGGAAATATCTGGCAGACTATATTTGGCACAATCACTGTTAGGTTTGATAAATTTAATGACTTTTCATTTATTTCAAAAAGACAAAAAATAGGTACTTGTAAAGATGAAAAGTTAAAATCAAAACATTCAAAATAAAATACAGTATGACAACATAGAAATAAAGTTGTTAGTATAGTCCCTACAATCGGTAACTAGCAGCTAGTCTTCTATCTTTTCAAAAAACCCAAATTAAGATTATTTAAAAAAAAAACATGACAAAACAAAAGGTTTCTAACAAAACATGTCATTTTAATTTGCTTTTAGATGGTTATACATTATTACAAAAATGAAAATTAAATAAGTTAAACTACTTAAATTTTTATCGCAAGAGATAAAGTATACCAGAAGAGAAGTATTTTTAATGATTTGCATTATTTTTTAGTTTATTTCAAAAGTGCAAAGCTGTTTATTCTTCAAATAAAGGTTTACCAATTTAGATATAGATTACATCTTTTAAAAAATGAATTCAATTCTGACTGATTATTTCCTCCAAAAGTGTGGTAATCAAATGAAGATATGGCTCTCTATTTTAAGGTACAATACATAATATATATTTATTTTGAAAACAAATATGTGAAACCTATGTTTGTTCTTTTAGCAACCTGCACGTTAAATATAACTTTTTTTTAATCCTATTTTGCTCCACCTACTAAAAAAATAAATCTAATTTTGATCCTGTAGTCTTGAGGATTTAAGACTTGAAATTATTTAATGAGTATTTTAACGGTTACAACTCTTCTGTACGCATTATCATAGTCCATATTGAGTGTCTCTAGCAGACAACATACGCAGCTCACATATATATCATGGAAATAGCAAAACCGTGCATTAAAAGTGTGCGAGGGCGCACGGTTTTACTATCTCCATGACACGAACAGGAAGAGTTTCTCTCTTTGTAAAGGTATATTCCAATGTGACATCATCACGGAGGGAGCTTTCCAAAAGGTAAATAAAAACGCGTGTGCGTTACGCAATATACAGATCGTCTGCAAGCTCAATGGAAAAGCAGACGAGTTTTTTTTTATTTTTAGTTACTGGATCGAAATAGCTCCAGGAGGAAAATCGGGGAAAAGGGCAGAGGGGGAGGGGGCGGATATTTTTGAACATTTCATTAATGTTTTATTTTTTAATTAATATCGCACTATAGCACGGACGTGTTAATCTGTTGAATTTATTTTGGTTTGGTTGGGTTTACGTCGTACCAAAGCTACACTTGGGCTGCAAGATTGTTATTAGCCAAAGTGTCACAAAATTGCTTCGGGAGATGAGAGAAAGCGTTCGCAAACGACAAAATGTATTTAAACAACTCAGGAATCTCAAAGTGCAGAGACATTAAATATTTGTTTGTCTTTATATTCTTTTTTAAAAAAAAGTAGTAATGCAGTTGGAAGAGATAAAAATAGTTAAATAAAATCAAATACTTCGTTCCTTTACATTGAATTTTCAAAATATTTATCCTCTAAAATCTCATTGATGCAACCTCTACCAAAGTAAAAAAATAAATCAAATTATTTACTTTTTTGCAAGAGCAACAACGCAATCAACAGACAATCGATACCAACTTAACCTTTTAACCACGCGTTGGACATTTCCCAAAACCATTGTTCTAACCCAGACCTCAAAGTGTTCGATTTGGCCTCGGGCCATCGCTAATAACTCAAGATTGGAAACATTGTAAGCTGTACCAAGAACAACTGATTAATGAACAGGCAGAATTTAATATCCACTTATTACTTAATCCAATTATAAAAGAATGTGCGGTGGATTTTACAAGTTGTATCCAAATGTATCATGTTTCAATACAATTAGTAAATCAGCTGTTTAGGTACCGACATTTTTGACAAGCTTGAGTATTCTAGTTTATGAAAGAAAAGTTAGTATTAACGCTCTGAGAGTTCAGAAAGTTAGCCAAATTGTATGCTTGTCTTCACTGCATGAGAATTAAAACTAAATCCCTTGACTGAAAATGTATATATTTTAAATATAGAACATTTCTGCAACATATAACAAATAATTCATCTGAACTTCCAAAATATTAAAATTTATTAAAATTATAAAATTTAACTTTTAGTGTTGTGTTTACATTTTTTAAAACTTCCCCAAAAACAATTGACACGTTAATTAATTTCGAAATTGACCTGATCCTATAGAAGAAGTTTCAAATATCAGTTTTCAGCCTTTCATTACAGGTATCAGTCATTTATTTCTATTAAAAAAAAGGTTGACAGAGGGTCAATATGATATTAAAGTTCTTAAAAAAATTATTATTATTATTAAGCATTTAAAAAAGTTGTTTCCGTTAATTTTGAAGGCATTTTTTGGTGCATTTGTAGCACAAAAAATGCATTTTTTTTTTAATTTAAGGCGTGATCCTGTACTATTAAACATAATTTGTTTAAAAATTTCTTTGCAAAACATTTTTTAGCATATATTTGTCTGAAAAGTCTGTAGATTAAGAATATACGTGTAAGCTTTTTCGCGAGTCTTTAAAGGTTAAACGTCTGTATACCTCAGTGAGTCAAGAAAAATGGTAAAATGAAATTGTAAAGTGAATTAAAGATTAACGTATGTATACCTCTGGAGCAAATAGGATATGAAACATTTTATTGCATTTATCAGTTTTATAATACTCCATATATCCTGATGAATAACCAATTAGTCCAGCAAGTCCTGAAACAAAAACTGTCCGGTATGGTCAATTGGGACACTGACCGGAGGCCAAACAAGAGTTCCTAAGACAAAAGACGCGGTGACCCGCGTCCCCCTCTCTCCCGAGGGAACGACCAAACGATTTTATTTTTATCAAAATCGTCTGCGTCAGACCACCCTTCGTTTCCGTCCTGTAAAAGGCTTTTTTCCTGGTTCCGCTTACTCCTAACCTACATCCATCGATTGGGATTATTCGATTTCGTTTTTTAAATGAGACTCAGGGGCTTTTGGTGACTCACTAAATTCCACGTGAAATCAAATAGGATGACTTTGTATTGATTGAGGGGTGGGGGCACTTTTGGGTAAAGACTGCTAAATAGAGATGGTTCGTTCTATAGACAGATTGCTTTAGAAAATTTATATGGCAAAGTATGGTTTTAAAATGAATTTATTTACCAGGTGTAGTAATAGCTATAAGAAACGAATTTGTAAGAAACATTCAATCTGATTATTTAATTAACATGGTTACGGTTGTCGACAATAGCCTTTTTTTAAAATTGATAATCAAGTAAGCAGGGGATAACTTCCCCCTCCGAATTTGTGTTGTTACTATCTTTGGTACAACCTCCAAATGTCAGACCCGGCATTTTACGTATTAGTCTTTCTTACAATAATCTTAAATTAAGAATTTATATTAATTTTTATTCATAAAAATATTTTCGAATTAAGAAAGTGCATTAAGATAATCTCTTCAAAAGTAAATCCAATTTTTAATAAAAACTTATGCAATTTCAAATAAATCAAAATTGATGCAGTGAAAACAACCATACATTTTTGTCCATTTCCAAGCATTTCGGAACAAATTTTGTGGTTGAAATAAATAATGCATTATGTCTAAGGGACTGTCGATTCCTCTTAATCACCATAACAATCTATAAATTTCGACCAGTCTAAAACCCATTAAACATATTTACCATAAAAGTGCTTATCATATTTACATATTTTCTTTCAAATCATCACTTACGAGTTACTTAATATGCCCTTCGTCAATTTTAAACAGTTTCGATATAAACAAACGTCAGCAACGACAAAATGACTATACAAATGTACAAAGTCCTCTTATATTTTTGAAGTATACCCAGTGCAAAAAAGAGATAGTCAAAAAAGCTCCGTTATCGGTGTGCTTTTATAGCGCTGGCCTTTTTGATATCAGAAAGTGTTGCGATATCAAATTCCGTTGTAGTGACGTGTGAGACAACGCTATTAATACTACCACTGGAAAGAGATAAGCGGAAATAGCGAATTTTCAGTGCATACTACATCGGCAGCGTTCAATTTGAATTAATGGAGTGGAGAGAGGGAAAATGGCTACTTTGTTGAAAAGGAATGCGATTGTTTCCGCCTTCGAACGGCCATCTTTGAAATTCCGAATAAATAGTTTACTTTATAAGTTTTTACACCAGAGAAATTCCTTGTAAATGCAATTCAGATTGATAATGTAACTTAAATTTAAATTTCTTTTGGTTTCCTCAGAGTTAGGAAAGAGAATAGAGCGGTCTATGTATGTGCGCAGTAACGCACAAAACAAGCAGGCTAGAGCAAGCATCTTTGGATACCTCAGTGCCAGTTTCCGTAGTATTGGCTACTTTTTTATGCGCAGTAGCTCACAAAAAAAAATGCTAAAGCGGTGCATCTTGGGATACCTCAGTGCCGGTATGTTATGCGCAGTAGCTCGAAAAACCTGACAGCCCTGCTTCAAACCATTTGAACTGATCATAGATATATGAACTGATAGACCCTCCTACTCTTCCTTCCTAACGCTATGGGTTTCCTAGATCGCCTGCTGAGACATGTTTTAGTTATTACTCTAATATTAGAATTCAGAACTAGATAAGTTGAGTTGAATTGAATTAACATAGCACTAGAGCTACACGACGGCTGTTTGCTACGGACGTTATAATTTATAACCACAGTCAAGTGACTAGCCGACACCCGACTACGCAACCTACGGAACTTTTAAATGGCGACATCGTACGCAGCATAGCGACACTTGAGCATATTTAGCGTGCATTCCCGCTCCTAAACGGAGTTCGACGGACCTTTTCCCAGCACAATCCTTTTATTGTTCGGCATGTATTTTGCAATGCCCGAGCCTGGAGCCTTTCGCAAGCACCTTACCGACTAGGCTCCCCAGCTAAATTAGATAACTTTTATGCACGAACAATCAACTGATACGAGACCTTAATGCACCATACCTTCTTCCATACCTTGCACACACAATTTACGATTTTCTGAACGTTCTTACTTTAGGCAATAACTTATACCAAGATAACTTATTTTTAAAAGTCGCCCTTAATTTTCCTACAACATCCCGGTTTTTTTTTTACAAGACAACTTCAGATCTGCATAAAAACTACTATCAGATAATGTAAACAGTTTTTAGGTTGTTTTACTGTAAAACAATTTCAGTTTTTTCTCAACATACCACTTTTTGCAGGAGTGAGTGGGAACGTTCAACTTTTGGATGCATGCGGATTTAGTGGCAGGTTAACAATAAATCACTTGTAGAACGCCCTCTCATTTTTTACTTAACATACCCACGACTAATGTCTTCATTTAACTGATTTTTTTTAAACACAGGTTCGACATTTTTATGTAACTTTCATTTCACAAAAGTTCATCAACCTTGTGTTTTTTTCAAATACCTGTTAAATTATTGACAGATCCATGCATGAAATATTTACAAAAAGGATGTTTAAAAGCAAATTAAAATAATGATTCTCACATCAATGTTATGACCACAAATAAATCTGACCAGCTCTTAATATTCTTCTAACTTTTTTTCTAATTAGTAAGAAAATAATGCGAGAGGATAGGCAACCTGTCAAACATAGCTCTAGTGCGACTTTCATAGAACTGCCAACTCTCCAGATTTAACATGGGTAAAACAATTTTCCGCATTCGGGCGCTAAAAGAAAGTTCACTGTTTTCCCCCTATGAAAATTCAGCAATTGGTAAATATGACACGAAAATTCAAAAATTAGTAAAAATCCGGTTTTATCCGGTTAATTCAGAAAGTTTGCCTTTCCGTAAAAGATAAAAATTTCCTAGCAAATTTTTTATTCAACATTACCTTAAAACTGTTTAAATGATGCTCACAAAAAAAGTATAAAAAAAATCTGTTAAACGATTTCATTGTAAAGTTAAAGTTTTCATTGCGAGTCGCTATATTACCCGTTGCCATAATAGCGACTAATATTTTTTCCGCATAACTACAGTATAAATTGTTACAGACAACCCAAACGGCTTAAACTTTGCTCTTACGCATCACCATGAGTGATGATATTTCATAAACATTTAACTAGACGATGCCAAATCAGTTATGATAATCATTTCGATAAAGAGGCTTGAAATGTATTGTGATAAACTGCACGTTCAAATTGCTCAAGCAGAAAATGGCAGTAATATAAGATTCAATGCTACACGGTTAAGAAATTCGTTGCGTTATCTTACAGATAGTAAACGTTCCTGGCATTTTCAAGTTCACGTCGTTTTTTTTGTATTTTAGGGTTTTAACCCTTTTAGTCCCGGCGATGCCATTTGGCATCATGTTTCTGATCATATTTTTTTTTTTAAATAATAGGGCTGACATCTATTGGGTTTAATAAAAAATATTTTCTAATGGAAATAAGTTTGAAGAATCGAATGATGCGCTTTTTGATATCATAAATGGCTACAGACGACCAGAAAGAAAATTTCAAAAATGAAGGATGCCGAATTGACATTGGGATAGAAAAGGGTTAATCTGAAACATAAGTTGAATAAATTTTACATGCATACTTTTAGACAATTCAATAATGCATCGTTGTCAACAAGTAACCAGAGCCACGGCGTATTGCTAGCAGTTACGACGTGCTTGGACGACCCAAAACATCCCCGAAAAGTATCTTATTTTTTTTTACAGAGTAATACAATAACTGCAATTATTGAAAAATACACTCCTAGTTAGCGTAAGTTGGGAAAATAGAAATATGCTATGGAGAAGATCCTTCCGCGGATATAAAGAGATCCATGAATTATTTGTGAATCCATCCAAAAAACATGTTTAAGACATTAATTTCGTTTAAGGTCTAACAGATTTAAATATTATTTGAGAAAATTTACCAATTCTATCAGAATGAAAAGTGTATTTTGGTTAAATTGTATTCAAATCATTTTGTATGCAAATATTACCGAACAATAGTTTCCAACTATCGGAACAACCGCGCTTTTCCCTCGGCCTTTTTACTCTGTTTTTGCCCAAGTTAGGGTGGCACGGAGTGTAGAATAATTTATTTTATATAATTGCTAGAGTTGGATTATTAAACTTCCAAATATACTACCTAGATCACTTAATAGACATCATAGATCGCATAGAACATCTTAATCTCTATATCCATCACTTCAACAAGGACAGTTAAATAACTGAATCTAACTTTTTAAACGCAAAATTACGCTTCTGCCAATGAAAAAACATAACTGCCAAATAGCATGGAATGTATAATAACTGTCATTAGCGGGGATATCAATACAGTTACTTCAATTAAAATTGATGTGCATTATTACAGCATTGCTAGTTTTTATGTTACATCATTAAAATCCTTTAAACATCACTTATTCCTCAATCTATCAATCTAATCCCTTCAAGTTAAGAGGGACTGTCAGTCCCATAGAGCTAATGCATTAGTTTTGGAATCACAAGTTTTGCAAAATAATTGCTTTGCCATGTTATCCCATTTTCACCAGGTATGGGAATAATAACATCAATTTAACCCTTTAAGTCCCAGTGATGCCATCATCATGTTTCTGATCATAATTTTAACAAATAATAGGGCTGATATTTATTGGGAGTAATAAATAAATATTTTTTAATAGAAAAAAAGTTTGAAGAATCGAAAAATGTGCTTTTTGATATCATAAATGGATATAGATAATCAGAAAACCAAATTCTAAAATGATATCAAATTGTCATTGAGACTGAAAGGGTTAACACAAAACTGAAAAGAAAAAAAAACCATACGGTTATTTAACTACTAATTAATGGATTAAAAGTAGTTTCGCCATCTGCTGGGGCATTTGGGACATTTTAAAACTTCAAAAATATATAATTAAATAACTCGACAACATTTTTGTTTCAAATTCCTTTCATTTCGATGCTGCGTTGATTCCCATACTTGAGAGAAAAGGGCTGACATGGCAAAGCAATTCCTTTGCAAAAAGCTATGATTTCAAAACTAATGCATTACACTCTTAAAACGAACGAGCGATTTTAACTCAGTCTGATTAATTTTCACTCCTCCAGTCTGGAAAATGCACTTCTCCTTTTGGAGTGGATCCTTTGTGTGTTAAACCTCCGACAGGATCACTCCAAACGAGTGATTTTAACTCAGTCTGGTTAATATTCATTCCTTTCCAGTGTCGAAAATGCACTTCAACTGGAGTGGATTTCACTCTTTTGTTTTAAGAGTGTCTATAGGACTGACAGTCCCTTCTTCATTAACCCAAATCAATCAAAACAATCCAATTTTTAAAAAAAAAAGAACCAAACACAACAACTCACGTAACAACATGCGCTGTTCCATTGCACACATTCTCTTCTTCCGGAATCGCCATGACGATGGTATCGATCGAGACAAAAAAAAAACCTATAAAAATAAAATCCCAGAATTTTAGCACTTTTGCGTTACCGCATGACTGTCACGCTTTGTCACGCACTGCAAGTTAACGGAGAATAGTTAGCGATCATTCCAGAGGAGAATGGTTAGCACTTGGTGATGATCTCGGAAACGGAGAGTTTTCACTAGCGGAGGATTTGTGTTATGCGTTTCCCTCTTCTCGCTGACTGGGATGATTTGGCGATGGCAGGGTTGCAGGAATGGGAGTGGTATCGCGCATTTGAGCGGTTTTCGGTAGACAAAATTTAGCTAAAAAAAATTCTGATACACCAGGTATTTATTTGAAATACACACAACAGAGAGTATCAAATTTTAGTGTGACATTAATGAAAGAAAAGGACAACAAATAAGGCCACAGAAAAAGCGAACTTTTAAAGTATAAACATGCATATACAAATAATTTACAAATAATTACTTTTCAATAATTGCATAACTAATAATTACTTTTAATTTATTTTTCAATACCTTTAGATTCAATTAGTCTAGCTTGAATTATCATTGCACTAGAGCCACACGACGGCTATTGGCGAAGGGCGTCGCAATTTAGAACCACAGTCAAGTGACGAACCGACGCCTGAGTAGGCACCAAACGCGGCATCGTACGCAGAAGGATTTTAGAGGATATTTAACGTGCACTTCCTTTACAGTGGGTATTATTCGTCGGACCTTTGGATTAAAAAAAAATTAAGACACATAAAAAATAAAAGATTATATCAAGTAGGTTAGGCTGAATTATCGTCGCACTAGTGCTACACTAGGGGTATTGAACGAGTGTAGCAATTTAGAACTATAGTCAAGTGACAAGCCGACACCTGAGCGGGCACCCAACACAACTTTTAAGGGTGACAACTTTACCCACCACGCCGGCTCTGGTGTTTGGTAGTGAACAAATTAAAAATTTAAAATGTTTAACCCTTTCAGTCAAGACAAATTGGCATCATAATTTTAGAATTTTTTTTTTTTGGTCTTCTATAGCAATTTATGATATCAAAAAGCACATAATTTGATTCTTCAAACTTTTTTCCTAATAATTAGAAAATATTTTTTATTAATCCCAATACAGTCCAATAATTTTTTAGTAATTATGATCAGAAACATGATGCCAAATGGCATCACTGGGACTGAAAAGGTTAATTGCAAATACAGTGCCTTGAAATTTTAGAAACTAACACGCGTGAAAGCTAGTTAGAATCAACCAATTTCTCCATCACAAGAAAAAAAAATCCTTGTATATATTAATCAAATATCGACATAACATTAGGCTTTCACTTTCAGCCATTTTCGACAAAATAAATTCCATTTCAAATAAAAACAATCCTTTGAAAACTTTCCAAAAACCTTTACATAACCGAGTCAATTCAATTTCACACCAACTTAAAACTAACTGCGCAATAAAATCCTTTTCGCCCACGGAAAACCCACTTGGCGCGCTTGGCGACGTAGGCCCACTGTTTTGGTCCGGTAACCCACATTTCACAAATCGCACGTGCAAGCGGCAGAACTCTCATTGGTCACGTGGGGGCAATACGTCACTTTATTTCACTTTATAAAGATGAGGAAAAGCGAGAAACGTTATTGATTACCGCATTCCTTTTTCTTTTACTCGGATTTATAAAGGCATTGTTTTGCTATAAAACGTTCCGAAATAGATAGGCAATAAAATTCGATTTTGTTGGAAGGAGAGAAGTGTTGTGTCAACATAAAGCATGCGTAACACGGGGTTGTAAATGTATTTTTCATGTGCAAAGAACATTTTTGGTAAACAAGGACGCTGAGTAAAATAGTGACATCAATTCAACATCAGCATTCAACAAAATACTTGGATTTGGTTAAGATATTAATGGAGAAACTCCAGCTATATTCATTTACTTCTTTTAGAAAAACCATGAATTTCCACAAATAAAGGTGTCATTCTTTCAGAATTGATTTAACATTCAATGTTTTTTTTTCAGGTTTTCGTAAATAATTCGAAATTTATCAAAATTGTATGATATTCATCACTAAAAATTACTCAAAGGATTTTTCTCGTTTCAGTTAGTTTAAATCAAAGCGAAAAAAATTTCAAAAAGAATCGTTAACTACCGAAGAAAAAACGAGTAAAATTTAATCTAAAATTAAATTATATTCAATAATTAAACTGGTAAATTGCATTTTAGAGGTTGTAAATTTTACAAAAATCGTCAAAATTTTGAAAAAAATCAATTCGAATTTTGTACAAAAATGATTTAGTTATAGGTAAATACTTTTAATAAATTAAGTAAAAATGAAAACTTAATTTTTAGACTATGTTTTACCACAAAATGACCACCCACCACTGATATATTTCCTGTTATTGTAGGGAATTTTTCCTGTTATTGAAAGGGAGTAAAAAATAAATTTGAATTGCATACAAAATTTGCTACATTAATTTAGACAATTTCTTTCACTTAATAAAGTAATTTGGTCAAATGTGTTGATTCCCAAAGAAATGGTTTTTTAGCAACTATAAATACAGAATTTAAAAAAAAATCAGGGACTCCATATACTCGAATTAGTGCATGTGAAGAGTTATAGAATCTTATTAATATTTTAACGACAAAAAAAAAGAAATTCATTTCCAATTTCCTTATTTTCATCTCGTCAGTCATTCCTTGCTTATTTAGGGACGTCATCCTTGATTAAATTATATTCCCAAATTTTTATTCGTTTTTGCAGACGATAGCCAATGGAAACTGACAGCGAAGAGCTAAACCTCATTTTCAAATCATGTGTTTCAACTATCACTATCGGGGATCATAAACTATAATTGGACTATTTCAATTAAAACAACCTCTTGAACTATAATTATTTTTCAAAACAATTTATTTGTAATTTTATTATACTTTGAATATTGCCAAAGACGTAATTTCTCACAACTGTTAATAACTTCACTCTTTAATTTTGAATACACTTTTACTACTGTCCTCTGCTAAAACTTTAAAATGGAATGTAATGGATGGAAAAAAAACAGATTTGTCGAGAGAGAGCTCTACTTTAATAGAATAAAGTGGATTATGTTAATTGTTGACATATGGCAACAGTATGCATTAGAGGGTTAATTCCCGTCAAAGCAATTCTGCTTAATTTCACTCAATTTAATATTCCCCTTGTAAGGACAAACAAAGCATGATTACATAGGGAAAAAAAGCGTTCGGAAGCACTAGTAATTGTTTTAAAATAATCACCTTACAAACTAGTTTGCGGTTGATAATAGGTTGTATAAAGAGTTTTTTTTAAACGCATTCAATGTTTCAAGTCTTATTCAAACAGTTGCCAATTTGGATACAAAAGAAAAACAGACTTCAAGCAAAGTTAATTTGCATTTTCAGTGACTGTTCAATGGAGATTGAACACAATTGTATCTCAGAATCTTTTAAAACTATTTTTTCCCCTGCTGACTAATGCTATACTGTTATTTAAAAAAAAATATCGATAATCAGACGGAACGGTCGTTCCGCCCGCCAATCTCAAAATGACGCCAAGGGCTAAACGGCAGTTATGTATATATACAGAAAACATTTCACTATGTTAACAGCGAAATTGATTTTATTTTCTGCTAGGCAAACTAAACTTCGTAGAACAATAAAAAAAATACAGTAAAGAGGTTTCGTAGATTACTTTCAATAAAAAAATTTTGGTTATTCTAGAGCCAAAAACAGCGGAGGAAAAAAATATGGAAATTTTCGAAAATGAAATCTTTTGAGCAGTTTTAGTCAAATTTTGACCTAATTTTTGAAGTGACCTACAGCCATTACTAGACCATTAATCTGGAAGCGGTTTTTACTAAACGATTGATAATGCCCCAATTCATCCCCTTTCATATGTTTGAAGTTTCAAAAATAACTTTTTCTATTTTTAATTAATTAAAATCTATATCACCTTTGGCTGTATGAATGCGCGATAAATAAGATTTCCTAGCGGCCAAGTACCTCCGAAAACGAGCCAAGGTTTACTGCATTTTCATCGAAGAGCCGTAAAGCAGCGCCGTTAACTATTAAGTTATTATTACAGCTTCTAAAATATATGATTAATATAATATCTGAAGAGTCAGATTGAAAAAAAAAATTCTAATTAATAAACGAAATGCTTCTTTTAAACTTTTTGGCGTTTTTATTTAGAAAACTTATGAATAACTCGATCGATTGATCGAGAATTGTAAACAATCATATTTGCCTAATTGGTTGCCATATTCAGTTACCAATACCATTAAAAAAATAGTCTGTTGGTTTTTTTTTCATAAAAAGTAAGAAATATATATTTTTTCTAAAACTTACTGAGGAATATTTAATTATGTCAAAGTAATCTTTGCTTATTTTTTATGAAAAGAAATGATATTTTTTTCCTAAAATTTATTGAGGAATATTTTATTATGCCAAAGTAGTATTTTATAATTAAAGTTACATTTTTTAACATGAGCTGCTATTAAATGTTTGTATTATAACACATAACAGTAACCTAAGAAACGTATTTGGTTATTGTTTTTTCTTGAATTAGGCTGGATATTTTTTGGTTTTATGAAAGAAAATTGAAAATAAATATGCCTACAAAAGTGAAAAAAACTAGGCATAAGAGACGGTTGAGGTACACAAAAAATAAAAGCTGCGATGTAATATCGAAATGTGTCGAAATCAATGTATCGGGAATAAAACGCGTCATCTGTACCACCTCACCACAGTTTAAGGTTTAAGTATGCAGTATACAAATGTTCTACGGGGAATAGGATAAATAGTTCTAATTTCCGAGTGCGAGTTATATAACGGTTATATAACTCTCTATAAACATTGAAATCACGTCGTCAATTTTTTATATATATTGTGTCGGTATCTTTTGTTATTTAAAAAAAAAACTACTGATATCCCCCCAAAAAACTTCGTAAAAGTAAGCAAACGCCAATCTCAAAAAAAAAAAAACTATTTATTTTATCAAAAAACAAGTCATTATGAAAGTTGTGGCTAAAAAAGTCGTGATATAAAATGAATGCCAATCTCTTGTGTAAAACTTCCTGGTCATAATTAATAGTATAATTTAAGTTTTCCTGCCATAAAAAAATTGCACTGTTTGAGGTTGGTGCCCATCTTAATCCCCCTAATAAAATTAAATCAAGGCAAACGAACTTGAATTACTAAATCAGAATAATGAAGGATATACTTAAAAAAAAAAAACTTTGACAAATGTATGATCTCAATACATTTATATAAAGGTATAGAGGGTGGTTAAGATGGGGCACCAACCTCAAACAGTGCAATTTTTTTATGGCAGGAAAACTTAAATTATACTATTAATTATGACCAGGAAGTTTTACACAAGAGATTGGCATTCATTTTATATCACGACTTTTTTAGCCACAACTTTCATAATGACTTGTTTTTTAATAAAATAAATAGTTTTTTTTTTTTTTTGAGATTGGCGTTTGCTTACTTTTACGAAGTTTTTTGGGGGGATTATATTTTACTGGAACTATTGTGTACATGTAGGTTTTATATTTTATATTTATTATTCTCGTTAAATGGTAATCAGTTTTAGAAAAACAACAAAAATAGTGTCTTTCGATTTAAAAGTACTTTTACTATAACTTACCTTTTAGAAGTACTATTTATTATTGTAGTATAACTAAATATTTAAATACATATGGTAACAATAAGTCGCGTTTTTGATTTTCTTTCATTATAAACATTAATTCTAGCAGCAACGCAACTGTAGATACATATAACAATTTCCAAAATGTGTAATGCATTTTGGTCTCTTATTAGCATTGTTATTACAAAAGAAAAATAGATTATTTAAACAACGTAGTCTTCCCCAAACAACGATTAGTGTATATATTTTAATTTATTATTAATTTCTTTTTCGAATATTCATAAATAGGTTTTTATCAACACGACTTTTCATATCTGTTCGCTTCCATTACCTGTGAAAAATCGGATGATCTATCTGATTTTACATAATGGTATTTCTCATAGATTTAGAAAGTAGCAGATCCGCCCGCATAGATTTCGCAATCCCATACAACGCAATACAAACCGCGATTGTGTGATGAATCCACATTTCGCCGTTTTCGCAATGCATCACGGGATACTGGTTCACAAAAACTGCTTTTGCCGAAGAGTTACATGCAATAAAACTGCATTTTTAGTATGCTTCTTTTATGAATATATACCTTATGTCTGCCAGAAATTATCAATACATATCCAGCTATAAACTTTTCCTAGCAAAACTGGTAAAACGTTAATATTAAATATATATTTTTTAATAGTCGAATTTTCTCATGGTGCCATCTAGCATGCCATGTGCTAGGGCTAGCGAACTGCCTTATGGGACACTGGTTAACAAATGGCTTCACCTTTCCCCCTAGGGGCAGATCTGCTACTAACTAAATCTAAGGTATTTCTAAGCAATATTTCCACTATGATACCCCTATATTTAACTTCACTTCCTTCAGTTCCCATAAAGAAATATTTAATTCCACCTATTCAATATTGCGCTAAAAATATTGGAAATGGCCCAAGGGGCAGGTGCAACCCAATATTCGAACACACCACCATGACATATCGTCTGCCTGTTTCCTCCTTTCACTTCATTTCGCACATGCAAATGAGGTCAAAAGAAACGAAAAGCTCGAAACTTTCTTCAAAAAGAATTCGTTCTTTGAATGGTAATTAGAAGCGGTCAAAAGGTGGAATAATCGAAAGAACCAGGTTTTTAAATGTTTTTTTTATTTGAGTTTGTGTCCTCAATTGTGTTGCTTGCTTGAAGGGTGGTTAATATGTTTTCTAATTATTCTTTTTTTTAATAATAGCGTCATCGTTAGATGTTAGAAAGTTAATATCTTTAATTATTGTAGCCTTAGCCAGGAACTTTGTATTTAGAAGAGTCTACAGTAGCCAATTAACTATCACATAAAATAAATGCTTGTTAATTTCAATTGTTCAGTGTAGTTACGGGTTTGATATCGGCATACAAATTACTTTAGGTTACCGCCTTAGTTGCTTACATAAAAACATGTTAAAATGGGCACATTTTATATATATTTGCGTCAGGTTAAGTTTTATTCATTTCAAGTCATTCAAAGAAGAACCATTAAATCTAAATAATATATTTTTTAATTTGTAAGTAACCTTTTAGAACTACTGTCATCCTAAGTCGGGGCATTTACTTTTTAACACTTCGATTTTTAACTTTGTAGATTATAAACAAATCATAAATGGAAACAAGAATTTCTGAAAGAACTAAAATAAACTACTTTTACTTTAAAGCTCATAGAAATTCTTATAATACGGACAGACAGACGGACCTAAAAAATATATAAGATAAGGTCTATGGATGTCATATTATTCGAACAAAAAAATTCAAAATCCGACGCTTAAAAAATGAAATCGATAAAGTGTAGTACAACGGCCAGAAAGTATTAAATATTGTTCTCTGATATCATACTATTAAAAAAAACTTAAAACTTCACACTAGAACTACGCTGTTGGGCCTCATTTTTTAGAACCAAGGTCAATTGACGAAAAACTTATCGGACAGATAGACCTAAAATGAATGGTAAACGGACAGATAAACAGACGTACAAATGTACTTAAGTATAAAATATATCTTATGTCAGTCCTACCTTTCAAACAAACAAAAATTTAAATCAGACCGTTAGATAGGAGCTTAATATACATGCAAAACACCAAGTTCTACAAAACAAATTCTTCGTGATTCTAGACACTAGAGGGCAGCACCGCACTAACAATTTCTTCAAGGTAAAGACAGCGCCATCCCGTCTCTTCCGATCGACTGGTAACTATGACAACGCCCAACTCCTGTAATTATGACAGTGTTATTATTGGCCCTGGTAACACAGTGACATAGTCTTGACATTTCCTACTTTTAACTTCTCCGGTCAAGGCTATTTTGGGAGTTCTCAAATCAAATCGATCTATCTCTATATTTGTCTGGTTTTAAAAATTAATTTTGAATTGTTTGAGGTTGTGTTGATAAATTAAGAAATTATGTAATTGCCTTTTAGCTAATCAATGTCGAGAAATTTCGATGCTTGAAAATGAGTAAAATTACCTTCAATTTTTTTTTCTATCAGAAGATATTTTTTTATTAATTCCAATAGATCTCAGCCCTATTATTTTTTTTAATTATGATTAGAAACATGATGTCAAATGGCATCACTTGGACTGAAAGGGTTGTTATTCTATTACATATATAACATACAAAACAATAGGAAGGGAATAAATTCCGAAAAACAAGCAGCTATGAAATAATGAAGCAACGGAAAAGCAAATATTTAGCACGTAAGAGGTAAAGTAACATGAACACTGAACAGGTAAGCTTCAGCCTTAAAAAATAATTTACTAGTGCTATTGTACACTTAATTATACCTCGTACAAGAAATAAACTAGAAGATTGATCATTTCAGAGCGAAAATTGTCCAATTCATTGCTATAGATACAACTGTTTTGACAAAAAAAAAATCCTACCATGGTCTGATACGTTGAAAAAAAAAAGTATATCACTAATCTTTACTTCTAAACAAGTTATTTGATACAATTGCTCTTCAGACCCCTTAAAGTTCAAGAACTTTTCTTTGTATATACATAGGGTAGACTAACCAGTGAGTGAACAGGCCCCAGTGAAAGAACATTTGGTAAATATAATTAAAAAATAGATTGAAAATCATTCCACTAGATGGATTGGCAACACTGACTTCCTCCCATGTAGTAGCAAGCTATCTGACATATGGTTGGTTGTCCTGGTCATTATATCCTGGTGTTCATTCACTGGCGAACGCAGCGTCATAAAGGTTCATTCACTGGTTAGTCTACCCTATACTTCTTTGTATAGCTTTTCTTTGTATTTTGTAATACATTTTTAAATTGGTAAACCGATATATTTATTTCAAGTTACTACTTACAATAACAGCTTAGATTTTATTGCAAGTGTTTACTCTTTATCCCTTTTGTTTTTTCTCCCTACACAAATAAATGTCTTAACAGACCATAAAAAAGATGGGCTGTAATCGCTCGAGTGTTTCACTGTTATTGCCCCACAAGAAAAAAAGGGGGCCAACAAGTCAGCTGGAAAAATAATCAATTTCAGTGGCGCCAGTGGCGTAGTTTCAAGGGGTTTTGGCTCCGATCCATCCGAAAAGTGGGGGTTTGAGCCAATATTTGGCCTCGGGATTGTGGGAAAAGACGGGTGTTTGAGGAAAAGCTTAAGAACGAAAGTTGGAAGCCAATAAAAATGCAAGTGTTAGGAAAAGTTTTGGGAATTGGAAGCAGATAAAAAAAATAACAGGGTACAAAACACGAAAACATACAAAGTACTTTTTTTTATAACAACCAAACAGGATTTAATAATAAATACTGTAATACATTACATGTATATGCTAGCATAAAAATGAAGTTTGATAGATTAGCGTCGCTAAAAGTTAATTTTTTGTAACACATATTCTAATTATTATAAAGCTTTTGGAATACAAAAACACAAATGAGTATGTTTGAAGCATTTATTACAAGAACTTTATAATTAAGCAGATAACTTTTTTTATGATAGGATAAAAAGACCCCCCTCCCTTCCCTCACATAATTTACAATCATTACAAGATTAGACAAATTCAATGACGTTATAACATACAATTTTAGGAATTGAAGTAAATTTAAGAGTTTTCGTTGATAAAAAATATATATTATTAAATTGCATAACTGGTCTTTTCACACACGCCTCGAAATTACATCAACACCAGATGGCGCTGATTTACTACTGCGTTACTATCAGTCATCATCAACAAAATAGCAGTATATAACCAGAAAAAACTTATCTTTACCATGTGACTATCCTTGTTCTGTCCATTTTTAAAAATGTATCTTATTTTATATGTTTAACAAATCGTTTCTTTTTGCAGAAGTATTTAGAACCTGCTATGCAGAGCCTTTGCGACACCCAGTGATCATCCTCAAGCGAGGACTTGATCCAGCATTATTCCCATCATCTAGAGCAGTGGTTCCCAACCTGGGGGCGATCGCCCCCAAGTGGGCGATTTGTGTTATCAAGGGGGCAATGAATAGTTTGGGGGCGATAGGGGGGCGATGAGCATTCAAAGGGGGAAATTAAAATAATATAATGTACTGTAGTGCAATAAAACCATTCTAATTTTCATTGATCACCTTGACAAGTTAAAATGGCATGCTAACAAGATTTGACCTGATTCTATTATAGATCCATTCTCGTTTGAAGCTGTGGGTTTTGGATAACCTTGATAACTCTTTGCAGACGGAGTTAGTAGATCAGAAGTATGACTGTGTGGCGAAAATCATTGTCAAGCAGAGAGGTTATGAGTTAGCCTACGTCCTGCGTTAAACTTATTTTGCAATTATCCACAACTGTAGTTAAACACCGAACCACTTCTCTTCTCGTACCCTTCCACGTATTTATTGAAAAAAGGATTTGGTTCTGTTATCATCCAGCTCCTTACTCAACAAAGAAATCAGTTGGGCATTTGCCTCAAAGATTAGCACATGAACTTAACAAAAGATAAAATAATAAAAAAAAAGTTTTCAACATTCAATTTTTTCCATTAATTTTTATTGTCAACTCTTTTAAATTTTGCGGAATCCAGTTTAAAGATCTTAGTAAATCATTTAAACTTTGTTATTTAAAAAAAAGTCTGTTAAATATTAACATTTTATTTTTTTCTATTTTATTTAAGAGTGACCGGATAAAGCTGCTTTGGTTGTCTTTATATGAGGTAGCTAGTGTTTAAAATGATAAAATTGCTTTATTAGTTATACTTTTACTCAAATTATAATGGTAGAAAACATAAAGATTAAAAGGGGGCGATATGTGGTAATCAAAAGAAGGGGGCGATGGTCCAGAAAAAATTGGGAACCACTGATCTAGAGCAGTGGTTCCCAACCTTTTCTGAACCATCGCCCCTTACTTTAGGTTGACCAACACCCATCGCCCCCTTTTAATTTTAATGTTTTGTCTCATCATAATTTGAGTTAAAGTGTAACTAATAAAGCAGTTTTATTATTTTAAACATTCACTACCATATATAAAAATAACCAAAGCAGCGTCACTCCTAAATAAAAAAAGTGTATTTTTAACAGATTTTTTAAAGAACAAAAGTGAAATAACTAAAATATTTAAACTGGATTCTGGATAATTTAAGAGAGTTTATAGTGAAAATTGATTGGTTGGGTGTGGTTAGAGAATGGTTCTACTGTACAGTATTATAAAATCATTATTATCAGTATTTTAAATTTCTCCCTTTGAATACTCACATCGCCCCTCGATCACCCACCAACTATTTACTGCTCCCTTGATAGCACAAATCGCCCACTTGGGGGCGATCGCCCCCAGGTTGGGAACCACTGATTTAGAGTTAACCCCTGCTAGGGAAGCTTTTGATGAAGGCGCTTCGCGCCGGCGCTCGGTTATTTTTTGATTTCAGATTTCTTTAACCTTTTCAATCCCAGTGATGCCATTTGGCATCATGTTTCTGATCATAATTTAAAAAAAAAATTATAGGGCTTACATCTATTGGGATTAATAAAAAATATTTTCTAATAGAAAAAAAAATCGAAGAATCAAATGATGTGCATTGATATCATAAATGGCTATAGACGATCAGAATTCTAAAAAAATTCTAAAATGATGATGCCAAATTAACATGAGGTATTTTTTGGTGGAAACGAATTGTGTAATATCTTTGGCAAGATAACACTGCTTAAAGCAGTCTACAGCCTACTTAGAAACAGCCAACTCCGAATAGAAACTCTAAACTTTTGCTTAATTTTGTGAGTCGTGGAGTAAAATTCCTAAACTTATAGTCAAATGCTAACACCCAAGCCAAGACCTTGCCAAGTAGGCCAAAATCATTCAATCGCTGAGTTGTACAATTTATGGACAGTGCGGAGTGCTTCTCGCAATCTACAACACCCTCTTTTCCGTGAAGCCATTTTCCAAAGGTTCTCCACCGTGGAGATTGAATAAGATAGAGGTGGCTTCAGAGAGAAAAATAATGCAAAAACATGGTCGCCAAGTGAGGCCGTTATCGCTTTATTTATGCACCCAAACAAAGAAAGACTTTGTTGGGGCTACGTTGTGAAGTTACATAGTGATTTGGTGCTCTCATCAATTGGTGGCATTTGCAAGGCAAAGATAACGTGCACCAGCCCCATATACAAGGTGCAATTTCATGGCGCTTTTTTCTTAATCATTCCAACACGATTGGTACTTCCCCAAAAATCCGGCCAAACAAAATTTTCTAGCAACAAAACATACACCCCTAAAACAAACGAACGATTTTAACTCGGTCCGAGTTAATTTTCACTCCTCCGGTCTTGAAAATGCACTTCCCCGAAAGGAGTGGATCCTTTGTGTGTTAAATCTTCGACAGGATCACTCAAAACGAGTGATTTTAACTCAGTCTGAGTTAATATTCACTCCTTTCCAGCGTCGAAAATGCACTTCTCCAATTGGAGTGGATTTCACTCCTTTGTTTTAATACCGGCGTTATATACGTCTAGCAACTTGCTCGAGCGGTTACCTTGAGAATCTCAAGGTAACCGCTTTATGCGTATTTATTCGAAAGCTCGCTGAAGTTGGATCTCAAGGCCACCAACCCAACTTTTGTCGGTGTTTTTGGTCAAGATCAAAGGAAAGGTTGCCATAAGGAAAATAGCAAACATATTGGCGTGTTATCTCTTTTTTAAGTGATCCTTCGAAAAAGTATGTAAACATCGAATTGAATTGTATTGAGTTTTTCTTAATTTTTTTTACTTAAAGCAGGACGCATTCAATATTTTGATAAAATAAAATTCAATCACATAAATGAATGAAATTCAAAATTTGACACTGTAAAATATGTTGATGATAAAATGCTTTCTATGTTAATAAAAGTATTGAAACTCTTATTTATATCTTACCCGTAATCAATACAATTAATTTTTAAACAAGATTTTGTATTAAAATACTGAAACCTGGTTGGAGTTAATAGCTTAATCAGTTATTTTAATACATATAATTTCTAAATTTTTGGCAGACAATACTGAAAACACTTTTTTATTTGACCTGATTTTAATCAGTAATACTCCGGCATTAAAAGTTTTAAATATAAGTACGGAAAAGGACAGTCATCAAAAAAACAATCCAGAACAAAATGCACTTTCCTATACACTTAAAAACAAAAAAAATTCCCCGTAAAATATTAGTAATGGGCAGGGACCGGCAGCAAAGATACCAGTCATGCCCCGTTAAAAAACAGTCATGTCCTGTTTTTTTTTGTTTTGTTTTTTCAAACAGTCATGTCCCTTAAAGATGGTATAAACAGTTAAAAACTGTAAAAATACGGAGATTTGAGATAAGGCCCTTTATTTAGTGGGTCAAACCGTTTTCCACCAAATACGGCTGTTGCACTTAAAAATTAAAAGTAAGTAAATTTACAGGGTTTTTTTGCAGCATAGGGTATATCTTATTCTAGTAGAGGGGCACAAATACTGGTACCAGTCTAGAACGCTGTGGCTTTTTAGCCTTTCTCCCCATCGAAATTTGACGTGTCGGGGAGCGAAATTTACGGGGGCGGGGGCTTTCAAAAGAATATGGAGTGGTGAATAACCTCCTCTGTTTATAAACAATCCGAGACATGGGGATTTTCTAATTACCTCTAGATAATTATCTAAGCTCTCTAAATGTAAAACACAAGCAGCAATCAAAATTTCGTCATCCATAATCTAGTTGATTTTAAACAATGAATAAAATCGCCGAGCTACAATCTCACTCGCCAAATTCTCGCCAACCAAAGGTCGAATCGCTAGAGGTCAAAGCGCTTCCAGCGTTACGTTCAGCGGCCGCTAGACGTATATAAACCCAGTGTAAGAGTGTACAGCAGGGGTTCCCAACCTTTTTGCACCTGCGTACCACTTGACTTTTTGAGAAATTTTGGCGTACCACCAAACCTAAATATTTACTATCCTGAAAGTGTTCAAATTCTTTTAGAATTAAATTCATGAGAAAACTTCATTAATGGTTAGATATTTGTCTATTTATAACATGCTTATTGTTATTGTTTGCCTGTGAAATTAAAATATCAACAATAGGAGTAATGGAGCTTATCTGCACTCCTAAGTCCTCTTCAACACTTACTCTGCGTATATGTTTATTTTTAATGTACAAGTTGTGTGAGTTCAGAAAATTCACACTCACACATGTAACTCGTAACAAAAGACATTAAAAAATATCAGAGCTTGCCGGAAGATCAAAGGGTAGGTACTAGGTTTTACATCCGATCCAGAAGTTAAAGATTTCTCTTTATAATAATGTAATAAAATAATGAGTAATATGTTTGCGTTTAACTGCTTATTCGTTCAGAAGCTATCCTCACATCAGTCAAGCGTACCACCTGAAATTTTCCCACGTACCACTGTGGTACGCGTACCACCGGTTGGGAACCGCTGGTGTACAGTATACGTATAAAAATTTCATTTGGCGGCGGTTGTACATTTTTGGCGACTTAACCGATTTACGCCCGCAAAAAGGAAAAGCATACCATCATCTTATTTAGCCTATGTGGTTCCCACAGCGCGCTTAAGAGGGCAATTTACAAGGGCCCCCGGAGAAAGTGTGTGTCACAACACCCAAGTTCGTCACGAGCGGATATTTTTAACCAATTGAGGACCGGCGGTGGCGTAGGAGTTTTTAACAAGACCAGGAAGTGGTGGATACACGACACGCATGCTTTTAAGCAAGCAATGACTTCAAGTTTGGTATACTCCATTGCGATAACACTTGTAAATATTTGGAGTCAGGCAGATGTAAGCTAGAAGTACATTTTTAGTTTTAACCTCTTCCCTCGAGAGGTACACATTTACAGAATCCACATCACCACTTCATTGCAATTTTTTTTTTAAGAGTACCAGGTTTTATATTATAAACTAGAAAGTTCAGAACTAAAAAAAAACGATACCGAATAGCTGATTTTTTAATTGTATAAATCGGAACAAGAAGGCCAAGATTTCGAGTCTTGGAAAAAACGAGCAATTTTTATTACCTATAAATATACAAAAAAAAATTGAATTAAAACAAATGAAGAGAATAGGGGAAGAACCGCTTGACTTATTAGGAGTCTTCCCGCAATTGTGTCTGCTTGGCGGACATTAGCGACAGGAAACCGGTTTTTCTTTCGGTTCTACATTCGCGGTACAAACGTGTGACTCGTGTCCACTGATATCTGGCGTGTATCAGGGTTGCCGCGAAAGAAAAACAAAACGAGTAACTGGTTTCTTTACACCAGTTCATGCAATTTCTCGCTAGCATTGCCGAAGAGGCCTATTGAGGAAAGCCTACGAAATCAAGCGGTTTTTCTTTTGTATTCTTCAAATAGTAGAATGGACTAAAAATTACTTTAAACCGACAGAATTTGTTTCTTCATAGTACACAAACCCGTGAATTTTTACCGCTCAAAACCTCAATTTCCATTAAAATGACTGGCCTCTCAGGTTAAAACGTTATTTTTTTCAAATATTTTCGCCCTCGACATCGAATGGAACCTGAACAATTTTATTAATCCAGATGTTTTGTATTATGGGCTGGCTGAGATTCAATGCATCAAAAGTCTCCTTTTCTTAGCTAGGTTAGGTTAGCTTTGATTATCGTCGCACTAGAGCTACACGAGGGCTATTAAAGACCTATTTTAGAACCACAGTCAAGTGGTCAAGTGACGAGCCGACATCTGAATAGGCACCCAAAACAACCGTTAAGGGCGACATCGTACGCAGCGTTAGGACTTTGAAAGATATTTAATGGACACTTCCTCTACACGGAGTATTATTCGTCGGACATTTTTGGCTGCACGGGCCGTTTATAGGTCGGCAGTTATTTCGGCGATGCCCGGAACCGTACCTGGCACCTTTCGCATGCTAGGCAAGTGCCTAACCGACTGGGCTCCCCAGCCCCTTTCTAGGGCAGAACTTTCAATATCAATACTCATACGTCAATTCAACCCATTAAAAGCTAGCTCCATTCGCACATTAATATCTCTATACAGACATTAACAGTCAGTTCCGGTCGCAGTAATATAAATATCCAAACATAATTCTTAACTTTTTATCGCACTCACGGTGACCCTCTTCACGGGAAATGTTTATCAAACGCAGAAAAATAGACATAAAAAGTCGCGTCCAATCTATCTGTTACGACGCTTCCCATCTGATTATCGCTGTCGATAAAGATTTTATAGGTCGCAACGTCCACATAACAAGTTATGTTTAGGTTATATGTTTATGGTCAACCAATCCACCCACGAGTTCGGACTTTGGTACAAAGATGTTTTTAAGTTCTTATTTAGTTGGAATAATGTCGTATCAGAAGTATTTGTTTAGTTTAAATCATCGTCGCACTAGAGCTATTGGCGACGGGCGTCGTATTTTAGAACCACAGTCAAGTGACGGGCCGACACCCAAATAGGCACCAAAAGCAACCGTTAAGGGCGACATCGTACGCAGCGTCGGGACATTGGAGCATACTTAACGAGCCCTCCCCCTACACGGGATTGTTCGTCAGACATTTTTTGAGCGCACGTTCCGTTTATAGGTCGGCAGTTTTTTTTTTTGGCGATGACCGGACCCGAACCTGGGACCTTCCGCATGCAAGGCGAACGCCTCAACCGCCAGAGCTTCAAAGCCCGTACCAGATGTTTAGTCAGAGGGAGATGGAGGATATAAAAATACTCTTCCTAAATTCTAGTAACTGAAGAGTGGAATACCATTCTTACGGTGACGTTACAAGCACGTCAAATGTTGTCTTAAACCAAACAAACCGGCTGCTAATTCGTCTAAACTAAAGCGGATATACGTTTAAGGCTTCTCCATGGTCAAATCTCCATCAAACATTATCTTCCATTCCCAACAAAAAAAAAAAACATAAATAATAAAATACAAAATACAGTACAAAATTTAGTGTCTCAACAGCTTGTAACCATGGAATTGACCTAATAACGGTTGATACTAATCTATTTAGACTAGCCTCTTTGCCCCATGGGTATACATGCATGTACCTTTGTATAATTAATTTGTATACTTTATTTTACAATTTTTTTTTAACTAACTTTTCTGTTATAAACCAGAATATACAAATTTCACTTTCCAAAAATATCGATACCGAAGCAGATTAATTAATAATTGAATCGAAAATGACGCAGCAAAAGGGTCATTCGGAAGTCTTGCACAAAAAGAAGTTTTTCCAGCCTTATATTTATACGACATTTTATATTAAACAAATGTTGTAATGGAATATCACAAAAAAGAGCGCTTGTTTCTTAACATATAAAATAACGTGTACTTTTACTTCACAAAACCTCTAGTTCCACTAAATTAACGTGCTCCTCATGGCTTTCCAAACGTTAATATTTTCAAAATTGCCTGCAAAAATTCCTTTCTATACAAGTGTTTGAAAATAAGTTCATATAAAGAAGATAAGTGTAAAATCTCTTTCGGGAGTGAAAAGGATAGGGTAAAAAGCTCCAGGGATTTATTTGAATAACCATCGTACAACCCATATGGACTTTTTGCGAAACAATCTATTTAAGATGGACACATGGCATTCGACTTTACTGCAGTAGCACAGAAACATCGAACACACATATCCTCTGGCCAACATAGCATTCGACTTTACTGCAGTAACACAGAAACATCGAACACGTATATCCTCTTCAATCGCGAAACAAATCATGAACATATATTCTTTATATAAACAATTTTTCAGGCAATTATATACTTAAGTACATTTTGCAAGTAATTTTTTCAAAACTACTTGCAAAACGTTTAGTTTAACATTTGGAAAGGCACATCTATTTAGTAGCATGTGAGGTTTTGATGCGGTAAAAACACGTATCGTTTGTGTGATATTAACAAACCCTGTTAATTTTTTTTAATTAATATTTTATTCAAACATTAGTTTTAATGTTAAATATCGTATAATACTTACAGATGAAAAATATTAGAAAAGAACGTTTGTTGCAAGATCTCAGAAATCTAATTGACCCACATCCTACGTCATTTTTTAAGCAATTAACAAATCAGCTGCTTCGGTATCGATATATTTTAGAAAGTTTGAACATGTTAGCTCATAATGGCAAAGTCAGCATTACTAAAAATTGAATAATGAAGATGTTACCCAGAACCTGATCGGAGGGAAACTCAGACTAAAGGCACAAAAAGAATTTGAGTGCCCCTTTAAGAGAAAAATTGTGCATGATTGCCCGTAATGATGGGGCTAGTTGGCCAATGTTCCTTATTTTTTGCTAACATTTTATCTGCTTCCTTATATCGATCAAACCGGCTCAGCGGCAGAGAGGTTAAACGTGTCCGCCTCCGCCTCATAAGCCCAAGATCGCGGGTTCAACACCCGGCTGAGTCGTCGGACTTTCTGGATGGGAAAATCTTAGGCAAGCATGTCATATGATTTTGTGGCATGTAAATGTGGTACTACCAACCGTGCTATCCCAGCCTCAATGCTGACTTCCACAGCTTACTGTTTTACACTATTCCAAAGACATAATTGCTTTTAGAAAGAAATATTAATTCATTTTACAAAACCAGTTACCAACTTCGAAAGAAATCGAAGAACGAATCGAATGTTTTTAAAAATCGATTCAACATTCAAAAAATAATCTCAGAAAAACATCCGAATGCTTCCAAAAGCAACTTTAAGGAAATTGGGATTTCAGCCAAATCCTATTATTTGATTTTATTCTTGTATTTTGTATAGTAAATGGGTTCAGAAACATTGCTTTTTCTATCACTTTAACTTGGTTATGGATGGTGAATCGCAGAAAGCCGGCGAATGGACTTTCTTTAAAAGGGTTGCCAGCAACTGTTTCGGAAATCGCCACAGGAAAAAGTTGCTTGGGTCGAGTTACGCTGAATTTGAGTTAAGTTTAAACATTTGGCGGATATTTAAGTAGATTAAGTTTTAATTATTTTATTTAGTATTTAAGTAGAACTAAGTTTTAAAAAAAATAGCCCTTTTTAAGAGATTTAAAATTGAAAAATAGTTTGTTCAGAGCAGCAAGTACATTATAATTGAATAATTAATTAAGTTTAAACATTTGGCGGATATTCAAGTAGATTAAGTTTTAATTATTTTATTTACCCAAAAAGTAAACCAAATTAATAACGCATTCAGCAAAACAGCACGGCAGATTTACGAAAAATCTACTTCGATGAATAGTTTTTCAAAATAGTTGAAGTTTTTGGGATGTTCCATTGACCATTTTATCATCTCCACTACCAAAAAAAATCCTACGAATACATTCTTTATAAAAACATTTTATGTCAAACAATTAGTCTTTAGCACATTAGCTGAGGGTCTAGGTCAATTTAGTGGAATTTGAGGTTTTTGAGCAATAAAAACACATTCTTTACTCTATGAATAAACAAGCTGTCTAAACAAGCTGTTTTTTTTTTTTTTTTGTGATTCATAGTCCATTCTATTTTTTAATCAATCTAAACTATCCAATAATTTATTCACTGAAAAAATCGGATGTGTACTTCAACATCTTGGTACATCTAAAAATTATATTTCAGCCGCTTCACATTTTTTTTTTTTTTACGGAAGGTTTGAACATTCTACGTTTATAATAGAAAAGTTAGTACCAGGAAAAATTTGAAAATGAAGTTGAATTCTTCTTAGGAAGAGGTTATCTCTATCGAGGCTTGAAGCTTTTGATCACTAATATGATTAATAATTTATTGGTTGAAATAGTTTCAGTTTTTATTTTATAATTTGCTTTTAGGTAAAAGTATGTAAAACTTAAAATCCTCGGTTTGACTATAGATACTAAGACTTTTTTGAAAAAGAAAAAAATGCTCAAAAGAGGCGAAAACCTCGACGATGTTGTAACCCGGTATACCAATAAAGCAACGTTGTGCATGGCGATGCAGGTTTCGCCTCTGCCATTACCGCACACAAAAAAGTATTCTTTTATATACCTTGAGTCGAGTTACCGAACAGCGGAAATCCTGTTGAACAACAATGTTCCAACACATCACGAATGCCCGGAGCTCGTTGCACTACCCCGAAAAGGCATTTGGAATATAGTCATAGAAAAACTTTACCCATCACTATTGGAGATCACAGTGCGAGAATATCATATGATTAAACTTTCGCGTGCTTGTATTTTTCAACAAACTTTTTGAAAGGATGTTTCTTTACGGAAATACAGAACCACAAAAAATCATTGATAGTTTTAAGTATATATAATTCTAGTCATATTTTTAGGTGAATTTTTTTCTCTAATGGGGCTGCAACATTGGCGGTCAAGCTTTTGCAGACTCGGCATATTCCCCAGAACTTAGTCATTTTTTGTGGCACCATCTAGGCGACTCTCTCGACGAATTTTGACGCCCAGATTACAATGAATCTGAGCTCATCGTCGATGTTAAAGTATGCCGAGATTTAGTTTTGCCGAGAGAACCCAAGCCAAATGGGCCCTCCAAGGATCTTTTTACATGCCACATAATCGTATGACATGTGTGCCCAGGATTTTCCCATCCAGAAAATCGGACGACTCTGACGGGGCTCGAACCCGCGATCTTGGGCTTACGAGGCGGACACCTTTAACTTCTCATTCACTGAGCCTCTAGGTGAATTTTATCACAATTAAAAGTAGAAAGACATGGGGTTGCAGCGCCTACTCGACTTTCAACTACTAATGCTAAATACACGCATTTAAAAGGTAATTATATTCTAATTATAGTTCTATATCTACCCTTTGAGTATGGCGTTTTCTCCATAACTTTATGGCTCCCAATCGTAGAGAAATAAAACAAATAGTCTTTATTTTGATCAGTCCATTGAATAAAAATTTATTTACATGCTTGTGAATGAATTGAGTTATCGTTTTACAATTAATGCGTCCGGCTTAATTATTAGTGAATTGCCATTGAAACGAAGCTTATCCTTTCCAATCGCTAGAAAAATTCTACACTTAAAATATTTTTCAAACAAATATGTATTCTAACGCATGTTAGAATACATATTTGTTTGAAAAAAATTGAGAAGATTAATTATTAATATGTGGCTGAGAAGCAAGTAAATTTAATCGAATTTTGATAGCTGTAATACATTGTTCTATGAATGCACAAACAAGGGGGGGGGGGTAATCTTAATTTTTTTAAACTAATATTAAAGGGCAAAAAAATTGTAATAATAACTTTTGAATAAATTATAACAATAATAATATGCAAGCATGAAGAACTTAGGGCAAATATAATAGGTTTAATAAAATTGTTTCAGAATGAATATATTTTTTACCACGTTTCTCATATTTTCATTTAACTCAACATTTAATTCTTCAAAAGGCACTATTCTGCCATTTACCGGTATAAAAAGAAAGTCTTACTTTATTAAAATTTCCGTACATTTTATTTTTCTTTTAAGTTTATTTGAAATAAGAGCGAGTTTAAATTAGTGAGGGGGGGAAAATGGCAAGGTTGGAAGTGAAAAAGCTAAATGCAAAATATTTTTTGAAAGTCACTGTTGAAAAATATAATTGTTCTTGACTATTAAGATGACGTAGCACGAGGGTGCTTGAACCTCGTGCCACGTCATTCTTATACAAACAAACGACTTATACTGTCAACTGATTCGGTATAAGTAATTTGGAAAAAAGTTTGAAAATCATCTATAATAGGAACGTCAGCATCAACGCATTAGCGACGGTTGGCAAGAAAATTTTCGAAGCTTCAAGATAACTCAACAAAATATAATACAACCGAAGACTTATCCTAAACAATTTCTATAGGACAGAATATGTTAGAAGAAAAAACAATTATAAAAACTTAGGTAAGTTAGCGTTTTTATGCTGAAATTAAAATGTTAATGGCGTTAAGGGGGAATGGGCGCGTTGGACAGCGGGTCTCCAAACTCAAGTGCCTCAGTGTTAATCCAATGGGAAAAAATATTTTCGCTGCCACATTTCTCCAACTGTATTGAATATTTTTACAAGCGTTTTTTTAGTTATAAATGTAGATAACTTACAGGCCGCTATAATCCCACTTTTTAAAATTGTTTCAAATCCTTTTTGGTAAAATTATTTATTGAAAATTACAAAAAATATTCGAGCCAATTTAAAAGTGGGATTGTCGGGACCTGTAAGTAAGCTACATTTATCACATTAAAAAAGTCTGTATGTAAAAAAATTCAAAAATGTGGTAGAGAATTTTTTTTTTGTCTCCATTGGATTAACACTGTTGCACTTTGATTTGGAGACCCGCGGTCCTGCGCGCCCATTCCCCTTAAGGTAAATGGTGTTTACAAAGTCGTCGTTAATAGGTTTAGAAAATCTGTAAAACGGAGTTGTTAAGTAAATTTTACTACGTTCTACGTATGTAGACATCTAAAAGAATTACGAAGCAATCTATACACTTTTTACCTACATTCTTTCAAAATAGATGTGTAATAGTTCAACTGCAGATTCGAAAAATAACCCGTATGATGACCTTGGGATCAGTCAGAAACATTCTATTATGAATCCAGATGTTTATAAGTTTCTTACATAATAAATCCATGACTTGCGAACAGCTAAGAGACCGAAAGTGCAACATCGCAAAACTAATGTTCTACAGCTGTTCTGAAGAGTAAAAAACGGTCGGAACAACTCTTTCACGGGCGATTTATCGATGCCGACAAAGTCTCACCAGGGGGCGTGGGACTGATGAAGCGTTGCCAACGAAAGAAAAATTTAGGGCAACTGCACTCTAAGAGTGTCACGCATCGAAGAACACACTTCCAAGAGTGCTATTTTTAATCTCCAAAACACAAATATATAACATTTTGTTATGTTATAAGCAAGTTGTAACATTTTTAGCAGAAGTTTTACATAAATCGACTACTTTGTTTAATCTCTGAGGACCCACTTCTTGCATTTTACGTTCTATAAAGTGGCGGGAAAGAAATTTCAAACAAAGGTCTCAATCCAATATCAAAATATCGTTGGTTACAGGAAAAGTTAAAAAAAAACGGAATAATTATTCTAGAATAAAATTTTGAACTGCCATTAAATTCTGGCAACATCCAAAACAAAATCATTCGCGGTCCCAGGACATTGCTTAAAGACCGATTGTGTTGAAAAACGTCGCACTAGAGCTACACAAAGGTTATTATTGGCGGTAAAACGAAGGAAAAAGCGTATTACCACCTCCTCTTGTTAAGAGTATCACACAAATTAGAAGCCTAAAAATCGTGGATAAGCATTTCTCATTTTAATGTAAGGGTCTGTAGCTACAGTTGGCGAAATGTCCGCTGTATACCAAGTTTTTAGTTGGACAAATATTTTCCCTCTTTTCATACAATATTTAAAGCTAAGTACAATTTTAAAAAAAAGAGCCTTAGTTGGGTAAGGGCAAATGGTAAGGATGAAATATCGTCGTACTAGAGCTACACGAAGGCTTAGAGACAGACATCATAATTTATAACAACAAGTAAAGTGACAAGATGACACTAGAGCAGAGAAATATTAAAACTTGGAAAAATATTTAACGTGCACTCTGCAAGGGGTATTCATAGGATTGTTTAGTCCGCACACACTGTTCATAAGTCGGCAGTTGTTTTGGCAATGATCGGACTCTAACCTGGGACCTCTGGCATGCAAGGCAAGTGCCTTATCGCCTGGGCTCTCCAGTCCCCCCCCCCCCCCTAGTTTGGCAAGAAATGCTGCAATGGAGAAGCACAAAGAGCTGTTAATTTCCACCCAACTGTCTTGTGCCCATCAGACTATCAAGACGTATAAAGCAGGAAGGGCACTGACCTGTGCTACCGAAACGTTTTTTAATATAGTAGTTCCGCTTCACTTACTACCCAACTATTAAATTCCCACGTATGTTATTTACTAACACAGAAAAAAAAATAGTTATATTGTATAAACATGTTTATTTTTACATTCGATGACGTCGCGTTCACGGTCTGGCTCGTCCAATGGGATTGGATCACTTCACCGGATCAAGAGGTTCGGTATTTGCACTCGGCGCCCACCGAGGCATGTCGAAGAGGCAGAAAAAAAAGATCGGAAATTGCTCGGATAACATTCGGTTGCGTTATCCGATATGCCTTTGAGATGGAGGATTGGTTTGGTTGACATATCGTCGCAGTAGAGCTGCACGAGAGCAGTGGTGACGGGAATCGCGTTCAAGTGACGAGGCCATTGGACTAACCTAAAAGAAGTCTGATAGCAACCTTTGAACCACGATGCAGTTAACATGCACCAGTGTCATACATCGCATACATCATACATATATCGCGTTATTTGTCTCGCGCGGTTAGTAAAGGATGGCTAGGACGAGGACAGAATCTGCTGCAGTTACCTTCGTGGCCACAGGAAAGCATGACTTCCAAAGCGAGATACCACCAAATCAACGGAGACCAATGCTTAATTGACTGGGAAGATTGATTTTGCAATTGAGCCCATCTACCTCTAAGTGTTCATTTGCAATTATGTTTTAAATGTAATGTGAATTATGAAATTTACCAAGAGTTCAATGATTGCACATCCCAATTCAAGGTAGAAAACATCCCCTAATAACACCTGGTCTATAATGAAGACTGGAAGTGTCCGTTTGTCAAAAATTGAGACACGTTCACTACTGTTTGCAGAAAAGTGTGTGGGGGGAAAATGGGGGGGGGGGGGTAACTTACATTTGTTCATTCCGCTATATTGATAAATTCCCCACAATGAGATTCTACTACTCTACCCCTACAAAACATAGCTAACTTTATAAAGTGCAAAATTCGTCAGGAAAGAGGTTCTCACAAGCAAAAGGACAAACTCTTCTGAACTAAACTCGGAGCAACAGCCTATTAGTGGGCCAAAGCCTGCCGTGCCCATTTCAGCTTTCATGACCTAGGGATGCTAGGCATATGTCCCGGTAAGGTGGTCAGCCTTACACGAAACCCCAAGTATAAGGTACCCAAGCATACTTGGTACAAATTTTATCGACCCACTCACTCAAGGGATAAAAGGTTGGGTCAACCTCGCCCAATCCGGGATTCGATATCCGGACCTGTGGCGTGGCAATGCGAAGCAGTACCACCAAGCCATTGGGCCTCACAAACTCTTCAGAGGCCTCAATTACAAAAGGTATTTACACAGTAGGTCTCAACTCTAGCCGTTAAGTGGTACACCATATCATACACATATATTAACAAGTTACTTATTTTTTCATAAACAAAGCAAATTTATTTTTCGATGACATCACAAGTCAAACTTTCATAAACGCAATGTCTTCCTGTATAAAAACCTAAACGATATTCGTCAGACATAAGAATAGAACTATAATTAATCCCATCAGGCGGAACGGAATTAACTGCAGCTGTAACCTTGGCATTCGAAAATGTTCCGCTTCTTTCGAATATGGCTTCCCGAAAGGGCTTAACCGAAGCGGGTGATGGGAATATTAATGAAAATTGAGATAAAATTGCGAACAACACAAAATGGAAATCTTTAGAATAATAGTTTTACATGAATATATAAGCAAGGGTTAATCTAAAATACTTCTTTTGTCGTTTCTTTAAATTGGTTAACATCAAAATTTGTAGGTCATCCCATTGTAAGAGTGAGACTGAATAGTAGACAATCAATTCATATTACCAAGATAAGTTGGGTAAATAGAAATATGTTATGGAGAAGATGCTTCCGCGCAAGTAAAAAGTTCCGTAAATAATTTTTGAATTCATCCAGAATATACGTTTTAAACATTAATTTCGTTTAAGGTCTAACATATTTGTATATTATTAGAGAAAATTTGGCAATTTTATCAGAATGAAAAGTGTATTTTGGTTAAATTGTATTCAGATCATTTCGTATGTAAATATTACCTTGCAAGAGTTTCCAACTAGCAAAACAATCGCGCTTTTCCCTCTGCCTTTTTTACTGCGTTGGGTGCCTATTCAGGTGCCGGCTCGTCACTTGACTGTGGTTCTAAAATCGACGCCCGTCGCCAATAGCCCTCGTGTAGCTCTAGTGCGACGATGTTTCAAACCTGACCCTCTGCCTTTTTACTTTGTTTTTACCCAAGTTAGGTTGGCACGGAGTGTAGTCCTAGACCAACTCATATTTATTTCATTAGACAATCCCTTAATTCCCTCTTAAGGGGGAATGGGCGCATTTGAACGGGGTCTCCAAACTCAAGTGCCTCAATGTTAATCCAATTGGAAAAAACTATTTTCGCTGCCACATTTCTCCGGCTGTACTGAATATTTTTGCAAGCGGATTTTTTTTATGTGATAAATGTAGCTGACTTACAGGTCTCTATAATCCCACTTTTTAAAATTGCTTCGAATATTTTGTGTAAAATAATTTATTGAATATTAAAAAAATATTCGTACTAATTACAAAAAGTGGGATTGTCGGGACCTGTAAGTCAGCTACATTTATCACATAAAAAATCCGCTTGCAAAAATATTCAATACAGCCGGAGAAATGTGGCAGCGAAAATAGTTTTTTTCCCATCGGATTAACATTGAGGCACTTGAGTTTGCAGACCCGCTGTCCAGTTCGCCCATTCCCTCTTAATACCATACAAATTCCTTCGTTTGAAACCAAGAAAAAAAAACTGAAACAACAGAGACCACTCATATGACCCTCTCCTCTATCATAATTATTTCACTTCATTTGGATAAGCTGCGCTCCTGTCGGGCCTCCCACTCAACTAAAGGACTTCGGGACGAAAAAGAAAGGGCTTCCGCTGTTGTGTTTTCCCGCTCTTTTATGGCAGTTTTTCTTTTTGTGGAGTGGCAACTTGTTTTGTGGGAATAACAAAAGAACTGGCCTTGGCGATTTGTCTGGGGAAGTTAATAACAACTTTAATACTATTTATATGTTTACGTGAATAGAGAAAAAGTGTGTGCCAGAAAACAAACTTTTAATTTAGAGCTTTTCCAGGAATTAAGTCCCAGTGATGCCATTTAGCATCATCATGTTTCTGATCATAATTTAAATAAAATAGGGCTGGCATCTATTGGGATTAATAAAAAATATTTTCGAATAGAAAGAAAAATTGACGAATCGAATGATGTGCTTTTTGATATCATAAATGGAAATCATCGATCGGAAAAGAAAAAAAATTCTAAAATGATGCCAAATTGTCATTGGGAGTAAAAGGCTTTAAAAAAATTTACATTTAAATTTAGAAACCCGCCAGTAGACCATAATATTTTTTTATTTAACCGTAAAGATTTGTATTGTCTACCACTGTATATAATATTGTAAGATTATTAAAATTTAAACATTGATATGAAAATTTATTGCAGTTCGAAGGTTGTAAACATAAAAAAAATTTAAATTGTTTACAAACATTTTTGTAAATTATTTTTAAGTCAACAAAACTCCCGGGCAGTGTTTCTAAATAGGGTAAGTTTATTCAAAGTCGGAAAAAATTTCAGTTTTTTTATATGATGTAAACAAATAAAACGGTAGCTTTATTTAGTTAATAAATTTTAACAACAAGATTAATGTATTAAGCAATTACTAAATATAAAGCGGGTGGCAAATAAACGTTAGCCTTTGCTTACCTTCGGTCCTGCATATTAAATTTTTGGTAAATTGTATTGTTGGTAAATTTCTGGTTAGGTTAAGTTTTAATTATCGCCGCACTAGAGCTACACAAAGGCTATTTTAGTAAATGTCAGTATTTTTTTAAATAAATAACTAGCTTACTAATTAATTCTTTTTTTTTACTTGTAAATGGCAATTGGTATTGAATATTATTCAAATTTATTGCTTTTAACAATATTTATTAATTGTGCAATATTTATTTCATTAAAAAAAGATAGTGACAAAACATACGACCATGATTTTTTCAGTTACACCTTCCGTACAGTAAAATCGTTAAGATAAAGTTGTGAATAAGGAGGTTTTTTTATTAACCTAGTAATGCTCAATTAACAATTTAAAACACAACTAAATTTTTAATTTTACTATTTTTTTTGCAATTTGGAAACGTACCCTGAAAACTTATAGTGTGCTAATTTAGTTATCAAACAACTTTATTTCAAGGACCAAGAGTTTGCACGTCTTAAGTTGGGACTTTATTTTTGATTACCCAATTTCCAAGTAATTTCAAGTGCAAATAAAGGTTGCATTGAATATTAATAAAATATTATTAAAAAGAAAAAATCAAGTTTTGGTATAAGGAGACCATACGTAATGATAACATGACAGACATAATGACTTGGACCTTTGTTGAACACAATGAATGATTAACGAAAAAGAAAACGTACTGAAAAACTAATTATTTCAGAGGTAAAATTGTCGAATTCATTGTAAATATCTCAAAAATAACAGGCAATAGCTTTTTTACCTAGGTTAGGTAACCTAGAAGTAATTAGTCTAAAATTATATTTGTTTAAGTGGTTTGCACCACACTTCAAGACTCTTTAATTTGTCTCTTTAACACAATACTGCTTGATGCTAAAATATCTGGTCACTCTAGTTAGATAGCATTTTGTAATTGTTTTTATTTTTTTTATAAATAAAACAGTTTTAGGTAAATAAAACGGTGACAAATGAACATACATTACAAGATTACACGACAGCAATTTTAGCGAACACACCTAGTATGAAAGAAATAATAATTGCACCAATTACACAAAAACAAACGATACCGGCGCCTATTCTTTAGAATAAAAAAAATCGTCTACTACAGCCACACCCTGACATTGAATCGTTTGCCGGCCGGCCCAAAAACTGCCCCTCCAAAAACCCCGCTACATTCGAAAAAGGCAAAAAAGAAACGCCGAAAAATGGATATTCACAACACTATAAAACACGACAAAAAAAAATCAAAAGATTACCTGTACTTCGAATGTTTTTATCCTTCGAAAAAGCGTTCTATTCCCACGGTAACAGATGTTTGTGACAACTGGACAGTCGGAAAAGAGTCTTTTGGTGAATTCCGATTTATCGTTTGCGCTTGTTCCGGCGCGGAATAAAAGAAGATGGTGTATCTGCTGCTGGGTTGTTCAACAACAGGATTTGGCAGTAATGTGACGTAACGGGGTCGCCAAGGCGCGGAAGTTGAGGTCGCCAAGAGGTGAAGGCGCGTTTTTGTGGTTGGTTGAATAACTTCGTTCTAGAACTTTTTTAAGTGAAGTAATGTCTGAGTTGCCATTTTGGTCTGAGCTTTTTTTCCATATTTAATTTATCAAATAATATTTTTCTTCAAATTATAAATCAATTTTAATACTGTAATGAAAAAAATAGGCATTTTTTAACTTTAATTTTGAATAACTAAACTCATTCAAGCCACGTTTTTAAAATAATAAACTTATAAGTTATCTCATGTAAAAATTAAAAGTACTTAAAAAAAAATCAGAATTTGTAAAGTTAAATGTTAAATACCGGCAATACTTTGAAACGGTATTGAAATTTCGAAATGTGTAATTATGATGAAATTATGTCATATGATGTGATATTTATTCAAAGAAATGTAAGAAACTCTTTTCTCGACAAGTAAATTAACGCGTAGCTCTCGTATAATTCTAGAAAGACGTTTTTAACATAAAACCAATAACGAATTTCAGGTGGGATAAATTTAACGGACATATTTGGTTGCTTAATGTGTATATCAATATTTTCACAAAGAGTTTCATTTAAAAAAGACTATTTTTTTTTTTTACAAAATTAAATTGACTAGTTTTTAGTATATCATAAGCCACAGCTGGGTCTTTACAAACCGTGAGGCTATGTTTAAAATTTTAAGACCCGAGAAAAATCCTACAATTATATTCTTATATAATCTAAAGATAATTTTTATACAAATATATGCTGATATAAAGTATGTTTTTCAAAGTAATTTTTAAAATAGTATGTTTAGTAGCTCCTTAGGGGAACACGCCTTTAACTTTAAAAATACACATTTTTGTGCCATAAATGCAACAAAAAAGGCCATATCACTTATTTGTAGTTAACAGATTATTTTAACATTGTTTTTAATGCATAATGCCTTTAAAATGAGATACTAAAATAACTCTTAAAAGTTTTTTTTTTTAATTTAAAAAAAATTCAGAACTCTGATATTGTATTGACTGAACTTGTTCAACTTTATTTTTTATAGATATAACTGACTAATCGCTGTAATCAGAGGCTGAAAACTGATATCTGGATTTTCTTCTATCGAACCAGGTCAATTTCGGAACTAATGAACGCGTTATTTGTTGGTAGGGAGGTTTTAAAAAAATTCCCCAAATAAGGACGCCAGGTCGCAAGCGGCAAGAGGATAAGGGCCCAGGACGGTTCTAACCAGACCAAAAGCCTGGACATTTTTGCAAAACTCAGGATTTAAGGTTTGAGGAAACCCGTTTATAAGCTACTTATTAAAAATCAAAATTCAATTTTAAAAATTGGAATATTTTTATATAATTTATTTATTTAAGTTTTCTGGCTTCTAATGTAGAAAGGAAACAAAATAACAACCCAAAATGGAAGTAAATTTCATATCATCCCTTTCTTTTCCAAAACGATCCATATCATTTTCTTCGGTCAAGTTTATTCTTCGAAAAAGTTATTAACATTTTTCTTTTATAGTTTCGTAGTCTTTTTTGCTTAGAGTGATTATCTCGAGTTCCTATAACGTGCATGCTGAAAGAAGTCCTCAACAGTTTACCTCCTGACTTTGATCATGAGACATAATCTGGTTTTTCTCGACTTCCAATCAGATGCACGAAAATTGTTTTGGGGTTCCGAGAAAATTATTCTAGCAGTTAATATACAATATACAAGCAGAAAAGCAATAGTGAACCACCTTGCGTTCACCAAAGCCAGTTTTTGGGTAGACTTTTCTATTAAAAAGGCCAGAATGTTTTTTTAAAACATATTGTGGTAAGGTTGATGGCCGGATAATTTTTTTTTTTTTTTTTGGTTGGGGTGGGGGGGGGGGGGGGTGGAAGAAATGGTTTAAATGATAGTTGATACATACTTGAATCCAAGACAAAAAAAAAAAGCATGAAATTTGTTTTCTTAACCAATCAAAATGACAATTTGGCATCATCATTTTAGATTTTTTTTATCTAAATCGTGTATAGCCATTCATGATAACAAAAAACACATCATTCAATTCTTCAATTTTTTTTTCTATTAGAAAATATTTTTTATTATACCAGTAGATGTCAGACCTATTATTTTTTTTAAAATTATGATCAGAAACATGATGATGCCAAACACAAAGGATCCACACTCCAAAAGGAAAAGTGCATTTTCCAGACTGGAGGAGTGAAAATTAATCAGACTGAGTTAAAATCGCTCGTTCGTTTTAAGAGTGTAGAGAGCGTGACATCATAAGAAACATTACCATTGATTTCCGCACTTTTGGAGGAAATAATCAATTAAAAAAATTATCATACAAAAGACGCTTCAACAGTTTGGAAACTATCGTAATAATATAAGAAAACTTTGCAAGTCATGATTTACTTCTTCCGATTCTTTAATTTGTGTATTTTTGCGATAAATAAATGTCCAATTGATTTAACTAAACAATTAAATTTATTGTTTATCTATATGATATATAATTATCCATCAGCAAAATAAATACAAGGAAAAAGGTTTGTTTTAAATATTTAGGTTTGTGTCTCTATGCTGTCCCTATTAAAAAAATTAAAACATGAAATAGCAATCGATAAAAACTCATACAAATCGAGTGCACTTCTTGAATTGAATTTGAAAAAAAAAAAAAAAAAAAAACGATAAACTTTCTTCTGAAATAATTGTAAAAACACAACGACACTCCTAAAAAGCTTCATCGTAAAATTTAAATTTTATTGGGAGTAAGTTTATTGCAGTTCAGTGGTCACCAGGTCCGAGTTTTAAATATTAAAAAAAGATTCTTAAGAATCAGATAAAGACTTTGAAAAGTAGTAAATTGTACCTTCTTGAAAGAACATAATATTAATTAATTTATGTAAAAACATACCGCTACTACGTTTATGTGCAGTTCCATTCTCAAAACAGTTTTCAAATGACACTTACCTCAAAAAGAAATAAAAACATTTAGTATTCATTTTGTGATTTACTCAAACATTAATGAAAATGTTAGTATATGATTTCATAAATTCACAACTAAATAGTATGCACGACAATACCAATATTTTAAATAATTATTGTTTAAATTAAGATAATGGAATAATAATAACAAAAAAAAAATGATTTTTGTGTTCGTTGGATGTTAAATTTTGTGACCAAATCCTACTTTCGAAAGCCAATTTAGTGCCCTCTAGAACAACAGCCAATCAGCGTGACTAACTTCTGATGCTTTTTAGGAATTTCGCTTAAATATCGTCATCTTATCGTCGCTTAAATATCGTCACCGTCACTTAAATATCGTCACCGGCACTTAAATATTCAGAAATCACCTTCAACTTTGCTCGTGATACAGAAGAAGATTCCTGAAGTAAACAATGTAGATTATTGGCGCAAAGTGTTTGTTAGTACAAATTTACAAAGTACAGTATTGTATTACAATTAGTACAAAAAAAATTATGCATGTTTGAACTAATAAATTATTTGCGCCGATAATCTACGTTGTTTACTTTATGAATCTTCTCATGTTTCTTGAATATCTCGGAGAAAAAAAAAAAGTAAAAAAACTCAATGACTCTATTTCATATACTCTAAAAATGACAGTAATAAAATCCACTGAGAAATTTCGATTAAATTGCCATAAGACGCCAAACGCGGCAACCCCGTCTTCGAGTAATTTCCAGCAACCCCCGTGGAAGCGAACTCACGTGCAGAGAAAAGAAGCGGACAATGGGAAACAAGGGGAGTTGGGGGGAGGGGGGTTGATAGGTTGCTATGGAGACGGACGCCGCTCACTGCGGATCGCAAGGATCCAAGGCTTCGCGCTCAAGGCCGAAGCAGCGACATCTACAGGGGTCGAATCAAACGAAAAAGTAGGTTAGGAAAATTAAGTAAAAATGTCAATATTAGGAAAGTGTTTTAAAAAAAGATTTTTATGATAATTTTTAACAATTAGCTTCTACAACTATTTTTTAAAAAGGATATAGTAACGACTTTCTCGCTTTAAATCTTAAATAATATTTTTTTAATATCAAATAGTAGTTTCCCTGGACGTAAAGAAGCCAACGTGATCTCTAAATTGACAATGCGAGAAATATAAGAAACAAAAGCAATCTATATACATAAATGGCGACTTCTGTTTGTGTGTTTGTCTGTATAGGACGCAAAAACTTTTGACCCACGCAACAGATCGTCACGAAATTTGGCACAAAAATTCATCTCATTTCCAGAACAAACATAGGCTAAGAATTTTTCGAATCGGACCATTCCTTCTATCGTTTTCGAACGTTTTATGGGAAAAAATACACCACTTTCGCTCAAATCCGATAATTTTTTCTCTTTCGTGATGCCATCAGGCAGAAATATTTAAATAAAACTTTTTAGAAAACAATTGAAATTGAAAATGTTTAATTTATTTAATATTTGTTCATTGCCTTCAGAAACTAGATTAATAATTTGAAAAAATAATTGATATGTTTTAAAAGTGATGTCATCCTACCAGTCTCCACTCTATTATTTTATTGTGCCTATGATTTTAATTATGAATTTTTTAAAAGCATAGTTAAGATTATACTAAATTATGTTGTTTTTTGAAAGTCATATTGCACTACAGATGCATATTATGGTTTTATGTCTTATTTTTTTCGCCAAATACTTTGCCAAACTCGCCAAGTTATTACAAAAAACGTACCAAATGAGCAATTTTTTTTCAATGCTGGTTGTGCGAAGTTCATTGTACGAGAACTGAATGGGTGTGTTGTTAACCATATCTTTTCCTCGCCAAATTCGCAAAAAAGTGCCAAATGAGCTTAAAAAAAAACGTTTATTCGGGAAAATACGATGACTTCATCGGGGAATTTTCTGGCGTTTTTTAAATTTTGATTTTTTAATGTAATATAAGTAGTTGGATTCTGTACTTTAATAACGAACGGTATCAGCAACATAAGCTTATTAGAAAGCAAATAAATTTATAAAAACATGCAAATAGTTTGCTGTTTGCTGGAGTAGCTTATTTTTAATTATTGCTGATTATTTTTACATAAATATGTATTCTCTTTAATTTGAGCTTCTTATCAAAGGTATTTTTGAAATTAATAATAATCTTTTCTATATCCAAGATGGGTAATTAAATTGAAAAAATTACTGGGTTATCTTCATATCTTATGTAACTCAAATAAAAGAATAAATAGTTAAATTGACTATTAAATTATTTTTTCACCTCTACCCGTGCAACGTCGGGTATAACAGCTAGTATCCTCATAAAATAGTCATATCTGTAAAGTTAAGGAAATTTTCTATTTGTTATTGAATTATTATTCCCTAACCTAAATATTTCGTAAATATGACTTTACGGCACAGATTTTAGCTAAATTTTGAAGTTTAAAAAGTTTAAATAGATGATCAACATAAAATTTATTCACATCTGTAACACCTCTTCACATCCGTAGATTGTCTTTTATCATATTATTGACACGCAACCTCTCTAAAATAAAAATATAGAGTTAATCTAGAAATATCGACCCAAATCTTACTTGGCATCTTTAAAATTTCGCTACCAATGGGTACCGCTAAGATTTTCTTTAATATCAGAATCCCCATCAAAATTATGTTTAATGAATATGCTTGTTTATTTGCGTGCAAATCCCTTTAACATTAATATTGATCCCCGTACGAAAAATCTGCTTGGTTTCCCATTTTGAGAAACTGAAATGCTTTTATTTATCTATAAGGTACTCCAGTATACCGTATTTCATTAACATTATACTGAAGTATGCAGTATTTCATTAACATTATACTCCAGTATGCCGTATTTCAATAACGTTATACTCCAGTATGCAGTATTTTATTGACATTATACTCCAGTTTGCCGTAATTCAATTACTTTATACTTCAGTATGCCGTATTTCAGTAACATTATACTCCAGTATGCCGTGTGGCGTATTTCATTAACATTATACTCCAGTATGTCATATTTCATTGTCGCATTCATTTTAAACTTTCTAAAAATCACGAAAAATAGAGCACTTTATTAATCCAGAATATATATTATTTATTTAGTAGTGCAAAAGGAATTGCACTAGTAGAGCATATATAAATAACGAACAAAACCGGTAACCTAACTATAATTGGACAAGAAAAAGTAATAATTTAAAATACGCCATTGCACTGACGTAATTTTATACCTTCCGTTCTAATGCGAACAAAAGGAGCGTTGCCACCGAAGATATAAAATTTCTCGTTTAAAAGTTTATTTCACCGACATTACTTCACGGAAGAATGGAGGATGTAATTACAGACTTTGGAGTTTTTGGTTTTATTCCAAATATCTTTTCCTTAAAAAGCTGCTTTCATTTACATTTAGATCTTTTTCTTTTTAGTCTAGAATTAATTGCTGATTGGATGGTATTTTATTGGTTCACTGATCGTTGCACTAGAGCTAAACGAGGGCTATTGGCGACAGTCGTCATAACTTGGAACCACAGTCAAGTTAGATTAGGTTTGAATTATCGTCGCACTAGAGCTACACGAGGGCTATTGGCGACGGGCGTCGAATTTTAGAACCACAGTCAGGTGACGACCACAGTCAAGTGACAGACGGACACCTGAATGGCAATTTTTAAAGTTTCTGTTACTTAGTAGTTTTCTAAAAATGTAAATGCATTTTTATAATTACTAAGGGACATGAGTTAAAAATTCCAAATTTAGTGCAATTTCTCAGGTTATACGCTACTGTTCAATGCATATACTAATACACTTATAATCTTTAGGTAATAGTTATTTAAGCAACTAGTGTCGAAAATATCACTTTATTAAGCGAGTGGGTTTTATTTCACGAGGCCGTAGGTCGAGTGAAATAATGACAAGAGATTAATAAAGCATTATTTGGCGCGAGCTTGCTTACAATATTTTTTATAATAACAAGCAAAAGCGTGAAATTTGTGTTCTTACTTTTGTCTTATTTAATTTCCTTTACTAATTTTTGTAGTACTTGTAGTTTCCATTGAGATATTGGAAAATGCAAAAGTAGTGAACCAATAGAAATAAGTGAGTTTCATGACCATTTAGTTTCCATGGAGATATTTATGATATAATTTTGTTTTTGTACCAATCAGATACTGTTATTTTCTTTACCGCACTAGTGCCGAAAGTCCCATTTTCTGTACTGTCTGTGATTAAAGCACGTAAAGTACATCATGTTCGCAACGATTTATAAATGAATATGATATAAAAAGTGACTTTTTTTTGCACGTTGTTATAAAAAGGTATTAACTTAGCTATCAATCGACGAAAGCTTATAAGCGGTTCTTTGAACAAGCGCACAAGCTGGAATATATATGTACCTACCATACCATACTTAGCTATATTTAAATAAAACACACAAGGAGGTGTAGAAGTAAACTAATGACAAAGGCGAAAGAAAAATAGAACGCAAAACAAATAGGGAAATTAATCTCTCACGAAAATCGTGACCAACGAACTCTAAAAACACCTGTTAAAAATTTAAATACGGAGTGCGTCGTGATCTGTGACGTCATGAACGTTTGGAAATTGCGTCATTAGTAGGGAAACGATGAAAGTAATGGTGTAGCCTATGCTTTGAAAATTAATTGAAAGCTAAAAGATTTATTGACTAGTCATAAGTTATGAAATTTAGATAGTTTACTGACTATATGTGAGGGTTATAAAAATTGAACTATTCTAATTCAATGATAGTTATATTGAATGGGTTTTCTTGATTGAAAAAAAAATGATTAATGGATAATTGTGTTACTGAGAGCTGTAGAATGGAAAGGTGCACGAATCTACATTCATCATCATTAATGAATCAAAAAGAATTCTATATTTCTCCTAAATAAATTAATTTTAATTAAAAAAAATTGGGTGAATAGCAACCATTCTCGTTTTTAGTAGTTTGAGCTTCTCGTCCGGAAATCTCACGTTATTTTCTCTCACGAAAAACTGCGTAAAATTGCTAGAAAACTAAGTTGAATTTTAAAAAAAAATTATTGTCCCTAATATGATAAAATCTAACCAGATAATATTTATCGAAGCTATGCCAATGCCAACCATATAACCCTTTCCGACCGAGCTATCACGATCGTGCGGGTATAAAAGAGAATGTTCAAGCTCTTCAAAAATATCGATACCGAAGCAGCTGACTTGTATCATTCGTTATTTTTATTAAAATGAAACTCTGACTTTGTTTTCAAGGAGTTGATGACATTAATGACATGATGTTGGACAAGGAGTTGATGACATGATGATTAACAGTTAATTCTGTTGAGCAAATTGAGCAATTGCAAAGTGATCTAACAAAAATTACTGAGTGGGCTGCAAAGTGGGGCATGTCGTTCAGTGTGAATAAATGCCAAACCTTGCATTTGGGCAAGAACAATGTTAATTATTCTTATGTTTTACAGGGAGAGAGTATTCAAGACAGTGAGTTTGTTAAAGATTTAGGAGTTTTTGTGAGCAATGATTTTAAAATGAGTAAACAATGTGTTGAAGCAAGTAAGAAGGCCAATCGAATGTTAGGATTTATTAGAAAAAGTATCACTTCTAAATCTAAAGAGATTATTTTGCCATTGTATAGGGGATTGGTAAGGCCACATCTGGAGTATGCTGTTCAGTTTTGGTCCCCCTTTCTCAGAAAAGATATTGAAATGCTTGAAAAGGTTCAACATAGGGCTACAAAAATGATTAAGGGTTTATCGGGTATTGATTATGGTAATAGATTAAGATCGTTAAACATGTATTCCCTAGAAAATAGGAGATCAAGGGGTGATTTAATTCAGTTGTTCAAGTTCATTAAACAGGGAGACATGGAGGGCTTAGGTTTTACCTTAAATAGCCGGACCAGGGGGCATGGACAGAAATTGAATAAATCATGCTTTAGAAGGGAGGTTAGAAAACATTATTTTTACAATAGAGTCGTCAATGAGTGGAATGCTTTACCAGAATATGTTGTGCATTCGAAGAGAGTGGAAGATTTTAAGAAGAATCTCGATAACTATTGGAAACTGGTAAGGAATTAGATATATTTTGGACCAACCTTGCTGGGCCTCTGGCCTGTTGTTGGTCGACAATTTTTGTATTTGTATTTGTATTTATATTAATGTTGTTTAACGCGTTTTTTTTTCAGTAAAACTCCAAGTGAACATGCAAATATTATAAATTCTATTTCGATAAAACTGAACATATTATAAATTCTATGGATATGTCCGGTTCCGATAGTCATCGACTGAATATTTTTGAATTAATTTAGTTGCTCCTGTTTCATTTTTTATTGACTCTACTGTGATTCTAGATAACGATTTATGCAATCTTAAAAACTAGTCTTAAGTATAGTTCAATAAAAAAGAATAAGGCAATTTTTTCTAATTTTTTTATCAAACAGTTTACTTAGACATACGAGTAGACTGGAGAGGAGGAAAAAATCGTCAAACCTGCCTTACGTAATTTATGGACGCTCCCAAAGTATATTCTTAATATCAAGTCCTGTTCATATCAAACAAGACACATTATTGTCCATTTCTTTAATGGTTTTTCCATGAGGACTTTTGAATCAAAGGTGATGCACGATGTCCTGTACGATATCGCCCTTAACAGTTGCGTTGGGTGGTGATGAGGCGTCGGCTCGTCACTTCAATGTGGTTCTAAAATACGACACCCGTCGCCAACAGCCCTCGTGTGGCTCTAGTGCGACGATAATTCAAACCAAACCAAGTCATTCAAACCACTCGGGAAAAAGGGGTGCAAAAATTAACCACGTGACAGTAGGGGGAAGAGAAGAAATGACATGCAAATATTATAAATTCTGTGGATATGTCCGGTTGCGATAATCATCGACTGAATATTATTTGAATTAATTTAATTGATCCTATTTAATTTTTTATTGATTCTACTGTGACTACTGATTTACGATTACGATTCTAGATTACGGTTTTTGGAAAATTTTAAAACTTATTTTAAGTATAGTAGTTCAATAAAAAATAGAGCAATTTTTTCTAACACATATCAAACGCTTTACTAAGAAATACAAGGAAGCTGGGGAGGAGGTCAAGAAATAATCGTCAAACCTGCCTTACGTAATTTATTGAAGCTCCCAAACTATAGTCTTAATTTCAAGTCTTGTGGTCTTGTTCATATCAAACATAAGACACATTGTCCTTTTCTTTAATGGTTTTTCCTGGAGGACTTATGAATCATAGTTGATGCAACCCCCCCCCCCCCCCCCATGCAATCCGTTGATGACTCAATCAGGAAAATCGTGCCGTCTTGCTCGATAAATCTCTCTCCAATCGGAGACGTGCAAACGATTTTTTGTCGGCAAATTGCTCGTTAAAGAGTGTCGACTTGTCACGACGACGACTTTAAATGATCGTTGAAACGACACGGAGAAACACGACCCTTGTAAATTCAGTACAAGTATTTCTACTGCAAATTGCAGTGGGAATTCCGATTGCCCCATCAATTGGGACCGGGCCCAATTGGATGACAGATAATAATGAAACTGCAATTTGAAATATCTTAAACCAAAATATGTTTGTCCTTATATACTACAAGAATTTAATTTCTTAGTTCCTAGCTATACTACAAGAAATTGTATGGTATATTATGGTATGGTAGGAGACATATATATTCCAGCTTGTGTGCTTGTTCAGAGAACCGCTTACTACAAGAAATAAATATATTCTTAAAAAACCTTTTTTTTCTCTAAAAACTATCTTAAAAATCAGCCATATATACAATTCATTAAACTGATTACCAAACTCTCAATGAACAGTTATTAATTTTTTTGACAACCTTACGAAATTAAAAAAAAGATAATTTATCAGTAACTTTATAATTCAGTGTCTTCCGTTTGAATGAACTACTTATTGCCCCCTTGAAAGCACAAATCGCCCACTTGGGGGCAATCGCCCCCATGTTGGGAACCACTGGGCTCTAACTTTTTTTTATTGTGGTGTAGCAATCTTACTCCGGTTATGTGAGTATAAGGCTATTCAGACATGGTGTAAGTTTACACCGTTTATTTTTTATATGTTCCGCCATAAACTGGTGTCAACATTTGCTGCTACCTATTTTAAAGAGAAATGTTACACACTAAACATTTTATAGTGTAGTATGAAATGTAATTTTTAAGTAAGTACCTGTCAGTAGATGAAGGTACTTTTTTGGAATAACCAGTCAAAAGTAAAGTTTTACTATCCAAAATCAAAAACAATTTCCCTCTCTCTCCCTATCTATCCCCAATTGTTAATTAGGAAGTTTTAAAAATGAGAGATATTATTCACAGATGTCGACCATTTTTTTTTCAGTTTATCAATTCCATTAAATAACCGGTTCATACTATCCGTGATATGAATAACACTTTTTAAAGTAATTATCTGTATAGTTTATCAATTAAAGTAAATAACCGAATATAACGAGAAGGTTTTTTTTTTTTGTATTTCATAGATTATTTAGATTTGATTAGTATCAAGAGATGGCGCCACGAAATACATTTTTTTTTACTTGGTTGGGGGAATCCTCATCTTTGAGATTGTGAATTATTATTAGTAACTAAAAATAGAATATTCGATTTTTTTTTACTGGAAGAAATAATTTAGCTTATATTTTTTACATTTTTTTTCCAAAAACGTACACTTTAATTTTCGTAAAACTATTTTCTTCATAAAAAAAAGTAAATATTTCTTAAATGAAAAAAAAAGTTTTGTCGTTAACTCCAAAATAATTACACATTTTTAAAGTTTATTTTACGTAATCAAATCCAAAATAGCAGTAAGATTGTAGCAAACTCTCAACAACATTTTTGATTACAAAATAAATGGTAGATTTAAAAGTGCTCTTACTGCCTCAATTTGACCCTTTATAAGTATTGAATGAATAACAAAAAATTCTGAAAAATCAAAAATAGCCTACTTTCCTATTATTTTAATGCTCACAGAAACTATCAAAATATTGTCTGGTTAGACGGACGGGCAACAAGTATAATTATAGCTATGTATAAGACAAGTCTCTGATGAGAAGATTCGTGAAGAAAACGGCTATTGGCGAAGGAAACTATCTCAGATCTTTCAAACAAAAAAGAATTTTCGAAAATCGGACAATTAGAACGGAAATTAAAAGGAGTATATGACGGACGGACAGAAAGGCGGGCGTATAAAGAGATTGACAAAATGTATGAAACATGAACGTGATGTATGAAGTACGTGAATAAATCGTGCTTTAAAAGGGAGGTAAGAAAACATTATTTTTTATAATAGAGTTATCAATGAGTGGAATACTTTACCTGATTATGTTGTGCATTCGAAGAGAATAGAAGATTTTAAGAAGAACCTCGATAGTCATTGGAAACTGGTAAAGTATTAGATTTATTTTGGACCAACCTTGCTGGGCCTCTGACCTTGGACGACAATTTTTGTATTTGTATTTGATTGATCTCTTAATCAGTAATACCTTTGAATAAATAAACGATTAAAAAAAATTGTGCTGTTTAAACAGCAGTCTCTACCATATCAATAACCAACAGTTCATTATTTTAATCGAAAGAATTGAGAAAAAATGAAGTAAATAAATTCGTTTTTATTCAAGCTAAAAATAAAAATGTCTATTAACTAGCCAAGTTGATGCATTAATACAAAAGACAGCATAAACTAACTCAAAGATAAGACAAAAGTTCCTTAATGAATCATGACTGACATTTCCCCTAATGTGTTCCGTTATTTCCCTATATATCACCAGAAACTTTTTTGTGTGTCTCCCACTCACTTGTCCAAGATTTTAAATAAGCGTGACACAACCATAGCCAAAAAAGGATCATGTCACTTATATATGAGTTGCTAAACATTAAAAAAATATTATAACCATAGGAGAGTTTCCCACCAAACTCTTTCCTTCAGAATCTTAATGAAAGAAGAAGTCTGGGTGGAAATATTTCTGGATACATATACCGTTTTGACTTTTAGCGATTCATATGGTAAAGAATTAGGATGCATTGAACACTTGTGTGGGCAAATGGAGCATTTAAATGGTGGTCTTTGACAAAAGAATTGGAGGAATTAAATGATATTATGGTCTCATGATATGATCCATCTTCATTAAGACCTGATTATTGTAAAATTTAGATTATGTGTAGATATTACATTTTTACTTTCCATTGCCTTGCATAAAATACAGGGTGGTGCAAATAAAAGTGGCCCCGGTGAAGAGATATGAATACACTAAAATGCCTTTTTTGGTTTGTATGGTATTGAAATCAAACTCTCTAACTTTATCTGTATCCGTCATAATTAAGGGTGGAATTCATAACTTAATTTTAAATGACAGAATCATCGATAAAAAAAACATTTATTAATTGAGGATTAGGTGAAAATTTTATATAAGAACAATGCGAGTTCAAACTTCCGAGTTCCAAACTATTTTAAAAAGACACGCCACTGATCAACACTGGATAATAGTGACCAGACGTTACCTAGAAAAACCTTCAAATACTGGTGGCGCCATCTTAATCAGTCAAACACAATCACGAAGCCTGTAATTATGCAATCGGTTCACCAATTCATCATTTTTAGAATAGAAATGTCTGTTTATCCTATGAATATTTAGGGATTTATTTAGGGAATCCTATGAATAATTAGGGATTAACTCTTAATCTAAAATCTCTCTAATTGTTCTTAATATTGATAATTGCTAGGGGGGAGGATATTTCGTTGTATTTTGTTGAAGGGCGGTGCCTGTTAAATCGTTCGATGTGATGTTCGAAAAGGGCGTCGTTAAAATGAGGGTGTGGCCATTGTTTCCGAGGATTTTCGAACGTTTCGGATTGAAAGGGAATGTTTATGGAACATAAGGCATCGTAATCTTTTATAAATACCCTACGGGTGTAGTGACAAGAAGGACACGGAATTATGTTTTTTTTTTCCGGAAAGGTCAATTGTGATTCTTGCCTTTTGGAAAGCCTTTTTATAAATTTAATTTGAGATATAGAGATTAAAAAAGAAATAGGGAATCGAATTATATTGATTGAAATTATATATTCAGGTGGTAAATTAAACAAAAAAAAGTTTGGAAATTTTCACTGTTTATTGAACAGGATTTTTTAAAAAGAAAAATAGAATAGAAACCGCAATTTTTAAATTATTTTTCAACAGAAGATTGAATTAAAAAAAAAATAGAAGAAACGCAATTGCTCTGCACTAAAATTTTTGCGGCTTAGAAAAACGAAAAACTAACGAGATAACGAACTTTCATACAAAACTTTAAGAAGTTTTTCAAAACCGATAATTTTTTTTCTAAAACGAAAAATTTAACACTTTCTCTTTTACTCCTTCAAACCCTCCCTAATTATAGAAACCCAGTACGAGAGAAAAAAAAAATAGGTCACTAGGACTCCGTACCAGCACGCATGCATATTTCACACAATATCCGGGTAATAAAAACAAACAAAATATGTATCAGTGCAGCGTGACAAAGTCTCAACTAACGAATCTCCATATCTGTTTTTCGAACCCATCGCAATGCTTTCATTACCTTATAATTCATTTTAGGTGATTGAAAGTAAAAAATTACTTTACAATTTTGTCAAAACTCATGCCCGGAATGTCCGGGGCACGCGAATGTGCGCTTAAAGCACAAAAGGAGCAGAAAAATAAAGGTATTGATTTTTCAGGAATTTCCTTTCGTAGTAGCAAAGGTTTTTATGGCTACTCTTTTGTTATTTTGTTGTTGTTGCTGCGAAAAATGAAAGCACTGCGCGATGAATTTCTTATGAAAGTAGAAGTCAGGAGGTTGGCAAAAGCGCTTTAATGGCTGCGCACAGGTTGATGGTTGATGGTTCGGTACGGTAAAGAGATTGCCAGATTGTTTGTAACTGTGGTACACTGTTAAAAAAAAGTGTGTAAAAATGAAATTACTATCTCGCAACTTTGTAGCGAAGGTCCAGTATCGAGCTAGCACGCAAAAGGTTCCTGGATCAGAACCGGGCCCGGTCCATACCTCGATCACTAGGGCTAGTATTGGGTATTTTATTTTATCAGGGCGAAACTGTTAAATTAACAGTTTTCCCCTGCTAAACTAACAGTTTTCCCTGCTAAATTAACAGTTTTCCCTGTTGAAAGTACAGTTGTCCTGAAAAAAAAATACACTTTAAACTGTAAAAAAAGAGTTATTAAGTGGCGTCAAAGTTGACAGTTTTTACTGTAAAAACAACAGTTTTTTTTACAGTGTAGCGCTGGGCACGCTATCAGCCCAGATCGGAGAAGTCTATTAAGCAACGTTCTTGTAGTACAAAGATTTTCAGATATGTGTTAAAAGTTATGTGCCTTAAAATATAATATTACATCCGACGTTTTACAGTGCTGGACACTATCGCCTGCGTTTTTTCTAATATTAAAAAACGTTTCTCATTTAAATATATTTTCATTGTTTCACTTCAACTTTTCAAGATCAATTTCAAGCAAAATAATATATTTTAATTAGTTATTTAGGTTTGAATTATCGTCGCACTAGAGCTACACGAGGGCTATTGGCGACAGGGGGTCGTATTTTAGAACCACAGTCAGGTGACGAGCCAACACCTGAATAGGCACTAAACGCAACCGTTAAGGGCGACATCGTACGCAGCGTCAATATATTTTAATAATAATATACAAAATAATATATTTTTAACAATATATTTAATTTTATAAAATATACAACAACTCACTTCACTAATCCTGACTTCATGACTTTTTTCTACACTCAACCACAGCTGACGTAAAAGGTAACTTTTTTCTCCACTCGATGTTTACTGGCGTGAAAATCCTTCTTGCTGACACTCACAACTCGCCACACACAAAAAAGAGTTTCGAACACAATAAAGCCACCCGCATTCGAATTTTCGAACACGACGACAGCTGAAAACGAACGTCTCTTTTCGAATATTCGGACCCCCCTTCGAACGTGCCAAACGGAGTTTTTAATTTTGACGAGATGTTGCTGAATCGTTTTTTGGCAACACTGAATGTTTCAGACGATTCTTTTGAAGGGAAGAAGTTCGCTGACCTAGCTCTGAATGAAGCCGCGAGCTTTTAAAAGTAGAAAAAGAAAATTAATGAAAAATATTAAAATGTAAATAGTTTTTTTTTGGAAGTTCAGGGAAAATATTAACATTTGAAATGCGAGGTTTATTTTGGTAACATTCTAAAAAAATTATTTTGTTAGTTTCAGAATTCGAAGAGTAAGACTGGGCACATTATTTTTAAATTGAGTTACTTGCATTTGCTTAGTTATATGAAAATATTTCACCATTATTATAAAACTTAAAAAAAGTTAATATTAAATTTTAAAATGTGAAAATACGTGAATGCATTTGAAATCGATAAAATAAATAAAACTAAAGTTTATAAAATACGGTTGGAAAAACGCCAAAACTCTTTTACTTCTTTTATGCCTCCCAAGGCAAAATTAATCAACTGTTGTCGTTGTAAAACTTTTTCTTATCTTTAAATCAGCAACACTTTTCAAAAACTGCAACCACAAGTTTATCATAATTAGGTTGCAAACATGGAGGGTTGCAAAGAGCCAGTTGTAGTAGCATCGTTCAACTTGCAGTGCAACGTTGTCATGGTTACGGACAAAAATATGTATAAAAATTTTATCAACACAGTTTAAAAATTTTAGGTGAATTCGAACTGAAAATACAAAGAGAAAGTTCTAAATTTAGTTGAGGCCAATGATATTGCTTTAGAAATAACTATTTGTATTTGTTTGCCCTGAGGTTCGATGTTAAGTGGGGTATTTTTTGTTAGGTAACGCAAAGTTTAGGTTTTTCAAACGTATTCGTAACTTTCTATTTTTGGAGATTCTAAAATAGTGGGTGCTCATAATAATCCACATGAACCGTATAGCGCAGTGGTCGACAACCTTTTTCAAAGAAAGGGCCAAAATGTTATTGTTGGAGACAATTTTGTTATACCCTACGGCCCTATTTTTTTGTAATTAGTAAAAAAATAAGTTTTTTTGTAACTAGTAAAAAATAAAGTTTTTAACACCGATTGGGAAATAATAAATAAACAGTTAGTGATGTTTTTAATTCATTTTTTTAATAAGGAAAATAAGTAAATTCGTTTTTTTATATATACAGTTGAGTCCCGTTTATCCGAATCCCGGTTATCTGAAATTCGGTTTATCAAAAACAAATTCCCGAACCTTTCGGTTAAAATAAGAAATGTATACGCATAAATAAATACACAAAAAATAAATACTTACTTACAAAGTTGGATTTATTTCTCAAAATATGCAGTAATTTATTTTGCTGCTCATTTTAGTCCCGTACCTTTCGGATAAGTGGGACTCTACTGTCTGATGTAACTTATTGTAACCAACCCGGCTATTTAAATGGTCCTATTCTGCTACAGCACACCAAAATTACAAAAAAAAATTATCAAAATTTTTAATACTGGTCATATTTACAGAATTAAATCGAGTTTGATTGAGTTAACTTTTTACGTAAGTGATTTCAGCACACTAAAAACTGTTAGTTAACCCTTTCAGTTCCAATGACAATTTAGCATCATCATTTTAGAAAAAATTTTCTGATCGTCTACAGCCATTTATGATATCAAAAAACACATCATTCGATTCTTCAAACTTTTTTTCTATTAGAAAATATTTTTTTATTAATCCCAATAGATGTTAGCCTTATTATTATTTTTTTTAAATTATGATCAGAAACATGATGATGCCAATTGATATCACTGGGACTGAAAGGGTTGAAGCAAATTTATTCTAAAATATGTTTAATTATTGGCCTGTATAATTCTGCTAACTTAAGAATTGAGCTAAAAATAAAGTTTGTACTACTAAAGAATTGTAATAATGAACGGATTCTTGTTAAGTTAAGAAGAGGAATTTTTTACAAAATGCTACAGGGGTGAGGGGTGGTGAAATGCCCTTACCACCAATATTCGAAGTACCCCTTTAACACTTTCGTGCTCTCTAAAAATTTAAAAAGGCAGACGATGAATAAATCATCAACATCTGCACCCTCGAAAAAAAAAAAGGAATCGCAACGGGACGAGACCATTCGCCTACACAAATTTGCTGCTGAAAGCCAACCTCAGCCCCACAGATTGAAATTCTTTCTTATCCTCTTTGGTAATTTTCAATTTAGCAGGTAAAAAAAATCGAGCAATTAATTATCCTATAATGGCCGCCTCGGTGGCTGAATGGTTAGTGTACTAGCCTTTGGAGCTGCTGAGGTCGGGTCCGAATCCCGGTCAGGCATGGATGTTTGTGACAGTCAATAAATGTTGTTATTTGTCTATGTGTTATTCATTTCTTTGTGACTGTAAAATTTCTTTCTGTGTCTGTCCCCCTTGACGAAAGCTTATAAGCGGTTCTCTGAACAAGCGCACAAGCTGGAATATATATGTATAATACCATACCATACTATCCTTTAACTCAAACATTGAGATTTGTAGCATTTGTTCGATTAGCAAAGTAATTAACTAATTGAAAGATACTAGACTGTAGAATCTCATTTACAATGTGATTTATCATACCCTAGTAACAATTCTCGGCGAAGAAAATTTTCAATAATGAAACAGAATAGCTAAAATAGCTGTATTTTATGCAAATTCGTGTACATGAGGTGTTCATACGAGTTAAACAAAATAGTTTAAAATAAAACTACATGTAGATAATTTGAAAAATATTTGACGCATGCAACTGACAACCTTGGTTGTATGGCGACACGCGTTTCCACCAAGTTCAACAAGAACTTGGTGAACCTATGGACAATTGCCATTTGCCCGACAATCTTCATTTATCACTCAATTGCCTTGAATGGTGGAAGGAAGCAGGCTTTCGCCAACTAGCAAAAACTATTACTCTTAGAAATGTATATAAAATTAGTCTACAGGGAAACTTTGAGGAAGTTTAGTCTTTTCTATTTAACAGTTAGACATTGGGAGATAATAGATTGGTCGTCTTAAGTCGACTAGAGAGTGTGACGGAATGATCCACAAATATGGCGAGGGATGCCCAGCTCTCCTCCACTGACCAATAAAATTTAAGATTATTCGTGTGAAAAGGTGTAAGGTCACGATGACCAAGCAAAGTTTCTGTGGGAACTATTGATCTAGGCGACAGTTTGTCGCGGACAGGGTGTGGTTGGAATTTTAAAGTACTATGTGATATATTAAGGTGATTATACGTCGAAAAGGCAATTTAAGTAATTAAGTTCAATTGGGGTTAAAAAAAAGTAATTTAAGTTTAATTGACGTTAAAATATAAGATTTGGAGGGGGGTTAAGTTATAAATGTCATATTTTAGTTCACGTCGACATGGAGAGACTCTTTTGTGACAACCATATTATAGCAGCTGCATCTCTTGTATTTAAAAGTCATCCGCCCACGCTGCATCTGCTGTTAAAAGGGCAGTTTCGCGGGTCCTTTCCTTTTCACATGGTAGCGACGAGTGGGCTTCGTGAAATAATGGGTTCTTGTCGGGGAAGTGTCACTCCATTTGTTGTCGCTTATAGAGTAGTTCCTGATGTGGAGTTGGGGTTATTTTTGGATATGACAACACACTGTAAATTTTGTACTTTATAGAGCCGCAGTGGGGTACAGGTTTTAAGTTGGTACACGTATTTCCAGCTAGTGCGCTTGATCAGAGACCCGCGTATGAACATTCGTTAAGTAAGACAGACACAGACAGATTTTTTACTAACAAGTAGAGAGAAATTACACCCAGGGCCAAGGCGGGATTCGAGACCACACCCGGTACAGTGCGCAGGACTGTTAGCGTTATGGTCAGCGATCTTAACCACTAAGCCACCCGAGTCCCTAGGGTGTAGTGGCCAATTTAATTGCCAGCTGTACTGAGAAGATTGACGACGAGAGAGACGACAATTTTTCAGGTTGGGTAAATTTTACGCCTCATTTTTGGTATTTGGTTGATCCATTTTCAGGTTTTTGAAACTATAGAACTTGAGAAATGGTTTAATACCGCAATATAGTGAAACATTTCTTCATTCAGCCGCTTTCAGCAACTGAAAAACACAATTTTGATGAAACCAAGCGCAATTTTTTTAATTATCAATCAAATCAAAGATTTCCCAATTAACCTTCGAAAACCTAAAAAACGTAAGCAAATTGAAAACGTTACTAAAGGGAAAAAAAACTACAAGGAATACAGTTTTTTTACAGTAATTTTTTTGTGTAATGAACTACCGTTGTAAAAACTGATGAGCACGGAAACCCTATAACGACATTAAAGAAGAGATAAGAGTTTTGTGCAAAAAATGCGATAAAAAAAATTAGAATATCCGCGTTTATGGAGCTTCCCTTTTTGACAATCAACTGCGCACTAACCAATCAGTCAATCAAAGCAAAAGGGTTTAGCTATACATTATTCTATTGTCTCAAAATCAGTTGATGTTTGAAAATACACTGTAAGAGACAATTTGTGACGACCAAATACTTTTCAAAATATATTTTGGAGCATATGTTTGCGACATCTTTGCGAAACCCTTTTATAATGTTTATAAAATGTCTGGTTATTGAAGTCATCGTTGATTATGCGTCATCTACTTATTTAATCAGCAATGTACAAATGGTAATGGAGCAGAGCTTTTAAGCTCAACAAATGCGGCAACACTAACGATGCTTGTTATTTAATGTAAACATCCAAAAAAAATGATGCTTAAGCAAATATCTCTTTAATAACATTGATACAAACTTATAAATAAAAACAGTTTAGGTTAAAAAAAATTTAATCCATGAAATGATAAATCTTTGAGTTTATTGATTAGGTACCATAGATTTCATAAAATATCTAACATCAATTAATAAATTATAAAAGTATTCAAACAAAAATTATTCTATTCCTTGTTCCACTAGGCCTTTGCACACAATTGTTTCTTTCATTTCGAATTAAAGATTGAACCTTGAACAGGAGAACAATGTGCATCAATGTGTAGGAAGCCTACATTACGACCGCCGACAAATGGTGTCATCCTTCAAAGACAGACCCTACATGTCTTTATTTTAGAAAAGTAAAGGGATTTTCAGTACTACAAGAAATTTTACAAGCTAATTCCCGTAGAGATTCTAAAGTTGCCCTAATTGACGATAAAATAACAATACTGCCGTAGACAGGTAAACTGCAGTATCTGGATTAATTACTTGGACCATTGTTGTAAGCAATCAATAGCAATGGCCTATAAGAAAGTATACTCTTTTTTTCCCAACGGGGCTACTTCATTGGCCTTTGCAGACTCTGCAGATTCCAAAGAACTGAGAGCCATTTTTTCTGTGGCACCATCTAGGCAACTCTCGCTATCCATTTTGACGCTCAGATTACAATGCATTTGAGCTCGCTGTGGAGGTTAAAATATGCCTACATATATTTTGTTTTTAAATTTTGCCGAGAGAACCCGGGCCAAATGAGCACTCAAGAGATCTTATGCATGAAACATAATCATATGATATGCTTTTCCAAAATTTTCCCATCCAGAAAATCTGACGAGTCAGCCGGGCTCGAACCCGCGAACTTGGGTTTATGAAGAGAATCAGAAGATAGTGTACTGAAAGACTGATTAATGTAAGACAAAAATCATCCAATGCATAGTTGTAGTCACGGCAGTTTACCTGCAATCTTCAAAGTACTAAAACTAAACAAAACTCCTCGGTCCAACATCCCATTAGTGGGCCAAGGCCTGCCTTGCCATTTCCAGCTTTCGTGACCTAGGGCGTGCAAGGCATGTGTCTCGGTAAGGTGGTCAGCCTCACGCGGAACCCCCAGTGTTTATTTCCCAAACAAGCTTGGCATTTTATCGACCCACTTAAGGGATGAAAGGATGGGTCAACCTCGCCCAAACAGGGATTTCATCCCCGGACCTGTGGCGTGACCACTAAGCCACTGGGCATCCTTCACAATAGTACAAGGTTATTGAATGTAACTTACCCGTTGGTGAGTTGGGGCGCGACGAGGTACGCTGGAGGCACTTCGGCCATGAGGTCTTCCTGATGGTCGTAGACCAGGGTCTCGACCATGGAGCCCTTGGAGCTGCCGAAGGACACCCTGGAACACAAATAAACATCATTACGATACACGCATTCGATAGAGTCACGATTTATTGGATATACCAACTCCACCTGGTTTAGAAGACTAATATACTAAGCAACATAACACACTAGTAGACCAACTTTGAGTTATTGACTAATAATGGATTTTTTGGAACAATAATGGATTGATTTTTCTTATTTTAAAGATGATTTGAGATCGGGTTATGGAGCGAATTTCGGTCCAACACAGAATTTGGATCAAGTAATATGACGTCAGGCATCTTAATTCGGCGGCCTTTTAATCAAGACGGTACGACCGTCAGGGACAAACCTTGCTGGGCCTGTGGCCTGTTGTTTGTTGACAATTTTTGTATTTGTATTTGTATTGATGGTCGCATGGTCTCGACCATGGAGTTGCCGTAGGACACCAGGAAACACAGATAAACATCATTACTATACATATTTTAAACACACATTGAGATAGAGTCACATAAGATGGTGGATCTACTATACAGTACACTCATTATAAAACTTGTGGTTCTAACATCCCAAGTGGAACACAATGTATTATGTAAAATAAGCAACATTTCCATATTGTGTTATTTGAAGAATGTTATTTTTGTACAAACCATTTACTATTTTTTGGTCACAAGACAATATTTGTATGGTTTTACTTATAACAACTTGGAAAAAATGTAATTGAAAGTCAACAAATTTTTTTCTCCGTGTAAGGACTCTGTGTCTGTCTTTCGGTAAGATTGCTATTCTGGTGCAAGCTGGTTGCCTAGAGGTAACTCAATTGGCACTGAATTCAATCATGTGGTAGAAGAAACGTTCTCCAACTTCCCGAAACCGCGACTGGACTTGACTCTATACATAGTAATGCAAGTTAATATTGAGTTACGATCTGCATTTTCCCGAGCAGATATCAATGGCGGTTATTATGCACAAGAATTATTTGTATTATTTACTATCAAACGCTCTTTTTCTTGTACTTCCTTTATTAGTTGTAATGAGACAAAGGGCTTGTTAAAAACGATTCAGATCATTAAAATCAATTGAGGGTATTGCTAAGTTTTTGTCATGTAATTATCAAAATTGTAAAAGTATGTATGAACACTTTATATATTTGCTGTGATTTCTTTAAAACAATAACTACAAATTTATTATGACACAATTACATTTACATAAATTCTGCATATAAATTTAAAAAAAATGTTCAAAATTTGAGTGATACTTAACATAGGTAGCATATCTTACATTAGCAAAGATACGGAATCTTATAAATATTTCAAGCTTACTTTGCAATAGATTAATCGACCTACTTTTCAAAGTTTTACCACAACTATTTTTATAGAAATGACATATATTGACATCATCATGGATAGAATTGCAGGTGCGAACACAAACATAATAAGAACCTTGAAATAACACCTGCTTTTGGTAAGTTTTGATAGCTATTCTTGTCTGCGTATTAAAGTATGTTTTGTTGTTAGAAGAGAAAATATGTAATAGATTGACAGTACGCTATTTCTTAAAATATCTAGAAGTGAATATTATGGTACTTTTTAATAATGTATGTTATTTCTTAATAATCTATGTTTCCCTTAAAGCATTATTTCAAAAAACACATTTCATTCCAAAAAGTAAATAATAATAATAATAATAATATTATTATTGATAATAATAATAATAATAATAATAATAATAATAATAATAATAATAATAATAATAATAATAATAATAATAACAACAGAAACTCGCTTTTGATAATAATAAAATAACAATAAAAACACTACTTTGAGGCGAAAAACTATCGTCAAACGGAAACTTTTCGTTTTTCCCAGATTCAGGTCCGGGCATCGCCAAAATAACTGCCGACCTATAAATGGCCCGTGCAACCAAAATGTCCGACGAGTAATACCCCGTGTAGAGGGAGTGCACGTTAAATAACCTTTTAAGTCCAACGCTGTGTACGATGTTGCCCTTAACGTTTGCGTTGGGTGCCTATTCAGGTGTCGGCTCGTAACTTGATCGTGATTCTAAAATACTACGCCCGTCGCCAATAGCCCTCGTGTAGCTCTAGTGCGACAATATTTCAAACTAAACTAAACGCAACTGTGGTTCTGAATTGCGATCCAGTCACCAAAAGCCCTCGTGCAACTCAACCCATCTGATGTGTTCTTTACCAGTGCTAAATACTTCAACCCGAAAATCCCGTCCAACTGTCACATCAAATCTCCAACCAGCAAAGAATCAACAGTTGAAAACTGGCACGTGGACCCCCCCCCCTCCTCCAACCCCTCAGTATTTACTCAAGGGACCGCGCTCAATAGCTCCCACCCACTCTGGTATAAAAGAGGGGGACCCCTCATTACCGTCCCATACAAAGATGTGGCCCACAGATGGGACGGTTATATGTCAAAGGGACTAAGGGAGGGCTTTTACTTTTGTTTGGGCTAAAATTGAATTGTGACCCCCCACCCCTTTTGTGTGAGTCATAAAGTGCGTGGGGGGTGGGGATTATTTTTTTATTTGCTTTTTTTTTTGGTGGTGGGGGGGGGATCAGGTGACTGGAATATGCAACTTAATTTTGTTGATATGTTTTTTAAATAATAGTATTGATGTAAGTTCAAGTACGGAAAAAATAAACCGACGAAAAGACAAGGCATAAAACATAGGAGTTTAATGTCATGCCTTTCTTACACACAATAAAAAAGTATCTTTTTAAATTTAGAATCAAAAATATGGCAGACCATTTTAAAAAAGGACTGATGGACAGATGGACGAAAAAGTCAACAGGCATAAAAACAAAAAGTATGAAGGATACATTTAAAAAACATTTTAAAAAAATCGGATGGATAAAACCGAATTTGGAAGGTGAAAACAGGGAATAGACGGGCATCTCCACAAAGTAATAACGAATTTCCATTTCTTAAAAATTAGTTCCAATAAAAAGAGGAAAAGTAGACTAAACATTTAAATACATATAAACACACTGAGACGATAAAAATACTACCGAAAAAAAGGTCCATTTCAACATCTTAAGTCTTTAACCTTATTTATTTCTGTGTTATTACTTGACTCAAATTTAGCAAGAAGTTTAGTTTTTAGATCAACGTAATATAGCAATTAGTTTTTTTAGATCACGTATATTTCTTCAAGATCAACTCTGCTTCTCTAATAACTGTCTAGTGCTATTTAATGAGATTGTTGTTCAAGCTATTACAACCCTGTAAAACCCTTTTTTCCTTTGAGGTTGTTACTACGCAGAGAAGCATGAAATCAGATGATATTTCTATTTCACAGGAATTTTTTCTAGTTATTATTGCAGCAAAATGCCAATGTAATACAAGGGTTCAAAGTATGTCTTACTAAAGTTTTTATTTATTTATTTATTTATTTATTTATTTATTTATTTATTTATTTATTTATTTATTTATTTATTTATTTATTTATTTATTTATTATTTATTTATTTATTTATTTATTTATTTATTTATTTATTTATTTATTTATTTATTCATTCATTCATTCATTCATTCATTCATTCATTCATTCATTCATTCATTCATTCATTTATTTATTTATTTATTTATTTATTTATTTATTTATTTATTTATTTATTTATTTATTTATTTATTTATTTATTTATTTATTTATTTATTTATTTATTTATTTATTTATTTATTTGTTTGTTTGTTTGTTTGTTTGTTTGTCTGTCTGTTTGTTTATTTAATTTTGAAGAATTTTGCCAAGAAATTTTTTGAAAAAATATAAGCATTGCTTAAAACGCTATAAGTAAAAAAATAATTAGTTTGTACATTGATTATCAAGTAAAATAATTTATTAGACTTTCTTACATGTTTTGAAATGAGATTTTAAAGCAAAAATCACAATATATTTCAGGAATTTCATAGTATCAAAGCCATGTTTATAGAAATTTTTTAAAAAACAAGGAAATTTTTTATTGTAAAAAGTCATAAATTCTATCAGTAATTTTACTTAGATCTCATTTAAAAACATTTTGCAAAATTTGTGAAAATTGTCAAAATTTACCGCTTTAAAGGCTCTCACGGTCTCAGAGCGTCCAAAGAGCCATGTGCATTATTACATTAGCTGTGGGCCTTTCAATACCCATTTACTATCCAGGAGTGACCCCTGCAAACAAAGGGACGCCAGGGGGAAAGGGGATTATACAGGGATGCGAGGGGTTTCAGGATTGGGAGATGTTTACTGCATTTTATTGAATGACCGTGAGAACAGGGGCAGTGCTTTCCACCTCATATAGGATAGCCAATAGCAATAACTTCTGAATTTCTGAATATGGAGAGGCTAGATTTAGAGATTTCGTCAACGCCACATGTTATACTGCGGGGGGGGGGGGGGGGATAGGTACATGTATATTCCGGCTTGTGTGCATGATCTGAGACTCGCTTTTATAAGCTTTCGTCAAGTAAGACAAACACAGAGAGAAATTTTACTGTCACAGAGAAAGGAAAGTACACCCAGGGCGAAGGAGGGAATTGAACACGCACCTGTTACAGCTCGCAAACTGTTCTGCTGGCGTAATGGTCCAAACCACTCGGCGATCCTTCCCCATGTTATCCAGTATAAGCCAATGTTAAAGTCCCTCATTGGCAAATACGATACAAGTTTAAATTTTGGTAACTTTGTACTTTCATAACTTTGTAACAATCACTGTGGTATTTAATAGAATCCGACTGTCTATTTATTGCCTTTTATAAGCTTTAACACAGCCAATTACTTCCCGGTAATTTAGAACCCTAGTCAAGTGACGAGTTCGACACCTGATGGTTTATTCCCTAGAACTGCGAGCCTTTTTTTGGGTGGCATCATCTAGACCTCTAGGTGGCTCTCGCTGCCGATTTAGTCACTCAGATTATTGAGAATATGATATATCTGTGTGGGATGACAATGTTTGCTGAAATTTAATTTTGCCGAGAACGCAAGCCAAATGGATACTCAAAAGATCTTTATTAAGGGACTAACAAGGGACGATTTCCCCATTCTGAAAATCAACCCTTGTGATGTGTCAAATGAATGCTAATATACCATCCTTTTGAAATTTCACAAATCTCACTTTTCTTTTTATCTCGAAAATAAGTCATTGGTTAAAATGTATATAATTTCAATTCTTTCGATTTTAATTAAACTTCTTTTTCAGTATTACATTGTCACACAGATAATTTTAATCAAACCTCAATTATAATGAATGAAATACAAATATGTGCTGCATATATTTGAAGAAAGTATAGATATTTTCGAAGATTTTTGATGTTCATGAGGTTTTTTTTTGCATTTTTCATGAAATTATAAACCTTATACCTCTTCATTATCACCTTATCTTCTTTACAACTCTTTACTTATTTCTGTAATTATAATGCTTATTTCAGGTCGTATTAAAAATATATTTCTAGTCATTTTACGCATAATTTTTTTTCCAAAACAAATTCTTTGAAAACTAGTTATTTCTAACCAAAAAAAAAATTTACGAATTTAAACTACTGACGTTCATTTTCGTAAGCGATAACTTTCCCAATAAACACGCCTTGAACCGCCGCCAAATCGGACATCTGTTTCGAGTTGGCATCGTACCTGACAACTTGGCGATAGTTTTTTTCCCTTCATAATTGGCGGGAAAGAGTGTCGCGATATTATGAAGTGTCGAACTTAAACTTTGTTTTTCCTTCCGCTTCAGCGAAGGTGCGCAATTTTAAAATTTATAAATAGAGGACCGTCCTGGCATCTAAAAAGTAACTCAGTAGCTCCATGTGTTGACAGTTCTTTTGAGCGATCACCTTGTTATCCTGTTTGGGCAGTGATTTACAAGGTTGATGGTTGGTTGGTTGGTTGGTTGGTATTCATATATATTCAGGTTTCGTGTGATTGGTCAGAGACCCGCTCATAAACCTTCGTCAAGAAAGACAGACACAACACATACACAAAAGTGGATCCATCTAATTGTTAGAAACAGAGGCCAACTAGAGGATCCCCAGAATTGACTTGTCACTACAGAGGTTTGGTATGAGATCTTGGAGGATTTTGTGGCCACGACAGATTTAACGTGCACCAGTCACCATTAGCGTACACGGGGGTCTTCGGAAGGCAGCGGAACTCGAACTCGCAACCTTAGGGATGCCAGTCCAAGACTTTACCAACCAGGCTATCCCGTCCTCCCCCAAATAGTATTGGCAGCGAGAAAGTTCTATGAATACTGTGCAGTCTTGTCAAAATTTCTTGATAGGTCCAAGTTCCAAACCTTCTTGATAGGTCCAAGTAACTTACCGGGCGATACTTGTTTTGCATTTCTTTAAAAAATAAAACATAAAAAAAACCTAACTTTCAATTTTTACTTTTGATCGTTTTTCTTCAAACTATTTGAAAATTAGTTTCCATCGAAATGGTGCATGCAATAAAAAAACACCAGTATATATTGACCCTGCGTTTGTTTATGACCCATTTATCGAAGATGTCTTTAGTGTAAAGCAATTTTAAACAGGCAGAAATAAATAATCTTTTGAAAAGAATCCAGGTTGCAAATATTTCAGTTAACTTAACAATACCGTACTTATTATTTTAAAACGGTAAATCGTCAACCTCTCATAGAATTCAACCAACAAGAAAAATCAAACACAAAAAACTCAACAATGAAACAAACAACAAACTACAATGAAAATATTTTCGATAAAAAAAATAAACCAATTCATTTCCTAGATCCCAGCAAAAAATAAATAAAAAATACTACAACATTAATCCACCATTACTCTCCAGACACCAATTTCGCCAACTACCGCCAAGAAATAAAAGTTTCATGATAGACTATTTCTGGCCGAACGTATTAAGAATTGACTATTGAGTGATGTTCTTCTTTGTTACATTTCTTCTTGATGGTGTATATGAGTAAATATTGTGAATAAAATATTCATTGGTGTTCCAAAGTAAGGTTTTTTTCTTGTGGTACGCCGCCGCCCAGTTCCATTATTTACTTTTTTTTTCTTTTCAGAAATACCGATAGAGGTGCGGGGTTGATAAACTTTGGTTCTATTGTTACGCGGGTTTCTTTAATGGGGCGGGAGTATTGAATATAGACTTTTGGCGGTGGCTGTTTTTAACCCATTAATGCCTGGCGTCCCTTTTTAGGGACACTTTAAAAAAAAAATTTCGCAATTTTTAATGAATCAACTTTTCAATTACAAAATTGCTCCGTTGTATTCAATAGTGTACATTTCAACTGACCCAAGGGCATTGATGCTGTTTAAGGCAACTTTTCCGGTAAAACTCTTAACATTACAGTCTCATAAACTTAAATTAGCGCCACCTGAAAGGGTCTTAATGGGTTAATTGAAGTCGAGCAAAGCTTGGTTTAGTGCATAAAGTATTTATAAGTTACTGGGACCGAGAAGATTAATATGAATAATATTTTTTTGATTGTTAAAAGAAAGGAAAATAAAAAGAATTATGGGCATGTTGCAGGTCTTGAGGGCAACTTAAATGCCGATTGAAATTAAATTCTTTCTCGGGATCCTCGATGGGTGAATCATTTTCACGTGATAACAGAGAATTAATCGGAGCATCGATCAGGTCAGGGATGAAAGCTAGAAGAAAAAGGAAGTACGTCACCTGAAGCAAGCCAATTTAAGGAAAAGTCTTCAAGCGTAAATTTTACGGAATATTTATTACAGCAAAAAAATTATTATTATTATTATTATTCCGAGTATTCATTCTTCCTCTTAATGTGGAAGCCAGCAAGTTCCCAGTGCTACCATCACAATAAGAAAAAGAATGCTGCGAAAAAATAAAATTTAATTCCAAAATTACAAAATAAATATTATAAAAATACTAGAAAAGTGTTTCAATTTCCTTTAGAGTCACCAAAAATATTCCAAAATGCAGCTAGTATTTTTATGGTATTTTTTTTTTAAATTTTAGAAATAAATTTTATTTTTTCGCAGCACTTTTATCTTTAAAATGTTGGCAACACTGATCCCATAACCTTCCAAATTGGACAATATGGCGGCCTCCATGCTCGTCAAGTCGTTAGCATTGGAAGTCACATGATCTTCCACTCTAATATACTTTAACTATGATCTCTGTGGTTGTGTCTTTCTTACTTGTCGAAGGTTAAGCGAGTCTCTTACCAAGCACACAAGCCTGAAAATATATGTATACCAACCAACCAACCTTAGGTTTCTTAGTCATGCCTACTTATTTATGAGAGTAACGAGGTGTCAAAACAGAGTGACTCGCCCTTGAAGAACGGCTCCCGTTGATTTGTTACTGGAAAAAGATCTGACCTATAAATAAACGATTTTTTATGTGTGGAAGGTCCCTCGTTAGTTTGTCAATCATTACAATGTAGGATGCCAACAGTGCATTGAAATTCCGCTTCAACATCATATTTTATTTTAAAGAAATTTTTTAAAAAAATTAACTTCGTTAATTTTACTCCAACAGTATTTATTCTTTTCACGCATTTTCCAGAAAATAAATTCCTCTGAGCCAAAAGCAAATTGGCCGAAGCGTAAACTTGTTTTCACTGCATGAAAGTATTTTTTTTCAAATACGAAACTAAAAAGACAATTTTAAGAAATGTCTTAAACACAATGCACAAATGCATAACCTTTGCACTAATATCCTTACCTGACCTCCATTCATAGAACGTAAATAAAATGAGCTTATCGGACATTCCCATTTTACTACTTTAAGAGTACCGAAGATCAATGTCTGTATTCAAATTTTTTTACAATATCTTAAACTATAAAATTGATTGTTCTTATATTCTGCAATAATTTAATTTCTTAGTTCCTAGCTATACTAGAAGAAATAAATATAGTCTTAAAAAACCTTCTTTTCTCTAAAAACTATCTTAAAATACAGCCATATACAATTCATTAAACTGGTTAACAAACTCCCAATGATCAGTGATTTAATTTTTGACTGCCTTACGAAATTAAAAAAAAAGAGAGATTTTATCAGCGACCTTATAATTCAGTGTACGTTCACGCGTTTGTGTTTTGCTCAATTTCAAAGCTTTTTTTTTTTTTTTTCTATTTTAATGCTTGTATTTGATTCAAATATAATGTAAGTTGTCTGTATTTTGTACGATTTTAGTGTCTTACCTCTGCTATGTCATTGGAAATTTTCTTATCTGTATAGCAGCCAAATAAATAAATAAACTTTGTTACAAATAAACTTACTTTAAAAACAACATTACAGTTGAAATATTGAAAAAACTACTTTTTAACCCTTTTAATACAATCGTTTTCCGTATTAGAAGTTTCTGGCGAATTGTATGAATTAATTTCCGGAAGCTGTAAATTTCGGCTTCCACCTATAAGGTTAAATACTTTAAAAAATCCAAATAAAAATGCTGTTTTTTTTTTTAAATATAGTCTCACCTGACCCTGAAAATTCAGAGAAATTGATTTCCCTGGCAGCGAGCCAAGCAATCACGTGCCGACCTCAGCCAATCAATAATCTACTCTCGACCCCCAACTCCCCCTATTACGCATCTCAGTCCGAAAATAGAAACATGACGTAAACAGTGACGAACATCCTTTTGCATACCTTTTTAAGTAAAAATGAAATCTTTTAAGTATAGTAAAACTCCAATTATGTCAGAAATTCTACTTTTCGAACTTAAAGGGTATCATTCTGCTCAATCCATATATCCACATTTCTGTTTAATTATTGTCTATTTATTTAATTTGAAGTTCATTTTCGTAAAATTTTCTTGCTTACCTAATATAAAATATTAGGTAATGAAAGTGTGGCGATGGGGTTTTAAAAAGTGTAGGACGAAGTCGATGATACAGAAATCGAGATTTTGTGTTTTCTACACATTTTGGAACTGGTCAATGTAAAAAAGATTTTTTTTGTTGAAAAAAAATTAATAAATTAATAAAAATGTACACCATTTAAAAAAACACTCATACGGCTTTTCGAACTTTTGATTTTCTGGATGGGAACTGGTTCTAATGGATTCAAATAATTAGGTTTCCAGTGAACAATTTATTTTCTTAGAAATGAAACATCAATGTTTCGGGGAAAAAACTTTTCCACTTAATTTTCCTACTATTAAAAGAACTGGATATTCATTTGTAATGAAAGATATTGTTTCTCAAATTTATGATTAAAAAAATATTAATTTTACTTGGATTTTATATTATTAAAAACTATACTATTTTCTATTACTTCTGATTATTATTCTATGGGTATTTTGATTTTATATTATTTGATGTTTATTTTTATCTAATAAAAATATTGTTTTCCAAAATTAAGATTAGATAAATAGGATTTCACAAGATCATTTCTTAGAATTATCATGAAATTATTTTTAAAAAGTAAATAAAAATAAACTGCTCTAGAAATGTTTTTAAATGGTGTTTATGGAGTAAATTAGAGTTAATCTTTTTCACTTCTGAGCAAAATTCCACACATATATTCATTATATAAAAATATTTTTATATACTTAAAGAAATTAAGTTTTTTAAATATCTTTTAATCATTGCAGAGTGGCACATCAATTTATAAGAATTTAGGGTTTATTGAAACTCTTAAAATACCCAATTTGCAAAAATGCAAAAAACAAGCTCCCTAATTTTTTAAAAAAATTAATAGTTCATTAGAGCATATTTTATTTAATTAAAATTGTCTGATTGATTTCCCTTTGAACAAACTTAGTTTTTTTTGGCAAGACTTCCGAAATCCTGCTCTGGACACGCGTACCACGTTTCACTATACAAGTAAACAACTGGTTACTCGATGTCAGTATTTTTGAGAAGTTTAAACTATCTAGTTTATAATCATTAAATTAGTATTCCGAAACACTGTAAAGTAAAACTGTGGTTGAATTCTACAAAAGTTCATGTCCGTTGACCTCTGGAACGAAGAAGATTGGTTGGTTGGTTGGTTGGTTGGTTGGTTGACATACATATATTTTCAGGCTTGTGTGCTTGCTCAGAGAGACGCTTATAAACCTTCATCAAGTAAGACAGTCACAACACACACACACTCACATGCACACATATACGTGACAGATGCTGCCATCTATCACGCGCCACCTCTACAATTTAGACATGCCTCTGAAGGGGAGGGAAATAGTCTCCAGGAACCTGTACCCGTGGGAAACTGCGCAATGACCGCCCACAGGACTTTCGGACCCAACAGATTTAACGACCACGTACTCCGCATATACTCGGTGAGTTTTCAGCGACCAGGACTCGATCGCTGGACCTTCCGATCCGTAGATCAAGACACTGACCACAGGGCGCCTCACAGCCCCTTCGAAGAAGATAAGGTTCCCAAATCATATTTTTAAAATAAATATCAATCTAGGGCTGTGGGGAGCCTAGTGGTTAAGATCTCGTTCTAGAGAACGGAAGGCCGCGCGATCGAGTCCTGGTACTACTGAAGACCCACCGAGTACATGCTGAGTTCTTGCTCATTAAATATGTGGGTCCGAAAGTCCCGTGGGCTGTCATTGCGCAGTTTCCCACGGGTACAGGTTCCTGGAGACTATTTCCCTCCCCTTCAGGGGCATGTCTAAATTGCAGAGGTGGCAAATGATGGCAGCATCTGTCACGTATGTGTGCGTGTGTTGTGTCTGTCTTACTTGACGAAGGTTTATAAGCGGTCTCTGACCAAGCACGCAAGTCTCAAAATATTTGTCTACCAACCAACTAAATATCAAGCATACGCATAAAATGGCATGCGGTTCACTGCTTTAAGTTCGTTTGTAATAAATACTGTCGTCTCGAGTCGCGTTGTTCTTTTGAAATAAGTTTTGTTGAAAAAAATATAAAATATTAACTTTGACTCGTTTTAGAAACATTTCAAGTGAGGAGGTAATATATTTATTTTTATAATGCAGTTGTAAAGGTTGACTACCATTTAACGGCTGGCTTGAAGACGGTGAAAAGCGGTTTTAGGACAGAGCCATTGTTTATTTTCAGTAGAATTTGTGGTATATAGATGATAAATTTATTATAAAATTAAATAACTTATCCAGTTTAAAAGGATTTATTTATTTTTTCAGCTGATTTATCCTGATTTCGATTTTTGAAAAACGAACGCAAGTTTCCTTTCTTATATAGGAGGGATGGGAATCTATAGAAGAATGGGGGAAACCCTATGGGTGTTTGCTCTTAACGCTCGGATGAAGCAGACAGGCGAGGGAGGGGGGAGGGGGGGGGGGGGGCTCTCAATCATCCGTCACCCTGTTATCCGGGTCTGGTAGAGATGGTAACCAAGGCAACCCTATCGGATCCTGTGAAAGCAGCAGAATCGAAATTGCCCAACGATTGATGGGGGGACCCAGGAAGATATGCGAACAGATTTCTGTGCGTAAAAAAACCGGGAATGTATTTGATGGCGGAGGGTTATTATCCCTAATTGGGAAAAAAATCCGGGGGATTTATTGAAGTGACTTTTCGCCGGTTGTCATGGGTGCTGTTCAAGAATGGGGGGTCATTAGAGGCAGCCGTCAAGATGGATGCAATATGTTACTCTAGAATTGCATTTTCCGTTTTCCGGATCTGATGCTTTTTCCTTATTTCATTTAGATGTACTGCTAGGAATTGCCAAAAAATTCAGATAAAAGCCTTAACAAAAAAATTATATCATATAATCATCTCTATGTCAATCTAATACGACATACAGACGGTATGGTGGTTTTCACCTTCGTTTGTCAGGAGTGTAGGCTTCGAATCCGCCATAATTGGTGTTGCCCCTAGTTCATGTGGAGAACATGCTCGTTGAATCTGTGGGCACGAAAGTCCTGTACGCTACTATGGTCAAGTTGTCATGGGTGCAGTGTCAAGTGAAAAATGCCCCGCACCTCTAGACACCCTCTCGGAGAAAAAAATCAGACTTCCATCCTCACGATTGCTCAAGGCCTCAGGCCAACAGAAGCTAATGCACCCCTTCCTTGTTGTTGTGTGCCTCCAGGATATTTCCTGGAGGCACACAACCAACAAACAGCCATCAATAAAATTTTGACGTATCATTTTGTTGGTATCATTTAGTACATATGTATTAATTATATGAACGATTAATGGGTTCTTCCTCCTAGCCGCCCCATTTGCGCAATCGTTAGGATGCTAGCCTTTGGAGTTGCTGGGGTCGGGTTCGAATCATGGTCAGGCATGGATGTTTGTGACCGTCAGTAAATGTTGTTATTTGTCTGTGTGTTATTCATTTCTCTGTGACTGTAAAAATTATTTCTGTGTCTGTCCCACTTGGCGAAAACTTATAAGCTTTTCACTGAACAAGCACACAAGCTGGAATATATATGTACCATACCATACTCTTCCTCCTATCACCGACTCTTGCTTGAAAATTGACTCTAAAGCAGAACACCCTGTCTTGAACCGATAACTCTAAGAGGTTGTGTAAATTATGCCGTACAAGTCAGCTAAGTAGTCTGATGTAATATTGGTAACCCTTGCTCAACTTCCCGGGCTTAGTGTAGCACTTGTTTACGTATTTAATATGCTTTAAACACGTGACATTTAAAATTAGTAAACTATTACTAATGTACTAAGACCATTACAGAAATTCAAGTCCCATCAACAATAACATCAATTAATAAAGACCACAAAGTAAGTTGACTTTAAGATTATAACAAGAGGCTAGATTCAAGGACATGTCTAAATTGCAGAGGTGGTGATATTTGGCACCATCTGTCACTTATGTCTGTGTCTGTCTTACTTAACGGGGGTTTATAAGCGGGTTTCTGACCAAGCACACAAACCTGAATATATATGTCTACCTACCAACCAACAAGGCTAGAATAGCACTTTTTTAAGGAATTCGATATGCTCCTACCATTTGAGACTAGAATAAAACTATTCAGATTAATACTGAAACTTCAGGACACATCAACAACAACATCAATTAATACAGACCACAAAGTCGACTTTTAGGCAAGACATTTCTTAGGAAACAGATTTTCTTATTAAGTTTTTTAGTTAGAAAGCATAGCCTTTGAAAAAAAATAGTGTTTTCACCCTTTTTTCCTTTAAAAAAAAATAAGGTGTTTGGCTCGTGCTAAACCACAGCTAGACAAGTGCGAAAGACTCTGGATAGCTGCCAATGAAAGCGCAGTGCAACAAGTTTCAAGAAAAGTCTTCCCCGGCTTCTTTTCACGGAAATTTATCTTAGAATATAAAGAATGGTAGCTTGAGTAGCTCCTGTATTACGTAAAGAATCTTGATATGAATAGTCTGAGCACACCTAATTGAAAATAAATAATTAACCCTTTCCGAACGAGCTATCACGATAGTGTGGGTATAAAAGAGAAGGTTCAAGCTCTTCAAAAATATCGATACCGAAGCAGCTGACTTGTACCATTCGTTATTTGTTTAGAAAATGACTTTGTTTGTAAGGAGTTGCTGGCATTGATGCTGTTTAACGCATTTTGTTTGATAAAACTCCAAATTTAGTCTCCTAATTTCAAATCAGCGCCACCTGACTGCCGGTCTTGTAGCAATTTTAAAAAAAAGATGAAAATTTAAGTCCGTTTAAATGTGTTCAATAAATTAAGACCAATATATAGTCAGAACGACGTGAAGCTGGACACACTGTAAAAATGTGTTGTGAAAATCTACTTTATAAAAACTGGTATCATCATATTAAAACTCATAGTGCTGTTGTAAATAATTATTAAATACTTCTCCATTTTTTTTTTCATTTTTCAAAATTATAGCATTTTTAAATGTTTAAATTTTATTTGTGTTGCTGAAAAACCTGATGCAGAAGAGTCCCGCTTTTCCAAAATTTACGGGACCAAAACTGAGCAGCAAAAATAAAAAATTACTGCATATTTTGAAAAATAAATCCAACTTTGTAAATACGCATTTTTTTGTGTATTTATTTATGCGTATACATTTCATATTTTAACCGAAAGGCTCGGGATTTGTTTTTTGATAAACCGATTTTTGGATAACCGGGATTCGGATAAACGGGACTCTACTGTAGTCAGGTGACTGCTTTATAAGTCTGTATCCCTCAGAGGGTTATGCAATCATACGGCAAACTCCAACTCTGTAACTTCCTCAGACATTCTCTCAATCAAAGTGCAATTTCTCACCATCCGGCGAGAGGGGTCCATGAAATAGGAAATGACCCTCGCCACGGGGAGGTATTAGCGACAGATCGAACTGCACTCCTGCTGACCCCCTCAACAGAAATACACGAAAGAAAGAGAAGAACATCAATATATTTTGTACCTGTTATTTAAACAAACACAGAGTGGTCATGTGCTTGAAATGAAAATATTATGAGGATAGCAACTGTAAGACTTTGATGCAATTTTGCACTCTTAAAACAAAAGAGTGAAATCCACTCCAGTAGGAGAAATGCATTTTCGACACTGGAAAGGAGTGAATATTAAATCAGGGTTAAAATCGCTCGTTTGTTTTAAGAGTGTATTCTGTAAAACAGGTAGAAGCCAAGCGGTCTCAGTTAAGTAAGCTTTAGGGAAATAGTGATCTACATTTGTTTGTATGAATTTTTTTATTGGAAAGAATAAATGATTTAAACTATTCACTGATGTGGTTCACAACTACTAACGAAACAATATTAGCAATATAAAAATATCATTTTGAAGAAAAAAACACTGTTAAATTAGAAAAGTTTTGAAAGAATAAAAATAACCTTCTTTCCTTTTGTTAGAAGCTTTCTTTTACTAACCTTTACTAAGAAATTTTCAAATCCGATGGCTAGAATGGAAAGACATTTAAAAGACTGATGGGCCTATAAAACGTATAGATTGACGGAATAAAGTATAAGCTGTAAATGTGTGATGAATCCTGTTTTTCTAACAAAAAACCCTATTAAAATCTGAATATTAAAATGGAATTTGGAAGGGGTACGGACGAGCCGAAATCTCCCCCATGTCAATTCCTACTTTTCATATTTTTTTTAGATTATTTTGAATTATAAAAAAGAAAAGTATGTTCTTACACTCTCAAAAAATGAATGCTCAAAAACGACGATAATTTTGACGATTCCGTTACTGGCAAATGCTCCGAGCTTTCGTTTCTTCAAAGAAGAGGAAACGAACTCTTTGAGGAAACGAAAACTCGGAGAATTTTGAATCGTCATTTTTATGAGGATTTGAATGTCGTCTAATCTAAAGAAATATTTCGTCATTTTTGAGCATGTGAGTACAACAATGAAATTCAGTTTCCTCAAAATCAAGATACAGAATCGTCAAATCGCGATCGTGAAAGTGAGGATTCGCGTGCACTCAAAAGTCACGTGATAGTCTGACGAAACAATCCTCAAAATTAACGAAATGATTCTTGAGGATTCATGAATCGTCAAAAATGAAAGTGTTATTTCTGAGAGTGTAATGCTGGCTAACAAAGAACAAAGCCTCTAGTTGTTCCATACAAATAACACATTTTCAGCAAATTCAGATTCCCTCCCCCGCATAAGATCTCATTGGGGGTGTGAGAAAAACATTTCCCCCACCCCCTCAGATGTGGGAGAAATAGAATGTGACATATATTGATCGTTTGGGGTATATCTGGAAGCATGAAAAAGGGATGAGGGGGCACAGAATCACATTTAAAAGGGAGGAGAGAGATCGTGATGGTGTTAGGGTGGGCATCTATCTCTCAAGGCAGGGTTGCTAGACGGGATTTTCAAAATATAGCCAAGTTTCAGTTGGAAAATGTGTGTTGAAATGTCGCTAAAAGATAAACTTTCGTCGTGAAAAAAAGCCATTAGTAAACTTTTTGTCCATTTTAATAAATTGGTGTCTGAGAATGCACACTCTTAAAAGAGTGAAATCCACTCCTGTAGGAGAAGTGCACTTTCGACACTGGAAAGGAGTGAATATTAACTCAGGCTGAGTTAAAATCCTTCGTTTGGAGTGATCCTGTCGGAGGTTTAACAAACAAAGGATCCACTCCTATAGGGGGAGTGAATTTTCGACACTGGAGGAGTGAAAATTAACTCAGGCTGAGTTAAAATCGCTCGTTTGTTTTGTCAAAGTGCAAGCATTGCGTAGAGTCAGGTGACTTTAAGTATTGTCAAAAAGAACGATTGAAGAATTGACAATATGAGCGATTGACAATTGAAGAAAGTGATACGTCAATTTTTTGAAAGTGTTTATATTCTGAGAGCGTGATACTTTTATTTTGAGCTTCTAAAAAATTTAAAATTAGTACTAGAAGCTTCCGGTACAACACTTCCTCTACAGTAACCACTGTTTACATGATTGCATCGTAAATTATAGAAGCCTGAATTATGTCTTGAATACACAAGCTAATGCACCTCAAAAGCAAAGTCCTTTACAAAAAACGAGAAAGATTTATTAGCAAACAATTAAAAGTTTCTTTCTTAATTAGCCACGTCACTAGTTAAAACAGTTTTGGCAAATAATTAAATTTTTTGTTAGCCCAAGCGAATCCTAAATTAGCCAAAATGACCGATATTAGCCAAATCTGGCAACCCTGTTTAAGGGGCCTGGGGAGGTTATAACTATCGAGGTTTTATTTATTTTAGTTTTTTTTAAAATTTATTTTGGGGAAGGGGGAGATCTTCGAAGAAGCGAGCCGTGAAGGTGTTACAGGGATGAGATTTTGATGAGAAGTATGAAATAAATTCAATATCTAAAGAGGGTGAGAGTACCACATTGAAAGCCGGCCCGGTGGCGCAATCGTTTGGACGCTAACCTTTAGAGCTCCTGAGGTCAAGTTCGAATCCCAGTCAGGCATGGATGTTTGTGACCGTCAATAAATGTTGTTATTTGTCTATGTGTTGTTCCTTTCTTTGTGACTGTTAATATTCTTTCTGTGTCTGTCCCACTTCACGAAAGCTTATAAAGCGGTTATCTGAACAAGCACACAAGCTGGAACATATATGTACCATACAATACCCACATTAAAAAAAAACATAAATGACAATTGGAAAGTTAATACTGCAAGGCTGGGTTTTCGTTGCAAATGACTTAGTACTGTTTTAAATGTTGGCTTTAAAGCAGTAATGTGTACAATTTTAGTGTTGGATTCAGATGATGATTGTATTTTCAGTACTGGGGAGTATTTAAGCGCATTTTGATAAATGTTACTTAATAACACCACAAAGAAACATGTTAAACTTACCTTTACGAACATATACACGAAAAGTAAGTCGACAGGGAAACTTAGAATTAAATCTTTTATTGTATCAACTACACACCAAGAGATGATAGATTTTAGCGTCTAGACTGCTTTACAAATATGGCTAGGAACGTCGAACGCAATTGCGCAAATTGGCGTTAAAATTCAAGTTTTTGAAGAGTTGAAGTCAGGATATGTCATACATATTAAAAAGTAAAATCTGGCCCTGATTTTTAAAATACAAGAAAAGCAGTAAAAACGAGTCTCGCTGTTTTCATCGTACGTCAACAGGACGTCGTTTTATTAACGTTAACATTTCATTCATTTCTGCAAATTTCAAACAAATTTTTAACACTTTATAATTTGATATATTTTTTTTTAAATAAAAGTAACTTGAAGGAAATTTAAAGTAAGTATAAATATATTTCAACCGCAAATCTAAACATCCATTCAGATATTTATGTTTGGAAATTTATATATAATTCATTCCATTCACAAAATATATAAAAATATATTTGTTTGTAATAAGCATTATCTAGAACTTATTCTGAATGTTACCTATATTTATAGTTAATACATGGCAAGTAAATACGGAGTTCTTAACAGTTTAAACTATTCTTTTATAAACAAAATCAATAAAAACTTAAAAATTGCAGAGCTAGTTTAAAAAACAGCTCCAAATGCTTTCATTTTGTTTACAGTTCTCACACATCTTGGAAAATAAATTGTTATAATAAAAGGAAATATATATATATGTGTTTATCTAAACATATTTTCAAAATCACAGAGGACAATAGTGTTAAAAGTATCCATGCCAAAAAAAAGGAGTTTTTTTAACAAAGCAAAAATGAGATATTTACATTCCTGTCTTATAGAGAATCTATATAGTAAATATTAATACTTTTTTTTCAAAGTTTTTGTGTAGCTTCTGTTAGTTGCCTGCTCTCCTTGAAAATTTTCATTGGTAGTATGTAGAGAAGAGAGCTATACGTTTGATGTTGGAAGATAAATTTTTGAAATATATAAAATAAATAAATAAGGAAAAACAGTATAAAAATAATATGTTAATAATAATAATTAACTTTTCAAGAATTTATGTCGTATAATGAAACTAAATGCCCTAAAAAATGATGTTTAACCCTGTAATGCATGATTTTTTTTCATCAAGAAAAAATATTTATATCTTAAATACTCATACATTATGGGGAAAATACTGAAAAAAAAATAATAATTGCATCGGAATTTAAATAATTTCAATTTGTAAAAATTTTTGTCACATGGCAAAAACCAACTACGAAATTCTAGTTTTGCTAAGAATGATTTTAAAACATCTAAATATATTTAAAACAACCCTCGTGAACCCTTACTTTTTAAAACAATTTATTTGACTTAAGTACTAATATTATAATAATTTGAATACTGCCAAAGACATAATTTCACAACAGTTAATAACTTCACTCTTTAATTTTGAATACATTTTTGCAACTATCATCTATGAGGATTATTAGTAAGCGTAAGAAAAGCGTATTTTGGATAAATTGTATTCAGATCATTTCGTATGTAAATATTACCATACAAGAGTTTCCAACTAACGGACCAATCGCGCTCTTCCCCCCTCCTGCCTTTTTACTATTCGTGTTTTCCCAAGTTAGGTTGGCACCGAGTGTACTTAAAAATCAAAACTAAAATGTAATTAAACGAAACGGTCTCTCCATTTCAGAACGCGCTTTATTCAATTGTAGCACATCACCTCCTATTAACCACACAATAGGAGAGGAGGACGAAGCTTAATTGCATCAGAATAATCCAAAAGGAGCTAAATGTAGATACACATGGTAGAGATTGAACATGAACCGTAATCTCAGATGTAATTGGCTGTTTTCCTCATGTAAACTGAAAAACAGCCGATGTTATGGTTAGGTTAGTTATAATTGTAGCCCTTGTGCTATGGTTCATGTTATGATTTATGTTGTTATTACATGCGTGAGTAAGTGATTTTTTTTTTGAAAAATTGAATACCGATATACTTCAGACTCAAATATTTATTAGGGTAAACATTCAAGCGAATAATTTTAAAGGATTTAAACTTATTTATATTTATTATTTACATGTAATATTTCTCAAATAATGACATGGTTATTTAATTTTTATTAACATGAGCTATATATACATAATCCACAGGTTTTGTACACTACTTAAAAAATATATAAAGTTAGTAATAAAAACTACTGAACATTTTACAAATATATAACCGAATATTTTAATATTTTCCTTATAATTTTGTTTTGACTACTATTATCGTACATGGAAAAGAAATGTATAGAATGTAAAGCTATACTTTGAGAGCTTTGTGATTCCAAAAGAAAGGCTTCAGACCCACACCCCTTTAAAATTTTCACCAAAAAACGGTTTCTGGTGGATGCAACAGCTGTGTGGTGAAATGTTTCACCATATATCCGGTATTCACATGCACCAATTATTTCTGATTTTGGGGGAAAACCTGAAAAAATGGTTTAACAAAATTCCAATAATATGGTGAAACATTTCACTCAACATCCGTCTAACCATTTTTTGGTGAAACCAAGTGAGAAACTTTTAACAGTGAACTAAGTTTCGGATTTTTGGTTCTATTTTAAATATTATGATCCTATCCTCAATTAGCATTCCACCTTCCTCCCTTTTACACCCCCCTGCAGGCGAATTTATTTTATTAAAACACTTTCTCGTGCCCTCCCCCCCCCCCACTGAATCATTAAGAAAAATGTCACCTAATTATATTCACTTTGCCGCCTTCCCAATTTGTAGCGGGGTCTTCTTTTTAAATACTCAAGCGTTTCTGGGGAGAATGTAATTCTTTTGTGTGGGGAAATGGAGTATTAAAAGGAATTAATTAAATGCCTTGAGATGCAATAAGGAAACTGTGTTTTTCTCTGGTAAAAAACTGTGACTTTCTTAAACTTTCTGTTCCAAAAAAACCCATTTAATTAAACTCTAATGGATATAAAATGTTTTTTTTTATGAATCTATGCATCTGAACCTAAAGCGCTTCTTAAAAAAAAATTTGTCCAAGTTTTGGATGAAGTATATATCCTGCAGTTATTTAGAGAATCATTTCATTTCAACTTTGAAAACGGAATATTTTATGCATATATTTGTAGATATTGGTTATAAAATAAATACAATTAACTAATATTTTTCTGTATCAGATTTTCAATCGCTGTCATTACGGTACTGTTCACAGTCTCGCAAATATCTCATAAATCTTAATAAAAGATAAAATGAATATAGAAAAAAGATACATAGTAGATAATAGATAGGTATGTACATAATAGATCGATTAAAAAAGAAGCATTCATTAGAATTGTAACGAATACCTAAACTAATAACTTCATTATCTTTGAAAACTTGCTAAGTTGGAATTCTGAAATTGAAAACAACCTAATAACTTCCAAAAGAGATAGGGGTAGAAACATGTACATTCCAGATTGTGTGTTTGATCAGAGACCAGCTTTCTAAGCCTTCCGTCAAGGCAGACAGACACAAAGAATTTTTACTGTTACAGAGAAAGGAAGTACACCCAGGTCAAAGGCTGGAATCGAACCCGCATCCGTTACAACCCGCAGACCGCTAGCGTTATGTTCTGCGATCCAAACCACTCAGCCACCCGGGCCCCTGCACTGGTCAAAACAATGTTTTAATAACAAATGACGTCACTATGTAAACACGGAAGCGTGTGAAATCGAGGTAATATCGCGATTTTTTTCTTCGGCTCAACTCAAAACTTGGCGACTCGCCCTCCCGCTATGTTTAGCAACAAATCGATTCTTCGCCTTTTTGTCTTTTGGATCGATCCCGAATTCTACCCCCTCTCCCGAAAGATTCGTCTGGAAATACGAACGCTCTCCGGAAATAGAACCATGACGAAACAGGTAAATGTTGAATGTGTGGCGAAAGAGCATGTTGAATGAGTTGGTTTCAGGAAAACTCTGAAATTGTATTTAGTATTGTGGGGCTTGGAAGCCCAGTCGGTTAAGCACTCGCTTAGCATGCGGAAGGTCCCAGGTTCGGGTCCGGGCATCGCCAAAATAGCTGCCGACCAATAAACGGCCCGTGCAGCCAAAAATGTCCGACGAATAATACCCCGTGTAGGCGAGTGCACGTTAAATATCCTTCAAAGTCCTAACGCTGCGCACGATGTCACCCTTAACGGTAGCGTTGGGTGCCTATTCAGGTGTTGGCTCGTCACCTGACTGTGGTTCTAAAATACGACGCCCGTCGCCAATAGCCCTCGTGTAGCTCTAGTGCGACGATAATTAAAAACCTAACCTAATTGTATTTAGTATTGTATCGGGGCCTTCGAGAAGGAAAACAGGCCCCGACTGTATTCGAATCAATTGCGTTTAAACTGGTCGTGTGACTCTGCTATACCCTGTCTATTTACTATGCGAGCTTCGAAAAGGCCCTTTCCCCCATCCCTTCTCTTGGCTTTCTGGGAAACGAGGGGAGCATCGCTATCTAAACCTAACGCGTTTGAGGCTCTGTTGTGAGGTTAACAATCCGAACAGTTCAAACCCAAGTAGGGTGGGGGAAAAACACACTCTTGCAGTTTCAAAGTAAACCACATGCGGTGATGGGGAGGAAAATGCTTTCGAAGCTGGAAAATGCTCGCATTCTGGCTAGACAAGGTATAGAAGTCGACTAACAGTGTTCTTCAAACAAAGACTTTCAGAACTATTTTCTAGAAATGTGTGAAGTGGTTTATAGTTGTTATTCTTATTACCAAGAAAAGCACAACGCAGTACACTGCATACAGATGACATTTTACTCATTACTAATGTCATTACTATAAATAATCAAACCTAAAAAATGATGCCTACACTGTAAGAAATCTGTTAATTTTACAGAAAGAAATCATATACTTACAGAAAAATGCTGCTATTTTTTAAAGTTTTTTTCTGTAAATATATGTCGTTTAAAGTGGCAGCTTTATAATTACAAATCGCGTTAGTGTGAAATAAAAAGATTTCTCTGCAAATTACGTATTTTTCTGGTACACCAGCTGACAGTTTAATTCGGCAAAAAAAAAAATCATAGCGTAATTAAGTTAGAAAAATTGTATACTTTTTGTGTAAGAAACCTTATTAAAACAAAATTGCATCAGGCATGTGATGTTGATAGATACGCCTTACCTTTACAGGAATAACAAGAGCTTGAAGCGATTGGGGGATATGCCATAAGTTATGACACCATAACAGTGTATCGAAACAGACGCAAGCCATTTAGAATCTAATATACCTTGATTAATTTCGTAAAATATAATTTTGGCCCCATTAGTTAAAAGTTAATTCCGTTAAAAGTATACTACTGCGTTTTAAAAGACCACTACACTCCGTGCCAAACCTAACTTGGGTAAAAACAAAGAGTAAAAAGGCAGAGGGAAAAGCGCGATTGGTCCGTTAGTTGGAAACTCTTGTAAGGTAATATTTACATACAAAATGATCTGAATACAATTTAACAAAAATGCATTTTTCATTCTGATACATGTTTTCTGGATGGATTGACAAATAATATATGGAACTCTTTACAAGCGCGGAAGGATCTTCTCCATAGCACATTTCTATTCACCCAACTTAGGTTGGCAAGGAGTGAACACTTTGCTTTTCTTCAATATTAGATATTTCTTCTTAACTATCGTTGTGCGCTTTGTCGTTTTTATCACCTTCGATGGGGATACATAAAATGTACTTTAAAATATCATGTACTTTTAACCACTTTGATCCACCAGACAATTACACCTAGCAGTTCTTAAATCTGAGATTTCCTTCAAGAGTGCTTTTTTTATTTTCTATCAATTTCAATACCAATTTATATGTAATTTAACATTTCCCTTCCTCAACCCAAAATCAAAGCCATTCCACCGGCCTTTTCCAATCAAGGTTGGCCGCCCGATTCCGAAACCCAATCGTCAGCTGTTAGTCACGCGGGCCAACCCTTCGCCAAATCTCGCCGCCAACAAAATACTGGGTTGGCCGGACGATTTGTCAAGGCGAGTGGAACAATGCATCTCCCATAGTGGTAAGAATAAGATGCAGATGCTGCGGGGTAAAAACTAACATGGAAACGGGTTTGCCAATCGAAGCTATCGATTGCTGTGTGGTAAGCCCAAACGAACGCATTTGGTGAAGTATTTGGCGTTATTTAGGATTCTGGCCTTAGGAGCTGCTGGGGTCGGGTTCGAATCCCGGTCAGGCATGGATGTTTGTGATAGACAAATAATTTCCAGTTGTCAATTGTCAATAAATGTTGTTATTTGTCTATGTGTTTGTGTTGTCTCTTTTTTTGTGTGTCTCTTGTGCTTTGTGTCATTTCTGGGGCTAGTACAATAGACTTAAAGTCGCAGTGCTTGGCGATCTTGCCCCCCACCAAGAAAGTCATAAAGTCATTTGGCGTTATTCTACAATGGATGGTTGGTAGACTTATGCATTCAGATTTATGTGTTTGGTTAGAAACCCGCTTATAAACCTTCGTCAAGTAAGACAGATACAACACACATAAGTGGATTCATTTAATTTTTAGACATAGGCCAACTAGAGGATCCCCAGAATAGACTTGTCACCCCCCAGTAGGGGTATTGATTTGATATGGGAACTTGGATGACTTTGTGACCACGACGGATTTAACGTGCACCGGTCACCATTTGCCTACACGGGGGTCTTCGGAAGGTAGCGGGGCTCGAACTCGAAACCTTAGTCCAAGACCGACCATGCTATCCCAGTCCCTTCTACAAGTAAAGTTTGTACGGCTTTGCTGCATCGACTTGGCTATTTTTACCTATCTGTTAAAAACTATAATTATGTATAACTAAAGCCCCTGTTACACGTGATGTAGAACCGACGGTTCCCGGTCTCCTTAAGTAAACAAGAGAAATCTGAAATTCGGAGAGAACCTGCATTAAGAGGTTTGGGGGTGTCAGACGTACTGGTTAATCGTAGGTTTTTTAAGCCTTTTTGTAGGGTTTTTTGGAGTAGATGAGCAGAACATTTCCCTGTATTCTATTTGTTAGTTACATCAAAATTTGCCTTTTATAATACATTTTCAAAATTTCATTGTATATGTCAAAGTGTTTTTTAGTATTTTTCCCGGAACGGTCAATAAAAATCTGCTATTAATTCAATTTTTTTTTTTCAGAAATTGAAGCAATTATATTCAATAATTTTAATATTTCTCCAATAACAATTAGTTCTAAATATTATGTAAAATGGTTAATTTTCAAAAATTGACTAATAATTTCAAAGCTATCCATAAAAAATTGAAACTCAAAATTGCCAATAATATTTAAAAAAAATATTTTCATTAACAGAGAGGGCATTGTATAACTTTGGACTTTTTTTAAAATTATTACCCATTAACTGAAACTTTTTTGGGAGTCGAAAAGTTGAAATTAACCCCACTAGGAATACAATACTTTCAGGCTTGAGTGGCGATTCTCAGAAAAACAACAACATGGTGGGGGTATGGTGGGGGGAGTATCTATAAAAAAAATTAATTTTCTATGCTAGTATTTACCAAAGCACCTATCGTTAATATCTGAGATTATTTAAACTTTTTTTTTAATACAATTTACACCGAAAAAAGCCGTCTATTAACTTAAAAAAAGTTTCACTGTCTTGAAATTACCCCAACCAACAACCCTTAACTGTTTCTGAAACCGAAAAAAAAAATGCGTTTCTGCCACGAAAAGACCGCGTAGTGTAGGTTTCCTTTGAAGTTTACCGACTCCGAATGGATACGACGGTCCTGGACCGTCATATCCACCAAAAAGACCTCCATTCCACGGTCTTCACAGGTTCTGGGGTGTCAGACGTATACGTGTATACGCGGTCTATGACGGTGAACCTTCGGTTCTAGATCACGTGTAACAGGGGCTTAACATTCGTCTTGCGTATGCAGGAAATACAACCATTCTTGTACCGATTCAGATCTCTCGTTACGGCGTTAAATGATAATTTTTTGATTTTTAATTAATGCTTTTTAAGGATAAAAATTATACATTTCAGTATTAGCTAACAGATTAAGATCTTCAAACATGTATTCCCTGGAAAATATAAGAGACAGGGGTGATTTAATTTAGTAATTCAAGTTCATAAAACAGGGAGACACGACTGTGACACGGAAGGCTTAGGTTTTACCAAGTAAATAGCCGGACCAGAGGACATGATCAGAAATGGAATAAACCGTGCTTTGCTTTAAAAGAGAGGTGAGGAAACATTATTTTTACAAAAGAGTTGTCAATGAGCGTGGGAAGCTTTACCAGATTATGTTGTGCATTTGCAGAGAGTAGAAGATTTTAAGAAGAACCTTAATAGTCATTGGAAACTGGTAAAGTATTAGATTTATTTTGAACCAACCTTGTTGGGCCTATAGCCTGTTGTTGGTCGACAATTTTTGTATTTGTATTGAGTACGCGGTTTGCTTGGGCTTACTGGCGACTTTCTGGTGGCTTCCCTTTGTTTCTCGCCAAGCCTCTCCATTTTCTCCTTAAGAGGACTCCACTTGGACGCTCCAAGTCAGCCTTCTAGATTTGCCGAAATCCAGGTGGACCACAATCTGCACTTTATCGCCTTTCGCTGTCATGAATACGATTGATCTTGCCCATTCAAACAAAATGGCCCCCCAGTGTGACCACATGTCCCCCCCCCCCCCACTATGCCTAGCCCCCACTACGCCTAGAGGGCTGATCAGGGAACAGTGAAACGGGCCTTTTGGTGGTTTTAGATGGGTTTCTGGTGTTGCGTTTTATGTTGTGCTCGGCCGTTGCCTCGATAAAAATCCTATGTCTATTGTTTATTTAAACGAAAATTTTGCTCTCTTCCTTTTTTTCTTCTTAATTATCATTTTAGAATTAATAGTAATATTTATTCAAATTGAGTTTTAAAAAAATGAAGTTATAAAGGTTATTCTAAAGCAAAAAAAAATATTCTAAGGGGGCGTTGTATTATAGTTAATTATCAAGCTATAGACATTTTAAATTTCATTTGAAAATTCGTGCATAAAAGTTTATTTTATCATTAAAAAAGCCTTTCACATATTCATGAAACTAATTACTTACTACTATTAACTAGTATTAAACTTTAGGTAATTTAAATATTGCAATGAGGTCGAAAATCCGAAATAGATATTTTGTGTTTTCGACGCGTGTTGGAGAAAGCCGATTCCAAAATGTGGTTTTGAACTTTGGGTCCGTCTGTCCTCAGTCATTCTGTGTGTCTGAAACTCGAACTAAAAGAGACCCAAATTCAAAATTTGGTACACGAAATCCTATCACCTGTTGGATGTCATAATTATCAATGTTTATTAAAATTGAGTTTTAAAAAACAACAACAACCAGGAAGTTGGTTATTCTGAAACAAAAGAAAAATGGTTCTATGGGGCCATTTGGAAGCTGCAAGGCCCATTTGCTTTGTCTAAATGGTAATCTGGCCTTGTGTGTTTCTTATTATATTGTTTAATTTATCAGTAAACTACTTTTCTTAATATTGGATACAAGAATTTATCAGTAAACCACTTTTTCAACTTGGTATTGGCGACAGCAAATATTTCTTACGCTAAATAAAAATTAGCACTCACAATAAAAAATATTAAAGTGATTGTTTGAAAACATCGATAACAAATTGGTAGGCACCCTAAAAACTAAAATGTATGCAGGAGAAAAACAAAAGTGGTTTGCACTAATATTAATAAATAATGCATATAGACAAATAAATTTACACAAGTAATTATGTATAAATTTAGACAAATATTTTTTTTATTAAAAACAATAATCAGATAATTGCGCTCCTATGAAAGGGGGTTTGAGAAGTTGAATGGCACAAAGATAGTTACGGGCGAACTCGCACTTGGGGGGGGGGGGGCGACTCTGACATCACATGCACCTCTAGTCTGTATCCTGGGGCATGCGACCACAACAGGTGGAAATGGATGGCCATTTTTTTGAGCTGGGGGGGGGGGGGGGGTAATTCTACCTACTTTTGTTGGAGTAAAATGTGTTGGATGCTTAGATATTACTAAGGACTAATACTCAAATGTTGAATTAACTGTCATGAAAATCTTTTAATCTAATTTCTATAATAAATATACATTGAATCTCGGAAATAAAAGCACAAGGAAAAAAAATATGGAAATAAAAGCAACGGATAAAAAGCACGCGGAAAAAAGAAATAAAAAGCATTACTATAGAGAAACTCATTTTTTGTTTTTGTTTTTATAAAGTTATAATGTTAAAAGAAAGATTCCCGTGCGTCACAACTAGCCATTTCTTCCATTGGTCTTTTTAATTATGCTTTTTTTGGTGTAGTAGGCGCTGAAGATAATGCTTTTTTACTTTTAAATATTTTTCTTCTACATTAATTTAGCAAACTATATGTTTTTTCCAACTATTATCCTGTTATTCCTTCTGCTCTATACTAACCATTATTCGAATGTAAAATTCCTAATATAAAATTCTTAAAAAATATACGGGTTTAATTAGTTATTAATTAATTTCTTGTTTTAAGACGTTTGTTACTTGTACACAAAACAAATTAATTTTAAACACAAAAATTAATTTATTTAAATTAAAGAACGTAAAACAGTTCATCTTCTCCGAATTATAGGAAAAAAAATTAATCTTTCAAACAAACAGTTTGTACTTGCTATTGAAATATTAAAACTACGTCAAGTAAAAACGTTATGTCAATCAAATACATTTTTATAACAACGTGCAAAAAAGTTCACTTTTTTTATATCATATTCTTTCAGAAATTGTTGCGAAAATGACACTTTGCGTGCTTACGTCGCAGACAGTGCCGAAAGTGGGACTTTCGGCACTAGTGCGGTAAAGTAAATAAGAGTATCTGATTGGTAGAAAAACAAAATGATGTCATGAATATCTCCATTGAAACTAAATGGTCATGAAACTCACTTATTTCTATTAGTTCATTACTTTTGCATTTTCTAATATTTCCATGGAAACTACAAGTATTAGAAAAATTATTAAAGGAAATTAAATAAGGCAAAAGTAAGAACACAAATTTCAAGCTTTTGCACGTTATTATAAAAAAAATATTGTAAGCAAGCACGAGCCAAATAATACTTTATCTCTTGTCATTATTTCACTCGACCAACGGTCGCGTGAAATAAAAGCCACTCGCTTAATAAAGTGATATTTTCGGGACTAGTTGCTTAAATAACTATTAATGCATATTAAATAACTTTCCATTACAACTTTTAATAATAAAAAAATATTAAATAAAAATCAATTAACTTAACCCTAAATATTTAATTTATTTTATATGATAGTATAAACCACAAACTCATATCAAGAAGGTTGCAATTTTAAGTATGATGTTTATTATTAATTAATATTAATTATGTTTATTAATTGCCATTAAATTGAGTGTTAAGTAATTACCAGTGTAATTATTTAATAACTAATACGAACGAGCTATTTCTTTGATGGGAATCTTAATTATAAATTAACTTTAATAATAAATTAAGATATTAATTTGCAGTCAGCATTTTATAAATACGATATTTTCTAATTTTCATTAATTTCTTCCAATGAAATTTTTGACACCCCCTGTAATTTTATTCTGGATCCGCCCCCGGTTTGGTATACTACTGTGAAATCCTCATGTAAACCAAATCAGAGATTATATTAGTCTACCGCCTATAGCCAGCCGCCGAATGCGTGTCTTCAGAAGTATTTTCGTGATACAGGATCTCCTGCCTAACCCAGAGCTCATTGACAAAATGCAAAAATCTAGGCCCGAGGATTCAAGAAGCTCCCTGCCCCCAAACCAGATGTTTCTACTATTATCACCCAACAGCTAATTGACCCCCTGCAGAGGGCAGATAACAGGATCATTAGGCCATTTAGGGTTGCTGTACATGTACTTCCATTTCTGTGTAACTTTTCTTTGGAAATTTCTAAAAAATACAAGTTTTCACATTAAATTTTTTAAACAGTTTAATTCGATGTGGAAAAGTCTATTCTAAGGCCGAAAGGAAGAATTTTTGCTCTATCTTTATTCGTTAGATAGTTATAATACTATAAAGTTAGAACTTAAAGTAAACTCCATTTTTTACTACTTTCAAAAAATTATTAAAAATACTAAATGTGTGATTTTCACAAAACAAATTGTTAAGAGCCCATCTACTCCTTCCGTTCTTTACAATGACACAAAAAATTAGTAACCTTTTATTAAAATTGTGGTGGAAATCGGCTACCGAATATTCTCCATAGGAATAACATTACGATTTTCAAGATGTGAAATTCCGAAGGGAGTCCTCTTATGAGTGACAATTGATGAGCTCAATTTTAAGATGGTTACGGTAATGGCTTACCGTCACAACACTGTTAAAAATTGTGTTAATGTTCCATGATATTTATCCATTAACAAACCTAAGGGAATACGGTACCCAAAACATTATTTATAGGAATAATAACATAAACTTGTACATTATGGTAGTTTTATATGATGTTCTCTCTAAATAAACATATTTATCAGTAAAAATAAATATTTGCAAGTAGTTTTCCTTTTATTTAAAGTCAAAATTTTGAATTTTTTTTAAAAAAACGCTACTCCTCTTTCAATTTTGAGAATAACTCCACCAAACTTTTGTAGTTTGTTTTCAGTACTTTTTGTTCAAGATTTGTGCATGGATTTTAAATATAAACTACAGTTTAAAAAAAAACATGCATTTATAGTGAAGTGAAGATCACACAAAATTGCGAATTCTTGAATTCAACATTCTAAAAACTATACATATTATTAGTTAACACACGATTTTGCACAATTTCATGCACAATTTTGGCCTCATATGTATAAGAACAGAGGTTGAAAATTTCAAAATTCTAACTTAATTAGCAAAAAAGCATTAGGGATTTATTAAACAGAAGAATTGAAAATCGCGAAACAGAGAAAAAAAAGGTTGCAAGAAGCAGACGAAATACGTATGCAAACTTATAGGAATGACTCCAGAAAATATTTAATAATTTTTTTATACAAAAGATATTATTATAAAACTTTCAGTAAATGCTTGGAAACATAATGTGAATAATAATAAGTTTAAAGAAAAATCGACATTTGACCACTTTTGGGGGAATCAATTGAAAAAAAAACTTATTATTTTCCCATTTAAGAGCAACTTGTCGTCGTTTTTCATTAGCTATTATGCATCCAAATTGGGATGCAAGACATCAAAACAAATTATTTGAGGTTTCCTATAAAAATAGAGTTAATAATATTCATTTTAATAACATAAATAAAGTATTAATACTTTATTATAGCACTACACAAACGTAAAGTACCTTTTCCTAATTTGAATATCGTTTTAGTGATTTGCTTCAGTTTCTTTAAAATATTTATTGAGGTTCTTTAAAAATATTTATTAAGTTCATTATCAGTTCATAAAAAAAATATGTTTCATAAGATTAATTATTTTTAAATTGAAACTATCACAATGGCAAAACCCAATTAAATGAAAATAAATGGGAAAAAATTCTACTCAAACTTGAAAGGGACCGATGAAGAACAATAGTTGGAAAAAAAACTTCGAACCTTATTATAAAATTGATAATATACTTTTTTTTATCGATGGTATTCATTGTTTATGTTATAGTTAGAGGTTAAGGGCCACTCGAATATATTTTTGTAAATATCTTACCCTATATTAAAGTTAAAATACCTTTTAATAGTTAGTACTCATTATTTATGCTTTAGTTTGAGGGTAGAGGTCACTAGAATATAAATATTTTTAAAACGCTCACTGAAAAATTTCTATTTTCGAAATGGTTCACGCAAAACAAATTTATAACTGGAAAAAAAGTAATTGTTCGATTAAAAATATTCATTATTCATTGAATTTAACAGTCTTTTTTTTCCTCCAATGGGGCTGCAATTTTGGCGGTTAAGCCTTTGCAGACTCGACATATTCCCCTGAACTGAGAGCCATTTTTTTTGTGGCACCATGTAGGCGACTCTCGCTACCAATTTTGACGCTCATATTACAATGAATATGAGCTCTTTGTGGGTCGGGCCTTTTAAGCATGCCGAGATTTAATTTTGCCGAGAGAACCCCAAGTCAAATAGGTACTCCAGGGATCTTTTACATGCCACATAATCATATGACAAGCGTACCCTTGATTTTCCCATCCAGAAAATCCAACCACTCAGCCGGGCAATTTACCTGTCTTAACTTCGTAATCAGGATTTGTTTACCAAATTGAGTCGGAGAATAAAACTTAAAATTCTTTTCAACAAAAACATGTAGACAAATTCAAGCGAGTTTAATCCTTTCAATGAAATAAGACAGAAAAGTAACCATTCGTCTTAACATGCGTGTGACAGGAGAAGACAATGGCTCCTCAATCTTTTGTAATTACTCTGAAAACGTCGCGTTAAAATTAAAATATTCTCCAATTCACGCCATGTCTATAAATAAATTGTACATTAAATCAGATTATCAAGTCTTCAAGTAAAAAATCTATATTAATAGAAATTCTACACAATTAGGGTAGCACTTTGAGTACTTTTGTTTACCCGTCCAGTTCCAACTTCTTATTTTTCTATTACAAAATCTAAAATTTATGAAATAGATTCCTTATGCATCCAGATTGAAATGGTAAAAAACCGTAAACAGATCTTAATTTTTTAACTAAAATTTAAGGAGCAGAAAATTGGAATCATAATTTTTTAATAAGTTATAGCATTAATTATTTTCAAAATTTTAATTGTATAAAAAGATAAAATCAAATTTTAGACTTCTAAGAATCAGGTGTGAAGAATTTAGTGTCAATTTATTTCAGAAAAGTTTTTGGGAGTGAATTTTATTTTACAATGTTTTTTATATTTTCATTCAATTAAAACAAACAATATTTATTTCTTCAAAATACATGATTCTTCCATCTAACGATAAGTAAGAGTTCAAATTAGTGAGAAAAAAATCGGAAACTGATGATACCAAATGGAATCATTGGGGGCGAAATGGTTTAAACCATGCATTCCCCTAATTGTTTTGAGCAGTGTAAATTAAATTATCAGGCATTTTAGACATTAATCCTACATTGTCTGTTTAACTCTCTCAAGTGCTTGTCTTAAACTAATTTAATTGTGACTCTTACTTTTGGACAGATACATATATCCTTTTTTTTAATCAGCACCCCTTAAAATGAGAAGGAAACACAAAATTTTCCTTTGGATTTTCGACCTCTTCGCAAGACCTTCATTATCTAATATATATTTTTATTTTAGGTACAGTGGTGACCAAAAGTGTGGACATTTTTTCAAAGTTTCGAGTCTTTCAACTTTGTGTGCTTGTAGAATATATTAGTATTTAATATACATTTTTTATTTTCATACTATTTTATTATATATTTTTATTATAATTAGAATATATTATTATATTTTTTTATTGTTGATTATTTTAAAATGTCCACACTTTTGGCCACCATTGTAATCGAAAGTAAAAAGAGGGCGTTAAAGAATTTTTTTTGTCGGCATCCAATGAACTCAAACAATATTCTACCGAAAATATTACATTTATATTCACAATGAAAGAGACTGACAAAGACACCACACACAAAATATTAATACAATAAAACATCGGAATCGGTTGCTTGGCAACCATATATCCCCTGTTGGGAAATACCTACAAAACCGACCGTGCGTTGACCGTCGATGAGATGAGTTGTATGCTCGCTGCTCCTCCCTCCTTCTTTTGTCGGGAAGCCACATAGGGTTAAGAGGACTCCCTTCGGAATTTCACATCTTGAAAATCGTAATGTTATTCCTATGGAGAATATTCGGTAGCCGATTTCCACCACAATTTTAATAAAAGGTTACTAATTTTTTGTGTCATTGTAAAGAACGGAAGGAGTAGATGGGCTCTTAACAATTTGTTTTGTGAAAATCACACATTTAGTATTTTTAATAATTTTTTGAAAGTAGTAAAAAATGGAGTTTACTTTAAGTTCTAACTTTATAGTATTATAACTATCTAACGAATAAAGATAGAGCAAAAATTCTTCCTTTCGGCCTTAGAATAGACTTTTCCACATCGAATTAAACTGTTTAAAAAATTTAATGTGAAAACTTGTATTTTTTAGAAATTTCCAAAGAAAAGTTACACAGAAATGGAAGTACATGTACAGCAACCCTAAATGGCCTAATGATCCTGTTATCTGCCCTCTGCAGGGGGTCAATTAGCTGTTGGGTGATAATAGTAGAAACATCTGGTTTGGGGGCAGGGAGCTTCTTGAATCCTCGGGCCTAGATTTTTGCATTTTGTCAATGAGCTCTGGGTTAGGCAGGAGATCCTGTATCACGAAAATACTTCTGAAGACACGCATTCGGCGGCTGGCTATAGGCGGTAGACTAATATAGGGTAAGGTGGGGTAAGTGGGCCACCTTTTTGGCATAATTCAACTTTAGACCCTCATACCACTGGATATAATCGGTCTAACAACTTATTTTTTTTTGTGGTCCATTCTTTCATATGTTATTACTGTACCCATGACAACCTTAACACAAATTGGCAAAAAATCAATATAAAAAATATGTTTTTCATTTTGGTCATCCGAGTGGCCCACTTGCCCCACAAGGTGGGGTAAGTGGGCCACCCCCCTAATATATTTTTACACATAACTGGTAGAGATAAGGCTGGGCAAGTGGAACAATCTACATGATTTTTTGAGTGTTTGAAAAAAAAAAGTAATGATGTATCCTTAATAGTTCCCCCATAGCAACTTTTTCTGGCTTGCAAGCTTACTACAAGAAAAAATACATTAATTTTCATCTTGTCATTTTTGCATGTAGTGTAAAAAAAATGTTAGGGCTGCAGATTTTAAACTGGCCTATGTCAATGAATAGGTCTATGAATAGTGTATATGACTAACCCTATGAATCAGTAAATATGACTTTTTTTAAGTATATTAAAGAGTTGTGGCTAGTGGACCAGGGGTGGCCCACTTACCCCGCCATTGTGGTGGCCCACTTACCCCAAACGCGGGGCAACTGGGCCACCCCAATTTTCTTTTAACTTTATCAACATCACAAGTACATGACACTACAAAAAGATACTATGTTTTATACACTTTCAAAATATATAACATTTTGTTTTGTATCATGAACCGTTTGGAAATAAATTTAAAAATAGTATGGTGGCGTGAATTACGAAAAGATGCAATTTTAAAAAAATTCACAAAAAGGATTGTACCTTGTTACATACTCAAGTGAAAATGATGCCATAATGTTTCCTGCATCTATTGGGGTAAATACGTAAAAATATTGCAACAGATTTTTTTTTACGTCCATAATTCGGGAAATGCTAGGGGGGTGGCCCACTTGCCCCAATGGCCCACTTACCCCACCTTACCCTAATCTCTGATTTGGTTTACATGAGGATTTCACAGTAGTATACCAAACCGGGGGCGGATCCAGAATAAAATTACAGGGGGTGTCAAAAATTTCATTGGAAGAAATTAATGAAAATTAGAAAATATCGTATTTATAAAATGCTGACTGCAAATTAATATCTTAATTTATTATTAAAGTTAATTTATAATTAAGATTCCCATCAAAGAAATAGCTCGTTCGTATTAGTTATTAAATAATTACACTGGTAATTACTTAACACTCAATTTAATGGCAATTAATAAACATAATTAATATTAATTAATAATAAACATCATACTTAAAATTGCAACCTTCTTGATATGAGTTTGTGGTTTATACTATCATATAAAATAAATTAAATATTTAGGGTTAAGTTAATTGATTTTTATTTAATATTTTTTTATTATTAAAAGTTGTAATGGAAAGTTATTTAATATGCATTAATAGTTATTTAAGCAACTAGTCCCGAAAATATCACTTTATTAAGCGAGTGGCTTTTATTTCACGCGACCGTTGGTCGAGTGAAATAATGACAAGAGATAAAGTATTATTTGGCTCGTGCTTGCTTACAATATTTTTTTTATAATAACGTGCAAAAGCTTGAAATTTGTGTTCTTACTTTTGCCTTATTTAATTTCCTTTAATAATTTTTCTAATACTTGTAGTTTCCATGGAAATATTAGAAAATGCAAAAGTAATGAACTAATAGAAATAAGTGAGTTTCATGACCATTTAGTTTCAATGGAGATATTCATGACATCATTTTGTTTTTCTACCAATCAGATACTCTTATTTACTTTACCGCACTAGTGCCGAAAGTCCCACTTTCGGCACTGTCTGCGACGTAAGCACGCAAAGTGTCATTTTCGCAACAATTTCTGAAAGAATATGATATAAAAAAAGTGAACTTTTTTGCACGTTGTTATAAAAATGTATTTGATTGACATAACGTTTTTACTTGACGTAGTTTTAATATTTCAATAGCAAGTACAAACTGTTTGTTTGAAAGATTAATTTTTTTTCTATAATTCGGAGAAGATGAACTGTTTTACGTTCTTTAATTTAAATAAATTAATTTTTGTGTTTTAAAATTAATTTGTTTTGTGTACAAGTAACAAACGTCTTAAAACAAGAAATTAATTAATAACTAATTAAACCCGTATATTTTTTAAGAATTTTATATTAGGAATTTTACATTCGAATAATGGTTAGTATAGAGCAGAAGGAATAACAGGATAATAGTTGGAAAAAACATATAGTTTGCTAAATTAATGTAGAAGAAAAATATTTAAAAGTAAAAAAGCATTATCTTCAGCGCCTACTACACCAAAAAAAGCATAATTAAAAAGACCAATGGAAGAAATGGCTAGTTGTGACGCACGGGAATCTTTCTTTTAACATTATAACTTTATAAAAACAAAAACAAAAAATGAGTTTCTCTATAGTAATGCTTTTTATTTCTTTTTTCCGCGTGCTTTTTATCCGTTGCTTTTATTTCCATATTTTTTTTTCTTGTGCTTTTATTTCCGAGATTCAATGTATATTTATTATAGAAATTAGATTAAAAGATTTTCATGACAGTTAATTCAACATTTGAGTATTAGTCCTTAGTAATATCTAAGCATCCAACACATTTTACTCCAACAAAAGTAGGTAGAATTACCCCCCCCCCCCCCCCCCAGCTCAAAAAATGGCCATCCATTTCCACCTGTTGTGGTCGCATGCCCCAGGATACAGACTAGAGGTGCATGTGATGTCAGAGTCGCCCCCCCCCCCCCCCCCCCCCCAAGTGCGAGTTCGCCCGTAACTATCTTTGTGCCATTCAACTTCTCAAACCCCCTTTCATAGGAGCGCAATTATCTGATTATTGTTTTTAATAAAAAAAATATTTGTCTAAATTTATACATAATTACTTGTGTAAATTTATTTGTCTATATGCATTATTTATTAATATTAGTGCAAACCACTTTTGTTTTTCTCCTGCATACATTTTAGTTTTTAGGGTGCCTACCAATTTGTTATCGATGTTTTCAAACAATCACTTTAATATTTTTTATTGTGAGTGCTAATTTTTATTTAGCGTAAGAAATATTTGCTGTCGCCAATACCAAGTTGAAAAAGTGGTTTACTGATAAATTCTTGTATCCAATATTAAGAAAAGTAGTTTACTGATAAATTAAACAATATAATAAGAAACACACAAGGCCAGATTACCATTTAGACAAAGCAAATGGGCCTTGCAGCTTCCAAATGGCCCCATAGAACCATTTTTCTTTTGTTTCAGAATAACCAACTTCCTGGTTGTTGTTGTTTTTTAAAACTCAATTTTAATAAACATTGATAATTATGACATCCAACAGGTGATAGGATTTCGTGTACCAAATTTTGAATTTGGGTCTCTTTTAGTTCGAGTTTCAGACACACAGAATGACTGAGGACAGACGGACCCAAAGTTCAAAACCACATTTTGGAATCGGCTTTCTCCAACACGCGTCGAAAACACAAAATATCTATTTCGGATTTTCGACCTCATTGCAATATTTAAATTACCTAAAGTTTAATACTAGTTAATAGTAGTAAGTAATTAGTTTCATGAATATGTGAAAGGCTTTTTTAATGATAAAATAAACTTTTATGCACGAATTTTCAAATGAAATTTAAAATGTCTATAGCTTGATAATTAACTATAATACAACGCCCCCTTAGAATATTTTTTTTTGCTTTAGAATAACCTTTATAACTTCATTTTTTTAAAACTCAATTTGAATAAATATTACTATTAATTCTAAAATGATAATTAAGAAGAAAAAAAGGAAGAGAGCAAAATTTTCGTTTAAATAAACAATAGACATAGGATTTTTATCGAGGCAACGGCCGAGCACAACATAAAACGCAACACCAGAAACCCATCTAAAACCACCAAAAGGCCCGTTTCACTGTTCCCTGATCAGCCCTCTAGGCGTAGTGGGGGCTAGGCATAGTGGGGGGGGGGGGGACATGTGGTCACACTGGGGGGCCATTTTGTTTGAATGGGCAAGATCAATCGTATTCATGACAGCGAAAGGCGATAAAGTGCAGATTGTGGTCCACCTGGATTTCGGCAAATCTAGAAGGCTGACTTGGAGCGTCCAAGTGGAGTCCTCATAACATTGAGTGTCGAAGCTGTGTCAACATCTTCAATAAGACATCGTAAACACTTAGTTGTGTAAGCGCACCACTGGAGCGGTGAAGATTAAGACATGAATAATATGATGGGTGGATATTACATTGTCACTTAAAACAGCCTCTTGAGAGGGATAGACCTAACGAAGTATTTTCAACTTTGTGAGGGGCGAGAAAATAGGAGGAAGTAAACTTGTTTTTAATACACTAAATTGAAATTTCTTATTGATTATTCGTTTTTAATTTTAACTCCTTAGCGATCGCATAATTTTAAAGAAAACGGTTATAAAATTGCCTAATTTTTATCCCTGAAATATATATAAAGATAAAATTATCCGAATTTTAAATTAATTAATAATACCAATTTAATTTAATTAATAACTATCCAAACTTTAATACAATATTCTAATTTGAATCCCTGAAAATTGTATAGTAATATTTTTTCATATAATTGCATATATAAAAATCTTGTATGAACAATGCAGATATATTCATTTTAATTTTTCGTTTGTTTTTAACAAAATATTTAATAGTTGGGAAATCAAAAAAAAAAAAATATTCTCATCTTAAAAGTTAACAAGTTTCTCTTTTACTATAACTTTAAGTAAGTATGTAAAATATGTCGACGAGGAGCTTAGATAAAATGTAGTCTTTTTTATTTAGCTGCTGGGACATTGGTAAATTATAAATTGGTCGTCTGAAGTCGACGATAGAGTGGGACAGAAGGATCACAAAAATGGCGAAGAATTTCGAAACTCTTCGAATGATGGGCGGATATTACACTGTCACTTGAGCAGCCTCTTAAGAGGGATAGACCTGATGAAGTTTTTTCAACTTTGTGAGGGGTGAGAAAATATGAAGAAGTGAGCTTGTTTTTACTACACGATATTGAAATTTAAATTTCTTCTTCTTCTTCTTTTTTTTTTAATTTTAACTCCTTAACGGGATCGAATAATTTTAAAGAAAATGGATATAAAATTGCCTAATTTTTAGCAATGAAATCTAAATGAAGATAAAATTATCCTAATGTTAAATTAATTAATAATACTAATTTAATTTAATTAATAATTATCCTAATTTTAATATAATGTTCTAATTTTTATCCCTGAAAATTATATAGTAATATTTTTATAGAATTATATTAAAATATTGTATGAACAATGCAGATATGTTGATTTCAATTTTTCGTTTGTTTTGAGCAAAATATTTAATAGTTGGGAAATCAAAAAAAATATATATATATTCTCATCGTAAAAGTTAACAAGTTTCTCTTTTACTATAACTTGAAGTAAGTATGTAAAATAAGTCGACGAGGAGGTTAGATAAAATGTAGTCTTTTTTATTTAGCTGTGAGACATTGGTAAATGATAAATTGTTCGTCTGAAGTCGGAGATAGAGTGGGATGGGATCACAAAAATGGCGATCTAGTCGACTGTTTGTCGCCGAAAGTGTGATGCTGGGATTTTAAAGTACTAAGTTATATTAAGGATATGTGAAAAAGGTAGTTTAAGTTATAAAGTTTAATTAGGGTTAAAATATAATATTTTAAGGGGCTAAGTTATAATATGTCAAGTTTTTTTGTTACCGTTTGCCAGTGCCGTTTTTAATGGATCTAAGGGGAAAACTAAAAACTTTAAAGCCCATTTTCCGTATGTCACAGTTTAGTCACACAACACGTTCTTCCCCAAAGCTCTTTGTAATGATAATAAAACGACAATTCACTTAATAAAACCCAATTTAAAATAGCTAAACTTCTCATAAACGACCATAAAATTAGATTTAAAACGACAAATGTATCTAACAACAAGTACCACATACTTCCTCCATAATCAAGCAAGTTAAAATGATACATTTCCTCTTCAACATAAAAAAAAAAACCGCCCAGGAAAAAATAAAATGTTTTTTACAAAAAATAGCAAAGTGACCATTGAAAAGTCACGCTTGGTGTAGTGCGTACACGAACTAACGATGGGAGCCGTATTTAGTCCGTGACGAAAAAATTAAAAAAAAGAGAGGGGAATTCTTTTCAATCACTTTGTTACCAAAGTTGCATCGCATCCTGAATAAATCTGTCGCAGCCCAGGTAAACTGCAGTAAATACAATAATGACTTGAACCACACTCTTAAAACAAAAACTCCTAATTTAACTCAGTCTGAGTGAATTTCACTCCTCCAGTCTGGAAAATGCACTTCTCCTTTTGGAGTGGATCCTTTGTGTGTTAAACCTCCGACAGGATCACTCCAAACGAGTGATTTGAACTCAGTCTGAGTAAATATGCATGCCTTTAGGGTGTCGAAAATGCACTTCTCCAACTGGAGTGGATTTCACTCTTTTGTTTTAAGAGTGCAGGTCGCCAGAGGTTAAAGTTACACTCTTAAAGCAAAAGAGTGAAATCCACTCCAGTTGGAGAAGTGCATTTTCGACACCCTAAAGGCATGCATATTTACTCAGACTGAGTTCAAATCACTCGTTTGGAGTGATCCTGTCGGAGGTTTAACACACAAAGGGTCCACTCGAAAAGGAGAAGTGCATTTTCCAGACTGGAGGAGTGAAAATTAATCAGACTGAGTTAAAATCCACTCTTCTGTTTTAAGAGTGTGGCTTCCCCATTTGAAGAAATTTTTTTAAACCTGCCCACAAACAATTAACGTGCGTTAATTAGATCCGAAATTGACCTGGCCCCATAGAAGAAGATCCAAATATCAGTTTTCAGCCTTTGATTACAGGTATCAGTCATTTATTTCTACAAAAAAAAAAATGAAGCTCAACGAGAGACAATACGATATTAGAGTTCTTGAAAATTAATTTAAACTTTTTTTTTTTAAACTTTTCAAAAAGTTCTTTTAGTAGTTAATTTTAGAGGCATTTTGCATTAAAAATGTTAAAATAAACTGTTAACTACAAATAAGTGATACGACCTTTTTTTTTAACATTTAAAGCAAGCAAATTGTGTATTTAAGAATGTAAGGCGTGTCCCTAAGTAACTATTAAACATAGTTTTTTTTTTTTTTTCAAATTTCTTTGCAAAACATACTTTTTAACATATCTTTGTATTAAAAGTAAGTTTAGGTTGAGAATATCAGTGTAGAATATTGCTCGTGTCTTAAGAGGATAAACAATAAGAAAATATTTTACATGATTAATATTTTCCTATTCCTAAACCGACCTTAGGTTTGCAGTATAAAAATGTTCTACGAGAAAAAGGGTAAATAGTTCTCATTTTTGAGTGCGAGAATCGAATACAAAAAGGTATTTCACATTCAATAAACAAATTTATTTGTTATTTCAAGACATAAATTTATTATTTTTATTAGTTAAGCTTCAGTTAGAGTGTTATTTTAATTATTTTTTTCCTTCGATTTTGACGTAACAGGGTGCACGAATATCAAGGTCGAAAGGAGCAGCCAATCAGAGTACGCGATTTTGTGGCGCCAGCCGGGTTGTTTACCAAGTTTCCTCCGCTCAGTACATTTCTCTGCTGCAAACTTAAGCTCGGTTTTGGTATAGCAAAAGTGGTCTAGTAAATATTGAAAAGGCTGCAGTTTAGGTCAAAATCACCTTCCTCCTTTATTATTATTATTTTTTAACGAGATTTTGCTTTCCATCATCGTGCTTTTTTAATGGTAATTTAGTTTTTAGTTCGGAAGAGTTTCGGCAAAAAATAATAATAGTAATTCCAAATTGGAGTGGATGCTCGTTAGGTCTAACAGGAAATTTGATTTCCGACTTTTTGTTTGGAAAAACGAGCAAAAATTGTTATTTTTTTGTTAAAAAATTCCTACTAGCCACAAACGGAGTGTTATGTTTGATGGGCATTGACTACTGCAATGTTAAAAAAAAAGGTCAAAAGGAGAGAAATCTAGACTAATTCTTAATTTCAGAAGGCCCATGATTAGATGAACATCACAAAAAACCCTATTTTTTAACCCTTTCAGTCCCAGTGATGTCCTTTTTAATCATCACTTTCAATATTTTTTTCCAAATGTTTATGTATATATATATATATATATATATATATATATATATATATATATATATATATATATATATATATATATATATATATATATATATATATATATATATATATATATATTCATTTTGTTGTTTTTTCACAGTTAAAAAATTTTGACATTATTTCAAAAACCATATAAAAAAATTAAAATGAATTTTTTCCCCATGGAACTCTTATTTTTGACCTAAAATAAGCTTATTTTGTGAATATCAGATGTTTCTGTAGTGTAGTAAATTTCTGGGACTGAAAGGGTTAAATAACTTTACACCAACTCATAGCACGGCCATTAGCGTTTGTACTACAAATTACTTTGTTTCCTGCTACATGTCAGCGCTCACAGCCCCCCACACTGCTGGCGAGATACAAGGGGTGACGGGATTCCCCTGCTCTCCCCTATATTACACTGTTTCGAACTTTAAACCTGTAAAAAAAAATCAGACAATGGTTTTTTAATGTTATTTTTTGTGTTCCGATTTCGGTTAACTAGTTTAAAATAAATGAACTAAATATCATTAGATACGGGAGATATACCTTTGTTTGAGTTCAATTTGTTTTCTGATGCGGTTTAGATTTTTGTTCCAAATTTGTGTATACAAATAGAATTCTATTTGTTTGTTTTGTCTAAAAGTAAACTTCTAGAAAACGTTAGAAAAGTAACTTGTTTTCTTAAAGTAAACTTGTTAGAAAAAAAACTAATAGCTTGTAATGGCATTGCGTGTTTATGTTAATAATGTTCCCATTATCTTTAAGAATCGCTTTATTCCGTTGTTTTAGAGATATAAAATCGTATTTAGTGATAATTTCAATTTATATTAACGTAAAGTTTAATAAAAAAGTACACAAAATAGGTCGTGAAGGTGAACTCTTTTTTCCTACTTACAATGGGACCTTAGCTTGTGGCTTTAAAAAAGAGCACATTTCAACTTTTTGTCAATAAAAATTGTGCAGAGGCAGATACATTTTGTACGTCATCAGGGCCGGATTTCTAAATGGGCTAAGTAGGCTGTAGCCTAGAGTGGCAAATTTTTGGGGCGGCATTTGGCATAAAAATACTAATATCTTTACAATAATTTTTTTAAAGAAAAAATACAAATAGTTAACATTAATATTAAACGCATATATATAATACTAATATTTAGTACCTAGTGAATATGGTAGCTGTAAGGACAAATCCAGCCATGTGTGTCATGGAACAGATGAAAAATTATCTAATCATAAGAGTGACTTTTGCTTTAACACACAATTGAAGAGCTTAGTGGAAGAACGTGCTAAAGTGACAATTTTGAAAAAAATTGAGATTTTTGTGCCAATGAACATGTTATTCCGTCCTTTGAAGATATCAATATTCTCCCATTTCACAAACTTTAAATTAAGTACATATTTTACCGTTTTTAAGTGCCGTTTTTAACGTATTTTAGGCGAGTACCCAAAATTCCTCAAAATTCTAAAATTTTTACTATTACTTTAATCTTTTTCAAATTTGTCATAGTGATTTCAAATACTATTTAGGCTTTTTTTATTTAAATATAATTTATTTATTTTAAACAGTGCTTTTCTACCAAAAAAAAAAAAAGGTGCACGCTGTCTAACACATTGAATTTCCATCCTACAAACATTAATTATGTGTTAAATTTTTCGTTTTGAACTGATGCATGCAATGACCCTCTAGAGTTACATACAAATTACATGAAAAGAAGTTATTAAGAAAAATTTTATAAATTAACCACACACAAAAAGATTTTTTTCGATTAACTTACACTTGGACATTTAAAAAAAAACTTGTATATTTACACCAGATGTTAGAGGTTCATGGCACAGATATATATTGAAATATCATCTGTAACAAAATTTCAGGTAAATTAATGTAAAACTTTTTATGTTAGAAGTGTTAGCGTAAACCCCCTTTTTTAGTTGAAAAACACCATTTAAAATAAATCAATTATATTAAAATAAAAAAAAATTGCCCAAAAGGCATTGTTCCTTGCATTTGAAATCACTACTATGCCAAATTTGGAAAAGATAAAAGAAATAGTAAAAATTTTAGAATTTTGGGTACTCGCCTACCTTAAGTGCAGACGAAAAACTTTAAAGCCCATATTATCGTTTTCACATTTGTGTCACTTAGCAGTTCTTCCATTAAAACTCTTCAATTATAAATGAAAATTAGTATTAGATTCTAAATAAGCTAAAGATCCTGTTCATTATAACTGGTATCAGCGGTTTATTTCTAAAAAAGCACACAAGCTGGAATATATATGTATCATACCATAACATACCATAACATACTTATTTCTAAAGAAAATTATACTGTAAAAGGGGCAACGCTATTTCTATCAGTATTAGTAAAACAAAAGTTTATTTAGAAATCAATTTTAAAGACATTTAGCATTGAAAAGAATGTTAAAATTAATTCTTAATTATGAATTACAAAAACTAATACAGATTGTTTTGCATTCAACACACACGCACAAAAAATGTATTTTTATTAGCTTTATGGACATTCTCATCGGACAAGTGTCACCAAAGATAAATTATGTTGTTTTTTCAGTCTGACTTACGTACATGATTAACTGGGAGAAGGGCCATTTAACTTTCGGACAGACAGACAGATGCTTGAGATCACGCCATCGTATTCACGTACTCTGGTGTATTTATGTCTTCCTTTCGGATGGTTTCGACCAGTCACTATCAATGACATTCATCGTTGAAGAATATATTTTAGTAGCTTCAGGAGACAGAAATAACATTGCATTAGAACGTCGGTAATAGTTAATGTGACCAGAGGGGATTGTTCTTCCTCGTCTATCCATATTTTATTTAAAGCAGATCGCGCGGCACTTTGTATACGGCTATACTAAATTGACCTTTTTCATGTTAATTTTTCTTTGAAACTTGGAACATACAAAACAACAAAATTATGGGCATTATATGCACTTTGAAGAATACACTGAAATGAGATTTTATCAATAGATAAGTAGTTTTTTAAAAAAATTATCACTTAAGTTAATGTGTTATTTTTTTGAAAAATCACATTACATCACAAATAAATTCATATTTTTTTCTAATTCAGGTTCAGAGAAATGCTCATTTCAGTAAGCAAAACACCCTAAAACAGTTTTCCTGTAAAAATTTTAGGTCTATAAATAAAATAGTTTTTAAGAAAAAGGTACATAAACCTGAAAAAACACCATTCTGGGAAAAATGAGATTTAAAGTTGAAAACTTACATTATGGAAATACTGCTGACCCATATTCAAATTAAAATTTAACAAGGTTAAACTTGTCTGAATGACACACCAAGGGCATCGTTCGAAAGCTCTTGAAACGTATTTTACATAAATATTAAAATAAAAAGTTGATTTTTGTTTGAAAATTACAGTACTGATCTGCCTTAAGTAACATTTGTTTTCTATAATTAAAAGTTTTCTCCCATTTTCAATAAGCGTACAATAATCGATAAAAATATCTGATTATCCTAATCTGTGATTTTCCAACCAGGACCGGTCGCAAATGCTTAGGATACTTGTTTTTTCTGTATGATGATTCAAGAGACTTGTAGTCAAATGCAATATATTGTACAAAGAATTAATGCCTGAAAATGAGGAAAATCTGAACGGAAAAAAAGGTATTGATAATAGAGGTAAAACTGCGTTAAAGCTCCTAAAGGAGGCTAGAAACAGGCAGCCGGAAACTACTACATTACATTACAAAGAGCTGAAAGAGAAGAAATGAAGCTAATTATAGGGAAAGGCAAAAGCCAATGCTTATGTTCCTTATCAACATAAAATCCATCAACACTTATCATTAAATAGAAATCCATCAACACTTATCATTAAATAGAAAAAATTGCAAATCCCCAACTATCATCTGCAAATCCCTAATTATCATCAATACTTTAATTTCTCAAAATTTAAATTAAGTACTCACGAGATTACCTCATCTAAATGACTTTTCAACATAAACATCTTTATCCCCTGTTGATATGTAAATGAAATTACTATTGACTTTTTTCTTGAATCCTTATCTGTTATCGATCGAATAAAAATGAGCCCAGTGTCCTAATTACCTCACTCATTTCCGATGATATTTGATACGAAGTTCCGCGAGAACTTCGAATCTCATGAAATGGAGTATTTTCTTTAAATGCAGCCCCAACTCGGTTTACGGAAGAGGGAAGTTGGGTCTCTGAAACTGATACCCGCAACAACTAAAATAAGGGCCCGTCCGTGGCCGAGTGGTTAAGGCATCCGCCTCAGGATTCAGCCTTCTCAAGAGTGGGGGGGGGGGGGGGTTCGAATTTCACCTACTGCCAGTCATCCTATAAATCGGATATCTGTACTGGGAAAGAGTAGAAAATCCAATTCGTGACGAATGGGCCCGAGTACACTGGGACATACGTGCTCATTAAATCTGTGGAGTCCAAAGTCCCCACGGCACCAGCGTACGATGTCGCTCGAAGTTCTGTTGGGTGCCCGCTCAGGTGTCGACTTCACTTGACAAGGGTTCTAAATTACGAGGCGTTATTGGCTTTGTCAAAGCTCCTAATGGAGGCTAGAAATAGGCAGCCGGAAGCGATTACATTACACTACTACACGAAGTTCCACGAGAAGGTCGAATCTCATGAAATGGAGTATTTTCTTTAAATACAACCCTAACTCGTTTAAGGGAAAAGGGAAGTTTAATGGGCTTCTGAAACTGATACCCTCAACAACCAAAGGAAGACAAACGAAAAACTCGTTGTAAGGGAGCTAGTGACCTTTAGATTGGGGCCGGGATAGCCTGGTTGGTAAGGTGTTGGGCTGGCATCTCTATGGTTGCGAGCTCAAGCCCCGTTGCTCTTTGAAAACACCCGTATACGCTAATGGCGACTGGTGCAAGTTGAATTCCGTCGTGGTCATAAAGTCATCTAAGTTCCCATACCAAATCAATACCTCTGGAGGTGACAAGTCAATTCTGGGGAATCCTCTACTTGACCTCTGTCTCTAAAAATTAGATAGATCCACTTACGTATGTGTGTTGCGTCTGTCTACTCGACTAGAGTTTATAAGGGGGTCTCCGACCAAGCACACAAACTTTAATATATATATCTACCAACCAACCTTTAGACGCAAGTTCCTACAGTCCAGATGTTGTACTGCAATTGCTGAACTCTAGCTCTTTATTTTAATTCCTTCTTTACGGTTCTCAACACCATCTTAGTTTTGTACATAGTTAAAAAAATTTAGAGCAAGTTTGTGCCGAAGTCCTGAACCTTTCTAGCGGCCGCCATTATTTTCAGCGTTGATTCCTTCTTTAATTCCTTCTTTACGGTTCTCACACCATCTTAGTTTTGTACATAGTTTAAAAAAATTTAGAGCAAGTTTGTGCCGAAATCCTGAACCTTTCTAGCTGCCGCCATTATTTTCAGCGTTGATTAACCACTTTTGCGGTGTATCAAAGTTCTGGTGTTACCACAAATTTGTAAATTCACGTTCCAAATAGGGGTGGCATAATGAAAGTTCCAGGATTTCAATGCAATATCGCAATTTTTTTTAAATATAACACTCTAAAGGTTGCTATCGGTCAAGAGGGAAAATTAAATAACCTGGGAAATAATAGTCAATTCACCAAAGCTAAGATTTGTCCCAACTCTTCTCTATATGTATAAGTATACAAGTCAATATTCAGTGACTCTATTTCCACCCAAAATCCTTCCAAGCCCCGATCGGCAGTGTCTATAGCCGCGTAATTCCAGGTTACAGTGTCAAAACGATATTAAAACACGTTCCCCACAGACTGAGTCAGAGCCCTCCCCCCGTAATGGGCAATCTACGCACCCCCAAAAAGATATTTAGGGTTATTACCTCCCCCACCCCCCTCAGACGATAATTGATTTGCGGAGAGGGATGCCATTTGTGTGTCGTGTTTGTACAAATCTCCGGATTTATTTCCGGATTCCCCCCCCGGAGAGGGTGTTAGAGATAATTATGGCACATTGACATTGTCCGAGCGTTGTTGGGGGAAGGAGGGGATGTTAACTTCTCACTAGAGCTGCGTAGTTGTTTCTTACACTCTCAGAAATAACACTTTCATTTTTGACGATTCATGAATCATCAAGCCTCATTTCGTTAATTTTGAGGATTGTTTCGTCAAACTATCACGTGACTTTTGAGTAAACGCGAATCCTCACTTTCACGATCGTAATGTAATGTAATCGTTTCCGGCTGCCTATTTCTAGCCTCCGTCAGGAGCTTTAACACAGCCTTTTACGATCGTGATTTGACGATTCTGTATCTTGATTTTGAGGAAACTGAATCTCATTGTTGTACTCACATGCACAAAAATGACGAAATATTTCTTCAGATTAGACGACATTCAAATCCTCATAAAAAAAGGACGATTCAGATTTCCTCACTTTGAGGAAACGAAAACTCGGAGCATTTGCCAGTAACGGTATCGTCAAAATTAAGGAAAATTTCGTCGTTATTGAGCATTCATTTTTGAGAGTGTAGGGCCGACAGAAATTAAGGCCTGTTCTGTAATTAAATGTTCCTTATAAAAAGTATTACAACCGTATTATTACAGTGTACATTAGTAAGAAAGTAATAACTATTGTCATTTTATTGTAACTGTAAATAAATTGTTTTTTAAATAACTTTTTCGATTAATCTATAAGAAAAATTATTAAAAAATGGCTTAGAGAAAATCGGAGACGCCTAATTTAATTTCTAGCTGCTCACTAAACATTTAGTACAAGATATGGTTATTATTATGTAATAGAATGAAAAACTTACCAAGTTCTTAAGTTGTCGTTTTAGTAGAATTTATTTTAAAAAATCCCACTATTTCTTTTAATCTTGTTCTTTTTAAATAGTTCTGATACGTTGTTTCATGTGTGTATAGATCATTTTTTTCAAATGTTCTGCTTTGTAACAAAAATCATAACTCGAAATCAGCACAGATAAAGCACGAGCATCAAAAATAGAATAAGCAATCACTGATTATCTTCTACGATAAGATTAAATATGTATCACAATTATTTTTGGTTATTACCTATACATTTAAATCTATTTCAATTTTCTATTGGATAAAGTTTAAGTGTTTCATCATATTTTCGGTAATCGGTTAAATAATTTTTAAACTTCCTTGTTTTCCCAAATTGGAAACCTTGGTTTCCTAAAACTAAAAAAATAGTGCAACAAATACCCGAAACTATAGTGAAACATCTGACCATACAGCCTTTGCCGCTACTTTAACCTCTTGCCACCTGGCTTCCCCATTTGGGGACATTTTTTAAAACCTCTCCACAAGCAGTTAACATGTTAATTAGTTCCGAAATTGACCTGGTCCGATAGAAGAAGATCCAAATATCAGTTTTATATCAGTTTTTAAATGTTTTACTGCTTTATATCTTTGTTTTAATTACACTATACTTTACTTTACTTATACACTCTTAAAACAAAGGAGTGAAATCCACTCCTGTAGGAGAAGTGCATTTTCGACACTGGAAAGGAGTGAATATTAACTCAAACTGAGTTAAAATCACTCGTTTGGAGTTATCTTGTCTCAGATTCAACATACAACGGATCCAACTCCTGTAAGAGAAGTGCATTTTCGACACTGGAGAAGTGAATATTAACTCAGACTGAGTTAAAACCGCTCGTTTGTTTTACGATGGTATTTATACTATACTTCACTGTACTTATACTTATAATATACTTCACTATACTTATACTATACTTTACTATATACTTATACTTTATCTTCTTTACACTCTCAAAAATGAATGCTCAAAAACGACGAAATTTTCCTCAATTTTGACGATTCCTTTACTGGCAAATGCTCCAAGTTTTCGTTTCCTCAAAGTGAGGACATTTGAATCGTCATTTTTATGAGGATTTGAATGTCGTCTAATCTGAAGAAATATTTCGTCATTTTTGAGCATGTGAGTACAACAATGAGATTCAGTTTCCTCAAAATCAAGATACAGAATAGTCAAATCACGATCGTAAAAGTGAGGATTCGTTTTTACTCAAAAGTCACGTGATAGTTATGACTTATGACTTTCTTGGTGGGGGGCAAGATCGCCAAGCACTGCGACTTTAAGTCTATTGTACTAAGCCCCAGAAAAGACACAAGCACAAGAGACACACAAAGAAAGAGACGACACAAACACATAGACAAATAACAACATTTATTAACGGTCACAAATATCCATGCCTGACCGGGATTCGAACCCGACCCCAGCAGCTCCAAAGGCTAGAATCCTAACGAGTGTGCCACCGGGGCGACAACGATTGGAACACTTGATAGTTTGACGAAACAATCCTCAAAATTAACGAAATGAGGCTTGAGGATTCATGAATCGTCAAAAATGAAAGTGTTATTTCTGATAGTGTACTTTTATCTTTTGCTTTAATTTTCTGTCTATAATGTGCCCTCTATAATCGGGATGGCTTCTTGTTGTTGAGACACAAAAAAAAACGGGGCAGCATCTTGAATGCGACGTAAACACTGCGCATTACCGACGTCGACAAAGGGCGGAAACGTGCGGCGATGATTTGCACACAAAAGCGCTCCGTGCCGCGGAAGAGCGTATAAAGACGGCGACAAAACGTGTTGCGCGAATGTGTGGGAACTTCTCTTGTGGCTCCCATTTCCTCATACTTTTCTGGGTACTGCATGTCTCGCTACTAAATCAAAAGATGCCAACTTAATAGTGTATTTGTTGGGATACTTTCACACATGAATCGAATCTAGCACAATAAATTTCGTTATTTTGGTAATTTTATCGTTTCCGGCTGTCTATTTCTAGACTTCTTTAAGAGCTTGAACAAAGACAGTTACGCCTCGTAACTTGGAACCCTGCTCAAGGGACGAGGTTGACACCTGACTCAAAACGGAACCTCGACCGACATCGTATGCAAACGCTGCCTAACGTTCGACTCCACAGATTTAACGAGCATGCATATCGCAGTGTACTCGAGCACTCCGATGATTTAGATCTCGGGCACCCCAAGTATTTTTCCATCCAGCTCAGCTGGCCTGGAGCGTACTAAAACTACCTCGGGTGAAAATAAGAGTTTGCCAAAACTTCGACAAGCCCTGATTTTCTGCAAGTATTAGTGCAAATCGTTACCAAATGAGTACGTCCATAGTATGGCTAAGACAAGGACATCAGAACCAAGAACCTTCTCGTTGCGAGGCTCGTCGATTACCACTCTCAGCCATTAAGAAGCCCACAATAAATTACCTAAGATTGGTCTTCAATACCAGTTTACAATTGCCAAAACACTGAAACCATACTTAACTCAAATCACTCGACATGGCTCTACTAATTTAAACGAAGTCATAACAAACTTCACAACTGCGTTTCACCAATGTTATCAGCTAAGTGAAGGCACAACACTATGAATATTGGCCTCGAGCGTACCAAAACTACCTCGGGTGAAAATAAGAGTTTGCCAAAACTACGACAAGCCCTGATATTCTGCAAGCATTAGTACAAGTCGTTACCAAATGAGTCTTGACATTAAACAAGTACTCAATTACGGGAAATGTCCAAATATCAATCCTCGATTTCTGCATCTGCAGTAAATAATATCGATTAACATTCCATACCCTCTCATGTTCCTGTTCCTGGAATTCATGTGCGAATGTTGACGACACCCTTGGGGATATCATCGACAATGAATTCTCCGAAAATGGAACAGTTGTCCGAATAATGGTTTCCATAAGCAAAGGTATCATTAGTATTTATTAGTATCATTATTAATATTTATCCTACTGATTTTTTCAGGTAAAGGCTTTGTTTTTAGGCCGGAAAAACTACTTGCAAAAGATGTTTTAACCTTTTTAGGAGGAGAAATGGTTAGTTCCATAGAACAGTTTCGGAATCCTAACTTCTATAAAAGCATATTGCTTTGCTACAATTAAGTATTTTTTTAAATCCATGAATAAAAAAATAATAATAACAGTAAAATCAATCGAATTTGAAGGGGAAAATATAATCCTTTTCATTTAATTATTATCATTTGTAAAAAAAAGTATAATCGTCATTAATTTACGACATCGGTTGAATTGAAAAAATGTAGTGAAAGCGTTGAAAATTATTCGTCTGTATCAACTTTTTCACAATGTCTTAAGAAATTTTGACCAACGAGTATTTAGCGAGCTAGGCCGTTTCTAAAAAATTTTGTTAAAGTATTAAAATAAAGGATTGTTCGTTTTAACGTCACTCTAAATCTATAAAATAAGACAGATTTTAAAAATTTATTAAGTCGATTCCAGTTAGTTAGCCCAAGTAAGATATTGTTAGAATTAGCCCTTTAGTAAGATGCTATAGCTAAAGTTTAAATAACTTTTGGAAACTTTACTTAACATGGCGATTTCGAAAACTAGCTAAAACGTTTCGTCACAGCAGTGGATGTAAGGCAATTTGTTTGAGTAAATAACGTGCAATATAGAAATAAAATACCTCGAATTTCCCAGTTTTATGATGATGAAGTCATGAGTCATGTCATTCTAAAGAACACCGGGCGTGATTTTGAGAGAAGTTCCAAAATCACGTTCCATTCTTTTTTTTTTTCTATTTTTTTTGCAGAGGTGTAAAAGACGACCCATTTGCATAATCCGCACCTGCAGTTGTGCTGTATGCGCCACACGTGCAGACGATTTTCATTTTTCGTAAACTGGTCTCGTTTAATTTTTTTTATATACCGTCAAAGCGGGTATCTTTGGCCACGGAGGGTAACTTTGGCCACGCGTCGGAAAAAGATTTGTTTCTTAATTTCTCTTCATAAAATGATCTAATCTTAAATTGTTTTACATTTTTGGAAAGGTGGAAATATCGCCTTTCATTTCATGTAAAAAAAATCTCATTCTAAATCTGGCAATACTACAAATGCTGTTTTCATTCTTACGAGCATAAAATTACAAAAATCTATCTCTTCCAACTTTTGTCTGGAACACTTAAATAAATATTGAACATATTTAAATAAAACACTCTATTCGATTCTTTTATTAATGAGGAAGAATATTACACCATTTGTTTCATTCTAAGTTGAATACTTTTTATGTTGTATTTAAATATTTGTAATTGGGAAGCTTTTGCCGATGAATGCGGGTAACTTTGGCCATTTATGTAAATATTTCTTTATGGAACTTTGCGCTTCATAAAATGTATGTTAAAGTGTATTAAGTTCAACTATTTTTGAAAAAATTCTTACTTTTATGATTACTCATTTTTTAGATATTTTTTTTTTAAATCTCATGATTTTAAACATGAAAAAGATAAAGATAGAATGCAAGATACGTATTCCACTCAAAATCGCAAGTGTCGAAAGGTAAACATTTTCAAATTCCTAATTATAAATATATCATTTTTCACCTTTTATAATAAAATCGTTTGCTTTTTACAAATATATTTGTTATTAAATCTTGCTTCAAAAAAGTTCTTTTTTCCTTATTAAAATAGAAGTTTATTTTTCTTTCTTTTAAGCGACAAACAATACTAGTATTCAACGTGTAATGCCATTCCACGATGCACTGCAATGTAAATGTTAAGTTATATACCATTTTAAATAACTCTATGTCTAATGACTTTGTTATTTTTGGGTTTAAAGTTTTAATATTGTTATTTAAATCGTTAACACAGCTTTTAAGGATGTTAAAAAGTATGTTTCTTATGTATTTCTTGGGTGGCCAAAGTTACCCGCCCGGCTCCTAACAGTGTCTTATTTTTTTAAATTAATACCAATTTTTTATTAATTTATAAAATGTAACAAAAATGCCTGAAAATTATTCTTAAATGTACAATACTTAGAATGCATAAGGATTTTTTAGTGTTTAAATCGTTTTTGAAGTTAAATTTTTCTTCTTTTGTGAAAAAAACTATGATTTTGGCCAAAGTTACCCGCACTGACGGTACAAAGTTGCCTGGGAGATTCTAGGAAAATATAAGAGGAATGCCTTTTAATGATTAAAATAGTCAAATTCATATTAAAACTGAACCAGTTTTTTTTTTTAGAAAGCTGCGAGATGTCGGAAAAGAAGTTAAATTTTGGGGCTGTGGGAAGCCTTGTGGTTAGGATCTCGAGCTTTGGATCGGAAGGTCCCGAGATCGAGTCCCGGTACCACTGAAGACGCACCGAGTATATGCGGAGTATATGCTCGTTAAATCTGTTGGGTCTGAAAGTCCTATGGGCGGTCATTACGCAGTTTCCCACTAGTACAGGGTCCTGGAGACTATTTCCCTGCCCTTCAGGGACATGTCTAAATTTTGGAGATGGCACACGTATGTGTGTGTTGTGTCTGTCCTACTTTAAGAGGGTTTATAAGCGGGTCTGTGTGTGACAAAGCACACAAGTTTGAAAATATATGTCTACCAACCAACCAAGTTAAATTTTCTGTTTGTCGTATTGAAAAACACGATATTTTTACCGGATGATTTCCAATTTTTCTAAAACCTTCCCTGTTTTTTTTCTTCTTTTTAATTAAAACTTGCATAATAGATTTTAGAAAACATGAAGGGAAAGCCCATTTATTGAATAAAATCTCGAAATTATTATGTGAAATACATTTTTTTAAAAGATTAATTAAAGAAATTTCAATTTTAATATAAATTTTTACTTTTGAACTATCAAAACTATAAAATATTTTGTTAAATTAAGCTTTTCTATTGAACTCAGACAAACGTTTTTTTAATTCCTAAACTCCCTAACCATTGCGCCGCTGGGTCGGCATATGCTTGTTTGCATTAAGTATGGTATGGTATGGTATGTACATATATATTCCAGCTTGTGTGCTTGTTCAAAGAACCGCTTATAAGCCGTCCTCAAGTGGCACAGACACCGAAAGAATTTTTACAGTCACAAAGATATGAATAACACATAGACAAATAACAACATATATTGACGGTCACAAATATCCATGCCTTGCCGGGATTCGAACCCGACCCCAGAAGTTCCAAAGGCTAGAGTTCTAACGATTGAGCCACCGGGGCGGCTACATGTATTCTCTATGCTCTCTATGTATTCCTTCCACCTTCCCTCTAGCTCAGTGACCCCGAACAGCCGGGCAGCTCTAGTGCGCCGCCAGATACCACGCCACGTCCCCCGAGGTGCCGCCGTCCCGATGACATCTTGATCTGTTCTTGTTTTGGAAACATTCTTTCGCAACAAACAGGACCGGAAACACTCCCTGATCACGCGAACGCTGCCACTCATCCGAAACTTCGCTCTTTTTTTTCATATGTTATACTTTTTTTTTCTCCCCATTATCATTAATTTTTTTTTCTCTTGTGACTACTTTCACCTTCTATTTCGTCTGCCGTCTTAGGCTGTTCGAACTTAGTTGAACGCAGACGGTTCATTAGCGGCTGCCCGCTGCGCTGTCACACCTAATATTAAGTTTTCTATTTGGACATTTGGGGGAGTCTTCTTAACCTATAGTTAATTTTTAAAAAAATAAATGCTAATTATGAATCTGTGCTTCCAAATGTAATGGGAATTGTTACAAATTAATGTAAAAAAGAATCAAAGTATAAATTGATCTTTGGTTATTTGAAGTTCAAACTCAAACGGTTCACTAGAGACTTATTTGACTTACACTCTAAAAGCAAAAGAGTGAAATCCACTCCTATAGGATAAGTGCATTTTCGACACTGGAAATGAGTGAAAATAATTCCTAAATAGCTAGTAATCGCCCTAAATCGTTCCCAATCTCCTTAAAATCGCTCGTTTGTTGTTTAGATTGTTGGAGGTTTAACAAACCAAAAGAGTGAAATCCACTCCTATAGGGGAAGTGCATTTTCGACACCGAAAGGAGTGAAAACTAACTCAGACTGAGTTAAAATCGCTCGTTTGCTTTAAGAGTGTATCGAACATGTAGTATCTTATTTGAAGGCTTTTTAGCAACAAATATTGATACAAACTACATATAATGTCGTAAAGAAAATTACGTAATAAAATTTAGTACAGTCCACTGAAGGACTCTCAATTTGGTTAAAGTGTAATCGTGTTTTCACTGCACGAATTAAAAATTTAATTTTTTATTTGAAAATATACACTCTTAAAACAAACGAGTGAATTTTACTCAGTCTGAGTTAATTTTCACTCTTTTCAGTGTCGAAAATGCACTTATCCTATTGGAGTGGATTTCACTCCTTTGTTTAGTTAAAAATTTCGACAGGATCACTCCAAACGAGTGATTTGAACGCAGTTTGAGTTAATTTTCACTTATTTCCAGTGTCGAAAATGCACTTCTCCTATATGAGTGGATTTGCCTCTTTTGTTTTAAGAGTGTAATTTCTTTAAAATTTCTTAAAATTTATTTCCAGAGCAAATAATTATAAATGACAGCTCCAGATTTTAAGTTTTAAAATTTAGTTATATTATTAGTTTTGCAAATGTTTAAAAATTAGATTTGTTGCTGGAAATCCTTACAGTCAGATGACGGGTTTATAGGCCTATATATCTCTGAGGGTTAATGCTTAAACTTAATCTTAATAAGAGAGAAAATGCTTAGTTTTAATCTTAAATATGAGAAAGAAAAATTTCCAGAGAAAAATTTAATCCTTTTCAATACGATTGCCTTTAACCTAATGTACCTTTTTAATCAAATGTATCGAGAGCTCTTTTTGAAATGTTGATAAATTTGTTATTATAAGAATTTTTATCCACAAATGGCCATAATAATGTTAAAAGTGAGATTACGCTGCTACAAAAACTCTCCCGAGATACGTCAATTAATGAATCAATAACCAAGCAACAAAGAAAGAATTCTTTAAAACTTTTTCATCAAATATTCCACCGTCCCTTTGTCTTACTGTTCTTTTTTCAACGCAGACGATAATTTAGTCGTCCACAGTCGAATGGCCACCCGTAAGAAAAGAACGAGTAAACCAGTAGTCAAAAGAACATAATCCCCAAAATGGCGGTCATTCCGCTTGTAGAACAAGGGATTAAAAAGCGGGGGGGGGGGGGGGGGGGGGGGGAATCGTTTGGCCAGGTCCGTTGACCTGTCACTCGCAGAAAGATGAAATTGAAATTCCACTATACGGTCAAAGATTCAAAAATTCAAGCAAATACTATAACTATTTGCGAAAAGCTATAAAATAAAAATTAATAAATTTAAAAAATTGTAAACTTATTTTTTTAGTTAATTTGAAAAATTGAAAGAAATGCATTAACATCCCGACGGTGTTAGTTTACGATGTAATTTTAAGTTCCGTTGGGTGCCCGCTTAGGTGTGGATCTCGTTACTTGACTGCGGCTCTAACTAGGCGAAATTGTCTATGTTATTCTCCGTGAAGGCTAGAAGTAGACAGCCGGAAATCGTTGAACCTAACGAAACAAGCCCATGGAATGGGACCGTGGGTAGCCCAGTGGTTAAGGTCTTGGTCTTGGAATTGGAAATACCCGCGTTCGTGTCCCGATACCCCTGAAGACCAACCGGGTATATGCGGAGTACGTTCTCGTTAAATCTGTGGGTCCGAAAGTCCTGTGGGAGGTCATTGCGCAGTTTCCCACGGGTACAGGTTCCTGGAGACAATTTCCCTCCCATTCAGGGACATGTCTAAATTGTGGATGTGGCGCACGATAGATGGCAGCATCTGTCACGTATGTGTGTGTTGTGTCTGTCTTACTTGACAAATGTCCATAATCGGGTCGCTAAAGAAGCACACAAGACTGAAAATTGTCAAGTAAGACAGACACAACACACACATACGTGACAGAAAATATATGAAGAGTACACGGGAAAAACTACTTGATTTCGCAGAAGGCTTTCCTTAACAGCCTCTTTGGTGACGATAGCGAGAAATCGCCTAAATTGGTGTAAAGAAACACCGGTTACTCACTTTGTTTATTTTTCGTGGCAACCCTGATTCACTCAGAGTGGATTGAAGTCACGCGTTTGTACCGCAAATGAAGAACCAAAAGAAAAACCGGTTTACGGTCGCCAATGTCCGTCAAGCAGACACAATTACTGAAAGACTCTAAAGAAATCAAGCGGTTCTTCCCATGTACTCTTCATTTGTCTACCAACCAACAGCCCATGGAATATCAAAGTGGGATCGCCACTGAAGCTCCGATGAAAGCGAGATGGAACTGAGGAACAAACAATCAGGCGCAGGGTCAGTGTGGAATGGAACTGCTGGGAAAAACCGCGCCAAACGATCAGCGAGAGCTTCCCCAGTTACGATCGTAAAACATACTATCGTCTGGCGTGGGAGTCAAAGCTACGGAGTTGAGTTGATTAGGTCTGTATTGTTCCCTCCGCACGGTATTGTGTTTGTAATTGATTTTGATTAAGAAGGTTTGGGTTGGTGTATAACGTTGAGTTTAATTATTAATTAAATTGAAGAGCTTAGTGGAAGAACGTGCTAAGTGACATTTTAAAAAAAAAATGGAGATTTTAGTGTCAATGAAAATAATACTAACTTCTTTAAAGATGACAAGTTTCCCAATCCCTTGTTTAATAAACTTTAAGTTTAGTATATTTTTTACGTTTTGCTAGTACCGTTTGCAACAGATCCGAGTGCAAACTAAAAACGTTAAAGCTCATTTTCTCGTTTTCAGCTTTTTGTCACTTAGCACGTTCTTTCACTAAGTTCTTCAATTATTGCTGTGGAAGCGAGTGGGCCCGGGTTCGTAACCCGGGTAAGGCAGGGATATTTTTGTTGTCCTGAGTACAAAGTTCCTTTAACCCTCTAATGCATACTGTTGCCGTTTGGCAAAAAGCAACATATATAACCCACTTTATTCTATTAAAGTAGAGCTCCCTCTCGACAAATCTGTGTTTTTTAATCTATTACATTCCATTTTGAAGTTTTAGTTACTAATAACCCTCATAGATGACAGGAGTAAAGGTGTATTCAAAATTAAGGAGTGAAGTTATTAATTGTTGTGAAATTACGTCTTTGGAAGAATTCAAAGTATAACAATATTAGTACTAAATACAAATAAATTGTTTTGAAAAAATAATTATAGTTCAAGAGGATTATTTTAAAATATATTTAGAAGTTTTCTAGTCATTCTTATCAGAATTGGAATTTCAAAGGCTTTGTCGTTAGAAGAAACCACGATAATGATAAAACCAAGAACAAAATTTTGTAACAGAGCATTAAATCCAGGGTCAAAAATTTTTCTTCGTGCAGCGCATCTTTTGTCTCCACTTCCTGTATAACACTAAAAAAACTGTGGAAAATGAAATATACTCGGCACCATACATTGTTAGCCTCAGAAAAAAAGAAAGAAAAATTTATGCTGAAATATATACGAGCGCCACAAGAAGTGTACTGAATGAGAATGAAAACTCGTTCTCAACTACGCGACAGGAATCAAAATGCAGCCGGTAGTTTTGTCGCGAACTTAGGAGATCTTTTGTTCTCTTGACTTCCAGACTAATTTGAAGTATTTTTAAAGAAGTTAGGGACGCAAAGTTTGACAAAGTTGTGCGATTCAAAGGTTTTTCGAATTTGCTTGAAGAAGATGAAAATAAGAGAGGCTATGATGTTTGATGGCGTCGATAACACAGTGTGGTTGCACTCTATAAAAACACTACGCTAAATTGCGGAAAAATCTTATAGCAAAATTGCCAAACGGCTAAAATAGACACAACTTTCCTGTAACTCTGCCTTAAAGAAAATTTTCTGGCATTGTATTTAAAAAAGTTCTTGATCAAAACCGAAAAAAAATGTGAATTCAACATATACATTCTGTATTAGCGGCTAAAGATTTTAGCTGTTTATACAGAAAAAATGTGTCTTTTTGACAAATGGAGATCTTTTGCTTCATTATTATATCGTCACTTTAGTTCTCACATGCGCTATCTCACTTTGCACAACGGTAGAAATTTACTGAACGGTAACCCTTGGCGAACTTTTCAAAATAGCGATGAAAGTCGGCCGAAAACCCAACCGAAACAAAGAGTTAGGGAAGTGGGAGTTGAGGGGTCTATCCGTTCAAATGGTTTGAAGCAGGGCTGTCAGGTTTTTCAAGCTACTGCGCATACTGAGGTATCCCAAAATGCATCGCTTTAGTGGATTTTTGAGCTACTGCACACGACAACTGGCACTGAGGTATCCCAAGATGCATTGCTCTAGCCTGCTTCTTTTGTGCGCTACTGTGCTCACACATGGGCCGCTCTATAGCAAATGACGGTCAGATAGGTTTGCCGGTCAAAGTCAAAGAATTCGAATCATCAGTCGAAGTTAGACAGTTGCCACAAAAAATATTTGTCTCCAAATCCGAAACAATCGCGCCAAGGGTTAGCGTACAGTGAATCTGAAACTTGCACAACAATGAGATAGCACATGTGGGAACTTAAGTGACGATCTGCTTTATCATTTCATTTCTCCATTGATTTTACCAAAATTCCATTATCTCCACATTGTTCAGCTTTCACATGCCACACTATACTGACTAGCGGCGCGCAATCTACATAATTATGGAGAATGGTAACTGCAATGCTCCCGCTTTTACAGCTCATTTTTCATAAAAATTTTACTTACAAGCTTGTCAAATCGAGAACTCGAACCACCAAATACTGAACTCAAAGCAATCACTAAAGGCGACGTTTTTAAAACCAAGAAAAAAATAACAGTCGTCATGCGAATGAACTTTTAGAACTCAAATTTCAATTAAATTTTAATTTAATGATGTTTTTAAGTAGAAAGGTAAGCAGGAATTGACTTTTCATACCTTCTTCTAAAAAATATTTTAAATAAGGTGCAATGAACTTTAAAAAAAAAGCAGTGGTTTATTAAATGTGAACTTTCCATATGCCAAGTTCTAATTAAATAAATCTTTGTATGTACGAAAAGGTCAAGTCTATGTGTAAGGTTTTTTAACCCTTTCAGTCCCAGTGATGCCATTTGGCGTCATCATGTTTCTGATCATATTTTTTTAAAAAAAATAGGGCTGACATCCATTGAGATTAATAAAAAATATTTTTAATAGAAAAAGTTTGAAAAATCGAATGATGTGCTTTTTATCATAAATGGCTATGGACGATCAGAAAAAAAATTATAAAATGATAATGCCAAATTGTCATTAGGACTGAAAGGATTAACTCGGCTTCTTTTACAAAAAATTTCAATGGAAATATACCAATTATCAAAATTTGCCTAAGAAACTTTTTTTTTACATTATGGATTTAAATCTGCATATAAAATATGCAGATAGTTCTGTTGATGACAAAAGTTTATAACACTTTTTAAGTATGAAATTAAACAATATATCGTTTCAGAAATTTTTACATCAAATAAATTATGTCTGAATTAGTAGGGGAGAGAAGGGGAATGGCGCCACCTTAAGGGAAATTGAATTTTCATGCAGAATTGTGTTGCATTTAATGTAAATTGTAATTAGTAGAGCATACTACAGTTCATAACGTACCTTGTGGTGATTTTTTAAACTTAAATCTTTAATAGAAACTGAATAAAAAAATTTATCTAAAAGCTTGCACAGTGGCGGGATTACCTCGGTACCTGGGGTAATGCCTCCACACCACTGGGGTTAAGCCGCCAAATCAATAAACAAAGCAAATAATCTATAAATAATGGAAAATGATATATAAAGCAATACATATAGTACTAAAATAGGTTTAATTAACCATGGAATGGTAAATTATGCATTACAGCTACACTTTTATTAACTTTCCATTTGCAACTAACTATGCAGGTTTTTTTTTAAGTTTCGTTGGTCTATTTGACCATTTCAGTTATTCTTTTCCATATACGTGGGATCTTTAACGAAAACTAATAGTTTGTAGGTCCAATATATGAAATTTCTATTTTACGGATTATGCCGCCATCCTTTTGCATGTGGCGGCATAACATCAGAGTGATGTGGCGGCGTAAGACAAAATGGTATAGACGGCTTGTTTAGGGGAAAGGTAGCGTTCAAGCTAACAACGTGATAACATAGCCAAATAATTACTCTTTTCAATTATATGTAACTGATTTATCTAACTTAGAGATAACAGTCACTCATCTCTTCATTTCAGAAGGCCCAAAATTAGATGAAAATCCCTAAAAACCGTATTTTTAAAGTAACTTTTCACTAACTCACTACACGGCCATTAGCGTCTCTACTAAAAATGACTTTGTTTCCCACTACAGGTCAGCACTCACAGCCTTCCTCCCACATACACAGCTGGCGAGATACAAGGGGTGGCTGCATTGCCCGCTGTGGCGGGATTCCCCTGCTCTCCCCTATATTGAAATTGAGCGATAAGCATTTCGGCAAAAGTATCTACTTATTTCCACTGGAAGAGATTTAAACTCAATGCTTCAACTCGTTTTATGAAAAGAAATTTAAAATTATAATTGCACCCCAAATGGTTTGAAAAAATTTCTCAAAGCTTTAGTTTTAAACTTGGTTCATTCGACCATTTTCGTCGAACACAATATATAAGTATAATTAGTAACAAATATAATAATTAATAACAATATAATACAATTAGAATTAACATAAAAATACCCATAAAAACGTACAAATTTTTTATAAAAATTAAAATAATAAAAAATATAGTAATAAATATATAAATTATAGTACAATTTAAGTATAATTTATTTATTTTGTAAGTTTTTCTTAATGGACTAAAAGATTAGATGAACTTGTCATGTTTATGGAATAATACACAAGTAGTAAAATTTAATAAAATGATGAAATTCATTAGTTTTTTTTAAAGATAATATGTGTTGCTGGAAACAATAACCATCCCTTGAAGAGGCTTATACGCCCATTACTCATTGTTAGTTAAAAGTCTCTGTCATTTTTTTTTCGATAAAATTTATTAGGCCAAAGAATAACTAAAATCTAAACTATAGTGTCAAAGAAGCATTACATTGCATACACATTTCTTTTGTAAGCTGTCTGTCTTGTGCCACTCCTATAAAAGAAATTACAAAAAAATATACTTATAAATAGCCACAACCATATAGAAAGCCCACAACGAGCACGTTGGGCTTGTTTTCGAATGTCAGACAAGAACTTTTGAATAGGCTTGGGCATTGTTCGAAACAGATACGAAACATTCCACAAAAGATCTGTATAATCCACAAGCATTTTCCCTCCACCCCTCACGATTGTTCTACAACAAATCAACCAGAATATCCCGTAGAGGAAAACTAAGATGAATGTGTAGCCCAGGAAAATTTGATGCGAAAACTTGTTCGCCAATTGAAGCCGTGATCGCTTCTGTTATGCACCCATACAATCCACTTGGCGAATTATTTGGTCATTCTGTTACATTAAACAGACAATAAACATAATTCATTTTTGACGAAAAATTGAGAAATTTTATTGTTTAACTGTATTTATAATTATGAATGGGTTAAACTTGAGAATCGTAGCCTGATATTTTACGCCAAATCTGGGAATCACGACTTTTATTTATCTGTCTGTTTATTTATTTATTCAGTTTAAATTGCACATTTCAGATTTTAAAAAATATATTTACAATGCAGAGCAAACAATTAGGAAATAGAACAAACAAGAAAAACACATTAGAAAAGACAGACAAACACATTATACAGATAAGGGTTGGAAGCAGTTAACTTTAAAATCTTTAAAAGGCATAGCAAAAATATCTAGGTCGTGAGAACAGTTATTGTAAATTTTATAAAACTTATATAGAAATTTTGATTATAGTTGAAGTGGGAAGAGCTATGAAAAAATATACGACGATACGGATAAATCTATTGGGGATCTATTGGAAAATTGTGGCAATTTTTGGTGAAATTAGCAATGAGAAAATTTCTTATCATGTCACGTTCTCCATACTGTGGTCATTCAATGGTTGTCTCTTTTAGACGGCTTCACATTTTGTTCCTCGCCAAGCATTCCATCTTAACCTCTATGGAGTATTGGAACAGTCATCAGGTTCCACACTGTTGCCATCCACAAAGACACAAATTACAAGGAAAAGAAACGCACACGGAGAAGATGTGTAATTAAATTGCCTGGCGGTATTAAATTTCAGGAAAAGAGGATGAAAACGACAAAAAAAATTCTATTCGGTCGTTTTTTTTTATTAAAGGGTTCAAGGCCCATCTTGTTTTCCGTGAGATCATTTTCTAGGTCAAGTGATATGGAATGGAACGATTTTTTCCCCTTTAATTATTTATATCTTAAAAAAGCAAATTAACTTGTTTTTCAGCAATCAAAATTTAAAAAAAGAAAGTTTTTATACTAAGTATCCAAATACTTAGCTAAAGTAACATTAAGTTACTTTTGGCATGCAAATATTTGCCTTACTAAAACGATTTTATAAGCAGTCCGCTTGCCATAGAGTAAAAATCTACGATTGCTATAAAAATCAACAGCAAAAATTATTCTTTCATGTTTATATTTACAAATACGTGAACTGAAAAGCGCTACCCCATATCCTATTATTTATATATATATATATACACATATTAATTATGCCAATACTTTATTTGTGCGTCTCTGAGACACAGCGTTGCAGTTAAAGGTTAAATGCATTTGACCTAACTCTGACACAACAATAGCTTATGGTCTTGTTAAGTCATTGCATTGCCATTCGTTTGCTAAATGAGAAAATGGTCTTGTTTACTTTAGATGATCTTTAATTGTGGACTAAGTAGCGATAATCATCAGTTTGGTACGAATGCAATTGCCCATTCATTCGCTAAATTGTTGTTGTGTGTTGAGGGTGAGACATTCACAAATAACCCCATTAACCCTCTAATGCATGAATTTTTATTTTCATCCCAATATAATATCATGTGCATCTTTAATACTCTTACATTATGGGAAAAATACTAAAAAAAATTTAACTGCATTAAAATTTAAATAATTTCAATTGTTTAAATTTTTTCCATGTGACAAAAACCAACTACAAAATTTCAATTTTCATAATAATGACTAGAAACTACTAAATATAATTTTCAAAATAACCCTTTTTAACTATAATTAACTTTTCAAAACAATTTATTTGTAATTAGTACTAATATTATTATACTTTGAATACTGCCAAAAAACACGTAATTTCACAACAGTTAATAACCTTAATTTTTATTTTTGAATACAATTTTACTACTGTCATCTATGAGGATTATTAGTAACTAAAACTTCAAAATGGAATGTAATAGATTTTTAAAAAAAAAATTGTCGAGGGGGAACTCGAATTTACTAGAATAAAGTGGATTATGTTACTTGTTGCCAAACGGCAACAGTATGCATTAGAGGGTTAAAAGCTAGTTTATCACTAAGTATTTTTTTTCTTTACCACTACTACACTGCTCAAAACAATTAGGGGAGCACATGTTTTAAACCCTTTCGCTCCCAATAATTCTTTTGGGAATCATCAGCTTGTGATTTTTTTCTGACTAAGTTAAATTTGCCACTTATGTATCGTTAGATGGAAGAATAACGTATTTTGAAGAATTTAATATTTTTTATATTAATAAAAATATGAAAAATATGGTAACATAAATTTCACTTAAAAACAGTTTTAGAAAATAAATTTACCCTAAATTTTTCATGCTTGCATTTTTTAGATGTTTAAAAATATATTTCAACTATTTTTAACAAAAAAAGTTTTGAAAAAATTATTGTTATAATTTATTAAAAAGTTATTATTCCATTTCACCCCTTTAAATTTAAGTATTAAAAACAAGATTTTTTTCTCCTGTTTTTTACTATTTCATTTCGAATGCATAGTGAACCTATTTAACAAATTTTAGATTTATAGGACAAAAATTAAAAAGTTGGGAGTGAAGTTAAAGTTGGAATTAAAAAGTACTCCCTTAATTGTTTTGAGCAGTGTACTTGTACAATGGATATGGAGATTTGCTATTTTTTTTTAAAGATTTTGTTGATTGAATGGTAGCAATAAACATAAACAAAGGGCGGAGGAAAAATTAAGAAACATTCGAAATGTCTTCATTGAGTAAATTTTGAAGTTGCTGACACAAATATTTCTACAGAATTATACATTACTAGCTAATGACATCCCATGGACAAGATTTAGAAGTATTTATTTTCTTGACGGACATGTTAGCATAATTTTGACTAATTTCTAAAGTCATATCAAAATTTAAAAGTTATTTACTAAAGACATTTGTTTTTGAAAATGCGTTAGGATTTTTTCGATTGATTTTAGCCACCCCCCAAAAAATCAAACTCTTTAAACCCTATTATACGTTTACAACAGAAAATAGTAACAAATGAATGAAATAAGTATAGAAAAGACAAAAGGTGTTTTTTTAATGCTAAACTCCATTTCACTTAGCAGAATGTACTAATAAACAATTTTACTTTGAAAAAATAAAACTTATTTTTAAAAAATTTCATGAAAGTGAATACGACATTTTTTTGTGTGTAAATAATCGACATATTACCATTTACTGTTCTCTGAATAATAAAAACGATTTAATGATATTATATTTATGATATAAGGTATAAACACGATGATAGTTTATAAGCATATTTGAAGACCTATCAAATAAGATTGAAAGAATCTATTTCACAAAGTACTATTTTTAAACCTTTTTAGTATTTAATCCTATCAAATTACTTTCTTCCCTCCATTCGATCTGGAGATAAAAGAATTCCCAGGGAACTCATCAATTGTAGAATTTTGGGTCAATTTCGACGTTTGACGTATGCTTCCTCGGATGACTAACTGTTCTTCTTCAGATATATATATCATCTTAATATTAGACAATCCTTAAACACGGTCATTTTGAGATTCCTTCGTGACTTCAAGGTACAATTTTGTCGAAACATTGAAACGTTTTGAATTACATGGATTAGTTGTTCGTATCTTCAACTGGAACAAACTCTTTTTCGAGCTTAGTCGATGTTTAACATGGAATTTTGTTCTTTTAGTCGGTAGCAGACAACAGCTATCAGTGTCATATTGAGTTGAACACCCAGAAGGCAGCTTTAACTTTTATGAACCACATTACACAAATCATGAAAGTGATGGAGGATGACGAGCGAAAACCGTCAGAGACCATTTTTCAATATTTTTTCTGAATTTTACGTTTGTACTTTTTTTTAAATCTTTTGTTTTATTTCACACAAACATTGTACAGACCAGAACTTGAGTGAAAATAAACAGATAAAATAACGATAATGGGGTTGTTTCACTGAAGATCTGGCAATTGCTACACGGAGTTGTTTTCCTTACTCTCCAATTACTTTTGTTTCGGTTATAAGTTGGTTGGTAGACCTACATTCAGGTTAGTGGGCTTGGTCAGCACGCAAACCTGATTATCTCTACCAACCAACTTACCGAAACAAAAGTAATTAGAGGGCAGAGATATTTAAAGAGTTGTTAGAGAAACAAGACCGTATAGCTATTGCCAGATCCTCCGTGAAACAACCACATCTGCAGAACACCAAGGATCATAGGGACAATACTGGTGAACAGAAAAATGTAGATACTATTAATTTACAAAACAAAAAATAAAGGAAAGAGAACCTCTTTGGAGAGAGTTTTTTTTAAACATTTTTCTTAAACAATTACTGAGATTTAAGAGATTTTATATAAGTTGCTATTTAAAGAAACTTATGCTACTTAAATAAGTATCTGCTGTATAAAATTACAAAACGGCAATATAATTTTTTAGTGCGAACAATTGGTTGATTGTACTGTACCTTGGATATAATATTAGTTTGATGTAGTTTAATTTAGATGTACAATTATACTTGAAGAATAAAGTTTTTCAAAAATAATGATAATAATAATAATAATAATAACGCGCAAAAGGTTTTTTCTTGCTCAAATGAAAAATTATACAGTGAAATTATCATTTTAGAATCATAATAAGCAAAATCTCATCGTCTGTCATTTGTGTTCTTTCCTATACCATTTGAAATATACTTCGTGGCTTTCAACTTAAATAAAAATATGACACAAATTAAATATTTCGTAGCCTATTCATTTATGTTCTAAAACGGGTTATTTAGCACCACTAATAAACATATATGTTCCACATAACAATGATATAAACTCATTCTTAAAGAGTTATTTCAAGTTCTTCTACACAACTAACAAAAAAACTAGAGTTTTAAGAAGTAAATCACCTACATTATCTCATAATTAGATATTATTTAAGATGCAAAACACTCTATAAGGAGGCTTTTTTTTGTACTCTTATTATAAAGATCAGTTTCGTGATTTGTTGCCACTAAAGAAAAAACTCGAAATTGCCCAACTTACACGAATAATTGCACAAAATTCCGTCGTAATTTCTTCTAGAATGTTTCAACTCTTTTTCGGTAATGAACTCATTAGAACGCGTCGTGGGTAGCATTCGTATGCGGGGCTGTGACGTCACATGTCCCGATCGTGTTCGAAAGCACCTGGATAGAGGGTGTAGAAACGTTCCAAAAACACCTGTCCCTCCTCATGTTTTTTTTTTAAGTTTTATTTTAATGGTGGCAATGGTGTTTATTATCTGGTTTTCGATTATCCGCATCACTCCACGCGCTGATTGGTCACGCATAAGGGACGTGCCCACCAGAAAGGGTTGAGTTGTTCAGTTGCTTCTTTTTTTTTTTTTTTTTTGCTTCGGATTTTTTTCTTCCTCTCAATTGGTCAAAGGTGAAATTTCGGAGTTTTTTCCTCAAATTAGGCCATTCCACGTTTTCTTTTTACTAAATATTTCAATCTGTGAATTTTTCCTTTTCCAATTTACATTAATTTATGTCGTCCGGTAGTGGAGTCCTAGTATTAGAACACATCTGTACATTACTCTACAAATATTATTTTCACGATTTTTTAAATCGTTAATGAAAAGCATTATGCTTCCATTTTTGATCAGATGAGTGTATGTATCCTCGTAGCAGGGAAGATATAATGGGGGAGTTGTAGCAATTATCGCAATAAAATTCAGAGTCGAAAGAGTTAATATTCAACCGAGAAATAATGCAATATGATCAAAGCAATTAATGATATTTTACTCACTAATAAACTTAATTAACCCTTAACGACGATTGACCAGAACATTTGTCCCCCAAAATAGGCTTTTTGCTTATTTAAGTTTATCTAAGTAAGCAAAATATAAGACAAATTAATACCAAATTAAGACCATTGTTCTTCAAGATTTATTTATGGCAAATTGAGTTACACGAAAAACGAATTTAAAAACTTAAAGTTAAAGTGTTTTTATCCGAAAATGAAGGTTTTAATGGAGTTCACAAAGTCGTCGTTAATTGGCTTAAAATAAAAATAATAAAACAATGCTAATTTGCATTCGGGGTATTGGATAACTAATAATTTCCCATTTCTTTTTACACTGAGAAAAACTATGATATACTTTTAAACGATAGTAAATTTCGTCCATATTAAGTGTCAGATTCCACAAAAACATAGATAAAAGTATTTATAATTTATTCGTATTCAAGTTATGCGACACATGTCCAATCATAATTTAACCTCTGGCGACCTGGCGACCCCATTTGGGGACATTTTTTAAAATCGCCCACAAACAGTTAATACTTTAATTAGTTCCGAAATTGACTTGGTCCGATAGAAGAAGATATAAATATCAGTAATCAGGCTTTTTTTTTTACAGGTATCAGTCATTTATTTCTATAATAAAATGTAGTTGAACGAGGGTTAATATGATATTGGAGTTATATAAAAATTATTTCAATATTTTTTTCAAACTTTTCAAAAAGTTCTTTTAGTAGTTAATTTAAAGGCATTTTTCATTAAAAAAAATGTTAAAATAATCTGTTAACTACAGATAAGTGATACGGCCATTTTGTTACATTTATACCACATAAAATGTGCAATTTTAGAGTTTGAGGCGTGTCCCTAAGTAACTATCAAACATAATTTTTTTTAAAGAATCCTTTGCAAAACATACTTTTTAGCAAATTTTTTTCATGAAAATTATGTTTAGATTAAGAACATATGTGTAGGATTTTGCTCGGGTCTTAAGACGTTAAAGTATTAATTCCTTCTACTAAGAATTCAAGACTTATGTGTACTGTATGCAATATAACACGAGTATTTGATAGCCAACCCTATGTAGGGTGACCTAATAGCATAGCAAATACCCAGAGAATGTCGAGAGTTCCGTTCTCGCCTTGAAATTCGCTCAATGAGCTCAATGTTAGCTCTTACAAAAGCAGCAGGTGAATCTTTAAATTCATTACTTTAGAGTAACAAGGTTGCAACTCTCAAATAACGAAAACGCTCCTCGTGGGTACAGGGGTAGATACATATGTATTCCGGCTTGTGTGCTTGATCAGAGACCAGCTTATATAAGCCTTCATCAGTACGACAGGCACAGAAAGAATTTGTACTGCCACAGAGAAAGGAAAGTACACCCAGGGCAATGGCAGGAATCGAACCCGCACCCGTTACAGCGCACAGACTCCTCGTGGGTAAAATATAGGACTATTAAGGACGAATGAGTCCGTGTGACCGAGGGTTTCCAAACCAAAGTGCCTCTGTGTTAATCCAAAGGGATTATTTTAACCATAATATATGATAAATGCAGCTGACTTACAGGTCTCTTCCCCCCCCCCCCCCCCCCCCCACACACTTTTTGAAATTGGCTCGAATATTTTGTGTAAAATTATTTACTGAAAATTGTAGTCTTAGAGAGAAATGTGGTGTGGCTTAGAAAATATTTTTTCCATTGGATTAACCACTGAGTATTTAACTCTTTACTTTGAAGAACCACTGTAATGCGGTCTATTTCGCCATTCAGGTTGTCGGCTTTTTGGAAACGCAGCGCAGCGAGTGAAATTCACTTTCAAAAGGTTTCTTGATTTATACTACATTCAACAAAATATATACTTATCGAATTTTACTTAACATAAATTAACTATTTAAATGATTGTGCATCGATATCAATCGATTACATCCCAATATAGTCCCAATATAATATAGTCACTTAATGGTTTACATACTACAACCATTCATTTTATATTTTAAATAGCTAAAATACGATGTGGTTCTCAAAAAAGGAAGAACTGTTTGGTTTTATAGGAAAAGCTTCAAGTTGAGGAATGTTGGCTGTAGGGTAGACTAACCAGTGAATGAACGCTTAAGACGTCACGTTCGCCATGGAATGAACACCAGGATATAATGACCACAACGAACCTTTATCAGATAGCTTCCTACTACATGGGAGGAAGTCAGTGTTGCCAATCCATACTGTGGAATGAGTTTAAATCCTTATTTTTTTAAATTATATTTACTAAATGTTCATTCGATGGGGCCTGTTCACTCACTGGTCAGTCTACCCTATCATAAAAATAATAATAAATTATGGTTTGAGAGAGAAAGATTGTATATAAAAACACTGAAAATACCGGGTCTAAAGCTGAAAAGATTTTAATGTCAAACTTATTTCGCTGAAATTATTTTAGTTAGGTTTAGTTACATGCACTTTTGGCAAACTAGCAAATCTATATAATGTGGGCCGTGTGCGCCCTTAGCCTCAATGATTGCGCACATACACAGTGTGTGTGTGTGATTGCGTTACTCTCTGAATACACATGTCGACGGGAACACCCATGGAATGCAAGTTTCGAACAAAAACAGAGCACATTTCAGGAAAAGGATATTTGTGAATGAGCTTCCGCAGGTGATTAAAAGAGAAAGGCAAATAGGAAGCTGTCGTCGAGATTTGCAGTATTTGTATTTGATTAAAATAACTCAAATTGTTGAAATAGGGCAGTACTGCAACCCCTCGTTATATCGTGCTTCCCGGGAGACAAGCAAAAAAAAAAACGATATAACCGAATGCGCGATATAACGAGCAACTTGATAAATATACTTTTGACGTATTTATGCTCTCAACTAAGTTTTGAAACTAAAGCACTGTATGCATTTGAAAGATAAAACTAAATCACATTAAATAATATAACTACTTTTAAAAAAAGAAAAAAAATTAGAAAGGGCATTAATTACTATAAACATTACACATTATTGCACAGATAGTACTTTGCATTGCTTATTTCACTCATTTCCTGGTAAAATATCGATCTTAAGTTATCTGTTTTGATTTTTCTTGCCTATGTCTTGACCTGTCGCCTATCTTGTCTCATGTCGATTTTAATAAAAGTAGTTATGTATTGAAAAAAAGTGGGGGATATATTGAGAGACATGATACAAGACTCGATATATCCGAATGAGCGATGTAACGAGGCGCGAGATAGCGAGGGGGTTGAACACACCAAAAAAACTGTTACTTTTTAACAAAGAAAACATATATGTACCGAAAATACTGCTATTTTCTTTCAACAGTTTTTTTTGTAAAAGTAAACTGGTTTAAGTTAAAACATTTTTTTTACCACTTAAGAAATAATAGACTGCAATCGAAGTGGCATTTCAACTGTTTGTGGAATCCCCACTTGCCAAACAAGATTATTATTGGAGAGCGTTGTTTCGGATATCTACAATTCCATGCTTTGAATCTGGAGTAAGCATTTTATTAATCGTCTTTATTATTGTGGTTAGTATTCCCGCTAGCGAGTGGTTGGAGGTAGAGTTTCGTTTTCTTAATAATTCATCTGTTAAAAAAAAATTGTGTTAAAAACTACAAATTATTCGTACAAAATAAAGAAATTATCTCCGTAAATTTTACAGTGTACTTCGTCATTGGTAGGGAAACATGCCTCATTGAGAACTAAGGGGCTATAAACTTAATGGGGATGGTTTCTCATTGGCTAATACATTTTAATATGGATACTAGGTTCTCTTGACAACTATTTTCAAATGGCTAAATTGTAAAAGGCGACATGAAATCAGATGACCGATGTGAACTAACTAACGGTATAATTAAAAGCAACTTGGCCTTATAAAACTGTCTTTTGTAACTGAGAAATTATTCTTACACCTTTCAGTACAGATCAAAACATAGAACAATTCCATTACTATCAGATAACTCTCATATACTCAGTTTATTATTGTTCCTTATCCCAATCATTCCAAACTAGAGAATAAAATTTGATCGTAAAGTTAAGACATTAAATAAAATAGAAGTACTTAGGTGTAGCTGGTCGCTGTTCCATACATAAATAAGACATAAATAAGAGATAAAATATCGGATGATGCTAAGCTTAATAAATTACAAACTATAGATTACTCTTACGTCATAGTATATATAAAAATTATGGTTTTAGCAACTGAATAACTTTAGCTGTTGCAAACATACAGAGCAGTCATAATTAAATGATTGCTCCGTAGTCCAGTCGTCTGAACATTGGCCTCTCATACAAAGGGTCCCGCGTTCAAAACCCGGCCTCATATACACTCCGTGCCAACCTACCTAACTTGGGTAAAAACAAAGAGTAAAAAGGCGCTGGGAAAAGCGCGGTTGGTCCGATAGTTGGAAACTCTTGTAAGGTAAAATTTACATACAAAATGATCTGAATACAATTTAACCAAAATTAACTTTTCATTCCGATAAAATTACCAAATTTTCTCAAATAATATTAAATTCTGTTCGGCCTTAAACGAAATTAATGTTTTAAACATGTTTTCTGGATGAATTCACAAATAATTTATGGAACTCTTTACATGAGCGGAAGGATCTTCTCCATAGCATATTTCTATTTACCCAACTTAGGTTGGCAAGGAGTGTAGGCGGATATTTGTTAGCCAAAATTAAATGTAATGGAATTAAATCGACTTGATTGCGGGTACTCCTAGTACACTGGGATAGACGTGCTCGTTAAATCTGTGGAGTCAAAAGTCCCGATGGCGTTGGCATACGATATCTCTCGAAGTCCAGTTGGATTCCAGCTCAATTGTCGACCTCGTCACTTTACCACGGAAATAAGAAACGTAATTGGATGTGTTAAAGCTTCTAAATGAAGCTAGAAATAGATACGGGGACCGTGGGTGGCCTAGTGGTTAAGGCCTCGTTCTCGGAGTCGGAAGGTCCCGCGATCAAGTCCCATTACCACTAAAGACCCACCGAGTATATACTGAGTACGTGCTAGTTAAATCTGGTGGTCCGAAAGTCCTGAGAACGGTCATGGCGCAGTTTCTAACGGGTACAGGTTCCTGCAGACAATTTCCCTCCCTTCAGGGACATGTCTAAATTGCGGAGGTGATGATAGATGACAGCATCTGTCACCTATGTGTGGGTGTTGTGTATGTGTTACTTGACGAAGGTTTATAAGCGGGTCTCTGACCAAGCACACAAACCAGAATATATTTGTCTTCTAACCAATCCTGATAAATTCTGGTTAAAATACCAAATCAACATAATGAAACTGATGGTTGTCATGGCCAATATACATGTCGGAAAATGGGGCTTGTAATGTATTCAAAACAGTCAAGGGTGTCCAAAACCCCGTTAGTTTCGGCTCAAGGGACTATCTTGTTATAGTGAAATCATTGGAAAGATATATCTTCACTTCGATTCACTCGAAAAGATCTTTTATCCGGCAGAAATCTGGCAACGGGACTTAATGACGTTTCGATCACGTGGCTGAACGGTCGACTGACGAACAGTTTCAGAATCAGAAATAAATGACCAAGTAGTATATTAAGGTAGGCGAATACCCAAAATTCAACCAAATTCTAAAATTTTTACTATTGCTTTAATCTTTTCCAAATTTGGCATGGTGATTTCAAATATAATAAATAATGCTATTTAGGCATTTTTTTAAATTTAAATATAATTTATTTATTTTAAACGGTGTTTTTCAACTAAAAAAAGAGGTTCACGCCAACAAGCCTACCACATTGAATTTTCCTCCGATAAACATGAATTATGTGTTGAATTCTTCGTTTTGAACTGATCCGTGCAATGACCCTCTAGAGTTCCATACAAATCACAAGAATATGTTTTACGACAAATTTTATGAATTAACTTGAAACAAATGCAATGTGGCTAATCTAACGGCAGTGCCGGAAATCAGCGCCTGCGCAGATCTCGACTTGATAGCGAAACGTTTTTGTGAGCAGCCAAGTGAAATATCGCCAAGTTGTTAGTTGGGGTTGTAATGAAGGTTTAGGTTGTTTTTGAATTACCCTCGCCGACCGCGTGCGTTCATGGATTATAATAGAATTATTGGATTATAACACTGTCAAATTCTAAGCCTAATATTTTATTATGGGATCAATTGATGTAAGACTTTACATAAACAGACCCGCTTATAAGCCTTCGTCAAAAAAGAGAGATACAACACACACGCATAAATGGATCCATCTAATTTTTAGAGACAGAGGCCAACTAGAGGATCCCCAGAATTGACTTGTCACAGGTATTGATTTGGTATGGTAACTTGGAGGACTTAGTGACCAGGACGGATTTAAAGTACACCATTTAGCATGGCTTTGGAAATTATGGTTATCAGTTAAAAAAGCAATTTAAAGATCCATAATGCATCTTAAATTATACAGGGTGGTTATAAAATAATGATCGCTATTCAGAGTGGTCTGTAGCTTTAATGAATATTCCAAATGCAAAACACTTTGAGACACTTACTAATCAAGAAGGGGGAAAAATAATGGAATCATAAAAAACCAACTCGTCTCTTGACCAGGGTTCTGAATTACGAGGCGTAATTGGATGTGTTGGCCGTAATTAGCTATAATTGGCTGTGCCTCGTAATTTAGAACCTTTGTCAAGAGACGAGTTTCTTTTTTATGATTCCATTCTTTTTCGAAAAAAAACCCCTCGTCCCTTGAACAGAGTTCTAAATTACGAGGCGTAATTAGCTGTGTTGGCCATAATAGACGATATCTCGTAATTTAGAACCCTGGTCAAGAGACGAGTTTGTTTTTTATGATTATTTTTTAGGATTCTATCTTTTTTTTTATGATTTTATTCTTCCCCCCTCCCCCTTTTGATTAGTAAGTTTCTCAATTTTTGATGCAGTTGGATCAAGCTACAGACCACTAAGAATAGCTAGCGTTATTTTGTAACCACCCTGTATTTTTATTAAAATAAATGGCTTACTTTTAACCATACTAAGTTTTTTTTAAACTAAAACTAAATTATGCCTCTGATTTGCTTCCGTTTAGCAAGAATGTAGGTTAGGTTTGAATTATCGTAGCACTAGAGCTACACGAGGACTATTGGCGATGGGCGTCGTATCTTAAAACCACAGTCAAGTGACGAACCGAAACCTGAATAGGCACCCAACGCAACCATTAAAGGCGACATCGTACTCAGCGTTAGGACCTTGAAGGATATTTAACGTGCACTCCCTTACACGGGATATTATTCATCGGGCATTTTTGGCTGATAGGTTGGCACTTATTTTTGCGATGACCTGCCCCTGGACCTGGGACCATGCTAGGCGAATGCCTAACCGACTGGGCTCCCCAGCCCCGGAATAATATAGATAAGACTTGACTAAAAGTCTTGCAGATTAGTAAATACATAAGACAATTGAATTCTGTTAGCTACAGAAAACATTTGGGGCAATGAAAATAGCCACAAACCCCAAAAGCCGATTTTTTTTTCAAAAAATTTAGGTACTCGCCTACCTTAAATATTATTTTACTTAGATTTAATGACTTTATATTTTCAAGCATTTATTAGCTCCTCTTTCTAATTAAAGTCCTTATGTGTGCTTATAGGGTAAAGCAAATAAAACAGAAAATAACACCGGCAACGAGGGTCGATTTCATCTCAAACAACATGTTAATTTTTATTCCCAAAATATTATTAATTTTGGGCGATAAAAAGCCAACGTGACAGATATCTTTCCCTTTTAGTATCCGTCTGCGCAAGCGCAGTGCTTTTCCGTAAAAGAGCTGTATTTCCGGCAGATGCTGAGCATGCGCAGATGGTGCCGTAGGCAATGGGTTTTAGACAATGTCGTACAAGAAGCCACAGCTAGACAAATTTTATTTTTGATTGACTTACACTTGGACATTTTTTTTAAAAAAAACTACTATATTTACACCAGATGTTAGAGGTTCATGGCACAGATATATATTGAAATAGCATCTGTAAAAAATTTCAGGTAAATTAATGTAAAACTTTTTGTGCTAGGAGTGTTGGCGTAAACCCCTTTTCTTAGTTGAAAAACACCGTTTAAAATAAATCAATTATATTTAAATAAAAAAAAATTGCCAAAAAAGCATTGTTAATATATTTGAAATCGCTATGCCAAATTTGGAAAAGATTAAAGTAATAGTAAAAATTTTAAAATTTTGGGTATTCGCCTACCTTAATAGAAAAAAAATGTTTCCTGGTCTTTTTTTTCTCGTGATTCAGAATATATGAGGAAATGGTAAAATATTTAATTAGTCTAATGATAACAGAACCCACAATCTCTGAATATATTTTTTTCTAAAAGTATTTTTGGTAAAAACTGAACAAAAAAAGTCCACTTTGCCGACGTTTTGCAGCTAATGATAGAGATTTTTTAAAAAAGAACACTTTGTAGAAATGAAATTTCAAAAACTTCGTAAAGAACCACATAATTTGAAATTTCACCAGTACGCATTTAAAGAACATTGAGGGTTTGTTTAAAAAGAATCAATGGGACAAGAAAATAATGGAGTTATGCTATGTTGCATTGATGGAGCAATTGCAGTACACTCCTAGCCAACATAAGTTGGGTAAATAGAAATATGCTATCGAGAAGATAATTCCGTGGATGTAAAGAGTTCCATAAATTATTTGTGAATCCATCCAGAAAACATGTTTGAAACTTAATTTCGTTTAAGGTCTAACAGATTTGAATATTATTTGAGAAAATTTGGCAACTTTTTATCAGAATAAAAAGTGTATTTTGGTTGAATTGAATTCAGATCATTTTGTTTGCAAATATTACCTTACAAGCGTTTCCAACTAACAAACCAACCCCCCTTTTCCCTCTGCCTTTTTACTCTTTGTTTTTACCCCAATTAGGTTGGCAAGGAGTGTAGTGGAGTACGATCAAATCTTTATTGTATAATTGCGGTGTTCTTCACACCGCGGGTCAATATTATAAATGGATTTATATTGTGTGTGTATTGTGGAATTACATAAATGTGTTATATAATTTCATATCTCTCCATTAGTCCACTACTACATTGATTTTTTTCGGTAGGGTAGGGTAGGTACATATATATTCCAGCTTGCTTGCTTGATCAGAGATCCGCTTATAAGCCTTCGTCGAATAAGACAGACGCAGAAAGACTTTTTACTGTCACAGAGAAAGGAAGTACACCCAGGGCGAAGGCGGGAATCGAACCCACACCCGTTACAGCGCGCAGACTGCTGGCCTGCGATGCTAACCGCTCGGCCATCCGGGCCCCTTGCTTTTTTTTTTCAGGATAATGTCTCATAAGAAGTCTTAAAGCAAAGGGTTGTTAAATGATCCTAACTTCTACCTTCTCAATTTAAATAAAAACCACCTTAGATTTTACCCTTAACAAATCTTATATAATCACTGCAATTTAAAAAGACATTGTGTAATGCTACTCTGAAAAATGGGTGTAAGCTTAACTGCTTCTAACTTTATCGAGTAATGTTACACCATGAAGTTTTGGAGCAACAATACACAAATGAGAAGTTTACTCCTATTATGGTGCAACATTATTATATTGAAATTTTTTTCACTATTATATTAATCAATTTTTAATATTTTGCATTCATTATTTTTGTGTTGCATTACCCCTTAAAAGGTCATAGGAGTCTTAAAAATGTGCAAAGAAGGTACTACAAAGCATACTTTGTACAATACAAAGTCATTTTCTTGGTCATTTTTTCAATTTTGACCTCAAAATTTGCCGCGCAAGCCTAATCCCAATGTGTTCAAATAGCTTTACGTTTAATATCATTTATTTTAGTTTTGGCTAAAGTTTCATAAATTTTAAAATTTGTTTTATATTAAATAAATCTTGTAGAATTACATATAAAAAATTATACTTATATATTGAGTAGTTAAAAAATGACATGAAAGATCAAACTATACTTTGTAGTTCCTTCTTTGCACATTTTTAAGACTCCTATGACCCCTTAAAGCTACACTCTTAAAACAAAAGAGTGAATTTTACTCCAGTTGGAGAAGTGCATTTTCGACACTGGAAAGGAGTAAATATCATCTCAGACTGAGTTAAAATCACTCGTTTGGAGTGATCCTGTCGGAGGTTTAACACACAAAGGATCCACTCCAAAAGGAAAAGTGCATTTTCCAGACTGGAGGAGTGAAAATCAATCAGATTGAGTTAAAATCACTCGTTCGTTTTAAGAGTGTAAACTACAGAAGTCCATAAAATTGAAGTAACCTTACACCAAATATTGCAGCATGTTAAAGATTACATGTGCCTTATTATAAAGCGACTTAACCCTGTAATTAATGATTTTTTTTCATCCCGAAAAAATATATTTGTATCTTTAATACTCATACATTATGGGAAAAATACTGGAAAAAATTAACTGCATTGGAGTTTAAATAATTTTAATTTCTTAAATGTTTGCCATATGGCAAAAACCAACTACAAAATTCCAATTTTCATAAGAATGACTAGAAAACTACTAAAAATATTTTAAAATAACCCTCTTGAACTATAATTACTTTCAAGACAATTTATTTGTATTTAGTACTAATATTATTATACTTTGAATTCTGTCAAAGACGTCATTTCACGACAGTTAATAACTTCACTCTTTACTTTTGAATACACTTTTACTACTGTCATCTGTAAGGGTTATTCGTAACTAAAACTTCAAAATGGAATGTAATAGATGTTTCTTGTTGCCATATGGTAACAATATGCATTAGAAGGTTAAATTATATGTGTACAATATTTATTAATATTTAATATGAAAATTTTAACATGCATTACTACCTAATAATACCTAATATATATCGGATACATTTCGTGTTTCCATGACAACCCCAATAAAAATATAAACGATCCCTACCAATCGGTTTGGTTTGGTTTGAATTATTGTCACACTAGAGCTACACGAGGGCTATTGGCGACGGGCGTCGTATTTTATTCAGGTGTACGAGCCAACACCTGAATAGGCACCCAACGCAACCGTTAAGGGCGACATCGTACGCAGCGTTAGGACTTTGAAGGATATTTAACGTGCACTCCCTTACACGGGGTATTATTCGTTGGACATTTTTGGCTGCACGGGCCGTTTATAGGTCGGCAGCTATTTTGGCGATGCCCGGACCCGAACCTGGGACCTTCCGCATGCTAAGCGAGTGCTTAACCGACTGGGCTCCCCAGCCCCTCCAACAAAAATGAAAACGATCCCTACCCATCGGAAGTGATCGCCCCAATCGGAATGCGACATCCTAATTGAATTATGTATTCTCCCCATCCCCCCAATTAAAAAAAGTGAATCACCACATGACGCCCCAGTCACTGACCTTCGCACAAGGTCACGCGTGTAAGGTTGACTCCCCGACTGAAAAAGGTGAACGCATTACCTGCATAGGAGTCAGTTTGGTGCTAATGTTATTAATCCTTTTATTAACTTGGCTCTTATTTGACCTAGTTTTTTTAACCCTTGTGATACAAATTTTCTCTATCATCAGAATTGTCTTCCATACACTAATCTAGATATTTATTAGGTAAATTAATTTGGATTAGTAAGTTAATTTTATAGATTGTCTCATAACTACATTTTCTGTTTTGAGCTTAAGCTAGTTATTTTTGGATGCAATTTACAGTTGAATCTGTTAATGCGCAGAAACCATCTGTTGCGGCGTACTTTCTCAGATACATGGAGTCTTTGAATTTCTTTTAAGTTTCAATGAAAATAGGACAGTAATCATCTGTGGAAAATAAAGGATTACGTCATTTGGGAATTCTTTTCTTTATAATCTGTAAATGTTCAAAGTTAAAAAATTTTATTAAAAATTTTACATTCAAGAATCTTTCTCAAAATTCTATTGAAATTTCTATCAACTTCACCAAACGACCAACCACAGAATATACACTCCTTGCCAACCTAAGTTGGGTAAATAAGAATATGCTATGGAGAAGATCCTTCCACGTATGTAAAGAGTTCCATAAATAATTTGTGAATCCATCCATAAAACATGTTTAAAACATTAATTTCGTTTAAAGTCTAACATATTGGAATATTATTTGAGAAAATTTGGCAATTTTATTGGAATAAAAAGTGTATTTTGGTTAAATTGTATTCAGATAATTTTGTATGTAAAGAGCTACTTTTTACTTACGCGGAAGGATCTTCTAAATGAGACAATCAATCTATAAAATTAACTTAGCAATCCAAATAAATATACCTATCTAGATTAGTGTATGGAAGACAATTCTGATGACGGAGAAGTTTCCAACTGACGGACCAATCGCGCATTTCTCTCTGCCTTTTTATTCTTTGTTTTTACCCAAGTTAGGCTGGCACGGAATGTAGTTAAATTTTTTTCTCTCTCTGATCAAGCGTTACCTTTCGCATCCAATAACGGTCAGCAATATCTCCAAAAAAATCAAACGCTTTTTCAACTCTAACGCCTCAATTAGAACTACACATCTCAAACTATACTTTGATTGATACTAACAAAAAAGCAGACGATAACATCTATAGAATCGTCTGCATGTATAGCCATCGAGCCGCGCGATGGACCGGAAAGATGCGAGCGCCACACGGTGTTCCATTTCTGAAGATAATTAGAATTGATATGCAGCCTTAACAAAGGAATGAGGTTCCTGTGTATCGTGATTGGCGAATTAAGTCACTTTGGAGTGATAGCAGATTTGCTATGTTTAACACTATCAAAATGAAGTCATGGTGTTCTATTTGCTTTGTGAATAACATAGCTGGATTTCCATTCAATTTTGTATCGAACAACCTAATTGGTTACACTCTAATAGTATTGAATGAATTTAAATTTATTCTGCGTATTTTTTGTACACAATTTGGCCTTTTCATCATCTTTTTGGCCATTGAATCTATGGCCATAAAATGTTAAGAATAGTTAAATTATCCGTACCGTGGTCGGAATTAATTCGGAATTTTAGAATAATAATTAACAAATGTTGGTGAAAAATTATATACAATAAGAGCCATATAAATAATATCAACATAGTGTTTACATACTTTTTTTCATGCGGTACTGTAGATTTCAATTGTGTTTTTTTACCGTTTATAAACAGTTATGCAACAGTAATTTACACAAAAAATAATTAGCGGTAAATCTAATATAGTTCTCATTTCTGCCTCTGAATGGTGTAGCAGCCTAAAGGCAAGCCATGCAGATCGATAAACAAGGTAACTATAAGTAATAATAATTTTTTTACCTTCATTAAAATTAACTAAATGAACCTTTCAATTATTATGTTTGACCTTCCACCATTTCCGGTTGTGTAAACATATTACAACACTCGCATCTCATATTCGACAAAACAGAAACTGGAGAAGTCAGGAAACACTCTTTAAAAAATGAGTCAGCCTACATCTCGTATTTACTCCTATCTCTGATCTCGAAAAAATATTTTCGTATTTTTACCTTTAGCAGGAAACCCAAGAATTACAAGATAACAAGTAAGGTATAGAGTTACAGAGGTACGTTGAAAATATTATTGTAGCTCTCAGCTGATTATTATGAGGGATGTATTAAAAGGTAGGTGGCGCGTTTTTCGATATTTTAAGGTAAAGTTTAAGGTTTATAATTTTTATTAACAATTACAGCATTCTTAAATTAAAAACACAACTTTTCACTGACAACAATGGTTTGGCAACACTCAAATAAATTTCTATCGTAGCATTAACTAGTGATAGTAACATTTACAGCTCTTTTAAATTAGAAAACTAATTTTCACTAATACTTGAGGTTGCTTATCCGTGCTTAAAATATTTATTTTATCCATAAAATGTTTATCCTCGCAATATCTTCTATTACACAAATAAAAATTATCGATAAATAGCTAAACAATTTTTTTTCTATAGTTCATAAATAAACACTTTTATAAAACATTAAAAAATGTACTACACTATCATATACATTAATCTCAACGACAGCACAATGTTTAAATAATTGGCTAGCAAATTGCGTATTTCACAAGCGTAGAAATAAGTAGCGATTGACAAATATTTTTGAATTTTTTGATATTATAAATAACTAAAATATATTGAAAAAGAAAAATTCTCAAAAGTATCAGTTCCTGGAAATAACAACATAACATTACTTTACAAAGAACATATATTTTTATCCAATTCGCATAAATATTCGCAACTATGGTGATTAAAGTACGTAGAATTGTTATAAAACTAATAACTTTTCTGTGAATTTAAGATTCCTTCTACTATTAACCTATGATTTTAGTCCCAAAACACAAAGGGATATGAATATTGCTGGTAATTAACTAACATATTCACTGTTAAAAATAAATTATAAATAAATCTAATTTTTTTACGGTGTAGGTTGTCTATATTAAAAAAATTGCATAACTAAAAAAAGGATATTTTAATAAAATTTCGACTACACCGTTTGCTAAATTGAGTAGTCGAATAAAATTATTGAACAATAAATAACTCCATGGCAAGTGATGAGTAAATGTTTATGCATAAGTGTTTTTTTTTTTTTTTTTTTTTTTTTGAAAACTTTATTGTTCGTCCGCCAGGTACTAGGAACTAGTCACCAAATTTTATATCCGCAGCTCTTTTTGTTCGAGACGTAGAGAGGTTTCAGGCAGACAGTTAGATAGACGGACAGACATAAGTTCAAAAACAACTTTAAAAGAATCAAGCCCCTCCAAAACGTGTCAAAAACACAAAATATAATTTTTCGGTTTTTCGACCTCATTGCAAAACTTTCATTATCTTAGATAAAGAGTACAGGGAAAAAACAGCTTGATTTCGTAGAAGGATTTCCTCAATAGGCTTCTTTGCCGATGATAGCGATAAATTGCTTTAACTGGTGTAAAAAAACCGGTTACTCGCTTTGTTATTCTTTCAAGGCAACCTTGATTCACGCCAGAGATCAGTGGACACGAGTCAGACGTCTGTACCGCGAAAGAAGAACCGAAAGAAAACCCGGTTTCCGGTCGTCAATTTGCGCCAAGCAGACACAACTACGGAAAGACACTAAAGAAATCAAGTGGTTCTTCCCCTTACTCTTCATATTTCATCAAAGGTAATTGTTAGTAACGAAGCTTTACAAAAAATCCTTTAATAAAATGAAGCATTTCAAATAACGAATGCAGTTTGTACAGTAACACGTTTTTTAAAAACACATTTAACGAAGAGTGTTTGCGCACCTTTCTCGTCCTACCTTGACATTCTTAGCCGCAATTGAATTAACAAACGTAACATTTCTGAGTAATATCAATACTCTAAAACAAACAGGAGTTCTATATACATAACAAATTCTAGTTCGATTCCATGTCTTTATTTGGTGCTACAAGTAACAAATTGATTGAAAGCCTTTAATACGGAAATCTACTAAAATAATAGCCGAATTAACTAGCTAAAAATTGTCGAATTTTTTTTATTTGCTGCTTGATTGAGTTTGTTAATAATAAGTAGCCCATTTTACATGTATTGAGCGATTTTTAAATAAATCGATTAGAATCTCTTTGTCGCGTCTTAAACCAATGTACATCTTAAAAAATTTAAGTATACAGTTTTTTTACAGTTGACTTAAAAAAAGTTAGTGAATGAAAGAAAGACGGTCTTGGCGGAAAAAGCTATTACATTATAAGCGGGAAATAGGTACGGACATGCAGTAAGGCAGACAGACAAAAAGTATAAAATGATAGGTCTGTGATGTCATATCATTTACACAAAGACAGAATTTGGAAAGGTTAAAAGCTGAAGTTAAATAAGGGGATACCAAAAAGAAAAAAGTAAGTAGGCTAAAAAATAAAATAGCTAATTTGGGGTAAAACAAAACAAATTTGGGACCATAAGAAGTCTAAAATAGAGCTAATTTGAGGCCATAACTACTCGTTATGACCCCAAAATTTCTCGAATTCATTCGAACTTTTCAACCCATATTCCGCCATTAAAGTCTTTTAAGAATGGACAGCACGTCCCCAGGAAGGAAACAACTCAACTCCCTCCTGATCGTTCGAAGAAGGGCTCACGCGATGATCCCAAGAATAACGAACAACAATTAGAACATAAAAGGAAGACCCTCTTTCCTCAACAATGGTTTGGCAATGATCGGAAGTTTGTTTTTCTTGAAACTGCTTTAAGTATCAAAGGTAGGCGGACGTAGTATGTTCGTGGAACAATGAAAATGTTTAGCGTGTGATATCTACCACCAATTTACTCTTTCGAAATTCCAATTTATAAAACGCTTCCAAGTTTAATTAGTTGTGTTTAATGGAAGCATGCGATCAAGATGTGGTTAGGTTTGAATTATCGTCGCACTAGAGCTACACGAGGGCTATTGGCGACGGGCGTCGTATTTTAGAACCACAGTCAAGTGACGCGCCGGCACCTAAATAGGCACCAAACACAACTGTTAAGGGCGACATCGTACTCAGCGTTAGGACTTTGAAGGATATTTTAACGTGTACTTCCTTACACGGACATATTTGGCTGCACTGGCCGTTTATATGTCGGCAGTTATTTTGACGATGCCCGGACCCGAACCTGGGACCTTTCGCATGCTGCGAGTGCCTAACCGACTGGGCTCCCCAGCCCCATGTGAGTATTGGAAACATGCGAAACGATGAACGCTTACCACAACAATCAAATGAATGATAAACCATTTGAACTGAACCGATTATTTATCCGGGTTGATAGGCAAGCATCCGAATTGACCACATTGTAAATATTATGGAGGAAAAGTTATTCTAAAAAAGTATCTGTTGTAACTGTAACTGTTCACTCTTAAAACAAAAGAGTGAAATCCACTCCAGTTGGAGAAGTGCATTTTCGACACTGGAAAGGAATGAATATTAACTCAGACTGAGTTAAAATCACTCGTTTGGAGTGATCTTGTCGGAGGTTTAACACACAAAGGATCCACTCCAAAAGGGGAAGTGCATTTTCCAGACTGGAGGAGTGAAAATTAATCAAACTGAGTTAAAATCGCTCGTTCGTTTTAAGAGTGTTGTTGGAGCTGGGCCTGCGCACCATGGAGCACAAGAACTGTGTGTTAATTGATTGCAGTAGTGTAGTGTTGAGTTTAATTAAAGAGATGTGTTGATTTTAATCTTGCTTTAGTTTTATTCCAGTAGTATTTATTTAGAAGTAGCTTTATAGTATACAGCGGCTTCAGGCACTATTCAGTATCCTTTAAACAATTCATTGAATAAGGTTCACGAATTTATGCAGTTTATTCATTTTTCTCCGATTTTCATTTATATGACATACCTATCACAATATCTGAAAACATAGTTATTTGACCAGAGTTATATGAACTGATTTTTTCCCCAATAAATTTCACTTTAATGAAACTTTCCGAACCATTTTAAATTTATCCTTAATCTTAAGATAAGTACACAAGTCTGTAATAAAACACTTATTCATAGGACATATAGTTGATAGAATTGATTTGGACTTATTCATAGGGCATATGCAAATTTCTTATTCATAGGGTAGGACTTATAGGACTTATTCATAGGGCATATGGGCATGCAAAGGTATGACAACAAAAATGCTACTATACCTCACCACAGTTTAAGTATGCAGTATATAAATGTTCTACGGGAAAAATTGTAAATAGTTCTAATTTTCGAGTGCGAGAATCGAATAAAATAAGGTTTTTCACATATTCAATAAATCACTTTATTCGTTATTTCGAGACATTATTATTTTTATTTGTTTTTGCTTCAGTTAGAGTGTAATATTAATTATTTTTTTCCTTCGATTTTGACGTAACAGGGCGGACGTATCGCGTAGGAGCGACCAATCAGAGAGGCAAAATTACGTTTGTTTACGCGCGTTTCCTCCGCGTAGAGCATTTTAATGCTTCAAACTTAAGGTGTGTTTTGGTATAAATAAACATATTTAAAATTCAAACAAAACAAATCAAATCCTACCTCTTTAATTCCCTGCTTCGTCCGTTCTTTCCGTTTCCGATGATACTCCTCCCAGAAACGGAAGAACGCGAGGGCAAACTATCCGGACTCTCTACCACATCTTCCTCTTCCAGCCCGTGATGCCCGTTGGTATGACCGTTGGCATACCCGTTCCCTTTAACCACTTGGCCGTTATTCATCACCGGCCCGTTCGATGTGGCGCCATTATTGAGACCGTTGCCGTAGCCATTTGTGGTCACCATGATGGACTTGGGTTTCTGCGGGGGGACATTGTTGGCCACCTGGTCCGCTTTGTCGTCGTCGTGTACCACGTACGGGGTCATTTTGCTGAAGAGGAGCTGGTACGGGGATCGCAGGACTGTGTGGTAGATGATCTGGGGTTGGTGGTTGGAGCCTTCCAGAATGATGGAATGGTTGTGGAAGGAGATGATATTGTTGTTCTATTTTTAGCTTTAAATTTTGCAGTTTAAATCTTGTAGTAAACTTAACAAATGCAGGTAGTTCGAATCAGACGTTCGCTAAAATATTTAAAGAAGTATCTGCTTTAGATTGATGGTTATTCCAGAATCCACGTTTCGTAGATTTTTATTCTCAAAACTTCATTTAAAGTTTTGTGTTGTAGCGTAGAAATGCAGAAAAGTGTTATGAAAGTTCACTGAAATGTTTTCACAACACTGTCGAAATGAAAACGGCAATGATTTGAATTCGCTAAAACTTGTTTTTAAATTTTGTCAACAAGAGTTGTAAATGATGGGAATTCGCTAAAACTTTTTTAAATTCTGTCAACGAGAGTCGTTAATGATCTTAACAACATGCACAAATTCATCAACTTTATAGATGTGTATGGTAAACATTTATAATCACTAAATCTTTTTCAAATTTATTGTACTTAGAATTGTACACTATACAACAGTTGGCTGATTACTAAACTGTTCTAAAATTATTTTATGTTTTGATATGCTATCTATTTTATTCAATTGAAAATAAAAAAGTTAATGAATATTTTACGAAGAAATTATCTTTAAAAAATTCTGAAGAATTTAAATAGTTGTAATTATTCAAGCAATTATGTTGAAAACCTTAAATATTTTCAAGAAATTTAAAAAAAAAATGACCAAAAGCCTGAAAAATCGATTGATGACAGTAGCCCAAGTTCAAGGTCACAACCAGTGTTGACAGACGGAATTAAACGGTAGAACAATCGGCTTCTCAAAACATGTCAAACGAAAGCACGTGTTGTTGTTTTTTCTTTCTCCTTACTAAAAAGGATACACGATTAATTTCTCTTTGAACGATTTCAAAATAAATACACACGAATTTAAATGAAATTCTTGTTTTGTTTAACTTAATATTTCTTAATGTTTATAAATGAATTCGGAATTATGTTTTGTATTTTTGAATTAATTTACTTGACTATTTTTTTTTTTTGAATAATTGGTTTATAAACTTTAAAAAGTTATGTTATATTTGAAAGCAAAATAATAAAATTCGCAAGCTGAAGCCGAATATTTATTATAATGTTTTAAAGTGATATAATGTTTTTTGTTGTTCAGTTTACTGAAAGTACTGTTACAATTTCGGATTTTTTTTATAGATCAACTTATTAAGAGAGGATGGCTTGTGCACAATACTAAAACACTCCAAATAATTCTAAATCTATAAATTCTACTACCTGCCGATCAAACACAACACTACAGATACCTTTTTCTAAAAAGGTATCTTGTACTTCAACATTCTTAAAAACACACACACTAAACGGTCAGATCTTCTCCGAATCACATCTTGGAATATTCTATTCTAAAAAAAATCCTTCCAATAGAGTTAAAATATCCAATCACTTTTCTTCAACTCACTTCACTTCTATTTTTGGTAATCCAAGAGAAGACAGACGATATTTTATTTGAATAATTTTCACACCAGGATAAATAAATACGGAGAAAGTGGAGAGTCAGCTCATCCCGTTCCGAGAGTTCGAGCCATTTTGATCGCAGAATCGTCTGCTATTCTCCCGTTCCTTGTTTTGGAGAGAGGGCGCTGCGATCGATGAAGGGAAAGGGGGAAGGTGTCGCAACCTTCTGCTAAAGGCGAAGATTAATGGAGGAGAGTTTCGTTCTCATCTAGTTTATTTATTATTCGGAGTTTTATTGGGTTTTATACAGGTGTAGGAAGTTGTCGTGGCTTCGGTGTTGTTTAAAAATGACGTATTTATGAATTTATTTTGAAGCTCTAAGAGATAAACTGTTTTGACAATTTATAGATGGATTTATAATACGTATGGAATTCCGCATGTGGTTAAGTCATTTTCCGGTTAATATATTAATGAATGAAGACGTGGAGGCTTAAGTTCAGGACCAATATGGGTTTTCCAGGACCTCGCACTAACTCATAATCTATAAATTTATGAGTTTAAACTTTGAGCTTTTAAAATACTACCTACCTACTCTTACCTAATACTACCTACTTTTAAAAATAAATAATCAAATTGTTTTAATTTAACCCTTTGAGAAATAAGCGATTTGACAGAAGTGTAAATTTGTTTTCACTGCATGAAAAAGAATTGAATTTTTTTCTAAAATATATAATTCCTTTATTTTTAAAATTATATTTCTGTAGCAGGTGATTATGCATGGCTCCTTCATACTTAAAATTTGTAAAATATAAAACTTATTTTTTTAATAATGTGTATTGTTAGGAAACCTGACAGTCAGGAGACAACCTCTTGCGATCCAGCGTCCCCATATGGGGACAGTTTTTAATACCTCCCCACAAACAATTAACCAGTTAATTGGTTCCGAAATTGACCTGGTAAGATAGAAGAAGATCCAAATATCAGATTTCAGCATTTGATTACAGGTATCAACTGTCTATTCTATAAAAAATGAAGTTGAACGAGAGTTAATACGATAGTAGAGTCCTAAGAAAAATTATTTTAAAAAATTCAAACTTTTCAAAAAGTTCTTTTAGTAGTTAATTTTAAAGGATTTTGCATTAAAAAACAATGTTAAAATAAACTTTTAACTACAAATACTTTTTTGTTGCATAGCAAAAAAAAAATTGTATTTTTAGAACTTCTCTCAGTAACTTTTAAACATACTTTTTTTTTAAATAACTACTTTAAAAAACATACTTTTTAGCATACATTTGTACGAAAAGTATGTTTATATTAAGAATATACGTGTAGGATTTTGCTTAGAGGTCTAGTCTTAAGAGGTAAATGTTGTAAAAGTTCTTTATTTTCCTATCAGGGATTTATCATTAGTATTGCAAACGAATAAAGAAAAAAAATTAAAAATAAGTAAATAAATGTAAAGAAAGACTCTCTTGCATACTATTCCAATCATTGAAACCAAATTCAGTACCCAAATATGACAGAACAGAAACTATTCTGAAATAACTATTCACTAAATAATCCGATGAATGGCTTTTATGTAGGAAGTAAATATATGCCAATTCAATTCTTTCCTTTTAAATCGCACCTAAATTCTGCGGTTTGAGTTTTTTACTTTTTTTAGACTGGAAAATTGAGAAGAATAACTTTTAAATTATTATTTTTTGCAGTATTTAATATTTTGAGCAGAACTCCGAAAATGCATGATTTTTTTTAAAAAAAAAATAAGCTATGCGGGTTTCTTTTCATACGTTTTTGTTGAAACTAAATTGAAAGCTTTATAGAAATTTGAGGTCTTATTCGAAAACTATTTCTGCAACTGGTTTTATTGAATAAAACTTATTTGAGAGGTGAGGCTAGTCCACTTCTATCTCCTGTTCTTTCCTTCTATTAGAAAATATTTGAAATGAATGATAAATTTGAAATTATTAAAATTAATGATTTCAAATATAAAAACTTCCATACATTTATCTGTCTCTCTACGTCCGTGAAGCGAAGGTCCTTTAAAACAAGAAACTTTGGAAGTTAAATTTCCCGAAATACGTTTTTATAAATTTTCTGTGAGGCAGTTCCCATATCCTTTTCAGGCTGGATAAGCTGAAAGTCCCAAGACGATAGTAGGCCTATCCAGAATGCAAGCATTTTTATAAAACTATATAATTTTTTTATAAAACTGTGCTAAATATGTTCCAAACTTATTCCAAATTAGTGTTTTCGACTTTGCAGTGCCTTCGCTTTTGGTGAAGCAGAGTCAGGACCAAGGTCTGGGAACGGGCATGTTGTACAAATACAACAACGTCATTTAAAACCAACCACATTTCTCTCTAAAATTTGAATATTATTTTGCATCTATTACTTAGAATAAAAGAAAGGTTGGTTGGTAGACATATATTTTCAGGCTGGTTTGATTGGTCTGAGACATGCCTATTAACCTTCGTCAAATAAGACAGACACAACACACACTCATAATTGACATATGCTGCCATCTATCGCCACCTCCGCAATTTAGACATGTCTCTGAAGGGGAGGGAAATAGTCTCCAGGGACTGTACCTTGGGAAACTGCTCCATGACGGCCCACAGGACGTACCCACATATTTAACGAGCAAGTACTCCGCATACTTGGTGGGTCTTTAGTGGTATCGGGGCTCGATCGCTGGACCGATTCCGAGAACGAGACCTTAACAACTAGGCAACCCACGGCCCTATAAAAGAAACTGTTCGTAATGGCAATGTAATCGTTTCCGGCTGCCTACTTTAGGAGCTTTAACACAGCTAATAATGTCTCGTAATTTAGAACCCTGGTCAAGTGACGAGGTCGACACCTGAGCGGGCACCCAACGGAACTTCGAACGACATCGTATGCTGACGCCGTCGGGACTTTGGACTCCACAGATTCAACGAGCACGTCTGTCCCAGTGTACTCGGGCCCATCCATCACGAGTTGGAATTTTCTACTCTTTCCAGTAAGACATCCGATTTATAGGATGACTGGCAGTAGGTGGGATTCGAACCTCTGAGAAGGTTGAATCCTGAGGCTGATGCCTTAACCACTCTGCCACGGACGGGCCGAAAGGGTTCGTTTTTATACATAAAAAAACGTTCCAACATGCCGATCCAGCGGCGTAGTGGTTTTGTCTAAATTGCGGAGGTGGCGATAGATGGCAACATCTGTCATATGTGTTTGTGTGTGTCTTGTGTTGTCCTACTTGACGATGGTTTATAAGCGGGTCCTTGCGACCAAGCACACAAGCCTGAAAATATATGTCTACCAACCAACCAACCAACGTTCCAACATGGAATCCGTCCTTGGATGTCGAAGATCCGCTTCGATGGTCCGAAATGTCGCACTGACCCACAATAGTCCGCTGCTCGCGTGCAGAGATCTCAATCTCCCGTACAGCCAAATATACAATGCAATTGCCATGCCGTGTGGGTGGAGTTTCGCGGGTCTTACGCTATAGTTGCTATACTTGGAACAAGATATACATGTTACATAAAGGGATTTAGAGGTAAAGAGAGGGACTGCTAACTTCAAAAATGGTCATGTGGCCATGACTCAGACACGTCATGCATCACTTGATTAACTTATGACGCCTTATTTAAGGAAACAAGTGTAAAAAGATATATCATTAATTTCTTCGCCCCCCCACCTCCTCTTTGTCTCAAATTCTAATGGAATGTTCCCCTCCGTCGCAGTATTATTGAATGTAGGGGGGGAAGGGGGTAGATACATACATATTCCAGCTTGTGTGCTTTATCAGAGACCCGCTTTACAAGCCCTCTGTCAAGGGAGACAGACACAGAAGGAATTTTTACTGTCACAGAGGAAGGGAGAACACCTAGGGCGAAGGTGGGAATCGAAGGTGGTCGATCGAACCCGCACCCGTTACAGTGCGCAGACAGCTAGCGTAGTGGTCCAAACCACTCGGCCAATCGGGCCCCTATTGAATGTGACGGAAACAACAGTGAAACGCAAATTCACTTCCTACGAAGGTCGGATATTTATTATTTTTCAAGTGGAAACATCACTACAGGTTGTTAACTCAGCATGGGCCGGACAACGGCTAGATGCTGTTTTCTATGGGACGACTGTTTTTTTTTTTTGGGGGGGGGGGGGGATTAAGCCTTTTCCGGACTAGGCATAGTCCCTAGAACTTAATAGTAGTTTTTGTGGCATCATCGAGGCTGCGTTTGATTACCAATTTCGACGCTCAGATTACAATGAACTTGAGGTGTCTGTGGATATTAAAGTACCAATTCTACCGAACCCTGAGAATAACAATGTCTTCTAGTTCCGATAAGCTGAATTTTTGACGCATTACAATTATGTATCATTTGTACTTTAGGCTGGACGGGTAACGGACAGACAGACGGACGGATGTATACATAGAATTTATTTAAGATCAAACTTTTTCGTTACAAACGTAGTGTGTGAAAGCTAAAACAAGATGCCTCGATAGCTTTAACCTCTTTAGACCCCGAGCAAAATCCTAGACATATATTCTTTATCTAAACATACTTTTCATACAAATATATGCTAAAAAGCATGTTTTGCAAAGTAATTTGTAAAAAAAAAAATGTTTTATAGTTACTGGGAGACAAGCTATAAGAGCTAAAATTACACATTTTTGTGCTATAAATGCGAAACAATTAAAAGGCCGTATAAATTATTTGTAGTTTACATTTCATTTTGGCATTGTTTTTAATGCAAACTGTCTTTAAAATGAACTACTAAACCAACTTTTTGAAAGGCTAAAAAAATAATAATAATATTTTTTGTAGGACTCTTTAGTTTTTTTTTATAGAAATGAATGACTGGTACTTGCAATCAAAGGCTGAAAATTGATATTTGAATCTTCTTCCATCGGACCAGGTTAATTTCGGAACTAATTAACTTGTTAACTGTTTGTGGGAAGGTTTTTAAAAAATTTCCCCAAATGGGGACGCCAGGTCGCAAGAGGTTAAAGCTACAAACTTACAGAATTTCAACTAAAAAATCCGAGTCCGTGTTTCACTTCCTCGTCTTAGCAGCTTTCTAAAACCGCATTCTCTCACAAAAAAAAAAAGAAACAATAATTCACTCATTAGTAACACCCTGTTAAATTCAGGATCTTTAACACAAAATAGACTCCATACGAGGAAATATACAATGTATCTAAATCCTCAATGCTGGACATTGTCTCAAACGAGGAAAAAGAAACTTTCAGAAATATTTATTTCCCTCGCTGCGGCAACAAGAACAAGCGGTAAGTCATTAACTTGGAACAGTTACAGTTACGTCGACAAACAAAAGGGATAATATCTGAAGTGTAAAATAGTTTAATTTCTCATTAAAGATATTCTCAAAATGGAAAAAGAAAGAATAGAACGTTTGTCAGAAAGAATTTCTATTGATGGGGATGGCAACGCTTCGATTCTCATCAATGCCTTAGATGTTGTTGAATGAAATTTAGAATAATAAATAGTGTTTAATAGAAACACTTAATTTCGAACTTTGTTTTGGAGAAAATCGCCTCGAGTGGAACCATTAAATGAATTTTTAATTACTACTGCTTGAAGTAATACCTTTTAGTTCATAATGCAAGGTATTAGTTTAACATACATGTATAATGTTGTTTTAATACTTATTTATTTTTGAAACAGCTTTAAAATGTGGTTCTTCTTCCGTGGCGATTTTCTTCGGCTCTACGATAACATTTTGGAGGTTACTTCAACCTTCGAAATGTATTTTTACAATTTAAAAGTTAAGAAAACATACATGGTAAAATTGTTTTTTTGACAAGACATTTTTATTATTCTAAAACGAATAAAAAATCTTTTGCCAAATCTGTATCATTTTAAAGTTTGCCTAAGTCTGCTAGCGCATGTTCCAATCTCCGTTTCTTTTTAGCCATTTGGCCTGAGAAACATAAATATAGAAAGTAGCAGATATGCCCATCGTTTGCGCAATCCCGTAAACGCAATACAAACCGCGGGATCGTGTGATGAATCCACATTTCGCCGTTTTTACAATTCATCATGGGATACTTGCTCACAAAAAATGCTTTTGCCGAGGAGTTACATGCAATAAAATCTGCATTTTTAATATGCTTCTTTCATGAATATACACCTCATGTTTGCCAGAAATTATCAATACATATCCAGCTATATACTTATGCTAGTAAAACTGGTAAAAAGTTTTAATTAGTTAATATTAAATATAAAATTTTTATTAGTCGAATTATCTCTTGGTGCCATCTGGTGGCGTACGGCATGCCATGTGCTAAGTCTTGCGAACTGCCTATTGTTTATGGGATACTGGTTCAAAAGTGCCTTCCCCCTTCCCCCTAGGTGGAGATCTGCTACTTTCTAAATCTATGTGAGAAACTAATGCTACCGATTGTCCTTGTCCAGTGGCTACAACCTTCAGTTAAGTGAACCATGACCCATCTTACCCGTATTCGAACTCGGGTTAACGGCATAAGCATATCATATGCGCCGACTACTATTACAACACGATTACTTGAACATAAATTAAAATAAAAAGAAGCATTTGTAAAATGTTTTTTTTTAGTTTATTATTTTGTAATAATTTAGGGGGTAGTGGTAGATGCATATATATTCCAGCTTGTGTGCTTGATCAGAGACCCGCTTAAAAGCCTTCGTCGAGTAAGACAGACACAGAAAGAATCTGTTACAAAGAAATGAAGTACACCCGGGGCATATTTCTATTCCTTACATTCAAGCGACACCATGTCAGTGACGTCAGGCTGCTGGGCGGGAACGAAATAAATGTAACCAATCATTGTCCGTCTTGGTGCAAAGAGCTTTCTGTAAGAATTATTGTCGTGTATTACCATTATTTCGAGATTTTAATTATTCACACAAAAATTAACTGAAAAAATATTGAATGGTGTTTATCTGTAAAAATTGAAGTGATGATTATTATAGCTATAATTTTAGATGTTCTGAGCGAATGACAGATTTTGGATCTCGAATTTTAGCGCTCGTGCTGCCACCTATATACAAGTATAGCAACTAAATTCTACATAATTTAGTAATCATTAAAAAAAAACATTCTTGAATTTTACTAAAATAGCTTTAAAAAAATATTCCTTTTTCCGAATACACCGGAATTAAATAAGAACTCCCCTCCTATTTTAATAAATGTTTTTATCTAATTTTTGAATGCGAATGTGCAATTAATATACAGATTGCAAAGCTTCCGCCTAATATCATGTACCTAAAAATAGTTAAGCTTCATTTTTTCCCTGCTCTTCATTTTTACCCTACTAAAACAATAACATGGTCACAAATAATACACCGGATTCGAAATCTATAACTATATTCGAAATCTTTTCCTATATATTTCAAAAACCAGAGATAATGTAATTACATTCCCTTAACTTTGGATTCAATAAATATTTTTTTTAAATAGAAATTATTTTGTGTGCAATATATTATTGATATTAATAATATTAAAAAAAAACTTTGTTTCTGATTCCCCTATTTAATGATTTAAAAATTACTAAATACATGTTTCATTGAATAAGCTATATGTGTCTATGAGATATAATAAATGTTCTGTTCTATTGAATGAATAGTTAATAGTAGTCATGTTGTTAAAAAAATCAATACGAACCCTTACGAATTTTTTAGTCTTCTTTGTGTTGACAATCTCTAATTTAACCTTTATGTATGTCGGAAAATGCCGTGGAGTGGCGCTTATTGAAGGGCTGAGGCGCCTGCGCCAAATAGACTAGTGACTATAAAAAGAAGCTGCCGCCTCGCCATTTTGTCTTCTTCTTCCTTTGACGTCGTCTTCATCTTACCTTTTGATGTTATCTTGTCTGTGCCGTCTTCAATATTGTTTGTTCCGTTGGATTTATGTATGTACGTGGAGTTCCCGTAATAAATGTTTCCAGTTTAAGTAAAGTGAGCTTCTGTCTTCCGTGTCTCCTTTCCCAACATATAAGAAACTTTGTTAGTCGAGTGTAGCTTAGAACACTACAATGTAAATTTTCGCAGTGCAATCACAATTTTTTGATTGCCCGTTATTCTCTTCAGGAGACCCTTCATTAAGACTTTTCATTTCCCCGCCCAGCAGCCTGACGTCACTGACATGGTGTCGCTTGAATGTAAGAAATAGAAATATGCCACCCGGGGCGTAGGCGGGAATCGAACACGCGCCCGTTACAGCTCGCAGAGTATTAATTTATGAAGAACCAAATACTTTGTAAATCAGATAATATCACTAGAGAGTGTTAGTATATAGAATATATAGATTGCAAAAAAATGCACTTTACACGTAAGATGTTCCCGATACCGTCCAGTAGTTATGGGAATGTTTCAGTCTTGAGTAGCAACAGCTATGCTGAATGGAAATTAAAGTTTTTCGACATCCTCTATTGGTGTATCAATGTCGCGTGGGAGCAGAGCACCAATCGAAGGAAATGCAAGAATGATAGCTGAAACGAAATACTGAAACAAGCCAATTGCAACAGTTATCAATAAAAGGAATTACAAGCTTATGAGAATTATTTTTTAAAAATTAATTTAAGTATTCATTGGTCATAAATTATTTGTTGTACACTGCTTAAAAGAATTAGGGGAGCACTTTGCGTACTTTTGTTAACCCTTTCAGTTCCAACTACTTTTTTTTTATTATAGAAATCTAAAATTTGTGAAATAGATTCCTTTATGCATACAGAATGAAATGGTAAAAAAACAGGTTAAAAATCATATTTTTTAACTAAAATTTAGGTGGGGAAATATTGGAATCGTAACTGTTGAATAAATTATTACAATAATTTTTTCAAAATTTTATGTGCTAAAAAAAAGTAAAATAAAATTTTAAACATCTAAGAATGCAAGTGTGAAGAATTTAGGGTCAATTTATTTCATAAAAGTATGTGGGAGTAAATTTAATTTTGCCATGCTTTTCATATTTTCATTTAATTAAAACAAACATTATTTCATTCTTCAAAATACACGATTTTTCCATCTAATGATAAATAAGTGAGAACTTAACTTAGTGAGAGAAAAAAATCGGTAGCTGATGATACCAAGTGGAATCATAGGGGGTGAAAGGGTTTAAAATATGTGTTCCCTAATTGTTTTGACCAGTGTAGTTTCTACCTCAATTCGGGTTAACAACTTTTTAATTCCAACCCGGAACCATAGAATTCATAAACATTGTTAAAAAGATGATATTATAACTTTAGATTGTATTGCTTCATTTCTATCATTGTTGTTGGTACGCTGTTATTTGTGTCACTGAGAGAAAACATAAGGAGAACGATATTTTAAAATAACCAAACCCTGTTTCACTATCAAAGAAGCTTACATCATCTTGAAAAAAAAAGCTTTGTTTAAAAAAACTAAAAAAAAGCTAAAACAAGTAAAAGTCAAGTTTCTGGGTCGACGCACAATGCGTATATAAAAAGAATTATTTTTTGTAACATGCTACTTTTCTTTTAATTTAAAGCTCTTTTCATAAACTTTGCGAAAGTAACAATAAAGCTTTGTTTTAAAATGAAAAAATATATATTTTTGCTTGTTTTTTATACAAAAAATGGGTATTTTTTAAATTAAGTTTTGTTATTTTAGGTTACCTTGTCACTTTCATGCAGTTTCTTTTAAAAGAGTAACAGCGAATACTTTTTCAACTTGCTGGATTGATCAATGCTTACTTTCGTCAAATAGTTAAATTTCTTTGTTTTTTACTGAAACTTTTCAGGCAATGATAAACAGGATGTATAACAGAAGAAAGCATTTATATCAGTACGATAATTTGAAATAATGGATTCAAAACTTATTATTTTTCGCAATTACTCTTTTTTAAATTCTCAAATGGGCATAATAGACAACCTAATATAATATTCACTCAACATATTGAAAATATTAAAAAAAGTATATACATATATATTGCCATCTTAATATATTTCATTTGTTTTAACATTTCCATTAATTACATGTCATTAATTAATGTGAAATATAAGGTTATGAAAATTCGGAATGGAGATTTTGTTTTTTCTACACGTTTTGGAGGGTGCTAATTCTAAAAAAAGAGGTTTTTGAACATCGACGCGTTTGTCTGTCTGAAATCATTCAACATCTCGAGCTATTTAATCTACGGACTTCAAATTTCATAAACCAGTTCTTATTCCTAATACAGTAGAGTCCCGCTTATCCGAAAGGTACGAGACCAAAAATTGAGCAGCAAAAATAAAAAATTACTGCATATTTTGAGAAATAAATCCAACTTTGTAAGTACGTATTTATTTTTGAGTATTTATTTATGCGCATACATTTCATATTTTAGCAACAACAAAAAATCGTTGAGCATTTGAGTAAACCGAATATCGGATAACCGGGATTCGGATAAACGGGACTCTACTGTACCAGTAACGCGTCATAATAAGGGGGGGGGGGGTTGAAAAATCGCGCATGCGCAGATGGTAGCTTCTATAGAACTTTTTATTGTGTTTAAAGCAATTGAAATTAAATTATAGGTAGCATATAATAACCTTTAAAATTATTATTTTTTGTTTATTAAGGGGTAATTAAAAGTCGCGTAATGATACACACCCCTAGCTTTTGGAAGAAAAAGAAATTATTACTTATCTTTCGAAAAAAAAAAAAAATTCTATTTTATATCCTGTACTCTGATATGACAAGAATAACCATTCATTTCAAAACCCATTGATCTTTTTTTCCTTCCTTCATATTACGATATAAAAACACATGGATAGACGATATCTTTGCCTTGCAGTGAAGCCAATCATGTCCGACAAGCTCCATCCCCATGGCAACGCGATGTTTCATCTTCGAAGCAAGGGATTTTGAGCACGCGATTTCCAAGAATTTCATCCGTAACCGGTCAATGGAAGACACATATGATACTGACTCTTGCATTTGTTACTGGTACAATTCGAAGGAAATTATACAAGAAAAATACAAATAATTTGTTTTATTGGTAAGTTAATTTTTTGTTTCATGTTAAAATCAACAAAGATATTAAGTCTTCTACATATTCATGCCAATGTGAAATAGTAGGATCTAAACTTGATATAAGTGTTAATTTTATATGAATTTTTTTTTAATATTTTGGAACAGCTATGATATATTTGACGATCTCCATTTGGCAATTTGTGTTACGAAGCCAATCAACGAAAATACCCAAATGTGATAAACATTTCACTTCTTATTTCATATAATTCGATATGTTTAGCAACCTATAAGTTCAATTTTCAAATTCGCCCAAAATCGCCAATGATAGAACAATCTATTATATCATAGCTGTACCTTAATATTATATAGATTTTGAGTTTAAGTATTGAAGTTGAATTGGAATGCTTACAAGATTTTGGTGCGTTCGTAGCTTACAAACGAAACAGACATTGCCAAATTGATACTTTTTTCCTCTAATGGGGCTGCAACATTGGCGGTCAAGCCTTTGCAGACTCGGCATATTCACCGGAATCGAGAGTCATTTTTTGTGGCACCATCTGGGCTGACTCACTCTACCAATTTTGACGCTCAGATTACAGTGAATCTGAGCTCTCTGTGGATGTTAAAGTATGCCGAGATTTAATTTTGCCGAGAGAACAACCCAAGCCAAATGGGTCCTCCAGGGATCTTTTACATGCCACATAATCATATGACATGCGTGTCCAAGATTTTCCCATCCAGAAAATCCGACGACTCAGCCGGGGCTCGAAGCCGCGATCTTGGGCTTACAAGGCGGACACATTTAACCTCTCAGCCACTGATCTGCTCCAAATTGATACTAGCTTCTTTACATCAGAAGGGGCCGGGGAGCCCAGTCGGTTAAGCACTTGCTTAGCATGCGGAAGGTCCCAGGTTCGGGTCCGGGCATCGCCAAAATAGCTGCCGACCTATAAACGGCCCGTGCAGCCAAAAATGTCCGACGAATAATACCCCGTGTAAGGGAGTGCACGTTAAATATCCTTCAAAGTCCTAACGCTGCGTACGATGTCGCCCTTAACGGTTGCGTTGGGTGCCTATTCAGGTGTTGGCTCGTCACCTGACTGTTTTTCTAAAATACGACGCCCGTCGCCAATAGCCCTCGTGTAGCTCTAGTGCGGCGATAATTCAAACCTAACCTAATCTATACATCAGATGTTCCCTGTTTCAATGCTTTTGTTTCAAAGGTTGGTATTGGCAGTACAATGAATAATCGCCAAGAGAAGCCGATGCTTCACTATACCCCCGGGGACTGGAATTCTTACAACAACAACCTAGACACAGTTACAAGGAAGCTCAACATCACCGGCAGCAACGTTCGCCAAGAATCCAGCCAACTCAGGAGCTCCATTGATAACACCATGAAGTGGAAGCTGAAGGTAAGATTACGTCACTTAAGTTCCCACATGTGCTATCTCACTCTGCACAACGAATCAGATTTACACTCTTAAAACAAAGGAGTGAAATCCACTCCAGTAGGAGAAGTGCATTTTCGACACTGGAAAGGAATGAATATTAACTCAGACTGAGTTAAAATCACTCGTTTGGAGTGAACCTGTCGGAGGTTTAACACACAAAGGATCCACTCCTACAGGAGAAGTGCATTTTCCAGACTGGAGGAGTGAAAATTAATCAGACTGAGTTAAAATCGCTCGTTCGTTTTAAGAGTGAACGGTACGGTAACCTTTGGCTCAATTTTTTCAGATTTGGCGATCAATAATTTTTTGCGGCAACCTGTCTGACTTCTACTGATGATTCGAATTCTTTTACTTCGCAACGATGACGTTTTCCGGAAACCCTATCTGATCGTTATTTATTAGCGCAGTATAAAAGAGCGTCACGCCAAAAGTCGCCAGATTACGAGACTTACGGCGCGATTTTGGAAGGTTCGCAAGGTTCACCGTACAGTAAATCTGATCCGTTGTGCAAAGTGAGATAGCACATGTGGAAACTTAAGTGACGATTTATTGATTGCTGAAATTAATCGGTAAATGTCCATTTTCAGAGCACAGCCGATAAAATCGCCAAAAGTATACAACAGCCGCCTAAGGGAATACTTCCAATGACGATAAGCTTAACATTTAACTGCGTACACTGCAGTTTTCTCGCTAAAGATTCCTTTTGGCGAGATTCCTCTTGTAAAATGGAAAAGAGCAAATTAATCTTTGGTTATAGGGACTGTGAGCCCCATAAAGCTAATGCATTAGTTCTGAAATCAAAACTTTTGCAAAAGAATTGGTTTGCCATGTTATCCCACATTCACCCGGTATGAGAATTATCCTAACATCAATTTAATACAAATTGAAAAGAAAGAAACATCATGTTATTTAATTATTAATTGATAAAGTTTTAAAATAGTTTCACATCTGCAGTATATTTTTTGGCATTTTAAAACTTGAAAAATGTATAATTAAAATAACCAGATAACATTTTTAGTTTCAAATTTGTTTCATTTCGATGTTGTGTTGATTTCAATACCAGGTGAAAAAAGGCTAATAACATGGCACAGCAGCAATACTTCTGAGGAGGTTGTGATTACAAAACTAATGCATTAGCTCTATGGGACAGACATGTTTCTCCGTGTGTGCCTAGCTACACTCTTAAAACAAAAGAGTGAAATCCACTCCAGTTGGAGAAGTGCATTTTCGACACCGTAAAGGCATGCATATTTACTCAGACTGAGTTAAAATCACTCGTTTGGAGTGATCCTGTCGGAGGTTTAACACACAAAGGATCCACTTCAAAAGGAGAAGTGCATTTTCCAGTATGGAGGAGCGAAATCCACTCAGACTGAGTTAAATTAAGAGTGTTTGTTTTAAGAGTGTATAAGGTCCTCAACTGTCTCTTTTCGAACTAACCAGGACACCAACCAGAAACTAGGGGACCGGATCTCCGACGTGGACCAATGGCGTCGCAACCTGGAGCGGACCTTGCGTGACGTCAAGTCCGCCATCGACAGACTATCTGAGGCAAAAGGGGAGACCGAGAGGCGCGTCGCCTCCAACCTGCCCCTCCTGGAGGCGGCGAACGAGTGCATCGGCATCAGAGACAGGAGAGGTGGAGTGGATTTGGTTGAGGACGAGCCTTACTACGAGCTCAACAAGGTAACTTCAGTATTAACTTAAATATTTTTGCTTTAACTGAAATATTTCTGAAAATGTAAGAAGCCTCTTGTTAATGGCACGTTGATTAATGTCGCTTGGAAAAACTTTTATTTTATTTTCAAAAATAAAGATGTTGAGTGGCTCAAGCGTATGCGTGGCTTGGTTGTTAAGGTGTCCTAGTGACTTGAGCGTTAGGAGACTTAAGTGAAGTTTCATCGCAATTGAAATCGTTAATGTCAGCTCCATCGAACATCTACCGATCAACCTTTGCAGATGGAATTAAGATTTAAAAACTAAAAAAGACGAATCGACAAGTACGCAAAACTAGCTACACTCTTAAAACAAACACTCCTAATTTAACTCAGTCTGAGTGGATTTCACTCCTCCAGTCTGGAAAATGCACTTCTCCTTTTGGAGTGGATCCTTTGTGTGTTAAACCTCCGACAGGATCACTCCAAACGAGTGATTTTAACTCAGTCTGAGTTAACATTCACTCCTTTCCAGTGTCGAAAATGCACTTCTCCAACTGGAGTGAATTTCACTCTTTTGTTTTAAGAGTGTATGCGTGGCTCGTGGCTTGTTTGTTAAAGCGTCGACTTTCGTGATTAAACCTTCTAGAGTTGCGCAAGTTCGAATATAACACCTACTTTCATCGATAATGAAATCGTTAATGTCCGCTCCGTCGAACATCTATCGATCAACCTTACCGATGGAATTTAGATTAAACACTACAAAAGGAAAATCGAAAAGTACGAAAACTAACTATACTTTTGATCTTCTGCTATGTTTAATGAACTATGAGGATTTCATTTACTACAAAATATCTGCACAGATAATTCTTTTTTTTTTAACTCGTTCTACTTGGTTCTCCAGGAGTCGGAACTCATCCAGAAGATCAACTCGTCCCTCCGCGAGTCGGCCTCCCACGCCTGGGACCACCTCCTGGAACTGAAAGAGCAGCGCGACCTCCTGGAGAGCGACCTGCGCGACAAAAGCGACGCCCTCCGGACAGACAGGACCCAACTGTCCCTGGGACCAACTGACACTCACCTCATCAGTCTCAAGCCCTGTAAGTTGCGACAAGACTTAACTATAACTCCCTGGAACTACAGTCCATGCTGAACCATGGCCTCAATTAACAATATGACTCCGAAGTCGTCTGTCTCTCGCATTTGCTTTCCAATTTTTGATCTTTATAGCCTTTATATCTCTCTTCACGTTATTCACAGATCTTTTTTCTGGGTTTTCCTCTTTTTCTTTCTTCTTGACATAGTTCCTCAAAAATCTTTGTGCCTCTGCTATCGTCAATTCTTTCCATACACTCTTAAAACAAAAGAGTGAAATCCACTCCAGTAGGAGAAGTGCATTAGGAGTGGATATTAACTCAGACTGAGTTAAAATCACTCGTTTGGAGTGATCCTGTCGGAGGTTCAACAAGCAAAGGATCCACTCCTTTTGGGGAAGTGCATTTTCAACACCGAAAGGAGTGAAAATTAACTCAGGCTGAGTTAAAATCGCTCGTTTGTTTTAAGAGTGTATGCATAACAAAATTACTTTACAGTGTAAATCATTCTACACCCAAACCGATCTTAAGTTTGCAGCAGAGAAATGTAATAGGCGGAGGAATCTGCGTAAACAACGCTGCTGGGGCCGAAATTTCGCCTGCTCCTATTGGCTGCTCCTTCGACCCTGATATTTGTGCGCCCTGTTACGTCAAAATCGAAGGGAAAAAATAATTAAAATAACACTCTAACTGAAGCTAAACCAATAAAAATTATAAATGTATGTCTTGAAATAACAAACAAATTTTTTTATTGAATGTGAAATACCTTTTTGTATTCGATTCTCTCACTGAAAAATGAGAACTATTTACCCTTTCTCCTCGTAGAACATTTGTATACTGCAAACTTAAGGTCGGTTTTGGTGTAGATGGATTGGTAATACACTGAATTCCTCCCATCTAGTAGGAAGCTATCTGACATATATGGTTGGTTCTGGTCATTAAGTCCTGGTGTTTATTCACCGGCAAACGCAGCGCCTTAAACATTCACTGGTTATTCTACCCTACACCAATTAACATTTTTTTTCTGTAAACACAACAAACTTACTTTACAGTGTAACTCATCCCAAATCCCTTAAGGGGTCACAGGAGTCTTAAAAATGTGCAAAGAAGGTACTACAATGCATAGTTTGATCTTTTATGTCATGACCAAGAAAATGACTTTATATTGTACAAATATGTACAAACAAAGACTTATACCTACATTCTCAGCTCAATTTTCATTAGAAATTTTTTTAAAAACTTTTTTCTAAAAAAATTAATGAAAATTTTAAAATTTTGATTTTAAATATTTTTTTAAATAATTTCTAATTAAAACTGAGCTGAGAATTTAGGTATAAGTCTTTGTCTGTACATATTTGTACAATATCAAGTCATTTTCTTGGTCATTTTTTCAATTTTGACCTCACAATTTGCCGCGCAAGCCTAATCCCAATGTGTAAAAATAGCTTCATGTTTAATATCATTTATTTTAGTTTTGGCTAAAGTTTCATACATTTTAAAACTTGTTTAATAATAAATGAATCTTGTAGAATTACATGTAAAACAAGAAGTTCTAAAAGAACTAAAATAGCCTACTTTCCTGTTACTTAAATACTTACTAAAATTCTTATCTTGAAAAAACTAGGATCGTTACAGTCAGTGACATCAACAACCGTTTCTACATTAAATTTATATACAAAAGAATAAATTTCACTAACCACAGCATCTAGCTATAATTTCAACTTCGTAAAGCCATTATTTTCATTTATTTTCTATCACCAATAAAATAAATATTACTTATCGTCCGCATGATTTATTTGCAGTTATAAATAAATATTTAATTTTTCGTAGAAAAAAAACCATAAAACTATTCCAAAATGCACTTAAAATAATAAATGTAAATAAACAAGTAGGTTTGTAACAGAATCTGTCTTTAACCTGCTTCCAAACAACAGTTGTGTTTAACAGGTAAAAAGGCGCCAAACACAGCATTAATTCTATATTAAACATTTACCAGCTAAATTCAGCTAGTTTCATTTATTTTATTTCGAGAATTAAATAATTATTACTTAAATCGTTTGCAAAAAATTATATTTCAAAGAATAAATATGTAATATTTTTTCTCTTTTGAATAGAATGAAAACATTGCTTACCTACATACAGAATCTTGAAGTGAATATATTTGACGTCATTTCAAACTGATCGATGTCGCAAAAATAAATTTATTTTAATTCATTGTCTAAAAGGATTAAAGTTTCTCAAGCGATTGTTGCCATGGCAATGGTGATTTATTTCTAATAAAATGGCTTCCTATGCTTTTTAAATGAGCATTAAATGTTAAAGTTTTTTAAGTAATTGAAGTACTTAGAATTCGAATTCTTTTCTGAAATTTTCAATATATTCTCATTTGGATACGCTGAATTTTTTGACGTATATCACTTTTCCGTAGCATTTGTAGTTAAATTCAGCGATTTAAATGACTCGAAATTGAATTTCAATGCTAATTCAATGGGAAATTCGTCGACAAATAGTAGATTTATGTCCGTCCGTTCGTACAGACAGACGGACAAAAAGTATGAAAGTCGGGTCTCTGAGGTCATAGCTTTCTAACAAAAAAAGAATTTTTAAGATCGGATGGATAGAACCGATTTTGGAAGGGGGGTACGGACAGACGGACGGACGGACGGACGGACAGACGGACAGACAGACAGACGGACGGACGGACGGACATCGACCGCATGTCAATACCTACTTTTTTATTTTTTTTAATTCTTCGAATTAAAAAAAAAAGAAAAGTAGGCTAAAAATGGCTTCCTATGCTATTTAAATGAGCAGTAAACTTTGCAGTTTTTTAAATAATTGAGGTACTTAGAATTCGAATTCTTTTCTGAAATTTTCAATGTATTCTCATTTCGATGCGCTGAATTTTTTGATGTATCTCACTTGTCCGTAGCATTTGTAGTTAAATTCAGCGATTTAAATGACTCAAAATTGAATTTCAATGCTAGTTCAATGGGAAATTCGTCGACAAATAGTAGATTTATGTCCGTCCGATCTTACAGACAGACGGACAAAAAGTATGAAAGTTGGGTCTCTGAGGTCATAGCTTTCCAACAAAAAAAGAATTTTTAAGATCGGATGGATAGAACCGATTTTGGAAGGGGGGTACGGACAGACAGACGGACGGACAGACAGACGGACGGACGGACGGACATCGACCGCATGTCAATACCTACTTTTTTTATTTTTTTTAATTCTTCGAATTAAAAAAAAAAGAAAAGTAGGCTAAAAAATTATACTCATTTATTGAGTAGTTAAAAAATGACATGAAAGATCAAACTATGCATTGTAGTACCTTCTTTGCACATTTTTAAGACTCCTATGACCCCTTAATATTTTGCAGGGCCCGCCGACGCCTGTTCGGCCGGGCGTTGCCCCGTCAGCCTCGAGACCTGGCTGGAGCACTGCCTGCGGAGGAAGAGGGCGGCCGAGGGCGCCGCGGCGCGGGCCCGGGGGACCGAGGGGGCCGCCCTGGCACTCGCCAGGAAGGCCCGGAACGACGTCGGCCAGCAGAGGGAGGCCACGCAGTTCGCCCTCAGGAAGAGGAGGCACGAGACGCTGCAGGTTGGGTGCTATGCCATATGCTCATAGAATATAATAGTCCAGGCAACGAAGGCTGAAAAAAGGGTCTAGAGGGAAAGTTTTGGAACACAATTTTTGACTTCATAACTTTGTTTAGACTAGTTAGGAGGTAAACATATCAAAAGTCCCCGCCCCTAGCCCCTGTGCTAAAGGGGGTAGGGGGGGTTGAATGTCCCATTTTTCGGTTTTTCGCTTATATCTCGAAAACTATGAGTTCTAGCTATAGAATTGAAAAACACAAAATGAAAGCTGTTTAAATTTGCTACAAGCTGCACCCCTCAAGTGTTTTAATATCTTGTATAGTTTTCGAGATATCCGCTCTTGAAAGTCAGTAATTTTGGAGAAAACACTTCTCCCCCCACATTTTCCCTCTTTTTTGACCGGATAACTCTTCAATAATGCACCGAAACACTAAATTTTGGCCCTAGATTGGTAGAGAATTTAATTCTTTTCAATAATATATCTTATTTTACTATTTATCTATTTTCCTTCAAATTTTATAGCGGTTTCAGTGTTGTGTGAAGATTGTACTGAAAGTCCCATAGAGCTAATGCATAAGTTTTGAAATCGCAACTTTTGGAAAACAATTTATTTGCCATGTTATTCCATTTTCACAAGGTATTAGAATAATCATAACATCAATTTAACACAAAATTGAAAAGAAAATAACATCCGGTTATTTAGTTATTAATTAATAACATTTTATAATAGTGGCGCCATCTGCTGTATATGTTTGAAATTTTAAAACTTCAAAAATATCTAATTAAATAACTAGATAATATTTTTGGTTCAAATTTGTTTCATTTCGATGTTATGTTGATTCCCGTACCTGGATAAAAAGGGCTAACATGGCAAAGCAATACTTCTGTGGAAGTTGTTATTCCAAAACTAATGCATTAGACTGACAACCCCTTTTATGTACACTTATTCTATACTGAACGTCTAAATAACACTGATACTCATTTTGTAGGCACGTTATGTTACTTTAATATTTTATCTATTTTATTTCATTCGTTGAGGGACCCCATTGATGCTGTTCCAATGGTAAGTTTGGCATGCTCTAGGACCTTTGAGGCTTGCTATTTTTGCTGCTACATTTGAGCTGGCACAGTCTTTTTACATCATCCGAACATAATTTTCAGAACATCGTCAGGTGCTGCTCCTAACTCACTGTGCACTGGGACCAGCAGAAGAGCTATCGACTCAAGAAGTCGCAGTCGGTTGATATCCTTTTCACTGAAGACACCAAGATAAACGTCAAACAAGATGATTTTCTGTCGAACAATTTAAATAAAATGGTCTCATCAACATACTTAAGGTGTAGCTTGAGGACAATTTAATGTAGGATCCTTCGAGCAGAAAGGGATGTGGACGTTCTGATAGTGGATACGGCATACGGCTGTGATAATGTCGGAAATGACACAGATACTTATTTTGCTGGCACGTTGTTATACTTTAATATTTTGTGTCGACCTTACAGTCCTCTTGATGGTTAGAGCCGATGTGCATAAGGCATCGGTTTCATAAAGCCTGGACGTGGGAAGACAAAGGATTTTTTATTCTCATCCCAAGAGTTACAGCAACTGGGTTTAGGACGTGCTATTTTTGCTGGATGCAATAGCTGGATGCGACACTACATCTTTCACATTTCGAAAAAGCATGATCGCATTTGTGAAGTTGTGTACGAAGTCGTCAGAAGTCCAGAAAGCAGCAGCGGTCTTTTTCATACCCTTCCTTAACCACATATCAGGTACAAAAGGCAGGCAATACCTGCATCTTGAGGAGTTATGGGGCTCCAACGAAAGAGACCTTCCCCAATGCCACAGGTATAATTCACTCTTGAAATCCGGAGCCGCCAGCAAGCCTGATATATCGTCTTCTTCCCACCGAGGAAGCAGTAAAAAAGTATTTCCTCTGAATATTACACCAAGATGAGCTGTGGCTGGGAAATGACCTGCCTCCTCTTGTGTATGATTGGAAGATTGAGAATAACTGCCTGATGGTCAAAGTGCACAGTGAGTTAGCAGCAGCACCTGACAATATTATGAAAATAATTTTCTGCGGAAACATGAAAGTCTGTGCCAGCTCAAACTGTAGCTGTAAAAAATCTACTCTCAAATGTTCCTCAGAATGCCAACATTCCCAGGGGACTAGCCTCAAAAGGGTCTCTCAAGTTGACTCCGAAGAAGAAGAACAAGGGGATCATCTGACCGTTTTCCCACTGGAGTTCGAGGAATGAAATAAAATAGATAAAATATTAAAGTAACATAACGTGCCTACAAAATGAGTATCAGTGTTATTTAGACGTTCAGTATAGAATAAGTGACATAAGAGGGGTTGCCAGTCTAATGCATTAGTTTTGGAACAACAACTTCCACAGATGTATTGCTTTGCCATGTTAGCCCTTTTTATCCAGGTACGGGAATCAACATAACATCGAAATGAAACAAATTTGAAACAAAAATATTATCTAGTTATTTAATTAGATATTTTTGAAGTTTTAAAATTTCAAACATATACAGCAGATGGCGCCACTATTATAAAACGTTATTAATTAATAATTAAATAACCGGATGTTATTTTCTTTTCAATTTTGTGTTAAATTGATGTTATGATTATTCTAATACCTTGTGAAAATGGAATAACATGGCAAATAAATTGTTTTCCAAAAGTTGCGATTTCAAAACTTATGCATTAGCTCTATGGGACTTTCAGTACAATCTTCACTCAACACTGAAACCGCTATAAAATTTGAAGGAAAATAGATAAATAGTAAAATAAGATACATTATTGAAAAGAATTGAATTCTCTACCAATCTAGGGCCAAAATTTAGTGTTTCGGTGCATTATTGAAGAGTTATCCGGTCAAAAAAGAGGGAAAATGTGGGGGGTGAAGTGTTTTCTCCAAAATTACTGACTTTCAAGAGCGGATATCTCGAAAACTATACAAGATATTAAAACACTTGAGGGGTGCAGCTTGTAGCAAATTTAATCAGCTTTCATTTTGTGTATTACAATTCTATAGATAGAACTCATAGTTTTCGAGATATAAGCGAAAAACCGAAAAATGGGACATTCAACCCCCCCTCCCCCCTTTAGCACAGGGGCTAGGGGCGGGGACTTTTGATATGTTTACCTCCTAACTAGTCTAAACAAAGTTATGAAGTCAAAAATTGTGTTCCAAAACTTTCCCTCTAGAACTCTTCGTTGCCTGGACTATAAAACAAGTTGGTTTGTTACAGAATCTGTCACTTACACCGCTTCCACACAACATTTTACGCTCAACAGGAAACACAATAACAACAATTAAGAAATTCGCCAAACAGGGCCTTTAGCCAGTTCTAATTAAAACTCTTATAATCCAAAAATAATAATTTTCTTTAATCTTCTTTTGCAGATTTGATAATAATTTTTTATCGTTTGCTAATTATTTTCGAAGTTCGAAGTATTTTTATGTATTTTTATTTATTATTTATGTATTTATATTTTGTATGTATTTTTTTAAAAAAATACCATTTTGCAGCCACAAGATTACATATCGAAAAATAAATTAGTAAAATTGTTGCTTTAAAAATAAAAGCGAAACTTTGCATATTTTTTAATGCAAATTTATAATTTTTTATGCATCTTTCTTTATTCATAAATAATGAGCCTTCAAAATAACATTATTGTGCTTTTTCAGCAATCCAAATTGAATTATTAAACAAAAAAATATTTTTTCAAGAATTTTATCTCTATTTTAAATAAAGTTTCTTGTGCGCTTGTTGCAATGGCAACAGAGAAAATATTGAATAAAAATGGAATTTTCATGTTAATTCAATGTAGATTAAATTTTTAGTTATTTAAATTTTAAATAAACTTATAATTAAATTTTTTTAATGAAATTTGGAATATAGCCTAAACTGATTTTTTGCTTTAAAAAGACATATCCCACTTGTTTGTGAGACTTTCGGTTCGTTCTGTGAAAGTGGGGCACAGACAGAAAGACTGCACGATTATAAAACCTTCCACTTCTTACGTTATAAACGTTGTGTGGAAGCTAAAAATAATAGAATAGTGAACCATCTCTTCAAAGCTCGAGGGGAAAAGATACCGGCAAAGCGGGTATCTTTGGCCATGGAGGGTAACTTACTATACTTAACCTCCCCACAAACAATTAACACGTTAACTAGTTCCGAAATTGCCCTGGTTCGATAGAAGATGATCCAAATATCAGTTTCCTGCCTTTGATTGCAAGTAGCAGTCATTTATTTCTCTAAACAAATGAAGTTGAATGAGGGTCAATACGATATTAGAGTTCTTCAAAAAATTATTTTACATTTTTTTCAAACTTTTCAAAAAGTTCTTTTAGTAGTTAATTGTAAAGGTATTTTACATTAAAAACAATGTTAAAATAATCTGTTAACTACAAATAAGTAATATAGCATTTTTTTTGCATTTATAGCACAACAAAAATTGTATTTTTAGAGTTTAAGACGTGTCCCTAAGTAACTATAAACATAATTATTTTTAAATTCTTTGCAAAAACATACTGTTTAGCATATACATTTGTATGAAAAGTATAAGATTAAAAATATATACGTGTAGGATTTTTCTCGGGTCTTAAGAGGCTATACTTATGTCAGCCGATGTACCTATTCAGAAACTATTTTTATTTTTAAATATTTACTTAAGTTTGGTTATTAGTTTTAACTTTTGCGTTAGTTGATTACATTGGGGTGAAGAAGAAATGTATAGGCAGATGGACTTTGTCTCTTCGGACAGCTGATAGGATCACGTGTAGTATCAACTACAACTGTGTGTTTTTAGGTTATCTTGATTATATTTTGATACTGCCGTGTGTTTTATCACACCAGTGAATCATGTAATATCAAGTGCTGTTACCGGAAATAAAATGATATTTTTTTTATTGACTCGAGCATCGATCTTACGAGCAACGGGCTTCCCTAATAGCAAGGCCTATAGTCTTTATAAAAAAAAAACGTTTCCTTAAATGTCCTTAAATATAATCCATCAAAAATAATCACTTACATTAATAGTTTCAGTTATGCTCACTTGCCATGAGGAAAAAATATGGGGGAACAAAACCCCGAGAGGCTGACCTTCAGTTCTGCCTCACCAGGGTGAGCAGGCTTCTTTCCTGAGAGACCTGCAGACTTTAGCTGAGCATAATGGATAATGGCACATATAACATATTCCATCGGGGCATTCTTCGGGAAGTGACTTCCACCGTGGAGAAATCATTAGAAGAAACAAAAATTGAACCCTCGCTTGCATTGCGTACCAGGGACACCAAGCCTACACTTTTAGCCGGACACTCGTAACAAGAACAATAATACGAATCATTTAAGCACAGAAAGCGGCTCAATGGCTGAGAGGTCTAACGCGTCCGCCTCATAAGCCCAAGATTGCGGGTTCGAGCCTCGGCTGAGTCTTAGGATTTTCTGGATGGGAAAATCCTGGGCGCGCATGTCATATGATTGTGTGGCATGTAAACGATCCCTGGAGTATATCCATTTGGCTTGGATTCTCCCGGCAAAATTAAATCTTGGCATACTCTAACATCCTCAGAGAGCTCAGATTCGTTGTAATCCGAGGGTCAAAATTGGTAAAGAGATTCGCTTAAATGGTGGTGCCACAAAAGAATGACATGCAGTTCTGGGGAATATGCCGAGTCTGCAAAGGCTTGATCGCCAATGTTGCAGCCCCATTTAAAAAGAAAAATTAAGCACAGAAATGTGTAACAGTTTATTAAGTAATATTTTCTTATGGTCATTCAAGTTACTTTTAAATCCTTTTCTCCATCAGGCCCGCGACGCCCTCGCAGCCCAGCGTCAGTACCTGAAGGACGAGATATCCCGGCTGGAGCGCGAGATGCTCAGCATGGAGCAGGGCCACGAGGGGACCCGGGGCAGCCTGAAGCTGGTCCACACCCGACTGGAGGCGAGGAAGGCCCGACCCGGGTTCGAGCTGGTGCGGGACACGCCCACCGTCGGGCTCGAAGAGGAGCTGAGGCTCGCCACGCAGTCCAGGGAGTACATGCAGCAGAAGCTGAGGGATATTAGGTGAGTCGAGTCAAGACTCCACGGATATGGGTCATGTATATATACAGGGTGGTTATAAAATATCGCTCGCTATTAGGAGTGGTCTGTAGCTTGAATGAATAATCCAAATGCAACAATCTTTGAGACACTTGCTAATCAAGAAGGGGGAAAAATAATGGAATCATAAAAAACAAACTCGTCTCTTGACCAGAGTTCTAAATTACGAGGCGTAATTGGATGTGTTGGCCGTAATTGGCCATAATTGGTTGTGCCTCGTAATTTAGAAACATGGGCAAGAGACGAGTTTGTCTTTTATGGTTCCATTCTTTTTGAGAAAAAGAAACTCGTCTCTTGACCAGGGTTCTAAATTACGAGGCGTAATTAGCTGTGTTGGGCGTAATTGGCCACAATTGACGACGCCTCGTAATTTAGAACCCAGTCAAGAGACGAGTTTCTTTTTTATGATTATTCTTTTTCCTGATTATTTTTTAGGATTCTGTCTTTTTTATGATTCCATTCTTTTTCTTTTGACGATTAGTAAATGTCTCAATTTTTGATGCATTTGGATTATTCATTCAAGCTACAGACCACTTTGAATAGCGAGCGTTATTTTATAACCACCCTGTACATTCATCTGTGGATGTACAGGGTGGCTATAAAAAGGTAGCCCCCTCCTCCGGGATTTCGAAGTTAAAAGAAAATAGTAGAACAGTTTAAAAAGTTATCCTATTTCGCTTTAGTGTGTAAAGGTACATAGATGATTCTAATATGTGTATCTATTTTAAACAGCATATACCACCATATTTTGCAGATAACCAGCTACCTTTCCCCAAAGGTTGAGAATATTGTGACAGGGTAGCAAATCAATGTAGCCTACAAGCGGCAAATCTTTAAATCCGGCCCCGCTCTTGCTTGGTGTATTATTTGGCGTGATACGACAGTGATGTTTGTATAGGGATGCCATGCACATACTCTTGTGGCTATTTTCCAATTTTTTTTAATGTAATTACATTGTATTTTTCTTTCCTGTGGTGAAGAGAATTACTATTACATTCATATCTCAAAAATCAAAATTGCGCAAACGAAAAAGTCATTTTCTGCTTTTTCGATTAACGCCTATTAAGGAACGTAATGACTCGTTTAATTCTTTGTGAAGCATTTCAATATATCTTCTTCTTAACTCTTACGGACAGATGACATTATCAGACTTCTACTGTCCTTCTATCACTTTACTTTTTAGTATGACACTAGCAGTGCTTTACATAAAAAAAGGGTCAAAATTAGTTGGATTACGGATTAAGCTTTTACTAATGTAATGAACTGTTTACTATATCTTAAAGCCAGTGTATTCACATATTTTATTCTGTCCTATCAAAAAAAAATTATTACGAAAAATTATGAGCAATAAAATGAAAATGTGCAATCAGCGATAATTTACTGGACTTCCTTCTCAAAAAGACTGCTAGAACATTTTACCTACCATAAGCCACAGCAGTTACGAAGTGCTTAAAGTATATCTAACCAAAAATGAGAGAAATTATCTAGTATTACTACAAAATACCTTCTTTTGCAGGAACATGCTGAACCGAGCCCAGCAACACTTACACGAGGTCGAAGACGACCTCCAGCGCAAAGAAAGGTCCCTGGACATTGAGACCAGGTCCCTAGACATGCACGAAAACCCGCCAAGGTCCCCTTATCAGACGGATATCGCCTGGTTGGCGCCCACGGACAGATCACAGCTCGCCAATCTCTCCGCCAACAACATCTTATCGCCAAAGGACCACGAAGAGTATCAGCTTGTGGATTAAAAGTTGTTGATTTTAGTCTTTATAATAGTGTGAAATTTTTTTGAAAAATGTTGTTTCCTGTACAAGATTGATGAAAGCAACTAATAAAATTTGCTTTGAGCCTTATTTAAATTGACTTCTTAAAATGTAGATATCCTTATCTTAATGCTCAATTCGTAAGTAAGTGTTCCGATTACGTACGAAGTACTTATGGTACTTTTAAACACTTCAGAATAAGAAGACGTTGTACTTTTGACTTTAAAAATACCCAATTATTGAATTATATACATGTTCAACTTGCATTGAAATACATTAAATATATAATTTGAATTTAAAGACCACACACACATTTGGATTGTCCCCTCCAGTTCCTATTGTTATCAATGTTCAAATCTTAGAAGTTCCCTGGATTAAGGTTTTAATTTAATAAATAGGAACAAACTATTCTTGTCTGCTTTCAAAGTGGCCACCTTAAGGACTTTGAAATTAAGGAGCTTTAAAATGTGTACTAACTATTCTATTAAGCACGCTTCACCTCTGATAACATCTTAGCTTGCAATAGCAACAACTTAAAACATATATATTTAAATCAGAAAGTTGTATAGTTAGTAATAAAATAATTTGTTAGGAGCCAATTATAACTCTTTTTGGTTCATTATTGTTAAGATTTATTCAAATTTGAAAATGCAAAAATCCTGCAAGAAAAATGTATTGTGTCAAATATTTATAAGAATCCATTATAATAAATATGTACTTCACAAATTAAAAGAGAACTTCAGATGAAAAGTAACATTCATATATTTATTTTAAAATAAGCAAAATGGTAGGAACTCTCGTAGATGCATAGTAATGATTTTGTGAAAAAATAATTTTCACAGAAAGAAGAACAGCTAGTTTGAGATACATTACTAAATATATTTAAGCATTAATCTAAACAATTTTATTTAAATAAAAGAGATTGACTAGAGTAAATATATCTTGCCAGACTAGAATTAAGAAATCAATGTATTTCATGAAAAAGCAAGACAAATTTTAATATAAAATGCTTAATCCAGATGATAACCATTCAAGAACAAATAACCTAACTAATATCTTGCTGATAATAATTATAAAACAAACCAGAAAATGTATTAATAGTAGGCTCAATTGGAACAATTCTGACCAGAAGAAATGGCATTTGCTGCCACTAAAAAAAATTGAAAAGTTTTATGCCAATATTTTGTCTTAGACAAGATAATTTTCAGTTAAATTTTAAATAAATAAAAATTTAACTGATTAGAAATCACTGAGTGGTCATAATTAGTTCAGTAGACCTTCGCTGAAAAACTGAAATTTCAATAAACTTGCTAAACATGGCATTATACATTGAATATCGATATAATTTAAAAATGCAATGTTTAAGTAAAGAAAAGATAATATTTTTCATCCAAAAAGAAAAGGGTTTTAACAAAACAAATTTTAAGTTAAACATACCTACATTTAACATGCCGAAAACATATTTAAACACTCAACCTAACACATTGGCTGTTATAATATTTTTTTAAAAACATCTTGTAGGAAATATCAAGGTCAAATTCAGTTGTGGTCTCTCAGGCCATACACAATGTGCCAATAGTTAAACTCAGAGTTTTCTTCCATTGAAGCCACGACCATGGGCGGAGCTATAAAACGCGCAGAGCAATCAGATGAAGAGAACATTTCAGCCGTTTTATAGCTCGGGCCAAGGTCGTGGCTTCTGAGCAAGGAAACTGTGAGTTAAACTATACAGTAGAATAACTAGGCATTTATTTATGAAATATAGAAAGTCTATGAGTATAGACAAATCACAGAGCACAATCCAAGAAGTGGAGAAGGAGTTTTATATTTAACTCATAAAAACACATAACAAGCGAGTTGGATTCACATCAAATAGCAGTCAAGCTGTTAAAATTTTTTTAAGTAAAAGCTGTAACTGTATCTTAAATGCTGAAGAATAGATAAAAACATACCTATACATGCATTTTATAAAACAACTATTTATAGAGGTCTCTAAAATGTATAATTGGCAATTATATATAATGTAATGATATGTTATATTCGTCAAAATCCTAGAACAGCCTTGGCGATTTGTTGAAAATCTCGCCAGATTGAAATTATTTTAATTCTAGTATGAGGAAAAAGAAATTTTACCTTTACTGTGACAGAGTTTGTCACCTTGGCAACGTTATTGCCTGTTACTTGGTGATATTTTAAAAAGTCGTTAAGAGGTGGGCTATAATAGGATCAACTCATTATATGGAACATTCAAGCCCAAAATATCTAACAGAAATAGGATAATAGGAGTTGCTATTCTAGCTTTTTTAAAGGATTCAATTGCCATACTTCGATGATATACTTGGCAGGTATAGCACCTTTTTCAATGCCAGGACTCAATACAACACCATTTTCAGATACATAAAATTTATATCCATCCTTCCAAGCTCGCAAGGCATCCACAGCAATCACAATTTCACTATTCTGACGAATTCCGCTCGTGACAGACTCAGTGGGGAACTTGGAGACGAAATGGATGTGGTTCCTGGACATCCTCATCAGACCATTGCTCTTGATGCTCTCCAGTTTGGAGAAATAGGTTCCGTGGTAAATTACTTTAGGTAAGTTGGCATCAGTGAGAAGTGTCAACAAACCGTCTTCCTCAACGGGAATAGTGTGTCCCTGATTGGCTCTCACCTGCAGACGATTGCCGTTGTTCTTGTACCGGACGGAGAACCGCTTCTTGTCGTTCTCGGCGACGATTTTGAGAATGCAGGACTCGTTGTAGTCGCGGAATTGTCTGAGTTTCAGGATTTTGTCGACGTCGATGAAGCCGCCGTCGTCGAACGTCAGTCCCTCTTTCGCTGCCCCGTGCCTCAGGAGCCACGACAGGGATTTGGAGAGTTTGGTGTCGTCCGAAATCGTTTGGTGGTTGCGAGCCATTTCAAAATGCAGAGAGCTATCGGATGTGCTCGGTCAGAAAACTCGATTACAACGAGTGACAATATTCAAATGGTGACACTGTGTGTTGTCATTGACCTCTGGAGCCTATTAGATAATCTCATACTTTAATAGATTACAGCTAAAAAAATATACATTTGACATTACAGCATAGGCGATATGATAAAACGATAACGAAACTTACAAAATTTGAACTCAAAAGTCAATAAATCATTTATTTACTTGCTGGTCTGTACATTCTATAAATATAAAAACGGTTACAGTTAGATATGCAAATTATTGGAGTGTGTAAAAGTGCCATATAAGTTTATGCCAATCAATCGTGCTAAAATATAAAATATTATCAAAATTATTAAAAATGCAATTTATCTATTTGATTACCAATTAATACAAATTAAACATTTGATTTGAAAATTATAAGAAAATCGTTGAAACGTACTCATGCAAAGATTTGGCAACAGCAAAGAGTGTATCTTAGCAACCGATTTCTTTGTTTATATTTTTGTACCTCAAAATCAAAATAGTCAGAATATTCTTTATAAACTTTTTAAAATTTACACGTTTTTATAAGAAAAACTTTTTTATCTAGAATTTAACAGACTAAATACGACATAAATAGTTGCTGAATAAATATGACTTTCGCAAACATGTCGAAAATTCTTCGAGTGGAGTCTTTGCCACCATCCAGAGAAAGAAAATCTGCTCTTCCAAGTTCTTTGAAAACATTTCACGTTAAACTTCAGTCTATTGAAGGATTAAAAGAGGTTTGAAAACATATTTTCGAAATCTTATGCAAAAGATAAAAAGCTGCTGTTTCCAGTTCGCGAGTTTGTTTATCACTTCCCGAAATTAACTTTCTCCAGTTTGTTTTGCTGTATAATGTGAACTCAACTGTTCATTGTGAAACTAGTTAATTTTTTCACGGAATTATAACAGTAAATTTGTATTTATTTCAAATATCTTTGACAAGATTTTAAATTTAATGAAGCAATAGTTACACATATAAAACCCAGGTTTTTTCATAAAAAACCAAAACACTGAAATAATTATTTCTTTGTATAAAAAGTTTTAATTTCATTAATTTCCTGTTAAGGTAATTTTAAGTTCAATTGCACACTTGGATTTTTTTCAAGTTATTTAAAAAAAATAAAACACCAGGTTTTTTTTTTGTGTTGGGTAAAATCTTAACCCTGGTATGAAATATGAAGGGTACTCTTTACCGCATTTGGACATATTGGTTGCTTGGAAACGTAGCGCAAGTTGTCAAATCAAGACCAACAATTATATCATAGCTGTTTCCCCTTTTTAAGTATGCTAACAATTACGAGTTATGTTTTAAAAAATGCAGGGATCGGAAAGTTACTTTTTAAAAGTAACTCTGTTACAGTTACAGTTACTTTGCTAAAAAAGTAACTCTGTTACAGTTACAGTTACTTTTGTTGAAAAGTAACTAGTTACAGTTACTTTTCAAAAAAAGTAACGGTACAGTTACTTTACAAAATTTTGGAGTTGCCGATTCGGTTTAAAGAAAACTTCATTATAATAATTATCAATGTAGTTTTTAACTGAAAATGCTAATTAATGAATATTAATAATTATAACTCATTATAATTATCTCATTAATTTATTAATAATAGAACTCATTATAATTATCTGTTTAAAACGAAATTAGTTATAACTTATAACATTCATTAATTTGCCTAACTAGTACTAATAAATTAAAATTATTAATTATAACTTATTAATTTAAAATTAAATTTATTATTTATTAAAAAAATAATTTTATCATACGAAGTCAAATTTCTTCATTAATGATGAACTTAAACATATGGCAACTATTAATAAGCACGCTTGAACACTTATTTCGGATTAAAGTTACTGATGTATAATAAAGTTTATGAGGATTAAAGTTACTGATTTATATATGTTAGCAAAAAATTTCACGTTTTGGGCAAAAAAAAAATCTAAGGCTGCCTATTTAAAAAAAATGGTAACTAACAAACAAGCTTCGCACAATATAGCTACTAGAAATGACAAGCAAAAATGATAACAATTAGAAAATATAGTTAATGAATAATTACATAAACTATAACAAATCGTCACTTACCTCTATATCAAGATTAGTGATGACTTATCAAAATAAATACGCGATTTATTTTGCACGAATTTAGTAATATTTTGGACATTTTGGTTACATTAATTAATTTTTGAACCAAAATATCATTTATTTTATAAAAAAAAAAAGGTGAAATACACTTCAAACTGTTGCAGTTTTCAGGGCTTTTAAGTTCGACAATCCCGCTCCCGCGCTTTCTAGTTAGTAACAGGCGTCACGTTGTAACGTAGTGGTCAACGATGGTCAAAATACTAGCTGTAACGTAGTGGTCAAGGATGGTCAATTGGTAGCGTTATTTATTTTATTATAGTAATTAAAGTTACAAGTTACAGCTAATATTTACAGAATTAAATGATATTATTTCATGAGTGAGTTCGGGAGACGACTCGTCACACCACCTACGCGTCTCGCGTTCCAAAGTCAAGTCCAGTCCATCCCCATATCTTCTCTCTAATGAAGTCCATCGCCCCACAGGAAGCAAACCCCCACATCCGTTTTCCCCCACTGGGAAACCACAGGGGGTCATGGGGTCATCTGTGACATTCCTCTAAGAGAGTTGACTCCCAAGAAAAGCTCGTATTTCGGGAACGCGAAATGTTCAATTCTTAGGATAGTGACTTGCAAAATTGGCATCTGGCAGAATTCGTAAAGTAACGGAAAAGTAACGAAATTTTTCGTTACTTCGTTACCGCTAAAAGTAACTAAGTTACAGTTACAGTTACTTTTTGGAAAATGTAACGGCGTTACTGAGCGTTACCTAAAAAAAGTAACTGTTACTAGTAACGGCGTTACAAGTAACGCGTTACTCCGATCCCTGAAAAAATGCATTATTAGTCTGTGCTTGTTGTTTTAATATAATAAGTGTATTTATTTTTAGCCCAATGCCTCTGTGGACTTTCACATCCAAGCGCTTCTGTTTGATCAAAAATATGGGAACTTTGTCGGAAGTTGCTGGAAGGGAATGCCGGTACAGAACGAATTTTCCCATGTCCATTTTAATCAAGTTAGAATTTTTGATCTTTCTGAAATTAATATTTTAAATAGTTTGAACACACACTATGTGCAATACTATTTAATATTATCATTTGAACTAGACAAAAAATAAAAATCAGTACCAATCTCCTCTTTTGTTTTTGTATTCGGAAAGGGGTAGGGGCTTTAAAATAGAAAACCAAACTCGTTAAATACTGTGGGGTACATTATTCTATCTATGATATAATAGTATAATGGTGGACATTCACACCATATCCATCTGAGCTTCAATTCTAAATCACTGTGGTAAAAAAACAGTTAGACAGGAAAACATTAGCACGTGTTTCGAGAGCAGTAGCATAACAAACCGCGTGACATCGCATGAATGTTCCCCATAGCCGGCTTGTTTATTTCAAGCATTAAAAACTAGAAATTTAATTTATATGTACCGAATAAAATATATAATTTTATTGTTATGAGGGTAATTATGTGTTTCGTTTAATTTAATTTAGCTGTATCTATCAAGTTGCCAGAAATATAGAGTGGAATGTTCACCACAATTGAGTATTTTTGTTGCTTGGCAATGTAGCACAAATCACCAAGTCAAGATCAGCTTTTATATCTATCATATCTGCCCCAATAGGAGAAGTACTATATGCAACAATATCAAGTCAATATTACTGTCTGAACTAGACAAGAAAAATAGGATTCAGTATCAATCTCCTCTTTTGTTTTTCATGATTTTTAGAACTTTTATTTCTACACTTCCATTCCTGCCAAAGACCTTGTTCTTGTCGTTGAGCTTGTGGCGCCCTCTGCAGTGCCAAACTGCGAGAAAAGTTGTGGGTGGATGTATCTTCCACTCTTGAACAGCGAGGAAGAAGAATCTGAAGATGATAGTCCCATGTATTACAAGTATGTGTATCTTTTTCTTGTAAAAAATATAAGGATATCTAATTTTACAGAATAAAGGAAGAGTACAGGAGAAAAACCGCTTGATTTCGTAGAAGGCTTTCCTCAATATAGGCCTCTTTGGCGATGATAGCTAGAAATTGCCTAAACTGGTGTAAAGAAACTGGTTTGTTTTTCTTTCACTGCAACCCTGATTCACGCCAGAGAGTTGACCGGAATTACACGTTTGTACTGCGAATGAAGCACCGAAAGAAAAACCGGTTTCTTGTCGCCAATGTCTGCCAAACATACACAATTACGGGAAGACTGCTAATATATCAAGCGGTTCTTCCCTTGTACTCTTCAAATATTTTATTTATATAAAAGCAGAGCTAAACTAATAAGCCTATAAACTAAGCAACGAAAATTCAATAAAAATATTGGTCTAAGATAACTTTATTTTTAAATGTCACTATAGAACAGAAAAAAATTAATTTTAATATTTATTGTTTCATATTACCAGGTTATTTGCTCTACATGCTAATTTATTTTAAGTAAATACATGAATCATTTGTGTAGTGTTTGTAAAAAATGCTGTTTGTGGCAAATATTTAAGGCTGTGTGATTTGGTCTCCCCACAGAGTGCCTTTAGTCCATGGAAGCCCCATTTCTTTGATTCCAAGTGAGGATGTAAGAAAAAAGGGTAAGATAATAAAAAAAAACTCCCGCTTATCATAACTTTTTTGAACAACAGTGTGTCAAATTAAACTTATAATTCCTCCTTTTATCTACCTAATGGACGTATTATGTATAAAATCCGTAGTTTTATGGATAATTTATTACTTTTTAAATGTGGAAGGATACAAAAAAAAAAAGAAATTTAAATTGGTAATAAATTTGATACCGAAATATAAAGCATTAACAAATAAAAAAATATGGTCAAGAAGTGGGTATGACCAATCATAAATTTGTATTTTTATTTACTTCACTGTTGACAATTTAATTTCTGTGTGAATGAATGCTCCAAACTTAAAATGTTCAAATTTAATAAAATTACACCCTTAAATGCCCCTAAATTTTGAGGAGAACACTGTTAAAGTAAAAAAAAAAACTTATACCAATAGCCTTAATATAATCTGGAGTTTACTTGATTGACTTCCATAAATTTGTTCTTCTAGCCAAAAAGAAGAAGAAAGAGAAGCCTGAGCCCATTCTGAAGAAGACCGGGCTGGAGATTTCCCTATCGCAATCCCCCTTTCTCAACATACTCCAACTTTCTCACCTCGTACCTGAAAATTTCATCATTGATGCTTCTACACAAATACCTGGATTGTCATCTCTCGCAAGGGGTAACATTTTAATTTCATTTGTTAGTAATGTAATTAATTTTCATTTTCTATCCAATGAAATAATTATTTATCTTTTTTTTTTATTTTTGTTTATGTAATAGTTAAAATAAGTTTATAAAAAATAATTTAGTTTACAAAAGTTATATAATTAATGCTTCAAGCTTTATTCATAAATGATCTTAATTCTTTCTACTTCTTGTTATATAATATGTTTAATTACGTAAAATGTGCGTTTTTTTTTAGTTAAAGAATCATGCTTTCCCCCAATATTATTTTAAAGCAAACTATGTTATTTTTAGCATTTAAGAAATTAAGTATTAACAAGTATTGAATAAGTGAATTAAATATTAACAAGTTTTTTTCATTCAAGGAAATAAGTGTTCAGTAACTTTTCTTAAACATACCCAGTTTTATTTTTTTCCCAATTTACATTGTCTTGATTTATTGTCTTATGCATTTAAGTAATCCTTAATTCACTTAAATTTAATTACTCACTATTCAGTTTAAGTTCTGTTATGTTGCAAAATAGTCTATGTAAAAATTAATCGAAATTTAAATAAAATCAAATAAACAATTTTGTTTCGTAATAAGTGTTCAAATCCTTCACAACAAGTTAAATTTCGGTTCTTTACTTAAGTTCATCATTTCTCACCTTAGATGCTTCCTTTCCTCTAAAACCCCAACTGCAGGGGTGCCTAACTTTTCTGCTGGAGCGGCTCTGCATACGAATGGCCTCTCCCCGCAGTGACGTAGACAAGGTAGTCCTGGACAAGTTTCAGATGCACCAGGCCATTGCAACCACAGAAGTAGTAGACCCCAAAGTTTCCAAGGGAGGAATAATACTGCCAGAGAAGGGCGCTATTGTGCAAAGGAGGCTACAGGTATCTATAGCAATTGAACGTTTTTAACACTCATTTAAAGTGCATTTTTTTCTTATGTTGTTTTATTTAAGAGTATTGGAAGATAATGAAGTTATGAAAGTTAATTAAGGGTAAAAAAAATTAGTTTAGGAGCTTAAATTAGGATATGTCATATTTAGAATGAAGTTCTTTATTTACATCAGTAAGAATTCAATTGGACGTCTTAATACGTCGAGAGGTGAGAGTGGAATGCGTCAAAGATGGTGAAACATCTACTTGTCTCGGATAGATTGACCAATGAGAGGCGAGAGTTAGTTTTGAGAAAGTTGGTAGGAATGTTAATGCGTGGGTTGATGAATCACGAACTTCGTGGGAAAATGACTGTTTCTCAGGACAGGGTGTGTTTAGGATGTTAAAGTGTAAAGTGTTATTTAAGAGTATTGGAAGATAATGAAGTTATGAACGTTAATTAAGGGTAAAAAAAAATAGTTTTTTAGGAGTTTAAATTAGGATATGTTATATATATATATATATATGCTCATGCCCACATTTAAAAAAATATATTCTTTATTACCGCATTGTACACAGAAACTGACTCCACTGTCACATTAATGTTTAAAATAACCTAAGGAAATGCTCACTTGGTGGTTTATATTTAGCCATTGAGCTAGAAATAAAACTGGAGTGAGGTGTGTGATTCAGTGAACAGGATAGCAAACAAGCCTGTCTAATAACGAAACATGGAGGAATACACAGCAATGGAGCAGAAGCACACTGGGCAGAAAACCTAAAAAATTGCCGATTTCGCTATCTCAGGGAACTTTTTAATTTTGGAAATATCGGGGAATTCTCATGGAATTTTTTAAATTTTGAAAAATATCAAGGAATTTTTTCCCTTTTGGATCACTCAAACAGCAAGTTTAGGTTTGTGTGATCACTACTAATGGACATTTGAATAAAAAATAATATTCTGGTTTATCCGATTTGCCTGAACTACCAAACTTGGAGGAAGGATCAGTCTGTCTCATGAATCATGTTATAGAATTGTTCTCTGATCACATGATTCCTCAAACTCGGATTTCCAGAAGTGTAGAAAAGTTAGGTAGGTTGACCCATAATCTGGAAAGTCTTAATTCCTGCGATGTCTGGATTAAATTTTCTGTACTGCATTGCACATTTTCTAGGTAATTGTAAAATCAGCGAATTTTTTGGGATAGTATCAGGGAAATCATGGAAGTATCAGAAAACTTTTTTCTAGGATTTTGTAACCACCCTGTATTGGTTCTGCCTTCACTGGTTCTTGGTTAGTGATCCACATGGTTATTTCTTAAACTAGTTGGAATTTAAAGTTAAAGCAAGTTAATTCTTACAAACTGAAAATGTTAAAATACATTTAGTAGCCCAAGTCAATATGATAGAGGGGTCTCATACAAGCATCGCATACAAGTGTAGGGAAAATAGTCATTTTCTGCCTCGTTCGCTCAAAATGCTGTGAGTGGGTCGCTCATTATTTTCGGCTTGCTGAAACCTCTCTTCAGTTTTACTTCCAGTTCAGTGTATTTACCTTTTTAAATTCACATTTCACAAAACGATTATTCAAAAATTACTGAGATATATTTTTTTTTCTGTCACTTCATTGTATTTCACTTGCAAAATGTAAACTTTTCAGGTTGGGGTGCACAATGGATACTGCTTCATACAAGACCCAGATATCTACCACTTGCATGTAGAGCCATCTGCAACCCCGGCGCACAGTAAATCTCTGAGAAGGGCTTCCAGCATGGGTTCATTGAGGTAAACTAATCTATGATAGCCACTCTGCTATCTTTTGTTTGTGTGTATCGCACAATCAGTAATATACTTCCAAATCCCACATAATAGAGAGGAAATCTAAATTTATGGTTAAAAAAAACTAATTTTCAATTTCTATATGGGGTTCTGTATTTTTACTTCATGAAAATGAGACATTACAAATGAATCTTGCCCAAAAATCTTTTTTAAGTTTTTACATAAAATACAAAGCCTGTTTTTTTCCAACCTCCGATGGGCTGTACCAAAAAGACGGGTCAAAATACAAGATTTTTTTTTACCAAAAGTAATGTACAATGCTGCTTATTTCTCCACATAATCACCTTGATGGCTAAAGCATTTGTCATATCTGTAAACAAGCTTTAAAATACCTTCTTCATAAAATGTAGCCGTCAATGATTTGAAGGGAGTTGTGACAGTTTCTTTGAGCTCCACGTCAACTTGGAAGCTCTACAATCCAAGCCACTATGCTTATCTCTAATTCACTTATGGTAAACCTTCGAGTTTCATTAAACATTAGGTTAATTTGCTGAACAATACTGATGTTCATGAAGAAGGGAACCCAGGAAGCAAATCTGTCGCTACAGATGATATTGTTCACCTAGTTGACCAAGTGTTCAGGGAAACTCAAAGGTTCACCATAAGTGAATTATGGACTAGCAGTGGCTTGGAGGACAAAAAACAATTATTGACGTGAAGCTTCCAATATATACTTTTTTTAGCAAAACCGTCACAACTTTCTCAACCATTAGCGGCTACATTTTATGAAGAGGGTATTCAAAGCTTGTTTACAGGTATGACAAATGCCCTCGTATATTCTTGGCATATGTGCTATATGTGCTTGAGTATTGTGCAGTATTCCAGAATCATTTGTGTAAATATTAAAATATAAGTAATTCTTTCATGTTATTTTTAAAATAAAGTTAGGTATGACTGCTATAATGATAAAATTTTCTTTTTTGTGAATGCAACTTTTGAATAATATCCATCCAAGTAATACAATTTATTATCATTTACCTTTTTCTCGAGTTTTCTTATCATTTAAGCTGCTTCTACCTTTTTTTTGTTACAGTGTGTCTAGGCATGACTGCCTCGTTGTGAGAAGTGATATCAAACTATCAGAAGTACCCGATGACCCCAGCATTTTCATTGTATTTCTCTTAGAGTATGTTATATCATTACCTGATCCAAAGGAAGAAGTAAGTTTTATATTTTCACTGCTTTATGACCTAAAATCATTTGATTGTTAATTTTCTCTCAATATATTTACTATGTTTCCCTTAAATTAATTTTGTACCTTAAACTGCATCAACTTTACTGACTGACTAACATATTATCTCGAAATGGTTCAAGTGAGGTGTTAGTGATTCATTCCTAAATGGAAATTAAACTTTAAAAAAAAAAAGATTTAATCAAATCAAAATTCTGTTTATAGCAAAATATAATGATTGCTTGCTTTATTTTTTAAATAACTGTAGCCAATTGTATTTTATACAATGAAACACATAGAAGAAATTTACTAACAAGGTTGTGTTTTTATAACTTAGTTTGTGTTCAATTAAATTAAATTAATCGATCATAGTTACATTTCCACTTAACTCATGGAAAATAAGGCATGAACTTCTGAATAAGTAAATAAAAGTAAACTCTTCTCACTGTTTCATATCCGATTTTTTTTTTTTTTTTTGCATATCAGTTTAAAAAGTCTGTATTAAACACATGGTAATTTTTTTAATCAAGTAAAAATAATTTTTAGATTTATCTGTATCAAATTTGTCAAAAAAAAATTATCTTTCAAAAACTGTAAGGTGTAGGTTATTCAGGTGTCGGCTGGTCACTTGACTGTGGTTCTAAAATACGACGCCCGTCGCCAATAGCCCTCGTGTAGCTCTTTAGTGCAACAAAAATTTAAGCTTAACTGAACTAAAAACTTTACCTACTTATTGCATCAATAACTGTTCTTTTCATCTCCAGAAGAAACACCTACCATCATCCCTGAACAAACGACAAACAGCAAACGTGGCCATTGTTTGGGGTTCCTGTCGTTTGGGCGCCTTGAAAGAAGACCCCTCTCAGAGCATCGAGCTGACTTGCGACCCTTCCACCTCCCCCCACAGAATTCTGTTCCTCAGCACCCAGCAGCAGTTTGAGATTGGCTTCTCTGCGTTCTCCCTCTTGAAACAGGCAAGCATGAGACATTTGTTGTTGTTGCTAATTCCCATATGGTCTGACAGAGTCAGAACAGATCAATAAATCCGTTGACATTTATTAAGTACGAAACCAAAAGGGGAGAAGAATATATGTCATCCCAATCCAGTCCTAAGCAGTTTAAGATATGTTCAGGTGATGCCTGGTTTTGCTGGGACTTGGGGCAAGGAGGGAAGATCTTTTGATTAGCAGGAAACTTAAGACTTTTCAGGTGTCCGGCTGGCTAGTCTGGACAAGCAGGTGTTGGTCTGTCTGTCACCAGGAAGAGAAAGAGAGAGAGTCCTGGCCTTTTTGCTTTGTACCAGTAGTGAGTAGGAGGTTGAAGCCAATTTTGTTTGTTTCGAACCTTTTGCCTTGCGAATAATTCAAGGTATGTGAGCTCTGACGTGGAGGGGACTGAGTAGAGACATTGGCCCTCCATCGATTAACTCCTAACAACATGTCTCTTTCCACCACATCTAGTTGGGGTTCGTTCTCTGAGCCGTTTTCCTCCTATCTTCAAGAAAGTTACTTTTTTAGTGAGGAAGCTGTCTTCGTATCCAAACACATGGCCAAACCACCTAATATGGAATGTCTTTACCATTTACAATGGAACACTTACACGGAGAATTACAGGAACATTTAGATTGAACCCTTACATGTTTTAAATTCATAACAATTGATAAAAATCAGCTAGTATGAAAATTAATTTCAATCTCTATGCCCGCCATTAGAACAATTACTGATGAAAACTGAAAGAATTTCAGCGAGTATTTAAGTAACAGGAAAATAGGCTATTTAAGTTCTTTTAGAACTTTTTGTTTTACTACAAATATGTTACATTGCAACTATAATACACTGACAATCATATATTTTTTGTTTCTTTGTTCCTTTCCAGAATAAGAACGTATCAGATTCTTATCAATATGCCAACCACTCCTTGGATCTTAATGGTTCTGGAAAATCCGAAGAATCATCTGGAACCTCATATTTTCGACCCATTCTCAAGAATTCTACGCCCAAGCATAAGTCTGTTGCGGATATTCCAATGTAAGAAACTTTTATTTAATTTATTCAAAAATAAAATGAGTGGGTTTATTTTTAATTAACCTATTTTTTGGAAATTTGAAGAATACCGAACAACTTTATTTCAGTTGTATGAATAGTGAATCTGTTACAAACCGCTTTTATGCACTATATTTTAGGCATATTGGATTATATTTTTAAAGACTAAGATATAAACTTGCCTTTAACAAAACATCTTATAATTCTTTCAATCATTTTATAAAATTTAATTATTATTTCTCTAATTATAGCAATGGATTATTAACAATTTTGTACAGCGTGCATCACCCACGATTCTCAATATGTTCAGAATTTTCAAATTAAGGACAGTTTCATTGTTACTTGAACTTTAAAGTTTATTGAACCCTTAACATTATAGGGCAGTAGAGCAAAATGATCATTCTAAAAGAACGTCTGCAAAAACTGTCCCTAGAAGAAATGAAAATGTAAGTTATTTGAACGTTTTTTTTTTCTTCTTATAAAATTAACAAATTCTTAGCTTTGACTTAAAAAAAAAGACCAAAATTTCATAATACAAATGAAGCTTTCAATTATGTTTTTTTGAGTTCTGGAGCAGCCTGCGTACTAACGATAAGTAATAATTACTGAATTTTCAAAATAAAATAAATGAAACTAGCCAAATTTAGCATGTAAATGTTTGATATAGAATATTAATGCTTTGTTTGAATCCTTTTTTACCTGTTAAACACAAATTTTGTGTTGAAGCTTTTTAAGTGACAGATTCTGTTACAAACCTACTTATTTCTTTCAGAATATGGCCCTGCAAGAGGTGACCCTTGTGTCCTCATCTTTGCCTGTTGTACCACCGCAGTTGCATTCATTTCCTTTGTAAGTTGTCAGTCATTCACAAAACAGGTTATTATATTTCACTTTGTCATAAATGTACTCTGTGTAGGCACTGGAAGACTATTAAGATTTTAATTTGCAACAATTCTTAAAAATCTGCTCTGATATTAAATTTCAATCTGTATCTTGCTGCACCTGTAATCGTATTTAGGGTTTTCTTAAAATTGGTTTAGGGTTACTGTTCAGAGTAACTTTGGTTCAAGCCAACCCTGCAGCACAACAGTAAGGGAGCTAGCCTTTGGAGCTTCTGGGTTAAATTAATCATTATTTTGTCAATAAATGCTCTTGTGCTTGTGTTGTCCTTTCGATGTGTGTCTCTTGTGTGTGTGTCTGGCGAGTGGTGTAACGGGCTATAAAGCCTATGCACCTCCTTCTAGAGGGCACATTCCAAGTTAAGTTAACTTTGGAACAAGCTTTTCAAGATAATAACTTCTCCTTAAATACACTTTTTTAAAAAAATACTTGCTTTTTTGAATTAGTGGCAACTGTGCCTTGACCTATGAGTAAAGAAATATTCAAGAAAAAAGTCGGTACTCTGGTTTTATGCTTGAGCCAAAGCCACTCCATTCCAACAGTATGTTAGTAATTTCATCTTAACAAAGGAAATTTTTGTAATATCTGGACTAATCGCATGTTTATATTTTCTATTCGGTTTCTTTTTTTTTAATTTTCTTTCTTTTTCATATATGTATCTACTACAAGTCTCAAAAGAGCTCTTACAATTCCTATTAAATTTGAAAAAAATTCCTGTTTTTCCTGATATGCCTTTGCTGAAACTCACTGCAAGGCCTGCTAACATGGGAATTATTATTATTTTTAATAATGCATTGTTGAATTCACCTCTGTATTGCAGAGTGTCAGGAGAAACCTTCAAAACTTTCACAAAACTGTACTGGGACAAGCTGCAGCCTGTGTTGGACCACAATGGAAAACCAGCATTTGCCATCGACACTTCCATGCCCTACGCGATTGATCCAGACTTAGAATTCAACTGTCCACCTCAGAAAAACGAGTGTGCCTTAAATATTTTGGCTTTGTCTGGGTGAGTCAACACTCCGTGCCAACCTAACTTGGGTAAAAACAAAGAGTAAGAGAGAAGAGGGAAAAGCATGATTGGTCTGTTATTGGGAAACTCTTGTAAAGTAATATTTACATACAAAATGATCTGAATACACTTGAACCAAAATGCACTTCTCATTCTGATACAATTGCCAAATTTTCTCAAATAATTATCAAATCTGTTAGACCTTAAACGAAATTAATGTTTTAAACATGTTTTCTGGATGGATTCACAAATTATATGTAGAACGTTTTACATATGCAGAAGGATCTTCTCCATAGCATATATCTATTTACCCACCTTAGGTTGGCAAGGAGTGTAGAAATGACCATATTTAAGTTTTGAGTGAAAACAGTTCCAAGGATGTTGTTTTCATTTTTATTCCTGCTGGAATTACACTTCTTTGTTTAACAAATAGCCATTAATATTATATAATAATAATAAAAATTATTTAAACTTTAACATTTGAATATGTGATGCATTTGCATAAAAATTAAAAACATTTCTTATAAGTGCAATCAGACAAAATTTTGCACTAATATATCTCCATTTTTCTGAATGAATTTCTGAAAATCTATTGCCAAAAAGTTTTTTTTTTTAAGTAATTTTGCTTGACCACATTTTAGCTTTTAAATTAAAATTATTATTACCTAATTTAAAAATAAAATATCTCTGAGGAAAATAATTATTTAATTTTATATTTTCGAAACTAATTTTATCAACTGATATAATTACCTGTAAGTGTGTAACTATATAAACCTGTAAATTTGAACTTTTGAGTATTAGTAATTTTTTTTCAATTTTTAAATAGTTGAAAATAAGTTTTATTTTAAAATAGCTAAATTGCATTCTACATAAGTTTTTTTTTTCTCTTTTTAGCCTGTCTGAACATGTTGAAACTCCACCAGAAATCTTCCTAACATTCCAGTTTTATCGATTTTTACCTCTCAGAAGTGAAAGGTAGTATGCATATTTAGAATGTTTTACATTTAAATTTTATTATATGTATTTTGTAATAACTTTTTGCTTGTGTAGAATTAAGATTATTTAAAATAGCACAGTTTTTGAAAATTCATCATAAAGTTAATCATTTAATAAATATCCAGTGAAAATATTTTCTTTTTCAATTAAATTTTTTTTAGAAAATTGTTGTAGTTGTCTTTTTTTTTTAATTGCAGATTAAAATAACCTTTTAACAGCAAATTCTCCGAAAATCAATTTAATCTTACTTATTTTTTTTTACGAAATGACTTTTAAGTTATTATTTGAAAAAAGTATTTTTTTTTTACTATCGAAACAGCCTATTGCTGAAACCTCTTTCTGATGATGAGTCCTATCCAAAGAGCTCCCAGGTCTATGCCTTTCACAAACCAGATGACAGAGGAAAGGTGCCGGGATTTCAGGTAATTATGTTTCGTATAGCTATCAAAATTATTGTGGTGAGGCTAGCAAGCAAACCTCGAAACATGTTCAAAAGGATTTTTTTAATTGAATCTGGTTATAGTGTATGTCAGAGAACCACATGGGGCTTAAGGGGTTGTTTAAGATGTCCGTAAAAGAATGTCCGAGTTTTAATGGTATATTACAGGAGTTGTTTTATACTAAATATAACAAATCATGCAGGAAATTGAAGGAAAAATAACATAGTTTTTCCTATAAATGCTCAATGTGTGCGCCTTTAGTTATACGACACACATCCAAACAAAAAAGCAATTCTTCCCTTACTGTCTGCAGCAAGTCTGGAGTAATGGAAGCAACAGCCTGTGCAATTCTACCTTTTAAGGTTGGTAAATCATGGGGTATCGCTTATCTGAAACTGTTGGAGTTATTCTTTATTCGTCACATTCAACCATAACTGTCAATCGATTACAGCTGATACTATTACAATTTGAAACTCGGACATTCTTTTACGGACACCCTGTATAACTCTTTGCTTTCATATTTACCCTTCCTGCAATTTCATTGGTTGTTTCGATTTCACTCTGAAAATCAGTGTGGTTTTTCCCAATCTGCTCTGACTGTGTTTTATATTAGAGTGTTATATGTAAGTTTTTTTATTTCTGCTGTTTATTATTATATGGGGTGGGGAATATAAGTCTAATCTAAATCCTTTGCTTTCAATTCAAAATAAATGTGTTAAAATTTTAAATTCTCAATGTAATTTACCTTTAATTTTAGAAATATTAATCTTCTACCTCTCAGGTATGACTATTTATTCCGTATTGCTGTTTATTTGTGTCGCAATAAAGAGATTTGTGAGTTCAAGGATATAATCTCTCCAAGAAGACCCCAAGAACTTTACATCATTCCTAAATTTAATAAAGAAATCTTTAGAATTTTTTTTTATTATTTAGCTCCTAAATTCTTTAATAGTTTACCAATCTCTATTCAAAATATTGACAAATACTCATCTTTTAAGCGCTCTCTCTTTAAATTTATTATACTTATTGACGACATAGACATATATTTTTAATTTTGTATTCACGAAGCATAAGTAACTTTTTTTTTAAAAAGTCTCTTGCCAAATACTGTGATGCTATAATTTATTTTGTTTCATTTATTATGTTTCATTGTTAAAACTTTTAACTAGTTTTCTAGGCTGCTTGAATGGGAATGTTCCCCTAAACAGCTAATATGATTTTGCTTTTGTATTTTTATTTGTAGTTTCTTGATTGATATTAATAAAGATTATTATTATTATTAACCTTTATCAGTTTTAAATTGAGTAAATTTCATGTATACAAAGCATTAACAAAACATTAATGATGTTGGGAAACATTAGTTACTTGGTTTAAATTATATTTTGTCTCATGCAAGAAATAAAGCAAAATTGTGGTAAAGCAATTTAGCAATGATAATATTTCAGAAATCAATAATTTCCTAAGAAACTTGTACTCTCTGGTTATAGCAATAACAAGGATTTAATTTCTGTAGTATTTTTTAACATCATCATCAATTATTTTAGGTAGCTTACAATGTGGATCCTACTGAGCTGAACAAAGGAGAATACAGGTCATTTTTGCAGTATTTAATGAAGCAAACACTTTATGTGGATCTGTGGAACGGACAGTCTTTGCTTTACATTGGCACAGCTGCTTTACCTCTTAAAGTAATCTTATAATTATTTTTTACTTTCAATAATTATCTAATATAAAATTATAAGGTGATGAAAGTACTGCGATTGGGTCGAAAATCCAAAGAGAAGGTTTTGTATTTTCTTCACTTTTGGGTGGGTGCTGATTCTAAAAAGGTGTTTTTGAACATTAGTCTGTCAGTTTGAAACCACTTTACAGCTCGAACTGAAAGAGCTACAGAGTTCAAATTTGGTACACGAGTTCTTAGTACCTGTCAGACGTCATAATAAGGTTTTTAAAAAAAAACATGCTTTCACAAAGAATATATACCATAGTCTCATTTAAAGTCAACCTTAAGGATGGTCATTTCAACCTTAAAGACCTTTACAAAATCCTTAGTTTCAAAGTATTTTTTTAAAGCATTTAACGTCTCTCTCCCTCTCTTTTTGCATGAAATTCAAAATTATCAATTTACAAAGTAAAAACAAAAGAAATCAAATTAAATGACTAATTGTAAATTGCTACACTTTATATACTGAAATCTTAAGAAAGCTTTATTTTTAAAATATACTTTAGTCAATTGTTATAAATGCATTCATAAAGATCAGTATGCATACTTTTTTCAGTTCAGATTATTACTTACACAAACACCAATTGTAAAACTAAATGGCCTTTTCAATCTTTCCAGTACTTCTGCAGGCAAGGAAAAGAAGCTGTGGTCTGCAACTTGGAGCTGGACATTGTCAACTGTGAATACCCCGATGATAGTCTAGGCCAAGGCAACACCCCTACAAAACCCTTCTCTGGAAAGCTGCATCTACAAGTTTCCAGCATTCGACACCCGCTGTCTTCCAAGGCACTGGATATTCTGGAAGGTATGTTAAGATGAATGCTATATATTGTGGCCGAAATGATGGAGGGAAAGTGTCGAGAGGAAAGGCTTTTAATCTTTACAACTTTTTACAAAGTAAAGATTATTTAGTTGCTTATAGAATAAATATCAAACTTAAATGATAAACCTAAAATACTAGTTCAGCAGCTTCTGAAATTCATGGAACACGACAGCCAGCAAGTTTGTTATTGAGAAATAAAGTTACGTTGCCCTAGCAACGCACTGTGTTGCCATCCAGGATCAAGGTAGATAAATCTTGGCTGCTTGTGCACCACAGGTATAATAACTTCGTTGATTCTGATTAATTAAACTTCTGTACAATTGTGGCACTGGGTAGCCCAGTCGTAAAGATGCTTGCCTTGCTTGCGAAATGTTTCGGGTACGGGCATTATCACAACCACTCTTAACTTATTAATGGTCTGTAAAGCCAATAAATCCAACATATAATTCCCAAATGCAGAGGGAGTGCAGATTAAATATGCTCCCAAGTCCCGACAGTATGTAGGATGTTTTCCCCAAAAGTTGTTTTGGGTGCCTACTCAGTTTTTGGCTCTTTTGGTACTTCTATAATATATTTTGTGTTTTGGGAGTTTAAAAGGCAGTCTATTTTTTTTAGGTATTATTGAAAATTATTATTTTCGATTTCTTTATAAAATACTATTTTATTGCAGAAGAAAATGACATTTCCAATTCTGTGGTAATACGGTCAAAAGCAGATGAAAGTTCTATTGGCAAGCATTGTAAGTAAATTCATTAGTTTTTAGGATAATGGTACTTGCTTGTTAGAGACAGTTTTAACACTTATATTCTTACGTAATGATACTTTCAATAAAAGTGTAACCTTCTTTTGATTGCATTACATTATTTTTTTAACTTATTATTTTTTAAGTGATATTTTTTAGATGTTGATTGTTGTTTTGATAATATTGGTTTAAATAGAATCTCACTAATTAACATCTTAAAATTAATTTTCAAAATATTAAATATGTTATTTTTAAAAAAATTTAATTTATTTTTTTTAAAAGATTAAAGTTATCATTTTAAAAAATTATATGAACTGATGGATAATCTACTATCAATTTACGAGTTTTTACACTTGCTGCATGTGGTTAAGTATGTAGAAATATAGCAAAATTTTCAAAATGTAAACTATTCTTTTACCAATAGAATTTGTTCTTGATTAAATATAAAGTTTTTATGTACCAAAATCTTCTTTTTCAGCTGCTATTGTATCCCAGGCCAGGCGTATCGCCGAGACAAATAAGGAGCTTTCTAGGCTGCTCTCAAACCGATGCGTCGTGAATAACTCTAACACCATGGCGCCCGACCCACAATTGATAGAGGAGAGGAGACGCAAATTGGCAAGAATGGAGGCTGTTCTCAAGTTGGAACAAAACCAAGACGACAAAGATGTATCTTCAAAGGGAGATGTATGTAATTAAAAATTGAAACCTATAGTTAAACAAAAAGTTTCCTTGCACGTAAGCCACGACCAGGGGCGGGGCTATAAAGCGTGTGGAGCAATCAGATGAAGACAATTAAAACAGATCAAATGTTCTCTTCATCTGATTGCTGTGCGGGTTTTATAGTTCCGCCCATGGCTGTGGCTTCCATGTAAGGAAACTTTGTGTTTAACTATAGATGATTGGCTAGTTAAGCAGTCTCTTTTTAATTTGGGTGTCAATCAATTTTCAGACTTTTCAAAACCGATTTCAACAGTTAAATTCTATTGTGCTATTGCCTGGAATTTAGTATAAAAGAAAGTTATCGTAGATTTTAAACTGCTAAGTTAAAATTAGTAAACTTGAAAATTGGTTTTGTCTTATATTCTCTTTCTTTAAACCAAGTTTAGGCATTTTTAAAATAGCATCAAACTTATACAGTTAAAAAATTGTAGTGTAGAATTCTTTTGATGACAAATAATAATATAATATTTGACAACAAATAATAATAGACCTTACCATAACACTTGTATTGTTTGTATTTTAAAAATTGTACATACTTTTAAAATTATCAAATTTTAAAATTATGATTTTAAGACTATTGCAAGGAATTTTATTAAGAAAAAAATTGGATGCACAGTTATTCTAAAAAAAAATTGGGATTAAGTAAGTAAAGTACTTAAAAAAACAGCATTAATATGAACTTTAAAAAAAAACTCATATTGTGAATTGGCAATAAAAATCCTAACAATTTCTAAAAGTTTTACGTCACTTTAATTTGGTCACTATATAATGTTTCCAGCCTTATCTAGAACACAATTTGTTTCAGGGCCTGCAATTCTTCTTCAAAGAGCGCCAGAGAGATTTACTAAGCATTCAGTCCTATATTGAGAAAAACAAGTCGGAAATCATCCAGTCTTTCCTGCATTCTTCTGTCACTTCACACAAAACAATTTATCCTACCGTTGGCAGCAAAACATTCTTCGAGTTTGTGGTCGAAAACCCCTTTCAAGAGGCGAAACAGATTGAAATTGTGTGGAAGTGTTCAGACTTGTGGTGAGTTCATGTTATCATTGAAGTAATGTTCATTTATTTGAGTTGTTATAAATGTGCTTGGTTGGGGTTTTGTTTATTAGTTTTGTTGTTTAGTCTATTTTAATAGAATAGTGCTGCTTATATTTATTTTGTCCATGTCATTTTGCATGCAAAAGGTCCTAGATTCAGGTCCAAGCCGGGCTCGAAAAAACCCAGATATTTTACCTGTTTTCCTTTAAAACTGATCCGTCCAAACTAATTATATAAATAGCATCTAAACAAATTAAAAATATAATTTTCTCCTATTTATTACAAACATTTATATAAATTGAGCAATGAATGAGTAGTTACTAGGAGAACATTATACAGTACTAAAAAAAAGGTACTAGGTGACTGATATTAACCTAGTATTTCTTTGAGAAAGAATTTAAAATGTATCACAAACATTGATGGGGAAATGCCCGTCCGTGAGGACATTGGATTCAAGAAATTTTGTTGTCCTCGGAGAATTTTTTACTGCTGAAGACAGGAGGACGGGCGGTTATTCGAACTCTGGGTTGCCCCATTGCCAAAATAACTTCCAATTTACAAACGGTCTTTACTGCCAAAAAGTCTATCAAAAGTACCCTGCGTAGAGGGAGGGCACAGTAAGAGGACTCTCTTTGGAATTCACATGAAAATCGTAATGTTATTCCTAAGGAGAATATTCGCAAGTCAATTACCGCCACAATTTTATTAAAAGGTTACTAGTTTCTTGTATCATTGTAAAGAACGAAAGGAACCAAAAGGATAAATCTAATTTGTTTTGTAAAAATCACATATTTAGTATTTTTAATAATTTTTTGAAGTTGGTAAAAAATGGAGTGAGCATTAAGTTCTAATTTAAAAAAATTATTAAAAATACTAAATATGTATTTTCACAAAAACAAATTAGTTTTATCCTTTTAGTTCCTTTACGTTCTTTACAATGATACAAGAAACTAGTAACCTTTTAATAAATTTGTGGCGGTAATTGACTTGCGAATATTCTCCATAGGAATAACATTACGATTTTCAAGATGTGAAATTCCAAAGAAAGTCCTCTTAAATATTCCCCAAAGTCCTGAATTTAACCTAATCTCTGTATAGTAATAAGTTTTTTATACTTATATAATTTGTAACAAAAAAATCCTTTTGTTTAATGATGAGACTTTTTCACTTTAGTAATGTATATATTTTTGTGTCGTTATAAAATTGAAAGTGCTTGTTACTTTTTAACTTGTTTGTTTTACAGTTCAGTCTGTTTTAATATATCAGTGCAGCTAATGTACATATTTCTTAAAGTTATGCATATAGCTATACTGGTATAATTGAAAAAAAAAATCCTTTTCTACTTTCAATTTTTAAATTATGGGATGTATTTTTACAGTATCATTGTGCATTTTTACAATTAAGTTTCAGCAATTCAGCTACTTTGTTAAATGTTGTACTTTTTACTCCAATTAAGACAAAGCATTACATATAAAATATAACAATTTTCTTAAATATATTTAGCTTAGTCGATGATCTAAAGACGTGGCAGACCCTCAGAACCCTGCATGGAATGTCACAGAAAGTCGAACCTCTGCGTTTCAGCAGTTCTAGTCAAGACATTCAGAGCCTTATTCTTCAACCTCAACAAAAAGTTCATGTTCCGTTTACTTATGAATGTTCATCTTTTCAAGGCAGTCCTATGGATCTGTTTAAGGTGAGAATGTGCATTTGTTTGGTATTTTATGCTAAAATACAAATTAAATTTTTGTTAACTAGGTTGTGTGGAGTATACATAGATTTTCCTTCTGAAATGTTTACCATTTTTAAATCACGTGACCAGTTGTCTTATTTATGGTGAGACAGACATGGTTTTTGTCTCCCTGTATGTGTATTTCATGCTACAACACAAATTATATTGTGGTTTAGGTTATGTGGAGTATACATAGATTTTCTTTCCAAATATTTTTACCATTTTTAAATAATGTGACCAGATGTCTTATTTTTGGTGGGACAGACGTGATTTTTGTCTAAGTGTCCCCTGCAAAACTACCTCGGTTTTCTGTTTCAGTCCCAAAAACAAGGATTATATAAATAAAATATTGATGTTACAACTGTTTTTAATAAGCGTCAGGTTTAAAAAAATTTAAAAGTCCTTAATATTATTATTAGTTATATCTGATGGCTCAGAATACGGCTAAATGTTTCCTGCTTTTTGGTTTTAAAAATTTGAGTCATATTACATTTAGGTCAAAATAAACTTGTAAATGAAGAGCTAGAGAGAGAAAGAAGTGCAAAACAAGTTAAATAATTTTTTTGCTAATGCCATTTTCGCTCTAAAATAACCAGTATATGATACAGCCAAAGGCCAGTTACTTTAGAGCGTAATTGGCATAAGCAAAAAAGTGATCTAACTTGTTTTGCACTTGAGCTCTTCAAATATAATCAAATTATCTCTGAATAAAATTGTATTGTTATTTTGACAGACAGTATCAGGGCATAACTTCAGCACTGAAGTTTTATCTTCAATACCTGCACACAACACTATGGACTCTTGTTTCAAGGTAAAAATAAGAGAAAATATTGATAACTTTTCTGAGTTTCATTTAAATTTAGCTTTCAGGCCATAACTTTTTTTAACCATATCCATTACACAGCACTTCATAACTTTCAAATTAATTTGTCTAATGTTTAAAACTAGAAACTGCTTATTTAAATTTTTAAAATTTCTGCTGGACATTTTATTGGCTTGCTGAGCAACAGCCAGTAAATTTTACCAAACAGAAGTGATATTCCCAATCTGTCCAAAACCACAAAGTTACTAGCAAGGTTTGTACGCCTCCTGAAATTCCTGAAAAACTCCCGAATTCCATTTTTATTTTTTAAAAACCCTTATAACTCCTGAAGTTTGTGCATCATCTTCTGAGATTTCCGCCTTTCTCCTAAAAAAATTAACGACATGAATCACTTTTATCCTTTTTCAGTCGGTTTTCTCTCGTACTTTATCATGTTGTCTACCAGTTGAAAAATTCATAACTTTAAAAAAAAGTCACGAAAATTTAAGAAATTTACAACAAAAAAAAGGCCATTCCCCCCAAAAAATAGAGCTTGGCTTTAACTATAACTTATGGATTGAACTAACTATGCTACATTTTTTTTTCATTACTCAGATTCGATTCATGACAGATGACCAGAAGCTTTTGGCCGTTTTAAATCTAAAAGTTCAACCTCTGCCTCCCAATGTTACCCACACATTCAAATTCTTGTCCATGGAACACTCTACATTCCAGAAAAGTATACAAGTGAATGGAGGTAAATGCTGTTTTTTTTTACTGTTTGATCATTTTTTAATGGATAGCTATTTTCTCAACTACACTCCTTGCCAACCCAAGTTGGGTAAATAGAAATATGCTATGGAGAAGATCCTTCCACAGATGAAAAGAGTTCCATAAATTATTTGTGAATCCATCTAGAAATATGTTTAAAACATTAATTTTATTTAAGGTCTCACAGATTTGAATATTATTTGAGAAAAATTGGTAATTTTATCAGAATGAATTGTGTATTATGGTTATTTTGTATTAAGATTATTTTATATGTAAATATTATCTTACAAGAGTTTCCAACTAACGGACCAATCACGCTGGGTAAATAGAAATATGCTATGGAGAAGATCCTCCCGCAGACGTAAAGATTTCCATAAATTATTTGTGAATCTATCTAGAAAACATTTTTAAAACGTTAACTTTGTTTAAGGTCTAACAGGTTTGAATATTATTTTAGAAAAATTGGTAATTTTATCAGAATGAATTGTGTATTTTGGTTATTTTGTATTAAGATTATTTTATATGTAAATATTATCTTACAAGAGTTTCCAACTAACGGACCAATCACGCTTTCCCTCCTGCCTTTTTACTCTTTGTTTTTACCCAAGTTAGATTGGCACGGAGTGTTGCAAATACTAAATGATATTAATTCAAATCAGCTTTCAGACATACTTTTAATTGTTTTATTTTTAAGTCAAATGATTTAGAGAAATCATTCTTATACATTTAATAAATGAATATTTTTTCAAATTTAAAGTAAAAAAGACATAGTTTAATTTTTACGAGGTTTCCACCTATTGTGTTTTAATAAGTTTAAAGAAAGCTTAACACTTAATAACCATAAGAAAAATTCTTATTTTAAGTTGGACAATGGCTGAAAAATGTAGCAATATGTATTTTAATTTTTGGTGTAAAAGATAAACATCATAGTTCGAAATGATTAAGTATGAGGTTTATTAGAGATTATTTTTATTCACAGATTTTAATGCCAATGCGAAATTCACTGTTAAATGTTTGCATCCTGAGGTGATCTGCAGCATTCAAGATGCCCAAAGTTTGGATGACAGAATAACTGTTCATATAAAGGTATATATCTCAGTTCATTTGCATAATTACGAAATAATTTTAACCAATATTTAAGGTTGGCCTCTGTTTTGAAAGCTAAATGAAAATTTTGACACAAACCTGTGAAAGTATATTTTTACTATTTAAAATCACTCCCCTTCCAATTATTGTTGCACACTAAAAATGCTTTTTTTAAGAGCTTTTTTTTTTTTTTTTGAAGGAGAGTGGACAATATTTGGAAAGAAAGTGATTTTAAATAGAAAAATCAGGGAGTTTAAATTAAAATTTAAAATAATTTTTAAATATAAACAGAGGTCAAGTATGTTTTAGAATATTCAACTATATTTTTTTTGTTGTTTTAATGGGAAAAAAAGCATGTACAAAAGTATTTCTGTGAACTTTCTCCCATTTAATATTTAGCCATTTTATTACTTAGTATGAAATATAAAGTAATGAATGTATTGTGATAGGGTGAAAAATGTGAAATAGAAATTTTGCATTTCCTACACTTTAGGGAAGGGTATAATTAAGAAAGTTGGTTTTGAACATTAGTCTGTTTGCTGGTCTGAAACCTTTTTACAGCTCAAACCCAAGGCTTGCCGTGCCCATTTCAACTTTCGTGACTTATGGCTCTGGGGTGCTAGGCATATGTCCCGGTAAGGGGGTCAGCCTCACTAGGAACCCCTAGTGTTTAGTTCCCAAGCAAGCTTGGTACCCATTTTATCGACCCACTTAAGAGATGAAAGGATTGGTCAACCTCGTCCAATCCGGGATTCGATCCCCGGACCTGTTGCGTGGCAATGCAAAGCACTACCACTAAGCCACTGGGCCTCAACTAAAAGAGATATAAACTTTAAATATCGTACAACTTTCCTGTTCCTGTTAGACGTCATAATTAGGCTTTCATTCATCATTCATGCCCAAAGGGTCGATGCCCTAGAGCTTTTTTTGATTGAAATTAGCTTATATGGGGTATATAAATACATTTAAATGCATTGAATAAGGTTAATTAAGAGTTGTGTAATGTTTACACACCCCTAGCGTTTCATTACTTTTTTCCCTTATAGGCCCCAACGAAATCTTCCGGCAAAAGCACAGAGTTCTACGTCTTCATTTACAAAAACCAGATGGCGCCTGTTCAGACATGGAGCGTAAGTGTGCGCCCACTTCAAAGGATAGACCTCTCATGTGTTGCTGGGCAGATGACCAGGTCCTCACTGTTGGTCAGGTAAGAGGCAGAATGTATTACTTTAATTGTTGTCTGTCTGTCTAATGACAACCAAGTTTGCTAGGGAACCAAGCCATATGGGTTTTACTACAGTCTGGCCAACTGAAAGTTTTCTGCTTTGAACCCAATCTCATAAGCTGATGCACATATAAATATTGGCATCACTGAGTGTTCTCGCTCTTTTTTTTCGCCGGCCTGATATGTTTTGAATAATTGTGTTGTCCTGTGCAGCTTGACTACATTATGTGTTCCTGTTAATCTGTGATATTTTTTCCTATACTAGTAATAAACCCTCTTTTGCAAGATGTGAATATAATAAGGAAAACTGTCTTAGTTTTTGTGTTACCTCCGGAACTTGAGTAACTCGACTTCTTAGTTAGGTTTTGCAGTGTGTTGATATAAAAGGTAGCATTTTTGAACTGGACAGGTTTTGTCCGTTTTTATAAGCTATCCTCAACTCTTACATCACTCGCCCGTACCACCTGAAGTATACCACCGGTTGGGAACCCCTGTTTTGGAGGATATGGAGCTGTGCTGAAAATTGTCCAAACACCTTTGAAAACATATTCCAGGGTACACCCATCAAGCAATAAAGTCAGGAAAAATGTACAACCACCCCTAAACGGAATATTTTTGATGGTAGCCTTTAACAGAATATACTGTGTTTGTTTAACTGTTTATACCGTGTTTCCTGTTCTTGCAAAAGATTTTGTTTGTTGCCACAGATTTCGCTTGCGAGATCTGCACTTACGAAATGGTAAGGTACTTTGCTGGATAAGACGGCCTACTATTGATACACAAACAAGTTATGTGGTTGTAATGAATTACACGACCAAGCGTTAAACGAAACACTACTTTAATAACTTTCAAACATCAACAAAACATAAAAATAAAAGGGTAGCTACTAGTAAAAATTAAATCATATTGAATAAAATATAGAGAGAGGGTTTGCAAACAGTCAAAATATATATACATAAACTGTCAGTTAAAGGTACAGTGTAAAGTACAATAATTTGCATATGTATAAACCAGGGTTGGTATGATTTTACCCGACTCGAAAAATCCCGAAAAATAAAGTAAAACCCTAATAATATACCCGATTTTACCCACTTGAGAAAACCATTTAAAAAACCCTAGTAGGCAATTGAACTTAAATCCCCTTTATTGAAATTTTAAAAAAAAAGTTCAAACTTTGTATGCAAACAAAAATATATTTCATATCATTTTTAATTAATATTTTAGTATTATTCTTACTATGTTTTGTTCCTTAAATTTTTAAAATATGTTTACAAATCTCAATGTATACTCTTTCTAAAGGTCTTTTGAGGGTGAAACAGAAACAATGAATGAATATTATTCTCAATTTATAGTTTGATTTAGGAGATTATTTTGATTTATTTATCTGGAATGTACATTTTATGTGCTTTATTTATAACACATAAATTAAAGATATCCATTTCATGTTTCATACATTTAACTGTATTCCTCTGCTCAATTTTCTAAAACCTCAATTAAAAGATTGCTTGTTCTGTTGGTTCTTAAATTTTTTTTTTACAAATAATTAAAACTTCTCTAAATAAACTACAAAACCCAGACAAAAAATATCCAAAATACATGAAATAAAAATAAAACCCTGAAAAAAAAACCAGAGTGGGTTGGGTTTTTTTTTATGAAAAAACCCCGGTTTTTGACAACCCTGGTATGAACTAAATCAGCCACAGTGCCAGTCCTTTTTATTAATGTAACTTTTTCTTTCCCCAGAGGCACCCATGCCACCAATTTAGTTCGGTGCTCTTCAAGCTCCAGAGAGCTGCTTCTCCACCCTTCAGAGCCCTTTGTCCTCTCACCGTTTGCTGTTCAGGAGTTATCAATGAATGCCCGGTGTCTTATGCCCGGTACTAAGTGAGTAGGATTCTATTCCGGTCTTAATTATTTACCTTAACCTGTTAAATGTTGTTAGAATTACCATGGTGTTAGCATTTAACTATCAGTTTAGAAATTGGAGTCCATAAAATTAAGAGACAAATAAGGAGCTTAGTGGAAGAACGTTCTAAGTGACAAAAAAGTGAAACTGAGAAAATGAGCTTTTAAGTTTTTTGTTTGCCTGTAGATGCCTTAAAAATGGCACTTACAGAAGGTAAAAATTATATTTTAATTAAAAATTTATGATAAGGGGGAATCTTGTTCTCTTTAAAGGATGGAACAATCTGTTGATTAACACGAAAATATAATTTTTTTCAAAAATGTCTATTAGCATGCTTTTCCACTAAGCTCTTCAAATGTTTAGTCAAGATTGCCTAGTTCTAAATGGGCTACAAGCTGCCTTAAGCTGCAAATTTTCAAGGGCCAGAAATTCGGCAGTTAAATCAAAATTTACTTTATTATGTAAACTATTAAAACTGTAGTTTCACCTTAACTAATGAACTTCAATTCAAAAAGATGAAATCCTGTGTGAACTCTATCATTTTATTGTGTACAACAGTTGTATTCTACTCATTAATTAAGAATTTGTGAGTACTATTGACTGGATTCATTTTGAGATTTAAAAAAAATTCATTTAATTTTCCTCTCGTGGGGTTGTCTGTGAAATGGCGTCAGCCTTACTGTTTTAGTTTATCGTCCACCCTACTTAGGTTTGGGCTGGGTAGAGAGATATAGTGATTAACTTGTCAACAGAGCCTTAAACAAGGTAGATTTAGAACAGCAATGTTGAGAGTATTTAATTAAAAACCACTCAGGCAGGTAGGGAAAGAAAGAGTTTTTGAAGCTTTCACTGTAATCAGAAGGAGTACAGAAATTCTTTTGTATTTTATCTTACCATCCTTGAAAAAGCCAATAATAAATATTTTATCTGTTTCCTTTTTCAGATATTTTCAAATAACAATGGTCAATCAGTCCCTGGAACAGATTCTTCAATCCTGGCTATTGGTGCTTTCTTGCCAAAAGCCATCGGTCACTAAAGCGTTCCAAGTGCATCTATCAGTTGGGAAAGAGACTGCTAAGGTATGTGAAATAGTTGAGAAATCTATTTCAATATATTTGCATTTGTTAATAGATATATTGTTGTTCCTCTATTTTAAATACTCTTAACAATAGGACATTTAAAGAATGTATAATTGTATGATGTCACTAGCTATAAACCTTGTTACTAAATCATTATATGTTTTAATTCGTAACTGTCCTGTTATGAAAAAGAGAAGCATAAAAATGTCTTATGGTAAATTATTGAGGGAAACAATGCATCGATCAAAACTGTCCATATTTAAACCTCCTTAAAAGTTCCATTCCGACCTTCCAATTTTTAAAATTCTCCTCTATGTAAAAGGTATGACATAAAAGACATATATTTCGCACTTTTTTGCCTAAGTTTCTATACTATAAGCATTTTTGCAAGCATAATATTTTCTGAACTTCTAATTTTATTTTCCTACAATCTAGCGTATCACCTACGTCAACCCCTACCCTAGTGACCGGTCCTTCACTCTTCACTGCACCCACCCAGAACTCCTTCAGCTGCGGGAGTGCAGCATATCAGTTGCGGCTGGTGGCAGCTGCATCCTCGGCCTGTATTTTGTGCCCCAGGAGTACGCCAGAACGGAGACTGTGTTCCTGTACCTGAATGATTCTGTGACGGACAAGACGGAAGAGGCGTACTGTGTCAGAGTGGTCTGCCAGTAAAGGTATTCAGTACTAATTTTGAATAACGACGATGACCCATGACTATTTTAGGAACAGTCACTATGTGGACAAATTCAAGCTGTTGTTACTCCATACATAGGTTCTGAGAACTTTTAATAATTGCAAGAGTGTTGACATGCATAACTCCTTCAGCTGCATGATATCAGTTGTGGCTGGTGGCAGCTGCTTCCTGGGCCTGTATTTTGTGCCACAGGAGTATGCCAGAACAGAGACTGTCTTTCTATACCTGAATGATTCTGTGAAGGACAAGACGGAAGAGGCATACTGTGTCAGAGTGGTCTGCCAGTAAAGGTATTTCAGTACTACTTTTGAATAACGACAATGACTCTCTTAGAAATAGTCACTATGTGGACAAATGCAAGTTCTTACTGATCCATATAGCTCCTAGGAACTTTTAAAGATTGCTAAAGTTTGCACACTTAGTACTCCTTCAGCTGCTGGAGCACAGGATATCAGTTGCGGCTGGTGGCAGCTGCATCCTGGGCCTGTATTTTGTGCCACAGGAGTATGCCAGAACAGAGACAGTGTTCCTCTATCTGAATGATTCCGTGTCGGACAAGACGGAAGAGGCATACTGTGTCAGAGTGGTCTGCCAGTAAAGGTATTTCTGTACTAATTTTGAATAACGACAATGACTGTCTTAAAAATAGTCACTATGTGGACAAATGCAAGTTCTTGCTGATCCATATATAGCTCCTAAGAACTTCTAACAATTGCGAAACTGTGCTTACTCAGAATTTCTTCAGCTGCGGGAGCACAGCATATCAGTTGCAGCTGGTAGAAGATGCTTCCTTGGCCTGTATTTTGTGCCACAGGAGTACGCCAGAACAGAGACTGTGTTCCTGTACCTGAATGATTCTGTGACGGACAAGACAGAAGAGTCATACTGCACAGAGTAAAGTTATTTCTGTAGTAAGAGCCTCTTGTAAGTTTAGGATCTTACACCAAAAGAGCTTTCACATTAAAAATAGGCACTATGTGGACAAATGTGTGTTATGTGTCCATACATAGGTTCTAAGGGCCATTAATGATTGCAAGAGTGTTCACATCCAGAACATCTTCAGCTGCATTAGCATAGGATATAGGTTGCAGCTAGTCTGCCAGTAAAGATATTTCAGTACTATTTTTGTATAACAACAATGACCCATGGCTGTTTTAGAAATAGTCACAATGTGAACAAATGCGAGTTGTTGCTTTTCCATGCATAGGTTCTAAAAACTTTTAGCAATTGCAAAAGAGTGTCGACACTCAGAATTTCTTCAGAAGCGGGAGCACAGTATGTCAGTAGCAACTGGTGGCAGCTGCATCCTTAGCCTGTATTTCATGGTGTGCCAATAAAGTTTATTTTTCATTTCTCTGTGGAGCTTTGTGCTAGTCAAAAGATACCTAATTTATTGAAAGTTGTTTACCGGTGAATGTATTTGGATGCTCAAGACATTTATGTGGGCTAATATAAAAGGAATAAAGGCCCTCGCCAGATAAGACGGTGAAAAATGCCCCCACTCCAATCGGGCTAATTTTTTTTCTGAATATACCTCATAGTATGGACAACTTCTCAGCCAAATTTCAGCTCTAAAATAGGACGCGTTTTTGAGTAAAAAATAAAAGTTTTTTTATTTTTAAATTGAATTTTCTCTGAATCTATTTGATAATATCCAAAAAACTGCTCATAAGTTTTTAGATATCATTGAGTAGTATTCTCAGAAAAATCCGCTCATAAATCTGATCGAGGGATCATTGTAAAAAATGCGATTTTTTTTTTCAAAAATTTTTTTTTATGCCAAAATCGTTATTCACACCTTAAATTTTTGTCTCTACATGTTTCTCTAACATCAATCTACAATATATATTTTTTTCAGATTTTTAAAAACATTGGACGATAGTTAAAAAAAATAAAATATCCTTAAAACCTGATTTTTGGCACTAAAATCCTTTAGTACAGTCACATAATTTTTTTCTACATCATCCTCTTGTCTCAGTTTACAATATATGTATATATATTTTCATATATTTTTGAAAATGTTAGGCAATTGTAAAAAATATTTAATTTGATTTTAAATCAATTTTTTTAACTCTTATTATCTGTATTTGGAATAAGTAACGTTATTAATAACATTTTATTTTTACTATACAGTTGAAATAAACTTGCTAAAAGGGAAAAAATAAACTGAATCAAAATTAACTTTCATCCATTGCAGGGCTCCTCAACATATTCTACCGTATATTTCAATACTTCGCTCTTCCCCTCAGATGAACCTATAGACACGCTTGTCATCTTAGAAATGGTCCCCCAAAGGATATCAAGAGATTCGATTAAATAATTCGTCAAATACTCATCCGAATGTAACAAAAACTTAGATTTAGGGGTTTTCGAGGGTTCTAAACATTTCTAGGTTATTAAATATGGGTGTTGCTATTGGAAATTTTAAAGTTAGTAACATTTTTAATTTGAAGACGGCCCCTTTTGCAAATTTTGTGTCATGCGATTAACTCAGAATATTATATTTTCATAAAGTCAAAAAGGTTCGATTCCTTAGGATGACTAACGTACGAAATAATCACTAGTGGGTACTTTTTTTTGGTCCACAGCTGTACCAGTTTGAATTTCCCCGCTTATGTTAGGGATGTCATCTGCCGAGTAAGGTCCTCAACTTGCGTGATAATTATTTACTTTAGGTTTATCCACCTGTTAAGTCTCCAAAAGTTTTCAGTAGCGTCTAATACGATTTACGTCAATCACTGTGCTATTATTGTAAATGTTTATACAAAAATACTTATTGTCTATCCGGTTATTGTTATCATTGTTGTGGTCACCATTAATGTTAGTGCTACTATTTTAAGAAGAATAATAACCTATATATCGCAATCACTATGTCTTCTAAGCATGTTAAATGTGCCGGATGTAAGAAATGGATTTATTCTGTTCAGAAGATGAAAAAAATTACAGATGCTGATGAAGTGATTTTCTTCTCAAAAAATATCGATACTTCATTGAACATCAATGACATTATTTGTAAAAAGTGTCGATCACATGCTTATTATAAACGAAGAAAAATCGATCGCTCTTCGGATCAAGACGAAGTAAGTGATTCTGAACAATTAGACCCGACATGTTCTATTGGTTTAAAAGAAGATTCGAATGATAGTAATGAGGTTGAGCATGTAGAGTTACCAATACCGAGGACTGTTTCAACACATAAATATTGCTGTGTCTGTTATAGTAAAGATACTTTAACTCAAGTTCCTCAAGAAGCACAGTTGCAGTCGTATATTAAACGTAACATTTATATTCCAGCTGGCAACCGATGTTGTCGAAGCCATTTAATAAAAAAACGATTATATGATGAAGACTTAAATAGATTAAAAGTCTTCTCAAATTATTCGTCTATGACAACTTATGAAATACAGAATATACTTAACAGCGTGACATCAGAATGCAATGAAACTGTTTTGGATAAATGTGAAAACCAAAGGCTTTCTGAAGATCAAATTAAAATATACACTGGCTTGAGTTGGGATAATATAACGAAATTGCGTGATATGATGGTGTCGATGAGAAAAAGTTCTTCTCGGACGGTTGTACAAGCGCTAATTGTGTTTCTAATAAAACTAAGAACAGGATGCTCAAATAAACTGATTGCTTCCATACTGCAGCTCAGTAATGAACAACTAGTGTCCTCCTACTCAGATTCAATAGTACATTCATTTGAGAAAGATATTCTTCCTGTACATTTTGGATTATCTTCTGTTAGCCGAGAGATACTGATTAATAATCATACCACAGAAATAGCCAAGAAACTGTATAATGCGTATGATAAATTGATGTTGATATGTGACGGTACGTATGCACGACATCAAAAGAGTACAAACAATGAATATCAACGGATATCTTATTCTGGTCAGAAAAAAACTCACCTGTGTAAGCCTTTTACTATTTGTACTACTGATAGATTTGTCGTTGATATGTTGGGTCCTTTTCTTGCAAATGAAAATGATGCTCAGATAATGAGACATATTATTGACGACCCAAATGTTTTACTGTGTCAGTTAATGAGGCCCGGAGACATTTTCATTTTGGATCGTGGATTTCGAGACGTCAAGGAATATTTAGAATCTAAACAGTTTACAGTACTAATGCCGGCTCTGAAAGGCAAGCAAAAACAACTCGCTACTCAGGAATCTAATGATTCTCGCTTTGTGACGAAGTTGAGATGGGCAGTTGAATCGGTTCATGGCATGATAAAACAGAAATATGCCCTTTTAGATCATATTTTTGATAATAAAATGATTCCGAAGATCGGACCATATTATCGCACAGCGGCTTTTCTACATAATCAGTTTAGCAAACGGCTGGTTTCTGATGTTGGTATGACCGATGACATTCTGCAGAGAATGATTGAGCGGAAAAATACTGAGAATACTTTGGCTGATGAAGTTGAATCAAGAGGATGGTTTCGAAAAAAACTTCCTTTTGAAGATATTTCGGACACTGACGTACTTGATTTTCCAGAGCTAACAGAAAACCAACTGAAAATATTGTTCACCGGCACTTACCAATACTGTCAAGCGATATCTTATCTAGCTGAAGTCATTGATGAAGATGGTCATTTGAATTTGAAATTCGTGAAAGGAAAATCAAATATTTTAAAAATGCAAGTACAATCACGCCACATGAACAGAAAAATATATCGATGTTTCATTGAATACGTGCGAAACAGTATAGGAGTTTCAGGAATAAAACGTTACTTTTGCGAGTGTGCAAATGGTCGCAGAACAGTTGGGTGCTGCTCTCATATTGCTGCAATTATTTATCACTTATCATATGGCCGATACCTGTCGAAAATTCCTAGACCTGCAGAAAAATTAAGCCACTTATTCAGCACAGAAAGCATTACCTCTGTAGTTCATGAAGACAGTGATGAAGATAATTAATTCGTTGTTGATTTGTTGTTCTTGTCAAATAACGTTTAAAATTTTTTTAAAATGTTAAAAAATGTATAAAATAAACGTTGACTATTAATAAATATTTGCTTGAAAAATAAAAAAAAAAATAACATAAGAGTTAAGAGTTAGTACAGCTGTGGAAAAAAAAGTACCCACTAGTGATTATTTCGGCTGTTAGATATCCTAAGTAATCGAACCTTTTTGACTTTATGAAAATATAATATTCTGAGTTAATCGCATGAC